>CM053787.1:205656376-206856376 GCA_028749045.1 Cupressus sempervirens
CTATATTATATATGTTGTTAATTTATTATCTTTCAAAATAAAATGTTTGGAAAACTTAGTGAAACTTTAGGTTAATTTCTTTTGGGTTCCTTGGTGGGGCGTTAGAAGACCACATTCTATGAAACATCTTGACTATTGATATATTAGAGGATCTTATATTGCTCCACACATTTTCTATAGCTATTTTACTATTTTTTTAAATTAAATGAACATGCACAAATAAAATGCTATGCTGGATGTCCATCACCTTTGCCACATCTAAAGATCATTATATGAATGAGGTATTTTATGAGAAAAATCTACAAGAGAATTTTAAAACTATAAACACCTTGAGCATTTGAAAATTATACTAGTGAAGTTAGCTACAAATATTTGGTGAAGGACCTCCATTCAAAAAATTAAATAGTAGTATATATATTGTTTTCAAGAAAATTGGTGACTATTTGTTTTTATACTTACAAAGCATTCTATATTTAATTTTAAATTTTTTTAATTTCATTTTTGTTTACATAGATTCAAAATTAATTTATTTTATGTGAGAGTATTAAATTTTTTTAAATAGAACTTAATCTTTTTCTTTCACTTTGTTCAGGTATTTTTAATTTAGATAATAGTCCTATTTTTTTTAGAATAACATGAAAATATTTTTTATTTTTTATTAAAAAATAGTTAAAGATATAATTTATTTTCAAAATAATATTCAAATTAGTTTTTCATCTATTTTAACTTATATCATTGCTCTAATTTAAATTTCTCACCTATACGGGGGAGACTTATGTTTTCCCTTACACTTTCATTCTATATTCATTGTTTGATAGTTTTGTTGAAAATAATTGGTTAATTGTGTATTATCTTTGATGTTACATAAAATGCCATATCTTTGAAAATCAGTATATTTCAAGCTCACTCTAGTGATGAAGATATTTTTCTGTGTTTGTTGAGCATTCTAGAGTTTTCCAAGTTCAAAAGACAGTGTCTACCAAGCTCACTTGGGCAGCAAAGAGAAGTTCATAGAATATTGAGTGTTAACCAAGCTCACTCAGTTAATGAAGAAAAATTTGGATGGAACCAATGTTAACTAAGTTCACTTGATTACCAAAGGGACTTTGTGAAGATGTATTGTTAATCGAGTTCACTTGGTTAACACAGGAAAATAATTTCTAAGTTAGTGTCTACCGAGCAGGGTCAGTGATGTAAATAGCATCATATGGAGTAAACCAAATTTTGGGATACTAAGGTATCCCTTAAAAATCCATGAAATAAATTTCATTCTTAGACATCTCATGAGGCAAAACAAAACTCTTTCCAATACTGGTTTACAATACTTTATCATTCACATGGTCTGACTGCTATACACGAATACATTAATCATAACTTTTAATCCTAATATTTTCTTTCAAAACCCTTTGGATAATTTGTTCTAAATTATAAATACTAAAACATATCAAAATATGAGCCAAAAACACTTAGTCTATTAGACGTTATAGTCTCTACATGTAGACCCATTTTCTCTATCATAAATTAGAAGCAAAACCAGTAACCCTCCCTTGGGAGCCTAATGAAGTTCTCAAAACGACTCCAAATTAAACCAAAAAAAAATTTCATAAACCCTATATGAGTCTAGTTTTTGAATAAATATTCCATTAATTTTTCCAATTCATAAATCATTCTACAAGAACCAATCATTTCCTACAACTTCAAAAAAGATCCTTAAAAACCACTCTTCATTAAAATGATCATAATAGACACATATCTGAATGAAAAAAACTCAAACCAATTGGAAATCAAAGCTGGTTCATATGTATTTTCAATGAATACAAATATAGTTTTTGTTTAATAAAAATATTCCCATACCAAACATTTCAATCAGACTATAGCTGGGCATCCTCAAATATACAAATAACCACTTTTACCAAAACTAGCATAACTTCTTCAAAACTTAACAAAATTGTTCCAAACCAAAAAGATAAAGAACATTATTCATCCTACTCTTCAAATATATAGAAAATAAAAGGGTTCTAGGCTATACAGTTCTAGGCTATACATGGTCGTGCAAGACCTAGAACCAGCACTAAAACAATTAAAACCAATCAAAATGACAAGTTCTTGAAAACCAAATTGTTTCAAAATGATGTATTCTTCTTCTCTTTCATCCCTCTCTTTGTTTGGAATGACCAATAAAATGATTTGAAAGTGGTTTTTGGTGGTTTATAACTTTCCAACCACCTTTTTAACCAACCCAACACATTCTTGTAACCCTTGTACATTTTTCAATGCTTTTTGAAGCACTCTCATTACAATGCAAATGTATTTTTTCCTAGTTTTTAACACATCACAATGCAAACTTAAGAATTTTAACCTTTTTTTTAACATGGTTATAGGAAAATTTGAATGAATTAAATATTACAATATTATGAAATTCATCATAATGTATGAAGGGTCAAGATGCTCCCGCATTAGTCAACTAATCAAGGATTTTATTGTTAGGGCATATTGAGTTCAATAGATTTTTTTGTTGGTTCTAGTTGATTGAAGAGATGAATATAAGTTATTCTAAGTTGTATTTAAGTTGACTTGACAATGTGTACAATATAATATAAGATCAAGTTAAGGATTGAATGTGTGCATGTTAATATAAGATTTGAAGATGCTAAGAGGAAGTGAATTAGAAGGATGAGAAGAATATCCTTGTGGAGCTACAAAGATACATTCGATCAGGAAGGATCAAGTATACAAGCCAGAATTGAGATCTATAATCAGCAATTTAGTTATATTAGAAATCAGGTTATCTCATTTTTACTCCCTAACCATGGTAGTAGTGATCTAAATCTTTTAATAGAGTTGGCGTAACAACTATTTGCAAATCCTCTAACAAGGTGATATTTCTAGATTGAAGTGTCTAAAGACCTCTAACAAGGACACTTCTAATAGGGTTCTTAAATCCTTTAACATGGTGACACCAAATAGTGTGTTTTGTAACCTTCAACAAGGTTGGCTCCTAATAGGGCTCACTTTTCAGAAGAGTGAAAAGTAGTAACTAGTCGCAATTGGTTGTTTTCCCCAAATTGGGTTTCCACATTAAATCTTGGTGTTATATATGTTCATGCTATTTATTTTATGTGTATGCAACTAAGCTAAGTAAGGTACAAATTATAGATAATATCATAAGATTTGCATGTTAATCATTTGTTGAGTTACAACATTTTCTACTGTAAATCGAGTGTTGATGTTCCAAAAATTGGTATTAGAGCTTATTGGCGCTTGCAAAGAAGGTTTTAAGGACCTAAGCTAAATTTCAAGATGTCTTATAGAAGGGATATCACCAAGCTGAACAAAGATAACTTCAAGACATGGTAGAAACTCATAAGGCTGCACTTGGCAACCATTGGAGATTTAGGGCTAAAGTATCTAGACATGAAATACACAAAACCTAAATGGACTATGACTATTGAAGAAATTATAGAAAAGAAGACTCATAACATTATGATGATTGATATTGCTTCATCTCTCAATTATGTCAAATTTTACAAAGTCAAAGATTATAGAACTACTCATGTGATGTGGATAAAGCTGAAAGCCATCTATGTAGGAGATGATAATGTAAGAAGAGGTAAGGTTGAAAGTCTTAGAGGACAATTTGATCAAATAAAGATGAGAGAAGATGAGAACATTGCAAAGTACAATGGCAGAACCAAACCTAGTGTTTGTGAAATCAAAGCTTTAGGAGGAAATATTGAAGATGAAATAGTGGTAGGTTTTTTAGAACACATCTTCCTATATATGCAATCAAAGTATCAAAAATTCAAGAAATGAGATGTAATCCAAAGAATGATAAATAATTGGATGGAATAGTTGGAAGATTAACAACATTTGAGCTAGATAACTATGATAATTATGTTCCTAGTTCTTGCAATCTTGAGTTTGCATTTGAAGCCAAGTTGTCACTCAAGAGGAAAGCCAAAAATTCAAAAGCCAAAAAATATTAAAGTGAGGAGGAAGATAATTTTGACAGTGATCGTGAAACTATTAAGGCATTACTTGAAAGAAGGTATCCCAAAGGAAAAGGAAATTACAAAGGTAAAATTCCTTTGATCTATTTTTCTTGTAAAGAAGATGGACACGTTTTTTTTGCTTGTCCAAATAGAGAAAACAAAGATGAAAAGAAACGCAACAAGTACAAAGGCAAGAAGGATTTCAAGAACTTCAAGGACTACAAGGACAAAGGTAAGAAATCTTGTTTTATGGCTAAAGATTCAAATAGCAGTGAAGATAATGAAATGGTCTATATTGTTGTAAAAGATGAATCTAATGATCAAGGAGATAAAATGGCACATCATACGACTGGTGAGAAAAAAAAGTTTGAACATATGGAACACTATGATGGAGGAAGTGTGAGATTTGGTAAGAATGAACCATGTTGCATAAAGGGAAAAGGTTGTATCTCACTAACCAATGAACTTAGATGTGATAATGTATATTTGGTTTAAGGACTAAAGCATAATCTATTGAATGTGGCACAATTGAATAACATTGGATTCAAGATACAATTCATGAATGGGAAGGCCAAGCTACTAGATGGAAAAGAAAATCTAGTTGGGTCTGGTAAGAAAATAAAAGGTAACTTATTCTACCCAGATCTCAATGAAAGTTCATGTTTCATTGCTCTAGTAGAAGAAAGCTAGTTATGGCATAAAAGGTTATGTCATGTGAGCTTTGATAATCTGAACAAGATAAGAAAAAACAAAAGAGCGAGAGCTATTCCTAGTCTAAGGAAACCTGATATAGGCCTGTGCAAAAACTGTCAAATTGGTAAGATGGGCAAGACAAGTTTCAAAAGAAAAAAATATCATTATGAAGTCATCTTTGAGCTAGTTCATACAGACTTATGTGGAGCAATTGGAATTGAGAGTTACAATGGAGATAATTATTTTATTTGTTTTGTTGATGATTATTCTAGAATGATGATTGTAATGTATTTGAAAGATAAGTCTAAAGCATTTCAAAACTTTAAATGGTATCTTGCAAGAGTAGAGAATGAAACTAGAAAAAAGTTGAAGTGTTTGAGATTAGACAAAGGTGGTGAGTTCATTTCCATTGAATTCAATAAATTTTTCATTGAAAGAGGAATTAAAAGACAAGTATTAGCCCGTAATACACCACAACAGAATGATATAGCTAAAAGAAGGAACAAATCCATCATGGATTGTGCAAGAACTTTGCTGATAGAAAATGATGTTGTAATCAAATACTAGAAGGAAGCAATCAATATTGTAGTACATACCTTGAATAGAGTACAGATGAAGAAAGACTCAAATCAAACTCCTTATGAACTATGGTATGGCTACAAACCTAATGTAACTTACTTGAAAGTATTTGGTAGAAAATTTTATATCTTGAAGGAATCTAAGAAAGGTAAATTTGATGTCAAAGGTGATAAAGGCATATTCTTAGGATATTCCTACAAAAAAAAAGCATATAAGTGTTTGAATTTATCAACCCATAAGATAGTCAAAAGTGCACATGTTAGAATTGATGAGTTTGTAGAAAAGAGTGAAGAAGAGAGTAGCTACTAAACTGATAATTAGATGAATTTTATCTATTATGAACAGGATACATTGTTAAATCCAATTCAAAGACAACAAAATTCACCTCCCAAGTCCCCAAAATCTTCTAAGGCTACCAAGTTGCAAACAGTGCAACTAGAGTCATAGTCTAAAGGACCCAAGTCATAGTCAAAAGCTACCGATCTATTGCCAAAGCAAACTAAATCTGAAGGACTCGAGTAAAGATAGTTGGATGCAAGCTTGATATAGAAGATCATGGCAAGGCTAGTGGAACAAGTTCTAAATCCAAAGTACCTATGTTAGCAAGATATGTCAAAAGGCACCATGCACCTAATCAGATCATTGGAGACAAGTCAGATAGAAAAATAACAAGAAACAAATTGAAAGGTACATGTTTGCTTACTAAATTTGAACCTAGATCATTTAAAGATTATTTGGATAATGGAAGTTGGATTGAATCTATGAATGAATAAATAGAACATACAAAAATGAACAAGACCTGGACTCTTCTCCCTAGACCCAAGGATAATAATGTATTTGGCATTAAATGGGTTTTCAAAAATAAGTTGAATTTGAAGATGGAGAAGTTACCAAAAACAAAGCAAGCTTAGTAGGAAAAGGCTATTCTCAAGAAGAAGATATTGATTATGGTGATTATTTTTCTCCTATTGGAAGATTAGAAGGTTTTGGAATTTTACTTGCTTATGCTGCACATAAAGGATTTTAATTTTATCAAATGGATGCAAAATTTGCATTCTTGAATGAAATTCTTGAAGAGGAAGTTTACATAGAACAACCATAAGGTTTTGTAGATCCTAGAAAAAAGGATATGGTTCATAAACTACACAAGGCATTATATAGACTCAAGCAAGCTCCCAAAGCTTGGTATGAAAGAACTCATAACTACTTGATAAAGATTGGTTTCCAAAGAACAACTGATACTTTAATAGTAGCCTATACATCAAAGAAGGACTACACAAGAAGATTGTATTGGAAGAAGTCTTTGTGGATGACACATTGTTTACTGGAAATAATGACTTATGCAAAGCTTTTTTAGAAGAGATGAGTAAAAAAAATTAGATATCCATGTTTCTAGAGATAAAATGTTGAAAATTATTGAAGAAGATTGTTAAAGAGGGAGAGTGATATATATGTTTCAATCATTGTTTTGTCACTAATGTCAAACTTGTTAATTATTGGTAAGACAAATGCTTATCTGATTTAAGTACTATCACTTATTTGATTGATGAAGAGGATTTTATCAAAAGATGTAACAATAGTAGCTAAAGGAGAGGTTGAGTTATGATTATGTAAAGGAGTACAAGAATTAGTTAAGACAATGATAACATGATGTATTGATAATCTACTTAAGGTTACAAAGGCTAGGTATTCTAAGAAAGATTAGAAGAACAAGTTAAAAAAAGTTTGTCTTCGAAGCTTGACTGAGTGGATAGTAGGTGCTGAGAAAAGTCAGTGGAAGCTAAGTAGAAAATTAGTTGGAACCAAGTAAAACTAAAATCTAGTGGATGTCGAGCAAGATAGTGGATGTCGAGTAAAGTTTAGTTGATGTTGAGCACAAGTAAACTTTAGTTTGTGCTGAGTGATTTTATAGAGATGCTGAGTAACACAATATGTGCTGGGCATTAGAAGCAAGATAATGTTGTGTTGTTGCACTATTTTAAAAATTGTGGATTCTATGAATCTTAGCCAACAAGTTTGTTTTCTTGGATTGTAGGAACTGTAGACACCTAAATTTGATTACACCACTTTGGTAATCTAATTTAGCCATCTCTAAAGGCATCATTAATTAAATTCTTATTTAATTAATCCTTTGCCATCCCTAGCTGATTAATTTAATTAATCATCTATAGTCCTAATTGATAAATCAAATAACCTGTTATTTATCAATTAAATCCTATTCTTCTATCTAATTTCAAAAATCCCCATTTATTAAATAAATCTATTTGATAAATAAAATCCTCAAATCTAAAAACCCCTAACCTATCCCTAATCCTCCATTTAGCCTAATCCACCCCATCCACCCATAATAACCTAGCTTAGCCACTAACTCACCCACCCTCATTAATGCCATCCACTTGCACATCTCTAACATCCTTAATCTAATCCTAAACCCAAGCCTAATCCACCCCCTAATGTTGTCACATTCCCTAAGAAATTTTAAGACTTTCTTAAACCAAACCAAAGTCTCCCCTCAAAAATCCCAACCACCAAGTCATGAGTGCTCTTACAAACCATAAAAGACTCTCACAAACCCACTCATGACTCTTACATCCATCTTTCACACTCTTCCCTCTTCCACACTCATTCCTCTTACATCTCTCTTACATACTCAACCCCACTCATCATGCCTTTAACCAACCCTTTACCCTACCCTCTCACACTCATCCTCCTTGTGACAAGTGTCACCTTCCCATTGGTGCTAAACAAGCACAATCCATGTGCTCTCCTTTCAATGCATCCTAGCCCTCCTTAAGCCTTCATCTCTCCTTGCATCTTAGCCCTCCATCCCTCAAGCCTTTAGCCTATAAATTGAATCTCATCCCAAGCCATTTTAATCACAACCATTTGAGTAAAGTTATCATGCCCTTTTGAGAGCCAAAAGCCATACCCATACCCTTATAATGCCAACTTGAGAGCTCACAAAGCTACCAATTTGCTATTACCCATCTCCACCATTGAAGCAACTTTGAGCATCTTGAGCATACATCCACATCAAAGGATGCATCTACAAAATCAAGAAAGCAATGAAGTGCTTCATCTTTTGAGGTTTTCATCTCTTGTTTGTTTTCTTTGTCTAAGCATATATGTGAACTTAATTTTTGGTTTGTGAATGCTTTCTTTAATGTTAATGTTCCTTGCACACTAAGATCTAGTTCTACAAGAACTAGGTAGAAGATAAGGATGATGAGTTGGTGGCATAGAATTCAAGGTAAACCATTTTTAGAAAAATTCAAAGAGGTTTGAACGAGAAGTTTCTAGAAGAGAGATGGAATAATGGGTAGATACATTGTATCCTACCTAATTTGTCCTGACTCTAAATTGGACAATTGGGAATGAGCAAAAAAAGATCTAAATTTCCTATTTATAGGGAGGGTTGGTCATGAAGCAAAGGTTGTCATGTACGACAACCTAAGGAAGAGAAGGAGTTAAGGTTTTTGCTTCATCAAGTGACTTAGGGAAGAGTCTGCATTGACATGATAAGCAAGAAGGCTTAAGAGTATGAATGCTTGAAGGGTGAACGAGCTAATAGAGCTACAATGAGTGAAGGCCAAGAAGAATGGAGGACAAAAACAAAGATCTGTAATCTGCAAATAGATTTGTAAGTTTTTATTAGATCAAGCCTTACTATTACTCTCTAATAATTGTATCAGTCTAGGGTAAAATACTTTTGATTAAGGCTAACCTAACAGTCATTTGTAAATTCTTTAAATAGGTGACATCCCAAATGAATGGTCTAAAGTCCTCTAAAAAGACTCACTCCTAATAGGGTGATTAAAACCCTTTAAGAGGGTCACATTTAATAGTGTGTATTGTAACCTTTAATAGGGTTGGCCTTTCATAGGGCGTCACTTCAGAAGAGTGACAAAGAGTAGCATGTTACTAGTGGTTTTTCTCAAATTGGGTTTCCATGTAAATCGTTGTGTCAAATGTCTTTTTGAATCTTTTATGTTTCATGTTTACACTTCTGCAAATTGATTTGACAATAACCTACAAAGTTTAAGCGATTGCATAATCTTATGGATGCATGCATGATAGAAAATGTTTTATGGGTTCACTAAGATATGAAATTTTTTATATATATGTCTTGACCTTATATAATTGATTCACCTCCCCATCTCAGTTATTCTAAAGAATTCTAACAATTGGTATCAGAGTCATCTCCTTAAGAGGACTAGTTTGAAGGTACTAGAAGCACAAAGATCAAGATGTCAAAAAGAGATGTATCCAAGCTTAATAGTGATTAATTTCCTACATGGTAAATTTTGATGAAGCTTCACCTTTGAGGACTTGAAGATCATGCACAATCTACCATTACTACTGAGCATGTTGATCCTACTAGAGTCCTAATTGTTGAAGATATGAAAAAGAAAAAAGAACACAACTATGAAATGGTTGGAGATTGCTTCTACCCTAAGCTATGCTGAATTTAATGATATCAAAGGTGTTGACTCTACAAAGAAAATGTGGGATTCTTTACACACCATCTATGGAGGAGACACTAATGTTCAAAGAGCCAAAGCTAAAAGTCTTAGATGTAAGTTTGATGATATGATAATGGAAGTAGGTAAGAATATTACTCAATATGTTGCAAGGATAAAAGAATTTGTTAATGAAATAAGAAGAGCTACTAATAATATTGACGATAATATTGTGCTAAGAAAAGTTTTGAGAACACTACTACCTATTTATGTTATTAAATTTTTTGCAATTAAAGAACTCTAATGTATACTAGGAAATAATCTAACCCTTGAAGGTCTGGTAGGTAGGCTCACTGCTTTTGAGCTATCTAACTTTGATAATTACAAATCTAAGAGTCTTGAATCTTCTTTCAAAGCTAAGTTGTTATTGAAGGATTTTGATAAGAAGCAGAAGAAGAAGATAAAGTTAAAGCATGTGTTTAGTGACAATGATAGAAATGAGGAAGATGTTGAACAACTTGAAGCACTACTGGCAAGACCATTTGACAGAGGTAAAGGCAAGTTCAAAGGTAAATTACCTATCATTTGTTTCAACTATGATGAGGTTGGTCATAATGTTGCTAGATGTACATAGAAGAAGAACTATAGAGGTGGCAACAAGTACAATGGTAGAAGAGATGATGACAACAAGGACTACAAAGATAAAGGCAAGAAGTCATGCTACATTGTTAAAAAGGAAACAAAAGATGAATGTAAAGAAAATTATGATGAAGTGGTGTATGTTGCAATGAAGGTCAAATTTGATGAAGATGAGGCAACTACACATGTGACTTGTGTGAACAAAAATGATAGATGGATCATTGACACTGGGTGTTCACATCACATGACTAGAGACAAAAGTAAGTTCATTACCTTAAACTGTTTTGGTGGAAATAGTGTAACATTTGGTAATGATGCACCATGTTTGATAAAACGAAAAGGTTCTATAAAACTCACAAATAAAATTTCATGTAACAATGCTTACTATGTTGAAGGACTAAACTATACTTAACTGTGTCACAACTGAATAATTTAGGATATAAGGTTGAATTTGAAAATAAGACTAGTAAGATATATGATACTAATGGAAAACTAATTTGAGAGGTGATCAAACTAGGAGTAATCTATTCTATCTTGACATAGAGGATGCTACTTGTCTAGTTGTGATATTTGATGATGTGTGGCTATGGCACAAGATGTTATGTCATGTTAATTTTGATAACTTGGTTAGTATTAGTAACATGAAGAAAGTTAGAGGTTTTCCTAAGTTGAAAAAACCTGACAATACAATGTGCAAACAATGTTAGTTGGGCAAAATAACCAAGTAAAGTTTTAAGAGTAAAACTTATAACTCTAAAGGAATACTAGAGATTGTTCATACTGACTTGTGTGGACAAATTAATGTGAAAAGTTACAAAGGAGATAAGTACATTATGTTGTTTGTTGATCATTATTCTCGAATGATGACAATTATATTTCTGAGATAGAAATTTGATGCTTTCCAAATGTTTAAGTGGTACTTAGCAAGATTTGAGAAAGAAATAGGTAAAAGTTTGAAGTGTGTGAGATCAAATAGAGGAAGAGAATTCATATCACATGAGTTTGAGATGTTCTATAATGACAAAGGAATCAAAAGATAGAAATTTACTCCTAGAACACCTCCACAAAATGGAATTGCTAAAGGAGGAATAGGTCTATGATAGACTATGCTAGGACACTCATGATCAAGAAAAATATTGTTTTGAAATATTGGAGATAAGCTATAAGTATAGTTGTCTATACCTTGAACCGTGTGCAAGTCAAGAAAGGTACTCATTCCACACCTTTTGAACTATGGTATGGATACTCACCCAATATAGAATATTTTAAGGTATTTGGAAGAAAATGCTACATTCTTAAAGACATCAAGAATGGTAAATTAGATCCAAAAAGTGAAGAAGGTATATTCCTAGGATACTCCACAAGAAGTAAACCTTATAAGTGTTTGAATACTAACACGAACAATGTTTTGGAAAGTGAAAATATAAATTTTGATGAATATATAGAAGTACATGAGGTTCAACCTATGAAGGAACTAGAAGAATGCAAATCATTTTTATACTTCTACGAAGGTATGTTTGCTAAAGAAGATGCTAGAAATCAACAACAAGTTTTAGTGACTATTGAGTCACATCCTATGAATGTCAAGTTGCATTCAAGAATTGATCTACATTTAGATGTTGAGTTATAGAATGAAGTTGGAGCACATTTTGATTCTGAGGTCAATGTACATGAAAGAGATGTACATGGTGGCACTGAAGCTGAAAGATCGAATGAAGAAACTAGAGTTAGACCAAGATTGTCCAAATATGTCAAAAGACATCATCCTACTACACAAATCATTAGAGATAAAGATGATAGACCAATGGCAAGAAATAGATTGAGAAATGATACATGTTTGCTGAGCATGAAAGAACCCAAATCAGTGATAGATGCATTAGAAGATGTGGACTGGAGTAAAGCCATAGAAGAAGAGATTGAAAAAATTGAGAAGAATAAAACATGGAGTCTAGTTCGTAGACTAGAAGACAAAAATGTTATTGGCACCAAGTGGGTATTTAGAAACAAGCTAGATGAGATTGATGAAGTCACAAGGAACAAGGAAAGATTAGTTTGGAAAGGATATGCACAAGAAGAAAGAATTGACTATGGAGAGACATTTGCTCGTATTGAAAGATTTGAAAGGAGTAAGAACTCTACTTGTTTATTCTACATACAAAGGTTTCAAAGTTTACCAAATGGATATTAAATCTACATTCCCAAATGGCATATTAGAGGAAGAAGTTTATGTAGAATAGCCAGAAGGAGTTGTTGATGTTAACAATAAGAACATGGTATGTAGATTACACAAAGCTCTTTTTGGGTTGAAACAAGCACCAAGAGCATGGTATGAGGCACTTCATAATTACCTTATTAAGATTGGATTTGAAAGGACTAATGATAACAAAAATCTATTTATGAAGATAGAAAAAGGAAAAGGTGTTTTATTATCTAAAAATTTTGTTGATGATATCATATTTGGAGGTCAAGATGCTTTATGTAAGACTTTTGTAAATGAAATGAAGCAAGAATTTAAGATGTCTATATTTAGAGAGATCAAATTTTTTGGGGGTTTGCAAGTATATCGAATGAAATATGGCATATACATCACTCAATCAAAATATGTCAAGGAAATGTTGAAAACTTTTGGATTAGAAGATTCCAAACCAATAAGTACGCCTATGGTGATAGGACATAAGTTGTCAAAGAATGATGTTTCTACTGAGGTGAATTGAACATTAAATAGGTCTATGATTGGCAAATTTCAATATGTAGTACATAGAAAACCTGACATTGTATTATATGTGGGGATAGTTGCAAGATTCTCTACTAATTCCAAGGTGAATCATTTGATGGTTGTGAAGAGAATAATGAGATATTTGAAAGGAACAAAGGAGTATGGTCTATACTATAAGAAAAATAAGAAATTTGAATTAAGAGCCTATATTGATGTTGATTGGGCTGGAAACATTGATGATAGAAAGAGAACCGATGGAGGAGCACTTTTCTTATGTAAGAGGCTGGTTACATGGACTAGCAAGAAACAAAACTGCACCTCACAATCTACTACTGAAGCTAAATATGTTGTTGTTACTGTAAATTTTATAGACATTGTATGGATCAAACAACTTCTCAAAGGTATGAAGGAAGAGATCGTAGAACGTGTGACACTTTATTGTAATAATACAAGTGCTATAAACATATCAAAGAATCTTGTGATGCACACAAAGACTAAGCCCATTTCAATCAAGTATCATTACTTGAGAGAATTAGTTCAAGAGAAAGAGGTGAAGATGGAATATGCCAATGGGTGAACCCATGATAGTGGGTTACGCTTTTTTGGAGGAAGCAAATCCTCCAAAATCACGTGACCACAAAAATTTTACTTCAAATTTTTGATAGAAAATTTTAAAACAAGTTTTGATAGAAACTTATTAGTTTCTATCGAAACAAAAAAAGCACATAGTTTCTATCAAAACTATTAATATTTTTAAGTTTTGATAGAAACACTTATAAGATAGTTTCTATCAAAGCTATGAAACCAAATGTGGTTTATTAAACCTGTGGTTGGGTGGTATAGTTTCGATCGAAACTATATTCAGTAGTTTTGATCAAAACTACTTAATATAGTTTCGATTGAAACTATTAAAATGCAGAAAGCTTGTTAAAGGGCCATATAGGACCCTACATTATAATTTTCTATGATAGCTGAAAGTTTTTATTTGAAGCAATTGCAAAGAAAGTGCATCTGAAAGTTGGCCTTCAGAAAAGGTATGGTTTTATACATTTTTTTGTTTATTTTTTACGATTTTAGTTACATTTTATATAGTTTTTGCTTCAATTTATATATGTTTTCTTCTATATACATACATATATATCATGTATATGCATATATATCATGTATGTATATATACATATATGTCATGTATATGTGCATATATGTCATGTATATATGCACATATATATGTGTGTATATATGTGTGTATGTCATGTATATATGCATATGCATATATATGATATATATACATGACATATTTGCATATATGTCATATATATATATATATATGCAAATATCTCATGTATATATGCACATGTATATATATGCATATATGTGTTTATGATATATATATATGTGCATGTACACACACACACATGTAACATCATATTGTACATATATGAACATATTGTGCAATCTAATTTCAATCAATATAATTGTGCAATCATAACCCTAGAAATGTCATGTAACACAATGCTAACCCTCATGTAAATTTATTCCTAATCTTAACTCTAATGAACTCATGTTATATATTTACCCTAGAATGAAGACATGTTGATAGAATAACCAAGTAAGTTTTAGAAAATCTACGTTACCCTAGAAACATAACGTTATATCATTTTAACCCAAAAGTTATCACTAAACCTAAACATGAATATTAATTTTCTAACTTTAAATTTTTACAACACGATCCTCACTTCTTAACCCTAAAAAATAAGCTAATTTATGAATTTCCTAACTAAAAACTTTAATCTAGAGATTTGTACACTAACCATAAACATTTAATCCTAAAGATCCCTAAACATTATTTATTAACTTTATAGGTAACATTTCAATCATGATTCTAACGGTATAACTATACATAACCATGTTCAATTATAGTGAACGATAACATATTTTCCTTTTAATCCTAGGTAACACTAAACCAAATAATAGGCTAGTTATATTAACTTACTCAACATTTAATGTTACTACATCAGGTATTTACCTAGAATCATAATTCTACCCGTAATGCTAATGAGCTTACTATATAAGTTATATACAATTTTACAACACTAGTTAACCCTAGGTAACTCTAACCATAATAGAGCTTGTACTCTACATCAACATAAAACACTATTCTAAACACACACTCTTTTAACTATTAGAAATGCTTTATAATAACTGAGAGGTGTGGGGGATGAATCAGTTATTAGAGGTCCATATGTCCAATTCAAACTTTTTCACTAAGTGTATTGAGCCCATTCAACCATTCATTCATCCAAGCTTTATCTTTCATATACAAAAAGTTACTATAAATCAACATGCAAGCATAACACATAAAAAGATCAACACATAACACAGTGATTTACGTGGAAACCCAATTTGGGAAAAACCACCGGTAGCATGCTACTCAATTCTCACTCTTCTGAAGTGATGCCCTATGAAAAGACTACCCTATTAAAGGCTTACAACACACTATTAAATGTGACCTGGTTAAAGGATTTAAATACCCTGTTAGAAGTGGGTCTAGTTAGATGACTTTAGAACATTCACTTGGAATGCCACCTTATTAAAGGATTTACAAATGGTTTTTAAACCAGCCTAAGTCCATAGGATTTTCATATCTAATACAATTGCTAGAGAGTGTTAGAAAATCTTTGACCTAATTGCAACATACAACTTAACTTGTAGATTTTAGATCACCCTTTAGCTCTTCACATTGCCTGGCTTTCAGTCTCTGTAGCTCTGACAGCTTGCCCTCCTTTCAGGCTTAGTCTCCTTGAGTCTCCATGCCCAATGTACCAATGCAATCATCTCTCTCTGACCACTTATCGAAGTAGAGTCTTTGTGCTCTATCTTCTTTCTCCTAGATGTCTTCTCCTTGACACCCTTTAGTCACTTCACAATTTAGCACACAAGAAGTTCTTGCTTATTGGTTTGTGACTCCTTAAATAGAAGTCTTGAAATTTCTTTTCTTGCTTGATTCTTCCCTTCTTTAATTTCAATTCGTATGGATTAGGTAGGATTCATTGAATCTAACCCATATTATGTTTCCTCTAGAAACTTCTTGAATAATCCTTTTGAATTTGTCCAAAAATGGTTTACATAAAATTATATGCCACCAGCTCATCATCCTTATCCTCTAACTGGTTCACAAAATTCAAGGTAACAACTTTTTTGACTCAAATTTGGTGAATCTTTGACATTTCCAATAATGTAGCAACTCGGCACTATTAAAATACTAGTGCTTGGCACATACTGTGTTACTCGGCATCAAATACATTTTTACTAATGTTGAACACCTACTAAGATTTTTTGATGCTCGGCACCTGTTACTTTGCTTAGCACTTGAACTTCACTCGACACTTGAAGTTCACTTAGCACACACAAGATTTTCCTTTTTCTTGGCTCCAACTGAGAATTTTCTCGGCATAAACTAGCTTGCTCGGCACCCACTGATGAACTTAGTTTAAGCTTTGTAGTCAACCTTGTTACAACTTATTCCTCTAATGTTTCTAAGTGTGGCCAACCTCTATATCTTCAAGTATATTATCAATACATCATTTAAACATTATCTTAATTGATTCTTGGACTTCATTACAATATCACAACTCAAACTTTTCCTTAGGTTCTCTTGTTACATCTTGTTGATTAAATCCTCTACTTCAATCAACTAAGTGATTGTATTTGGATCTTATAAGCAATTTTCATTCCTACACATAGCAGGTTTGACATCAATGATAAAACAATGATTGAAAACATTCTTTATCATCCAACTTCCTTCTTTGCAATAATCTCCCTCTTTGATCTTCAATAATGACCTTTTCAATTAGATTTACAACAATCTCCCTCTTTGGCATTGATGGCAAACAAAACTGATCAACCATCAGACTAAACTGTTTAACCAAGTTAACTAGGTTAGAATAGTAATTCAAATGCCAAAAAATAATTGTATTACCATCAGTTTTCACATCTCCCTCTTTATGCTAACTTCTCCCTCTTAGCTATTGTATTCTTTTTCTTTCCTTTCTTCCTTCTTACAGTTTCTCCCTCTGTATGCATTACTCATCTTTCATTATTCTCTATTTTGATCAATTTTTGTACTTTCTCCCTCATACTATTCATCATTTTCTATTGATCAATTTTTGCTTTAATTCTCCCTCTTTGACAAGAATGCCAAACACATACTATTTCAACATCTTAATTTGCAAGTTTAGAATTTTTAGGTTCTTTCACTTTCTCCCTCTGTCAGCTTGCTTGTGACTGATTTGGAACTTCAACACTTTAATTACTTCAAAAATAATCTTGAAGTAGATATCCTCCACATCAATGTGAGAATATTTCAACAATCAACTCATTTGATGTAGGGTAGTCTTGCTTTTACTTCAAGTAGCCTTGGTTAGGGGTATCACCCCTAACTTACCTCTATGATACTCAAAAGCATACTTAGGTAGTGCTTTTGTGAAGATGTCAGCAATCTATTCCTTTGAGCTAACATATTCCATCTTCACTTGCTTATCTTCCACCAATTCTCTTACATAGTGATACTTGATTGCAATATGCTTGGTTTTAGCACACATTACAGGGTTCTTTGATATGTTGATAGCACTTGTATTGTCACAATAAAGTATGATAGGCTCATTTACCTCTTTCTTCATACCTTGCAACAAATGTTTGATCCATACAATATTGGTGCAATTGATAGTAGCTGCAACATATTGAACTTATACTATGGACTATGAGGTACAACTTTTCTTTTTACTGGTCCATGTAATTTGTCTTTTTCACAAGAAATGTGCTCCTCCACTAGTGTTTTTTCTGCCATCAATATCACCTCCCCAATCTACATCAGTGTAGGCTCTTAACTCAAACTTTTTACTCCTCTTGTAATACAAACCAAAGTCATCAGTTTCTTTTAAGTACCTTAGTATTCTCTTTACTGCCATCAGATGATTCTCTCTTAGATTTGTAAAAAATCTTGCCATTATTCCAACAGCTAATGCAATATCTGGTCTACTATGTACAACATACTGTAACTTTCCAATCATTGATCTATACATTGTTTGATTCACTTCAGCTGACTCATTATTTTTGGATAACTTATGTCCTATTGTCATTGTTGTACTAACTGGTTTTGACTCTTCTAATCCAAATATCTTGAGTATCTCCTTGATGTATTTTGATTGGTTCACAAATATGTCATGCTTTAATTGATGTACTTGTAATCCAACAAAAAACTTGATTTCTCCAAACATTGAGATTTCAAACTCATGTTTCATTTGATTAGCAAGATCTTTGCATAGAGCATCTTTTCCTCCAAATATTATGTCATCTACAAGGATTTCATATATCAAAATGTCTTTATCTTTCCAAGCTTTGATATCTAGGTTTTTGTTGTCATCTATTCTCTCAAACGTTATCTTTACAAGATATTTGTACAATCTCTCATACCATACTCTAGGTGCTTGCTTCAAACTATAAAGTGCCTTATGTAATTTGTAGACCATATCATTATTTTTTTCATCAATAAATCCCTCTAGTTGTTCTATGTAGACTTCTTCTTCTAGTATACCATTCAAAAAGGTAGACTTGACATCCATTTGGTAGACTTTGAAACCTTTGTAAGCAGCATATGCAAGTAATGTTCTTACTCCTTCCATTCTTACAATAGGGGCAAATGTTTCCCCATAATCCAGTCCTTCTTCTTGTGCATAGCCT
Organism: Cupressus sempervirens; assembly: GCA_028749045.1. Lineage (NCBI taxonomy): Eukaryota > Viridiplantae > Streptophyta > Pinopsida > Cupressales > Cupressaceae > Cupressus > Cupressus sempervirens. The sequence goes on from CM053787.1 coordinate 205,675,195, forward strand.
TTGCAAACTAATTTGGCTTTGTTTCTTGTTATCTCACCATTCTCATCAAGTTTTTTCCTAAACACCCATTTGGTACCAATTACATTCATGTCCAGGTTTTGTACTACTCAATCTAATATATCTCCTCTTCCATAGCTTTGTACAAGTCATCATCTTGTACTGCATCTTTCACTATTTTGGACTCAACCTTTCTCAGCAAACATGATTCATTTCTGAGTCTATTCCTTGTCATTGGTGTCACATCTTTATCACAAATAATTTGATCTGTAGGGTGATGAATTCTCACATACTTGGCTAATCTTGGTTTTTTCCTTCTTTCCATGTTTAATCCTTCAACTTCAGATTCATTTTGTTCTTCTTCATCTAGTACTTCATCATCTCTTTCATGTATACTATTTTTAGAATCAAAATGTGCATTTTCTTCATTCTGCAACTTTTCTTCTAAATGTAGCTCAGCATTCACTGGTTGTGACTTGGCTGATACTAAATTTTTTTGTTGATTCCCAACTTGATTTGCAACATTATCCTCAATAGTCATTCCTTCATAGAAGTATACAAAGGATCTATAATCTTCTAGTTTCCTAGATTGATCAACTTGGACTTCTGCATGCTCATCAAAATTTACATTTACACTCTCCATAATCTTGTTAGTGTTAGTATTCAAACACTTGTATGCCTTACTTCTAGTGGAGTATCCAAGGAATATACCTTCATCACTCTTTGCATCAAACTTTTCATTTCTAGTATCTTTAAGAATATAGCATTTAGAACCAAATACTTTGAAATATTTTACATTAGGTGAGTGACCATACCATAGTTCAAAAGGTGTCACATGTGTACCTTTCTTGACTTGGACTCTATTGAGGGTGTAAAGAATAGTACTTATAGCTTCTTTCCAGTACTTTAAAGTAACATTTTTTTCCATCATCAAGGTTCTTGCAAAATCTATCACTGATCTATTCCTTCTTTTAGTAATACCATTCTGAGTTGGAGTTCTTGGTGCTAATGTTTTCCTTTTGATACCTTTTTCATTGGAAAATATCTCAAATTCTTTTGATGTAAACTTGCCTCCTCTGTCTGATCTTAGGCACTTCAGGCTCTTTCCTATTTCCTTCTAACCTCTGGCCAAATACCACTTCAACATTTGAAATGCATCAAATGTTTACTTCAAGAACATGGCAGACATCATCTTGGAATAGTCATCTACAAATAGCATTATGTATTTGTCTCTTAGGTAGCTTTGCACTTCCATTGGACCACATAATTTTGTATGGACTAACTCTAGTACTTCTTTGGAAGTGTATGTTTTTCTTTTGAAACTAGACTTAGTCATCTTCCCTAGTTGTCATTTTTTGCATATTGTGGTTTTAGGTTTCTTCAATTTAGGCAACCCTCTGACCTTCTTCCTTTTGTTGATGCTAATTAGATTGTCAAAGTTAACATGACACAATATTTTATGCCATAACCACACATTATCAAGTCTAACAACAAGACAAGTTGCATCTTCCATATCTAGGTAAAACAAGTTAGTCCTAGTTTGTTCACCTCTTCTTATCAGATTTCCATCAATGTCATAGATCTTGGCAGATTGGTTTCCAAATTCTACAGTACAACGTACATTTCCTAACTACGATACACTCAACAAATTGTATTTTAGTCCTTCAACATACTATGCATTATCATATGAAATCTTCTCAATAAGTTCAATGGAACCTTTTCTTTTGATTTGACATGGAGCATCATTTCTAAATCTAACACTATTTCTATCATACTGAGTAAAGGTAATGAACTTACTTTTATCTCTTATCATGTGATGTGAGCATCTAGTGTGTCTAATCGACTTGTTATTCTTGTTTACATAAGTTACCAATGTCTTTGCTTCATCTTCATCTTTATCTGATTCATCCTTCATGGCCACATACACTACTTCATCATCATTCTCATTATAATCTTCTTCAACAATCTAGCATCTTTTGCCTTTGTCCTTGTAGTCTCTGCTATCATCTTCTATTTTGTTCTTGTACTTGTTTCCTTCTTTGTAGTTCTTCTTTTGTGTACACCTTGCAGCTATATGACCTACTTCATTGCAATTGAAACAAATGATAGGGAGCTTACCTTTGAATTTACCTTTGGCTCTATGGAATCTCCTAGTCAGTAGTGCTTCCAACTATTCTACATCTTCCTCATCTATGTTGCTATCACTAGATGCATGCTTTCCTTTTCTACTTTTCTTCCTTGATGTCACCTCCTCAATTTATTTCATTATCAACTTGGCCTTGAAAGTAGATTCAAGGTTCTCAAGTTTGTAGTTATCAAAATTTGACAATTCAAATGTAGTAAGTCTTCCCACTATTCCTTCAAAGGTTAGTGTGTTTCCTTGCACACACCTTAGCTCTTGGATGGCTGAAACTCTAATAGCATAGATAGGAAGTAGGGTTCTCAAGTATTTTCTATTGACTATCTCTTCTTCCAATTGACCACCTGGACTCCTTATTGCACTTACCACTTTCTTCATTCTGGATCCATATTGAATAGCATTCTCACCTTCCTCCATTTTCATGTCATCAAACTTTCCTTTGAGGCTTTCTCTATTTTCTCTCTAAACATTCTGATCTCCTCCATGGATATCTAATAGGGCTTTCCACATCTTGAATGCAGTATCACATCCCTTGATGTCATCAAATTTAGCATAACTGAGTGTAGAGGCAATCTCCAGCATTGCCTGATTGTGTTCCTTCCTTTTGCTCAAATCATCTACAGAGAGGGGTCCAACTAGATCTACATGTTCTATTCCAATTGAGGTTTTCACATAATCTCCTATTGATCCAAGGTGCAATTTCATTAGACTCTGTCATGCAACAAAGTTTTCTTTGTTAAGCTTGGGAACTTCTCTCTTAGACATCTTGATCTTTCTGCTTTTAGTACCTTGAAACTAAATAAGCAAATGGCTCTGATACCAATTGTTAGAAATGCTTTAAAATAACTAATTACATTTTGTTGATTAAATCCTCTTCATCAATCAACTAAGTGATAGTACTTGGATCTTATAAGCAATTTTCATTCCTACACATAACAGGTTTGACATCAATGAAAAAACAATGATTGAAAACATTCTTTATCAACCAACTTCCTTCTTTGCAACAATCTCCCTCTTTGATCTCCAATAATGACCTTTTCAATTAGATTTCCAAAATTAACCCTAGGAGCCAGGTAAATATTTTCCTCAAGAATGTTGAAACCAGGTAATGTTTTATCTTTAAGTGTAACCCTAAAATTAACTCTAAGTTCTTAACACTAACTAGATAGAGTTCTAACAATTTTATAATGTACTAACCATAACTCTAACCTATCATAATAGCTTACTTTTGACATAGAACACTATTCTAAACACACACTTTGACTTTAACCCTAAACCCCTAAATATTTCCTAACCCTAACTTAATGAAAATTTAACAAGAAAACCCAAAATTAACCTTATAACCATACATAATATAAGTTTCATAATCATGATAAAACATTAACCTCAAGAAGGTCAACTCTAATCAAATTAATTTAACCCAACCAAGTAATCTTTTAACTTTAAACACATGTATTATTTAATTTATGTTCACACATGTAGTATTGTATGTATATATCTTATGTTCATTTCATGTTTACACATATTATATATTAGTTTCTTAAATGTCATTGTACTTGGTAAATTTCAAGTTTATTAAAAATTTCATATTTTAATTTTAATTTTAGGTTTACACATTATATAGATGTATTCATGCTACATACATTGACCTTCACATGGCAGATTAGTAACCTCATATCCCACCCAAGCAGCAGCCTACTAAACCCCCCTAGCAGTAGCCTCCTATCCCCTGCGAGCAACAACAACCTCCTATCCCCCCTAAGCAGCAGCCTGTCCCACCCAATATTGTGCTATTCCTACATATTAGTAGCCTATCATATTGATGTGTGTTTTATGACCCACCAAACAGTAGAACAAAATGCTGAAATATCTTATCCTCTCTTGAATAAAGTCTTGTGTATGCTAAGATTGCTAGAAGATCATAGAATGACTTCAAGGTTTCTTTAATGCTAGGTCTTGACTGTGGATAAGATTGGTGTTTGATTTGATTTTCTAATGATCACAAGGGGCCTTATGTGTTTACACAAATTCATTTCGAGCCATACTAGATGTGGGAACTATCTTAAGGATTTGCAATGAAATGTTTTTTTGGAATTTTCAAAAAATATGCAGAAATTCAATAAGATAGAGTTCAGGAATTCTATTCTAATCCTAAGGGTAGTGATAACAAAAAATAGTACTCTAGTGGAAAAATTACTCAATTTATCGAATTCCACTTCGCCAACTTATACTACAACTATGCCTGAACCGGTGTAATCTTCAAGGGTTATGCTAAAGATTTTCATATCCCTGCACACACCATCATAAAGAAAAATGTATATGAATGACAAAAGTTAAGCATATGCATGAAATGGGTTAAGGCTAACTTTACATGACGAGTTAGAATTACTAAAATGTCAAAAGTATGAACCAAAGGAATTCATCAATACACCATCATATTCTTCACTGTAATCACCACACATTAACTCTGTTATACTTAATCTAATTGAAGAAATTTGGGAGAACACGCAAGCACTAAGACACATCAAGTATTCACCAAGATCCAATGAAAACTTTATTATCTCAGTAGCTCATAGAAACAATCTCATAAAAATCTCCCTTTACAAATGAGAAAGAGGCTTTTATATAGGTGTTCAATTACAATAGGTGGTCCAGATGATCACAATAACCATTGCCCAAGATCATGCCACATCAGCCCTAATTAGGGTTAGGGAAAAGGAAAGGAATCTACATTAATGTAACAAGGAATCCACTACTATAGTGGGTAATAAATGCTCACTATGCATGCTCATTTAGGAAGGAGTTGGGTGTAATAAATGATCCCTAAGAACACCCACTATGCAGTAAATGCATCTATCCTTGATTCTGCAACTTAAAGGAGTGAAATCAATCCAACACTGTTTCCAATTCCTCTGTACTGATGCTTGGTGCATATTCTTGCTTGAATTCTAGAACTACAATTGCTCTTTCTAATTTTTCTAAGCTTTCATCCCAATCTGGTAGTAAGTCCTTAGTAGTGTGCATTGTATTTGAGAATATGGAGAAGTTCTCAAAATCATCTCTTTCATAAACATTTAACTGAAAGAATTCCTCTAAGTTGACTTATAGATTATTAGTTGTCATTTCTTCTTCCACCAATCTCTGTGATAATAAGGATGCAACTGTGTTTGATATTCCTTGCTTGATGTTGTCAATAATCTTCTTCCATCTACTGGATTCTTTGGTAAAACTCTGAAAATTTTCCTTAGCTATGATCACTACACTATACCATCAAATAAAATCATAGAAATCCCCCTTATTGATAACTCAACCATCGATCAATTCTTGCTTTGGGGTCTCCATCAGATTATGAATGTCAACAATCACCTCTTCTTGGTAAATATGCTCATCCACCCATGATTTCTCCATGCACTAGATTTTGGAGAGTGTACCTAATTCTATATTATGCACTTGCACTAATTCTCTTATATGTTTGAAGCCTAGCTCTTGGATTCCTCCAATCCAAACTTTTGCACCTTGAGAAATCCACTTGATTATGTCAATATCACCTACCACCTCAATGGAAACACCTATTGGAGGGACAAATGATGGACCTTCCTCTCTTACTAGATGAGGCAAGTTATTGATGTACTAACATAAGGCCCTAATTTCTCTTTTCTATTTTTCGTACCCTTCTTCCACTTTCTTCAACCTATCCTTCAAAGCCTGTGTAGAGTCATCAAATTCTTCTAATATTTTCTCTTGGGAGGCCCAGCCGAGATTTATTTCTATAACATGATATTCATCTGGAGCAATATGATTTATTCGTTTGCCAACCATGGGAGTCACAATTTTTAAAATTCTATATCTTCATTCTCCCTTGATGAATTTAGTATATCTTCTTACTTTCCCTTGTTCTTCTGATCAGTTTCATCGATCTAAAATTGAATTCAATTGATGCAATTGAATTCACTGCCTCAACCAATCTAGAATGGGTATACTTTGGTCTCCCGGTATAACCAATTGCTCCTTCCTCTAGACTACTCGGATGTCAATCTCCTTTTCACCTCATCGACTATCCACTATAACCTCAAGAACTATGGCTTCAATATTTAGAGGATGTATTGCTTCTGCTAGAGTTTCTTCCTCTAGTGGACCATCTTCATCATGAATCATTTCTCACTTTAAGATTGTAACGAGACTTTGCTTTGTAGTGACATATTGATCTCTCCCTCTTTCTTGCATGGACTTTTCATAGGCATTTATACTTAGTCTATCATGAATTGGCCTATCCAAATTTTGTTCTTGCTCAAATCTCCTTATACTTGTCTATGTATCCTACCTTTCAAATGTTTCTATCTCTTGAACACTTGGAGTGTGACTCAGAGAAGAGGGAACATTTCCATGTTTCTGGTTCTTATTTTGAGGTTCCTAGATGACTTCTTCAATCCTAGGATGCTTTTCTTTAGGTACCTCTTCCCCTTTCTTGGTTCCTACATCCTCAGATGGAGTTCCTCTTCCCTCAAAAGTCCCCTCGGATATTTTTCCTAATCTTTCATCCCTAAGTTGTCTATGACCAAGCAACCTATATGTGAATCCATTAGCTAGTGTAGCTAATTTTTCAAGCTTACACTCAATCCACCACCTCGTAAAATCTAAGACTGGCTTTGAAAGAGTTTCTAGATCTATAACTTCTTTCCTCTTCCAATCATATGTTTGAGCTATCATTTTTGGATTGAATCCCTTTTGCATCACGTTTGGGTCCTCCTCCATTTGATCAAGAACCCTAAATATGTTGCATGTTCTAATAATGTTCAACGGTAATCTTTAATACATCTTCTTTCTAATCTCATTCTCATCTGCTGGATTCACCCAAAAGTCTTTAACATGAACCTTATGTTCATACTTTGATCCTCCTAATGATGAGATCTTTTTGTAAGGATCAAAATCATTCCTTTTCAAATAAAGTAGAAGATGAAAGAAGTGGAGCTCATCTAATGATCTCTCTGCAACCTTTAGACATGGGCATACCTCAGTTTTCCCTTCTCCTATGGAAATTGGGAACTGTAATCCCAACTTCTTCTTCTTCCCTTTCTGAATCTTGTCATAGGTTGTAAGTTGTCAAGTAAGCTCTAACAAGACTATCTTGTTCATTGGGTACCTCAAAAGTTTGTATGGCTCCATGGAGAATCCTTGAACTTAGACGTATGAAAAGGTGGGAAATTGAATGAACCAAGCGCCATATTCTTTGACCAACTTGATCGCACCCATCGACAGTCTTATATGTAGCCTTTTTTGTAGTTTACTTACTATTTGCATGGAAAATATATCATTAACCCTCATGTAATCATCCTTTGAATATAAATGCAATTATGTGTAGCACTCATGGACTTTGAGGTGCTAAGTTCCACTTCCAATTGGTCCTTTGCATCGTAGTCCCTCATACTTCATTCTCCATGCTAGCATGTGGATTACATATGAGCTCATGTAAATTTTTCTTGTATGCTATAGATTCATCAACTATTCATTCATATTATCACTTATGAGCCCAGCCCAATCTATTTTGTCACGTTCCCCAATCACCTACTCAAAAAAATACCACATCCAAGATTAAAATCTATAAGAATGAGGCATGCCAAATATGGGACTCAACATCATGATCATGTCACTATATTCCCTCTACAAGTTGAACCATACTATCTCCTTAGGAATCTTGGAATGATGTGATCTATTCTTTTTCAATCATCTTTTGTTGATTATTTCATCACAGAAATGGACTCCAAAGCTGTACATTCTCAATGCTTGCTCCTATGTTTTTGTGACCATCCTTGGGTTAGAAGGAATTCCAAAGGCTTTAGAAATGGATGCCAGAGAAAAGTCTGCTAGAATATTTCATTCAGAATCCCTAATGGTTCTATCCCTAGGACTATAGTGTTTGGTACATTTCACAATCAACTCTGGATGCTAAAAAGGAGGGAAACCAACTATAGCAACAATTCCACTTCTCATAATTCTTGTGGCTAGGTGTGTTGGGCGATGGTCATTGTATTAGAACATTCTCCAATTAAAAACTTTCAAATCAAGGTTGTCAAGGCTTGTATCTCTGATTTCTACCCACTTTGACACAATTTTGGATTCAGGATAGAATCCTCTCCTTTCATTCTTTATCAATTGTCCTCATGTTTCTCCTATTTCCCTGGGTTTTGCCATTCCCCTTTCCTACAAAATAGAAAATGTCCATACATAAGACTATGCAAAGAAATTATAAAAAAGAATAGATACAACTCGTCCATAAGACAAAGATTTTGGATTTTTGCCAAAATTTCCATACTCCTCTCGAGATTCATTTCTCAATATTCCACAAATCACTGAAAAAAAAGTTTCTTCCTGATAGGATTCAAAATCCTCTGTCACAAATTTCTAGAAAACTCCTCAAAAATTTCCCCAAAATTCTTCTTTTTGAACTCTTTGAATTTCACTCCTATTCTCAATTTTCTCTTCAAATTCCTGCGTGACAAGGAATGCTTTTTTCCCTAAATTTCTTTTCCATTCATGAAGAATTTTTCATTCTTTTTCTTTTTCGATCAATTTTCTTTTCGAATTTGGGTTTTTTCTAAAATTTCTCAACATTTCAACTTTTCATATTTTTTATACTTTTGGGATTTTTCACGAGATTTTGGATTTTTCATCCTATGAAATTTTGGATTCCAAACTTTGTTTCCCTTCCCTTTGGATTTTTTTGGGTGTCAAGGATTTTCACAATTTCCATGTTTAACGATTTTTTACATTTTTCAACTTTTTGAATTTTTGGAAACTTGGGTGATTTTTTTATTATTTTATGAATTTTAGAATTATTTCAAGTCTTCCAAATTTTAATGATTGTTCTGAAACTTTTCTCACCCTTTGGATTTGAGTTCATCAAGGATTCCACTCCAAAATAATAATAAAAAATCAAAAAATGTAGAGAGCGGGATCTTCCAAACTCATATGGATTTTATCCATGTTTTAATAAATAAATAAATAAATAAAATTCCCATTATGTGAAAAGTGCACTTAACAAAAAGGTGTGCATAAAAGCTTAATATGGATATGGATTATTCATCCATAGGAAACATTCCACATACAATCTAAATCTAGGATCCAAAATTTGTGGGGAGTGGCGTGTCTACCGAATGAAGGATTTTATCCTTCACGAAATATTTGACGCCATATAAAATTTTGCTCCATGGTATGTGAAAAGTACATTTATGAGGTAGTCATGGATTTTGCATTTGACCATTCCCTGGGTGAGGTTGACTTGTGCTCTGCCAAATAGGAAAATCTATGATGGAGGCTTAGAAAAAAAAAGGGGGTCCTAGGCCTTGGCAATGGTGACTCTTGGTCACAACATCTGGTGAGTCCACAACTGAAATGTTATAAACATTTCAAGGATAAAATTTAATTAAAACTCAAAATCTCTAGTTTCTCAATATTGTGTCCTCAATAAGAGAGAAAACAAGCTAAATAGGGGAGAATAATCATATATTGGATCAAAACACATTTACTCTGTGACAACCTGAGTGTGTGTAAATGTACTAATTCTAGCTCAACAAGACCACTCATAAACCTTAGGATTGATCATGACAAGTTATTAGTTTTTCTTTACTTCAAAAGCATCCTAAACATTGCCCCACTTTCAGCCAAGTGTCCATAGCCGCGATGGAGTTGTCATTGTAAAACCAATGGAGATTTCTCCACTTCTAGAAAATTATTCTTTTGAACACCTATGGAGATTTCCATGTACCCCCAAAGCCAATCTTATTATATCATTTTTTTTCTCTTTTATATTCTTTTTGAATTGGTATTTCATTTCTTTCTTTTCTCTTGGCTTATAAGCAATGAAGCTTACCATGGGTTTAGGAGTTACAATGGCATTGAAACAAGATTTTAAAATTTTCACAAGTCATGATTTTTCCCAAAGAAACATAATTAGACATAGAGCACTATTTAAAAGTGTGAAATATATGGAAACCTAAGAGTTTAAGTGTCAAGACATAATGTACGATTAACCTTCCAAGTCAAGTATATTTTCTAACCCAATGAAAATATATGAAGGATGGCTAAGATTATAATACTCTTCATAATAGTTATCCAATAAATGAAATAAAGAAAACTTAGTGAAATCTTCAGATGAAGCAATCGAATCACTACACCACTCCACTTGCAAAAAAATATTCTCATAGCTATGAGCTATCTAGCAAAAGCCAAAACTAAAGCCAAAACCAAAAGAAAAGCAAAGAGAAAACCAAACCACCTAAGGAAGACAACTTAGGGAAAACAAAAATCCAACAACAAGGGAAAGAAACCCAAACCACACAAAGCCAAAACTCCTGAAGAGGAGAGGGGAGAAAAATCAAAACCCCCACCTAACTAAAAGGAAAGAAAAAAATATCACCACAAAGGAAAACATAAACTAACTATTTACAAGTTAGGCTTCACAAAGGAAACCTGAGGGTAGAAATAATGCTTGAGGAATTTCCCATTAACAAGCAATTGGACTTCCTTTCCTATTAGAGTCTTATGCTTGAATGTATTATCTACCAAAATTTTAGAAATTTGATAAGGACCTTTCCAGAGATTGTCAAACTTCTCATGTCTACCTTTCTTTTCATGTGCCTTGTCCTAGTGAAGTACCAGATCTGAAATTCAAAATTCTTTAACCTTCACCATTTTCTCGAACCATCTCTTGACAACTCCTTGATGTTTAACAAACTTTTCCAATGCTTCATCTCTCTTTTCCTCCAAGTGCAACAACTGAGTCAAACATGTTTGCACTCTATCTTCTCCTTCCATAAAATCGCACATGAATTGTAGTGTTGGAATCCTCAATTAGATAGGAAAAATTGGATCTTGTCCATAGACCAAATGATATGGAGATGTCCCCAAAGCACTCTTTATTCTGATCCTATCTACCCAAAGTGTGAATATCAGCCGTGTATGCCAATCTCTAGGATTATTGTCTAGTAAATTCTTTGTTGCACTCAATAGATTTTTTTTTGTTGATTCTGCCAATCCATTCCCTTGTAGATAGTGGTTTGATGAAAACTTTAGTATGATCCCATAGTCAAATGCCCAATTTGAGAACTTCAAGGATCTAAATGTTGGCCCATTATCACATACAAATGCATGGGGACATCCAAACATAGTAATGATATTTTCTTCAAGAAATTTGATAACGACCTCCATTGTGCAATTTTTTAGCAATTAAGCCTCAGTCCATTTAGTGCAAAAGTCTGTAGCAGTCAGGATATACTTGTGGTGTCTTGAAGATGGCAGATTGATGGGACCAATGAAATCCAATCCCCATTTTGTGAATGGTTTTACTTCAATAACAAGTTGTAGTGGCATAGTAGGATTTCTTTCATGTGTCATAGCTATCTAACATGTGTGACAAGTCTTCACATGTTCATAAGTATCTTTAAACTGTGTTGGCCAATAGTAACCTGCTCTTGATATTTGATGAGCCATAGCCAAACCACTTCCATGACTAGTTCCATATTTACTATGAAAATGCTCAATGATGTATCCAGCCTCTTCCTTTCCAACACATTTTAAATAAACCCCATCATGGTTCTTTCTATATAGCACAAATCCTTGAAGCATAAAATTTTGACTCTTCATTCTCAATGAACACTTTTGAACATAATTCAAGTGTGATGAAGACTGTTGGTTCAGTAGGTAATGAAAAATATCATCATACCATTCATTTGGGGATACTTCTTCTAACACATATACTTGTTGTACTAATGCAAGACCAATTGTAGACAAGGTTTGAGCTAGAGCTTGTCCTCATACCAACTTCATTGGTTGTATCTCCATGTCATATTCTTGAATAATTGTCATCCACTTTCCTCTTCTTTCTCCCAACTCATTCTGCATTAGCAAAGTCTTCACTGCTACATTAGGAACTATTGCATAAGCCTTGCTTCTTAGGATGTAATTTCATAATTTCTTTATTGCCTTTACCAAAGTGTAAGCTTTTTTTTCAACATTTGGGTATCTCAATTCTACATCTTTCAAGGGTGAACTCATGAATGCAATAGGATGTTCATCCTAATCATCTACCTTCTGGGTGAGGATAGCTGCATAGGTATGTTCTAAGGCAAAGGAATATATATAAAAAGGCTTGGTGTAGTCTGGACTCATAAAAATAGGAGCATCCACTATTTCTTTCTTGATTTCTTCAAATGCCTTTCTTGTTGTAGGTATCCAATCTATCCTTGCTCCTTTCTTTAACATGTCATTTAATGGCCTTACTATCTCTGCAAATTTAATTATGAATTTTCTTACGAAGTTAATTTCCCAAAGAATGACTTTAATTCTTTCTGACTAGCTAGCAATCCTATCTTTGATATTACACATCCTAACAATTTCCCCTCAGTCACAACAAACATGCATTTCTTTGGATTCAAGGAAATCCCATATCTTCTACATCTTTGGAATAGTCTCTTCAAATCACTGATGTGATCTTCCCTACACCTAGATAACACCATGAGATCATCCATGTATATGATGATCCACTTCTTTACCAAGTCTCTAAAAGCATAATCCATGGCCCTTTGAAAAGTGGCCCGTACATTGATCAAATTGAAAGGCATTTTTCTATAAGCAAATGTACCCCATTTAGTTGTGAATGCAGTCTTTAGTTTATCTTCTTCTTCTACCATCACTTGATTATATCTAGAATAAACATCTAAAAATGACATCATTTGAGAATTGTTAACAACTTGTATCACTTCATCTAATGATGGAACTAGATAATTATCCTTCTCTGAGGCTCTGTTGAGATTTCTAAAATACATGCACAACCTTATCTCTGCATTCTTCTTTCTGATAGGGACAAGGTTGGTGATCCATGTTGAGTGTCAAACTAGGAATATAATTCTTGCTGACAGTAACTTCTTCACTTCTTGATGTATTAGTGGTTCTAACAATGGATTTATTGGTCTTTGTCTTTGTCTAAACAGCTTACTATTTGGCTTTAATGGGATAGTATGTGTGATGAGAGACATATCATATGTCTTTAGATCTTCATATCCCCAAGAGATCACATTAAGGAATTCCTTCTTAAGCTTCAATATTTCTTCCTTTTCCATGGGAGTACAAACTTCCCCAAAAAATACATTCATGACATTTTCTCTCATTCCTAAGTTTACCTTTTCACATTCCCCTCCTTCGGTACTTTGGTACTTGAGGAAACTTAATTTTTCTGCATCAAAAATTCTCTCTAGTTTAATAATTCCTTTTGGAATGGTATTTGTCCTTAAATTCATAATTTCATCAATTTCAAATTGAGCTTGTTGTTGTTCTCTTTTATCTGCGACTTGTGCTTCAAATACCCTCAAGCTTAGAAAATTGAGGATATGCTTAGCATCTTCAAACACTTGAAAATTTGTGATGTTGTTAGGAAATAATAGCATTGAAGTCAGCTCAACCGTTAATTTATTCACACAATCCATGGCTAATGGTTCCAATGAACTCACAAATTGAGCCAAAGAGTTTGCTACTGGATTGCTTGTTCGACTTATCCTTTTAATATTGAAAGCATCAAAGCTTTCAATTAGGTCCCAAACTCTATTGTGATAATGACCCAATCTTTTACCGTGGCATGTATATTTCTTACATACATGTCCAATGACTATGTCTGAATCTCCACATACATGTAGGATTTTGGCACCCTTTTGGATAGCAAGGAGCAATCCAATGATTATTCATACTTAGTAACATTGTTAGTACATGGGAATTGCAACCTATGTACTGCCAAATAAGTTTCTCCAATTGGGTTGATGAATTCAACACCAGCTCCACTAACTTCCTTTGATTTGGATCCATTGAAGGATAGGTTCCATACTTGATCATTTGCATATTCTATGAGTGGTTTTACCTTTGAATCCTTGGATTCTTTATGATGTTCTTCTTGTCCTATTTCACCTTCCCGAATTCTTTCCTCCTATGGCTCTAAAATTTTCATACAAGATGAGTTCACTTCAACCACTTTTTTTGCTATCCATGCTTATGGAGTCATTTTGGATGCTTGTGCAATTGCATCTTTGCATATGCTGCATGATATCTCTAAATGAAAAGCATTATTTATTCTACACCAGTTGGGTAACAACAAATTTTGAATGGATGCATCCTTTCCTAATTCAACTTCCTACTTAATGCTTTTTAGGACAAAATTTCTAAAATTCTCAAACATTCCTTTATTCAATGATGGTTTTGAATCATCCGTAGCATGTACCTTAGTGAAAGTTGGAGTCACATCAAGACATCCCCCTTGATTGTAACCTTGCAACATTAGAACTTCTCCGATTTTGAGAACATATGATCCCAAAGTGGTTTCCATGAATAAGATTTCATTATGTTTGCCATACTTAGTGATAAAAAATCGAAGCCTTGGCATGCTCTCTATCCTTATTTGATTGGGAATTCCCTTCCATGGAAGCCACATGTGTGAAAAGTCTGTTGCAATATAACCATTCAATTTCCTTGCCCAATCTCTACTGAGAAGCATTCCATATCCCTCAAGAATATCCACAACAAATATGTCAATACAAATTTGAACACATGGATCAAAGGCTAATTGCATGTGAATATTATTTAACTCTCCCATGATAAGAACCTCTATTTTATCCAATTGTGTAACCTTCTTGTCAATCCAAAGTGCAATCAATCCCAACTTTCTACATATGTCCAAAGGCATTACATTGCTTGATGCACCCAAGTCAATTGAACAACTATGTAACATTTTCCCAAAAATTCTAACAGATACTAGGAAAGGTGCAAGTTCATCTTTTCCTTGATAAAGAACCACTAGCTTCTACCCTTTTGAATCAAATGTCTCATTTTTATATACAAAATTTCTCACATTTCATGTCATCATAGAACTCTCCACTATAGGAAAATTATCTCTAATCATTTCTAGTGGTTAATATTTTTGGGATATTTGTCCATTTGATGTAACCTTCTGATCATCCTGAGAGTTTTGTACCATCCCAATGAAATTTGAAGGATTTTGAGAAAGTTGAGATGCATATAGTGATACATCATCCGCAACATTGGTGTTCTGCGCAAAATTGTATTGTTGGACATTGGATACCCCTCTTGGAAGATGTGATACATTTTGAGAAATAGCCTTCATGGGGGTGTCATTGAAACTTCCCAACAATGTATCTCTAATTTCTAAAATTTTCATCAATTCATAAAATGGAAGACTCACTTTAATTGTCTTGAATTCCTCTAATACATAAGAACTCAATCTCTTCAATTCGTCTCTAGGAGAACTTCTTTTTTATTTTTGTCCTGGATTTTTGCATTGCCTTTGTTCTCCTTGCTGAGTGGACGATTGAAGATTATTCTTTCCCTTCTCACTTTGTGAAGAATTTATTATGGAAGATTGGTCTCTATCTCCTTGATTGTTCACGAGTTTTCGATACTCAGGTGAGTCTCTGAGAGGCTCAGGATTATTGTTCGCATTGGGATTCAGAAGATTTGAAAAGTTATTTGGAGGAACTAATGATGTTAATGGATTTCAATTCCTATAATTCCTTTGATATATCTTTATTAGAGTATTACCAAATGTTTGTTGAAAAGCTTGCACTTCACTTGTCCCTTCCATCAAGACACTATTGTATAGAGGAGGGAACAAAAATCTATCCTTATGTAGTGATTCATTTGGGGATATTGGTGGAGGTTGATTTTCTGGTGGAACTTGATAACATGTTGTCTCTATAAGACCATTTTCTGAAGCCGGTGGGAATTTTTAATTAGCTTTTATTGGCATGTAATCCTAACAATAAGGAGGGGGAAACTTAAAATCATCAAAAACAAATGCTTGGTCATATCTTGGTGTGGCCACTATCTCATATCCTGTAGGAGGAGGATTCTTAAATGTAACAGTGTTCTTCACTTCTCCCTTAAAAATATCTACTACTCTTTGAAATTTGTGACAGTGTAATTTAGAATGTTGACTAGTCTGATGTAATCTACACCATCCAGATAGTGTGACTTCTGCTAAGAAAACTTTATCAGCTAGGCGATTCTTAGATGGAGGGTTGTCCAATGGTGATGGTATGTCCCCATTATTTGGATTAGTGTTCCATGATCTTCTTTGATGAGCTTGGTTATTATTACGATATCCTTGATTACCTTCATTGAATCCTTGATTGTATCCTTAATTACTATCATGATGTGGAGGGGGATTCCCTTGATAACCTCGGTTGCTACCTTGATATGACTGATAATTCCTCTATGCATTTTGTAACTGATTATTCTGATTTCTAAGGTAAGTGACCTCAATGGACAACTTTTTTACTTTTTCAATAAAATCTCTCATCTAACCCTTTTCCTCTTGGGTCCTTGTAGAATTTATTGTGTTCTGAAGATAAATTGGCCATGTGGGCATTGCCTATGACATAGGTGCTCTAGGATGTGACACCAACTAGTTCAGAGGGGTAGGAATTGGATTGATAGTCAGAGCATAATTCAAAGCTCCTTGGTTTAATTTATTTGCATTTCCAAAATAGTTGGGTGTTCCATTCATAGTTGTAGGTGATTGTAAACTAACTTTCTCTACCTTAGCATATTCTTGAATCAAACTTGTAGGAGCCAAATGAGTTTTTTGAACAAACACAAACATGAAACAGTCCAAGGATGAATAGTAGATAGATCATGCTACATCATCTCCTATGCAATATGGATTGCACAATCTTGAATAAGCCTTTCGAAATCAGTTATTCAAAGCACCAATTGGTTCTTGTTCTTCTCTCCTTATCTCGATAAACTGCCTATACAATTCTATAGGGGTGATAGGCAATCTGAACTTCCCAAGGAATACATCCTTCAACTGTTGCCAAGTTAGTATTGAATTTGAAGGTAGGTTGATATACTAGTAAAATGATTCCTCACCTAATGAATAAGGGAATAGTCTACATGCAACATCCTCATCTTGCACATTTCTATTCTGGAGGGCATCCTCAAAAACCTTAATATGCTCATTCACAGTGCGGTTCACATCATTCAAAAAGAATTTAGAATAAAAGTTTTCAGGATTCTTTGGCATATTGTTGTATGTGGAAAATGTTGCAAGGAGTGATGCATTCTGTGGATGCCACTGTTGGGCCATTACTGGAACTTGTTGTGTGACAATTGTAGATGAAACAACTTTTATAGGTATTTGCAAATATAATTGTTGAATTTGTGTAGCTCTTGGTGGAACTCCTCCTTGGCTTGATTGGTGTGCTTGAT
Source organism: Cupressus sempervirens (assembly GCA_028749045.1). Taxonomy (NCBI): domain Eukaryota; kingdom Viridiplantae; phylum Streptophyta; class Pinopsida; order Cupressales; family Cupressaceae; genus Cupressus; species Cupressus sempervirens. The sequence goes on from CM053787.1 coordinate 205,692,596, forward strand.
GTTGAGGTGGTGAAGTTTGGAATATCCTTGTGAGATCAGCTACACTTGGTGAATTTTGACTTGTAGATGCTTCTTTATTTCCTCGCCTAGGATTTGAATCAAAACTCAACTCTTGTAGTTTGTGCATTCTCAGGGTGAATCTCAAGGATTTTTGATGTACCATGGGTGAGGATAAATTAATGTTCTCCAGTATGTGAAGTTTCTCTAAAATATTTTAGTTAGGACCTCTTTCTAGCGCCAATTTTTGTTGATGTGTGTTTTATGACCCACCAAACAGTAGAACAAAATACCAAAATATCTTATCCTCTCTTGAATAAAGTCTTGTGTATGCTAAGATTTCTAGAAGATCATACAATGACTTCAAGGTTCCTTTAATGCTAGGTCTTGATTGTGGATAAGATCGGTGGTTGATGTGAGTTTTTGATGATCATAAGGGGCCTTATATGTTTATTCAAATTCATTTCAAGCCATACTGGATGTGGGAGCTATCTTAAGGTTTTGCAATGATGTGCTTTTTTGGAGTTTTTGCAAAATATGCAAAAATTCAATAAGATAGGGTTTAGAAATTCTATTCTAATCCTAAGGGTAGTGATAACAACGAATAGTACTCTAGTGGGCAAATTCCTCAATTTATCAAATTTTGCTTTGCCAAGTTATACTACAACTATGTGTGAACCGATGCAACCTTTAAGGGCTATGCTAAAGATTTTCATATCCCTACATACACCATCATAAAGAATAATGTATACGAATGATAGAAGTTAAGCATATGCATGAAAGGGGTTCAAGATAACTTTACACAATGAGTTAGAATCACTAAAATGTCAAAAGTATGAACCAAAGGAATTCATCAATACACCATCATATTCTTCATTGTAATCACCACACATTGATTATGTTAAACTTAATCTAATTGAAGAAATTTAGGAGAACAAGAAAGCACTAAGACACATAAAGTATTCACCAAGCTCCAATGAAAACTTTATTATCTCAGTAGCTCATAACAAAAATCTCATAAAAATCTCCCTTTACAAATGAGAAATGAGGCCTTTATATAGGTCTTCAATTACAAAAGGTGGCCCGAATGATCACAATAATCGATGGCCAAGATCATGCCATATCAGCCCTAATTAGGGTTAGGGCAAAGCAAAGGAATCTACATTAATGTAACATGGAATCCACTACTATAGTGGGTAAGAAATGTCCACTATGCATGCTCATTTAGGAAGGAGTGAGCTGTAATAAATGATCCCTAAGAACACCCACTATGCATTAAATGCATCTATCCTTGATTCCCCCACCTGAAGGAGTGAAATCAATCTAACACTATTTCATTTTCCTCTATACCGATGCTTGGTGCAGATTCTTGCTTGAATTCTAGAACTGCAATTGCTCTTTCTACTTTTCCCAAGCTTTCATCCCAATCTAGTAGTAAGTCCTTAGTAGTGTGCATTGTATTCAAGAAGATGGAGAAGTTCTCAAAATCATCACTTTCATAAACATTTAGTTGAAAGAATTCCTCTAACTTGACTTTCAGATTATCAATTGTCATTTCTTCTTCCACCAATCTCTGTGGTAATAAGGATGCAATTGCATTTGATATTCCTTGCTTGATGTTGTCAATAATCTTTTTGCATCAACTGGATTCCCTGGTAAAGCTCTCAAACATTTCCTTAGCTATGATCATTGCATTGTACCATTGAATAAAATCATAGAAATCTCCCTCACTGATAACTCAACCATCAATCAATTCTTGCTTTGGTGTCTCTATTAGATTTTGAATATTGACAATCACCTCTTATTGGTAAATATGCTCATCCACACATGATTCCTCCATATACTAGATCCTGGAGAGTGTAGCTAATGCCCTATTTTGCACTTGCACTAATTCTTCTACATGTTTGAAGCCTAGCTCTTGGATTCCTTCAATCCAAACTTTTGCACCTTGAGCATTCGGCTTGATTCTATCAATATCACCTACCACCTCAATGGAAACACATGTTGGAGGGACAAATGATGGACCTTCCTCTCTTACTGGATGAGGCAAGTTATTGATGTACTGGCATAAGGCCCTGATTTCTCTTTTCTATTTTTTGTACCCATCTTCCACTTTTTTCAGCCTATGCTTCAAAGCTTGTTTAGAGTCATCAAATTCTTCTAATATTTGCTCTTGGGAGGCTTGACCAAGATTTATTTCTGTAACAATCTGCAAGACTCTAGATCCTGATTCTCATCAAATGAATTTAGTATATGTTCTTGATTTTCCTTGTTCTTTAGATAAGTTTGATCAGTCCAAAATTCCTTATAATTCAATTTCCAAATCAACCTCCCTTTGTTGATGCAATTGAATTCACTACCTCAATCAATCTAGAATCAAAATACTTTGGTATACTAAAATCACCAATTGCTCCTTCCTTTGGACTGCTCAGATGTCAATCTCCTATTCACCTCCTAGGCTATCCATTGTAACCTCAGAAACTATTGCTTCAACAGTTGGAGGATGTATTGCTTCTACTATAGTTTCTTTGTCTACTGGACCATCTTCATCATTAATCATTTCCTACTCTAAGATTGTAGCAAGACTTTCCTCTATAGCGATATCTTGATCTCTCCCTCTTTCTTGCATGAACTTTTTGTAGGCGCTTATACTTAGTCTATCATGAATTAGCCTATCCAAATTTTATTCTTGCTAAAATCTCCTTATACTTGTCCTTGTATCCTGCCTTTCAAATTTTTCTATCTCTTGAACACTTGGAGTGTGACTCGGAGAAGAGGGAGCATTTCCATGTTTTTGCTTCTTATTTTGAGGTTCCTAGATGACTTCCTCAATCCTAGGATGCTTTTCTTGAGGTACCTCTTTCCCTTTCTTGGTTCCTACATCCTCAGATGGAGTTCCTCTTTCCTCAATAGTCTCCTCAGATATTTGTCCCAATATTTCATCCCTAAGTGGTCTATGATCAAGCAACCTATATGTGAATCCATTAGCTAGTGTATCTAATTTTTCAAGCCTACACTCAATCCACCACCTCATAAAATCTAAGATTAGCTTTGAAAGAGTTTGTAGATTTGTAACTTCTTTCCTCTTCCAATCATATGGTAGAGCTATCATTTTTGGATTGAATCCCTTTCGCATTATGTTTGGGTCCTCCTCCATTTGATCATGAACCCTGAATATGTTGCATCTTTTGATAATGTTCAGCAGTTATCTTGAATACATCTTATTTCTAATCTCATTCTCATCTTCCACATTTGCCCAAAAGTCTTCAAGGTGAACCTTCTGTTGGTACTTTGATCCTCCTATTGATGAGATCTTGTTGTAAGGATCAAAACCATTCCTTTTTAGATAAAGTGGAAGATGGAAAAAGTGGAGCTCATCTAATGATCTCTTTGCAACCTTTAGACATGGGCATACCTCAGTTTGCCCTTCTCTTATGGAAATTGGGAACTATAATCCCAACTTCTTCTTCCCTTTTCGAATCTTATCATAGGTTGTAAGTTGTCAAGTAAGCTCTAGCAAGGCTACCTTTTTTTTGGGTACATAGGAAGTTTGTATGGCTCCATGGAGAATCCTTGAACTTGAATGTATGAAAAGGTGGGAAACTGAATGAACCAGGTGCCATATTCTTTGACCAACTTCATTGCACCCACTGAAAATCTTATATGTAGCCTTTTTTGTAGTGTTCTTACTATGTGCATGACAAATATATCATTAACCCTCATGTAATCATCCTTTGAATATAAATACAACTACGGGTAGCACTCATGGACTTTGAGGTGTTGAGTTCCACTTCCAATAGGTCCTTTGCATCGTAGTCCCTCATAATTCATTATCCATGCTAGCATGTAGATTACATATGAGCTCATGTAAAATTTCCTTGTATGCTCTTGATTCATCAACTATTCATTCAGATTATCACTTATGAGCCTAGCCTGATCTATTGTTTTAGCTTCCTAAACCACCTACTCAACAAAATACCACATCCAAGATTCAAATCTATAAGAATGAGGCATGCCAAATATGTAACTCAACATCATGATCATGTCACTATATTCCATCTCCAAGTCAAACCATACTATCTCCTTATGAATCTTGGAATGATGTGATCTATTCTTTTTCAACCATCTTTTGTTGATTATTTAATCACAAAAATGGCCTCCAGAAGTGTAGATTCTCGATGCTTGCTCTTGTGTTTCTATGACCATCCTTGGGTGAGAAGGAATTCCAAATACTTTAGAAATGGATGCCAAAGAAAAGTTTGCCAGAATATTTTGTTCAGAATCCTTAATGGTTCTGTCCTTAGGACTGTAGTTTTTGGTACATTCACCAATCAACTCTAGATGCTAAAAAGTAGGGAAACCCATTGTAGCAACAATTCCACTTCTCACAATTCTTGTGGCTAGGTCTATTGGGTGATGGCCATTGTATCTGAGAATTCTCGAGTTAAAATCTTTCAAATCGAAGCCATTGAGGCTTGTATCTTCGATTTCAACCCACTTTGACACAATTTTGGATTCAAAATAGAATCCTCTCCTTTCATTCTTTATTAATTTTCCACATGTTTCTCCTGTTCCCCTAGGTTCTGCCATTCTCCTTTCCTACAAAATAGAAAATTTCCTTACATAAGACTATCCAAAGAAAGTATAAAAAAAAATAGATACAACTTGTCCATAAGAGAAAAATTTTGGATTTTTGCCAAAATTTGCATACTCCTCTCGATATTCACTTCTCAATATTCCACAACTCACTGAAAAAAATGTTTCGTCCTAATAGGATTCAAAATCCTCTGTCACAAATTTCTAGAAAACTCAACAATTTTGGAAATTTCCCCAAAAATCTTCTTTGTAAACTCTTTGAATTTCACTCCTATTCTCAATTTTCTATTCAAATTCTTGTGTGAGAAGGAACGAATGAGAGAGTTTCTTATATAAATCATCCCTTAAAAAAGATGTCTTTAAAGCTATAGGCTAAAATTAGTAAGTTTCTTTACTTAGCTATCAAGGTTTCCATCTTTTGTGCCACTTGTCGCTTTTTACTGTTTGTTTCAAAAAGTTGTCATTATTGATGCTTTTAGCTTCAAGATGAACCTAAGTATTCCTTTATCCCATTTTGATTTTTTTAAATTTTTTATTAATTAAATATCAATTAAAATCAATACTTAATTAATTTCCATGTTTTAATGAAAAAATCAAACTTCTTTGAAACTTTTCTCCAATATTTCTTTTTTGGATTATTATTTAAACAACCAAATTAAATATCAATAAATTAATATTTAATTATCCATGTAGATCCAAAAGAAATCTCCTTATAAGAAAATCATCTTTTCTGCTTTTTTCCCTGAATTTCTTTTCCATTCATGAAGAATTTTCCATTCTTTTGCTTTTTGAATCAATTTTCTTTTCAAATTTGGGATTTTTTTTCCAATTTCTCAACATTTCAACTTGTCATGATTTTTTATGCTTTTGGGACTTTTCGCAAGATTTTAGATTTTTCATCCCGTGAGATTTTGGATTCCAAACTTCTTGTCCCTTCCCTTTGGAATTTTTTGGGCGTCTTGCATTTTCACACTTTCCATGTTTAATGATTTTTCACATTTTTCAATTTTTTGAATTTTTGGAAACTTGGGTGATGTTTTAATTATTTTATGAATTTTAGAATTATTTCAAGTTTTCCAAATTTTAATGATTTTTCCAAAACTTTTCTCTCCCTTTGGATTTGTGTTCGTCAAGGATTCCACTCCAAAATAATAATAATAAATGAAAAAAGAGTGGAGAGCAAGATCTTCCAAACTCATATGGATTTTATCCATGTTTTAATAAATAAATAAATAAAATTCCCATTATGTGAAAAGTGCACTTGACAAAATGACAAAAAGGTGTGCATCACAGTTTAATACGGATATGGATTATTCATCCACGGGAAACATACCACATCCAATCCAAATTTGCGCTCAAAAATTTGTGGGGAGTGGGTTTTCTACTGAATGAAGGATATTATCCTTCACAAAATATTCCACGCCATATAAAATTTTGCTCCATGCTATGGAAAAAGTGCATTTCTAATGTAGTCAAGGATTTTGCATTTGACAATTTCCTAGGTGAGGTTGACTTACACTCTGCCAAATAGGAAAATCTATGGTGGAGGCTTAGAAGAAAAAAGGGGGTCCTAGGCTTGGGAGATGGTGACTTTTGGTCACAAAATATCCCACCCAACATGCTCTATGATTGCACTAACCAAGAGATTCATAGATTTCATGAATCCTTTGCTAATGGCACATGCTCTAGTGTGTATAGTAGTACATTTTAGAGCATTTTATGGCATCTTGCATTATTAGAGAAGAGATTCATAATGTTGCTTATATTCTACACATACTATACAAATTCTCCTTGACTGTAAGAGACTAGAGGTCTCTTCAGGGCTTTCACTATAGTAGGTATAGGGCTTAGTGTCCAAAGAGACACAGAAGAGGGAATGTGTCTATCATTATCTTCTACTAAAGTATGTGAAGAGGTATTCTCCCCTTGAGTGTACAAATCCACAGATGGCTTCACTTATATACCCATGCTTTCTTGCTTCTCATGGTCATTATCCAAATAACGACCAAATTCCACTCTATTTTGCATGATAACTTTATGTTAAGGTTCGCTTATGAAGGATGATGAACTGCAATGATTTACCATTGCATTTAGGATAGGGGTGTGGTAGACTAGTTGATAGGTAGTTGGCTCATCCACCAGTGATACATAGGTTGATTGTCGAAGAGAGGGCACCTACTATTTCCCCTATATTAGGTCCATCAACTGATTAGGCCATGCAATTCAAGTAGATTTTAAAGAGATTTTATTAAATATGAAATTATGTGCATTGATTTCACTTTCTCTTTAATATATATAGGGGTCAGCACATCCTAGTGAGCATCTTAATAGTCAGCCTTCAGACTGCACTGTGAGCAAACGTCATGATGATAGTCCTGCACTTGACAATCCATAGTTTTTTTTTTTATTATAGATTATTTGATCTAGATTTTCATCCAGAGATATTATATGATCTAGAATTTCATCCAGATTTTACATGTTTGATGATTGACATACATACATAGTTATGTTCTTATATGTTACATTATGTTGGATTATGTTAGAATATGTTCTTTTACATGTTATATTATGGTGGATAATGTTCTATTATGTTGGATATTATGTTAGATTAAATACATTAGATTATTTTGGATTATCTACTACATGTTCTTTTACATGTTAGATTATGTTAGATGATGTTATATTATGTTGGATAATATTCTAGTTATGTTGGAAATTATGTTAGATTAGAAGGATTATGTTGGATTATGTTCTTTGACATGTTATATTATGTCAAGGATAATGTTGTGTTATCTTGGAAATTATGTTAGATTATGATAGATTATGTTGGATTATGTTAAATTATGACTATGTTAGGGTTACAGTTAGGTAATTAACTTTACATAATTAATTGCATACAAGTACCTAATTAAACTATAATTAGTTACGAATCACAATTTAAATTGATCACAAGTTAAATCAAAGAGTAAAAGTAATATATAATTAGTTACAAGTCTTAATTTCATCCCCTTAAGACAATTGTTCGAATTTCTTCCCCTTGAGGCACATGTCCTAATTAGTTGCATACAAGTACCTAATTGAACTATAATTACGTACAAATCAAAATTTAAACTGAACACAAGTTAAATGAAAGAGTAAAAGTAAGATATAATTAGTTACAAGTCATAATTTCATCCCCTTAAGACACAAGTCCTAATTTCAAAAAAATTTCAAATTGTTGAACCAATGTTTAGATTTCAAATATTTCAGCGAAATTTCAGATTTCAAATAGTTCAACTAAATTTTAGATTTCAAATAGTTCAACAAGTTGTTTCTACCTCATATCAAGTGGGTCAGCTCATTGTTGGATAACATTTAATATTTTCCTATGATCATCAATATCAAGCCTCCACTTACGTATTCCAAGTCCTTTGACTAGATGAAGAGTTACACCGGTGACAATAACATGGTTACTATATTGATATACCTTATTGCTAAGTTGATAATCAGTGAAATGAATCCCATTCTTAAGTACTTTATTTTGCTTCAAATATGTTCCTTATACAACAACAGAACCTACATACAGGTCAATCAAATAAATCAATAAATTTGTGTTCATTAAAAAACATAGATGTACATACACATACATGATTCAACTATATACTAAACTATGGGAAACATAATTCCATCACTTATTTCAATCTTTGTTAGCTTATCTCTTTGTATGGTGCAAGACAATAAATAATAGCTAACACCTTCTACATTTTTAGATTCTACCATGACTACAAAAACATTGCCTACAAAAATTATATGTATATAAATTCCATGTGTCATGTACATGAGTATATATATATTAATATATATATATAAACAAAAATTATGAAATACATACCAACTCTGATCAATCCTAAAATATGGTTATAATCACTAGAGATCAATGGAATATAATCATAGTTTTCATCCTCAAGCTCATTCATATTGATAACATCTAGTGGCACCAAAGTCCATTCACCCACATATCCACATTCTTGATTAATGCAACCATCATAGTTTTCATCAATGCAATTAGGACAGAAACATGAATATTCTCTTGTGTACAATGACCACACCTTACTATCTATACTCATAACTGAATGCAAGGATCACATCTTCTCTACCCTCTTGCATGCATGCATTGATCTTCTATCGACACTTCAATGTAAGGTCCATACATACTTATAAAAATGAGTTTTAAACATGTGTGTACTATAATATCCTCCCCTAATTTGAACTTTGACTCGTAGAAATTTAACTTAAGGAATATTGTCAAACACTTTGTATGCAAACTCATAAAGCTGATTTCCTCAATAAATTGCTTTCCAATGAGTAGATTTATGAATAACTATGAAGTGACATTAAAATGCATAATACACATCATAACATTTTCACAAACACTTGGCACACATTCAACAATATATGAAAAATTTGGAAACACTTTCAATCTGCTGATAAAAGGTGATTTTTAAATGTAGATGTGCACTTACAGCTGCCTTAAAGGCTGCAACAACTATTCAGACTTGTATTCAATAATTATTATGCAAAGTATCAAAATTTGATAGAAGAAACCTGGAATTCGTTGTCGTAGTATTTTGCAGATGTAGTCGGCAGCCTTCCAAACTTCTAATTAGCTGGAAAAACAAGTAAACTTGATACCAACACTGTTCACGCCGTACTGTAGCAAAATATTGTTCATGCTGACTGTAGCCAAACACTGTTCATGCGACACTATAGCAATAACTAACTTCAGATCTGCAGCTCAAACCCTTGTAAATTTCTTTATGCGAACGCCCCAAATGAAACCCAGCGTGTTTCCTAAAGTGAAAACACCATTGATCCTCCTAACTGTGTCTTCCAACAGCAAAGACAATGCTAGCAAAGAGGGATTCTGTCCTCCAAGCCCGATAATCAGATATCCAGCAACATAACATTAATCTTCATCCAAGCATACAAAAAAAAAGCTCTTCCATTTCTTTTATAGTGTTCTCACAAGAGCTCAATCCTTCATTTTCTCAATGTGGGATAAAACATAACTCCCTTTATGTTCCTTATGTCTCCAATGTGTTATAAAAATAAAGGCAACTCTTTTAATTTAAATATTTCCCACAAACTATAGTCTATGCATTAATAAAGTTAAATATATAAATTTAACTTTATAAAATGGCTTTATCAATGCATAACAAATCTTATCAATGATAAATAAGTTTTTCTGTCAATTTTAAATAATTACCATCGACATACCACTGTGACTGAATGTCCAGCCATGTCCAAGATGACTTACTATAAATAGTAAGTATGCCCAAAGTTGCCTCAGAACCCCTCAGAAAGACTTGCAACTGAAATTGTCTAGGCCAAATGGCCTCTAAGCCCCTTTAATGTCCTAGTTAGCCTACGGGATTGTGGGGAAATAGGCTAACGACAACATCATGCTATGAATGCTAGAAAGAGGACATTACAGTTTGCCCTTCCCAAAATTGCTTGTCCTCAAGCAATTCCAGCTCTGGATACTGCAATATCTGCTCATTTTCCCAAGTAGCATCCTCGACAGGTAGGTTCCTCCACTTCACTAGATACTCCCTGATAGTCCTCCTATGAAGCACCCTCTCCCTCGAGTCAAGTATGGCCTTGGGAACCAAGATAAGCTTTCCCTCATCATCAAGAGGTGGCAATACTACTGAAGGCACCACATTGTGACCCAATGTCTTCTTAAGGCGTGACACATGGAACACATTATGCACTTTACTATCTGTAGGCAACTCCAACTCATAAGCTACTTCGCCCACTCTCTTGATTACTTTGAACGGTCCATAGTAGCATGGTTTTAATTTCTCTACTCCACTCTCATTGAGAGAGGACTGTCTATACGACTGTAACATGAGGTACACCATATCTCCCACCTCAAAAGACCTCTCAACCCTGTGCTGATCAACATATTGCTTCTGCTAATTTTGTGCTTTTTACAAATTTTCCTTCAAGGATCACATAATGTCCTGACACTCCTACAAAGTATCCTTGGCCTTAGGCACCCTGTTGTCCCAAATAAAAAATCCAAAAAATTAGGAGCATCATACCCGTACAATGCCATAAAAGCAGACATTTGAATAGACATATGGAAAGAGGTATTATAGCAGTACTCCCCTAGATGTAGCCACTTCACCCAAACCTTTTGCTCTCCTGCAATGTAGTTTTGAAGGTACCCTTCAACCCATTTGTTCACTATCTCTGCCTGCCCATTAGTTTGGGGGTGGTAGCTGGTACTCGGAGTGATCTCTGTTCCACATAACCTGAACAACTCCTGCCAAAAGTGGCTCATAAATCTACCGTCTCTATCATTGACTATGCTCCATGGTATCCCATGTAGTCTGAATACCTCTCAAAAAAATAGTTCTGTTGTTTGTGCTACTGAATATGTAGACGAAATTGCAAAGAAATGTGCAAATTTTGTCAATCTGTCTACCACAACAAAGATACAATCCCGACCTTGTGCCTTGGGGAGGCCTATGATAAAATCCATGAAAATGCTATCCCACTTCTTCTCTGGTATGAGTAGGGGCTGTAGTAAACCACTCGGAAAAGAATGTTCATGTTTGTTCTGCTGACACACAGGGCATTCCCTCACAAACTGAAGCACCTCTGATTTGAGTCCTTTCCAATTGAAGCGCTCTCTCACCTGCCGATATGTCTTAAAGAATCTAGGATTTCCTACCATTGGTGAATCATGAAATGCCCTTAAAATCTTTTGCTTCATAGCAGACCCGGGTACTAAATAAATCCTTTCCTTGTAGATGATCAGATCATTTACAACAGTGTATCGACTATCTTGAATAGCTCCCTCAATAATGCTAGATGCCTAACTATCCTTAGCATATTCTACCAAGATCATCTCTCTCCAATCATCCATGACTATCCCAACAGCAAGCAAATGAGGCCTTCTAGATAAAGCATCTGCAACAATATTTTTGTTCCCTTTGACATAGGCTATGTCGAAATCATAGGCCTGTAGTTTACTCACCCATTTCTGTTACCTGTCATTAAGGTCCTTCTGTCCAAGGAAATGTTTCAAGCTATTATGATCTATTTTTACTGTGAATCGGCTTCCCACTAAGTACTGCCTGAACTTAGCTAGCGCATGCATGATTGCTAGCATCTCTTTGTCGTAGATGTTGTAGGTTCTCTCCACACCTCATAAATTTCTACTCTCATATGCGATGGGATGTTTGTCTTGCATGAGAACAGCTCCTATGCCCTCTCCCGAGGCATCACACTGCAGCTCAAAGGGCCTGGTGAAATCTAGAATGGCTAAAACAAGACATGTACTCATCAGCTCCTTAAACCTATCAAAACAATCCTGAGCCCTCTTTGACCACTTGAAACTATCTTTCCATGTCAAATCTGTAAGTGGTGCTGCTATCTGTGAAAATCCCTTCACAAATCTGCGGTAGAACCCACAAAGCCTGAGAAATCCCTTGAGTTGTGAAGTGTTCCTCGGTGGTGGCCAATCCAGAATGGCCTTGATCTTGTCTAGGTCAACCCGAACACTTCCTGCACTAATAATATGCCCTAGATAGAGCAACTCTATCATCCCAAACTCACATTTACTCATCTTGGCATATAATGACTCCCTCTCTAGAATATTGAGCATTGTATCAATATGCTTCAAATGTTCCTCCCAAGTACGGTTGTATATCAGTATATCATCAAAAAATATCAACACAAACTTCCTCAACTGATCTCTGAGCACTCTATTCATACAAGACTGGAAAGTGGCAGGGGCATTTGTCAACCCAAAGGGCATGACTAAGAACTCAAAATGTCCATAGTGGCATCTAAAAGTTGTCTTCTCCACATCCACCTCTCTAACCCATATCTGATGGTAGCCAGATCTCAAATCAATCTTGGAGAAGTAGCATGCACCATGAAATTCATCAATAAGCTCATCGATGCGCGGGATAGGGTATCGGTTCTTGATTGTCTTCTTGTTTAGCTCCCTATAATCAATGCACATCCTCATTGTACCATCCTTCTTCTTCACCAATACTACTAAAGAAGCGAAAGGAATTTTGCTTGGCTGTATGTGCCCCATGTCAATCAACTCCTTAATTGCCTTTTCTATTTCATCCTTACATCTCTTCGGATGGCGGTAAGGTGTGATGATAACTGGCTTAGCCCCTTCCTCTAATTCAATAACATGCTCGATTCCCCTATCTGGGGGTCTCCTTGGAGGTATCTCACCAAACACCTTAGTATGTTTGGTTATTATTTTTTGTACATCAGATGGATACTCTTGTTTATGCTTCTCTGTCATCTCAGGCATTACTCTAAACTCTGCTACCCACTGCACCTAATCATGTCTAAAGAAACTCTGCATCCGCTTGAGTGACACCGCTCGAAGTCTCCCATCTAACAAAGCTCTGAGCACTATCTTCTTACCATTTGCCTCAAACCTCATTTCCATTTTCTCAAGGTTAAATGTAAACTCTACCAAAGACTTCATCCAGTTCATCCCAAGCACCATATCCTGATCACCAATGTTGACCACAAAGAAATCTCTTGTCATGTCATAATCTCCCAAATGAAGCTGCAAGTTGGAGATTTTCTTGGTACATTCAATTTTGAAGCCATCGGCAACCATCACCTTAAATCCCCTATGCTCCTCTGTATGTAGCCCTCTGCGTGTCACAAACTTCTCATCAATGAAGTTATGTGTCGCCCCTGTATCAATGAGTGCCACAACTCTCTGTCCATCCAAGGTTCCCCTAACTCTGAAAGTGAAAGCCTCCTATATACTTGACAACTGAGCTATCGTTCTATCACTACATGCTTCCTCCTGTGAAGAACTATCATCATCTCCATCTGATTTGGATGACTGCTCTGAATCTCCATCTACTGACTCTTCGGCTGAAAAGTACTCCATCTTCTTAGCTTTTTCTTTCAATGGAAAGTTATGTGACAAATCCCAAGGCTCCCTGCAATGAAAACAAAGCTTCTTCTTCCTGAGATCATTAAGTGGCTCATTGTCCAACCTCTTACTTTCCTCCTTAGCTGGCTGAACCTCTTTATGAAAAGGTTTCCTATCCTTATCTTTCCTTGAAGGGAAACTCTTTGCCTGGAATTTATTTTTTGAAGATGAAGAGGAATCCATGTCATGAGATTTCTTAATGGCTTCCTGCAAAGTGGGAGGGTTGAGAGCTTTAATCCATCCTCTCAATAGATCAGCTAACCCATCCATAAATAGAACTAGTATCCTCCATTCAGATACATCTGTTACTAACAGTGCAAGTTTCTGAAACTCTGAAATGTATGTTTCTAATGATCCCCACTGTTTAAGCTGAGCTAACTCCTTGAAATGGAATTCTAGATCCTTCCTATCAAAATGTTCAATCAGCCTCTCTGTAAACTCCACATATGAGGTAATGTGTGCATGTCCCATAGTGACCATACCATGATGCCACCACTCGTGTGCTAACCCATCCAGATGAATTGTTGCATACTTAATAGCTTCTTCCTCGGGCATAGGGTTCAATTGAAAGTATGTGTCAAGCTTTTGAACCCAAGCTCTTGCTATAGACTTTCCCGAGCCATCATAATATGGTAACTCAAGTCTCCCTACTTTCTTCCGTAGCTCATAGCTCTGGTTCCTGTCATGTCCACGTGGCATATGTTTCATCCGCACATCCATATACTCCCTAAAGGTAATTCAGCAGTAAAATCTGGCCCTCTGGCTTCCCAATCTCTCCTCAATTGGTCCTGTATATCAGTAATCTCAGGCTCTGGTACGAGCTACTCTGGAGCTCTAGGAGGAAATGTAGGAATCATGGGCCTTGAGCTCACTGTCCTAGCTCGCTGGGGTGCATGACCGAAATTGTTCCCAACTTGTTCATCTCCATTATGTGTCCCATCCTAATCATTTCCATTCTGATTATTACCATTCTGATTATTTCCTCCACCCATGTTAGCATTCAACCCCATTTGACGAGCCATCATCTGCATCATAAGATCCAAATTCTAATTTTGTTCCTGTGCCCTTTTTTCTGCTACTCGCTGACCCTATACCAAGGTCTCTAATAACTGTAAGAATATTTCCTCTCCAAGCTCTGGTCCAGCATTCCTGCCTCCACCTAACCTTGTATTCTTGTCATCTCGGTCACCCATATTGCTGTCTTGATCAAAGAATACCTCCGTTGTGTCTGTATGACTAGATTCTATACCCCCCTGTACGGATGAACTAGACTGTTTGCTGTGCAGGTCTAAAATCCTACTTTGTCTTTCTCTGATATTGTAGAAATTATAAGGCCTCTGTCACATGCTCAAACATAAATGCTCTGATTTTAGTGTTTTGACATTTCATCAAACACTTTCCCCTCTATCCGCCAGTTCCAAATTTCCTATAAGACCTCCACAGGATGGCAAGACTTATAGCTCTAATACCACTATAATATCCTCCCCTGACTTGAACTTTGACTCGTAGAAATTTCACTTAAGGAATATTGTCAAACACTTTGTATGCAAACTCATAAAGCTGATTTCCTCAATAAATTGCTTTCCAATGAGTAGATTTACGAACAACTATGAAGTGACATTAAAATGCATAATACACATCATAAAATTTTCACAAACACTTGGCACACATTCAATAATATATGAAAAATTTGGAAACTCTTTCAATTTGTTGATAAAAGGTGACATTTAAATGTAGATGTGCACTTAAAGCTCCCTTAAAGGCTGCAACAACTATTCAGACTTGTATTCAACAATTATTATGCAAAGTATAAAAATTTGATAGAAGAAACCTGGAATTAGTTGCCGTAGTATTTTGCAAATGTAGTCAGCAGCCTTCCAAACTTCTAATCAGCCAGAAAAACAAGTAAACTTGATACCAACACTGTTTATGCCGTACTGTAGCAAAATATTGTTCATGCTGACTGTAGCCAAATACTGTTCATGCGGCACTATAGCAATAACTAACTTCAAATCTGCACCTCAAACCCTAGTAAATTTCTTTATGTGAACGCCCCAAATGAAACCCAGCGTGTTTCCTAAAGTGAAAACACCATTGATCCTCCTGACTATGTCTTCCAACAGCGAAGACAATGCTAGCAAAGAGGGATTCCGTCCTCCAAGCCCGATAATCAGATATCCAGCAACATAACATTAATCTTCATCCAAGCATACAAAAAAGAAGCTCTTCCATTTCTTTTATAGTGTTCTCACAAGAGCTCAATCCTTCATTTTCTCAATGTGGGATAAAACATAACTCCCTTTATGTTCCTTATGTCTCCAATGTGTTATAAAAATAAAGGGAACTCTTTTAATTTAAATATTTCCCACAAACTATAGTCTATGCATTAATAAAGTTAAATATTTAAATTTAACTTTATAAAATGGCTTTATCAATGCATAACAAATCTTATCAATGATAAATAAGTTTTCCTGTCAATTTTAAACAATTACCATCGACATACCACTATGACTGAATGTTCGGCCATGTCCAAGATGACTTACTATAAATAGTAAGTATGCCCAAAGTTGCCTCAGAACCCCTCAGAAAGACCTGCAACTGAAACTATCTAGGCCAAATGGCCTCTAAGCCCCTTTAATGTCCTAGTTAGCCTACGGGACTGTGGGGAAATAGGCTAACGACAACATCATGCTATGAATGCTAGAAAGGGGACATTACATGTACCATAATTTAGTTATGACATAACATATTAAATATAAAATTGATTCAATTATAATATTTAAAAATTAATTTATACCTGATACCTCCCAAAATACTCTAAATGGTATGACTTGCTCCACTTGTGATGACGTGTTATATATATTTATTAGCACTGTAAAATGTGTTTTGCACCACTCAACCACATCATGAGCATTATTAATGTGATATCCTTTATAGTCCATTTGATGCTTTCTTAAGGAAAATTCGATACAAGCTCCTACACTATCATGCTCACCCTTTCCATGTCCACTCTCAAAAAAGCTCCAAATGTGTGGTATATTAAGTTATCGATGATATCTACATAATGCGTAAAATGGTCTAGCTAATTTAAATTGGCTACACATTCATCTGACTATACAAAATGTTTTTCCATTTCTATGCCTTTGTTTTTCAAATAATCAAAAAATGTCTTAAAACAATGTTCCACAAAATGTGTGTCATGTTCTTTGTCATCACTAATGTAAAAATGATACTCTTTTTTTATGACTCATGCTTGATCTGTACTTTCCACACCATACAAATTAGTTTGTGCATGTTGATAAGACACTTCAACCATAATAGTAACCTAATCTATATAGTAGTATTCCACTTGAAGTTGTTTTTGAGAAATGAATGAGTAATTCTCTGCAAAGTCAACAACAGATAAAATTGTCCCTAGTGGGAAAGTTTCTCTTAATGTTTGAAACTATTTTGCTTGCCACTTAGGAAAAAAACATGATGTATATATAGTTGATTCAATTTATGAAAATTTGACATAAATTCTCTTGTAGGTATGTCATCCTCTACATATTCTAGCCTTGTTGATTCATTTCCAACTTTTGTTTTTGACTTTATGTACTTATATATCTCTAATATTTTACTATCCCCATCATATCAATATCTTCATCTCTCAAAGGAAATTTGGTCAGGTTACCACATGTTTCACAAGATCCTCTTATGCAATCTATTTCACCTATTGTACAATCATTTAGTATGCCACATAAGATTGATGTTATGAATTGGCTTGGTCATTTATGAAAAACATTTTGAGAACCACCACTTTCTTCTAGAATCATCTTTCTAAACCCTTGCTAGTACAAATCAAATTCAACATGATATTGACAACAACATGTTTCAAAAGATCTATTTATCTTCACAAAATAGGGATTCAATATTTGAAACATTGTTTGTCCAATCTTTGTGTTGGGATTTAAATTACAAAATGAGAAATACAATTCATGTTGTGGGTATGTGCAAGATCATGGTCAACCAAAATATGCCCTTAAGTGGTAATGAAAAATCAACAAATCAAGGTTATGTCAACTTGACGTGCAATTTTAAACTTGTTATGAACTTTAAATAAAAAAGTTGTTAGAAAAGAATCTATAGGAAATTATATTTAGTTTCTAATCTACTAGCCCTTATCTGAAGAAAAATAAAATTGATTGCTCAAAATTTTTAATTTTAGTTCAATAGTACGAAAAAATTTGGGCAAAAATAAGAAGTACGTGTATGTGTGACCACCTTAATTATAATCAAATGATAAGATGTTTTAATAAGATTCTAGATATAAGAAGTAGACTCATGTCCAGATGTAACACATATTTTTGGATTATTTTTGTTCCAAATAAATAATTAATTATGAATTTTCTACGATAGTATTTTTGGAATTAAAAACTCCTGTGTCTGACCACCTCAACTAATTAAAAAAATTACAAAATTTAATTTTTCTTTTATTTTCCTTATATTAGAAGAGGTATATAATGTGACAAGTCTTTTGGATTTTAAAAATGTTATACAATTTGGAAGTTATATTTGTTTTTCAATCAGTGTGTCAATCATCACTTTATGCGTAACTCCATTAGAAAATGAATATTAATTACTTACTAAACTCGTAATTTGATAGAAATTATATTAATGGAAGGATAAGAACATTCTTAAGAAACGCTTTTCATTTCATCAAATTAGGGTGAAATAAATTTCATCAGACACATGTTTGACACAAAAAAACTCACAAGAACAAACCAAAAACATATTTTTGGGACATTTTCTAAGTTGATCATGTAGGTGAGGTATTCAAGTAATACTAGGCATTATAAAGGTATTAATATTTGGGTTTGGTATCAGGATGGGTGGGAAAAAAGTTAGAATAGATTTTTAAATGCTTTGAAGCATTTCAGGACTAAATATTTTTTAGATCGCCACTTTTTGGCACACCATGATCCTGCACATACCCTTGTGTGACATCCAACCAATGTTTTGCTTGTTGAAGATACTCCTTAGGCCCAATCCACTGCTTGATGATATCTCTTCTATATGGTGAAGGAAGAGTATTATCAATCCAAAATTGAATGACTAAGTTCTTAATTGTTTCCACAATCCTATCAGATCGAGGAACTCTACATATTAGCACCTAGTTTCCTTCTAATGTACTATCATTCAAATTGTTTCTCCTTTTTAGATAATGTAATATCATCTTTCAAATATACCCAATAGGAGATGATAGTGAAGATATTTTTCTTTCTTGCCATAATATCTTATTTAAAATAGATGTTAGTATCACTCTTTATGCAATGGATTTATCTGTAGATCTAGATTTTTTCCCAATGGAATGTAACCCTTCCTTGACACTTTCAACAATATCTTTTCATAGTTTATAAGTCTTCCTCTTGTTTGCATTTGTATCTATACCCAATAGTTTCAATGGCTCTTTTACTTCATCTTTAAGAAGTGAAATTGATAATAGTTGAGTTTTCTCCACTGTATCAAGATTCTCAAATTGTGCAATTATTTCTTTAGACTTTTTTATTCAATTTCCTCTTCGTAGTATGTGTAGGTTGACTAGAATTTTCTCTCAAGTTTTGCACATCCATTTCAATTAAATGATCTATGTTTCTATGATTAATTTTTCTTTTCAAACTTTGACCTATATTAACATTCTCATTTGTTGTTTGATCTCGGGCTATAAGAAAAATTAAAATAAAGACTTAAGATACAACTTTTCTTTAGTGTCCACATATGTGTATATATACATAACAAATAAACTATTAAATATGATTTTATCTAACCTTCAGAGGGTCCTTCTTCATAATCCATTACTTCATCCTCAATTTCCTCATGTCCAACATTTTCATCATCTACTATTGCACATGCACAATATAAAAAATAAAATCAAGCAAGTTTGTGCTTGGGATTTGTCTCTAAAATTAAAACTCAAAGATATAAAGTTTGCCTCTACACGGGTAGAAATCTAGAATTTCTAGAGATTATACTTGCGAGAGATGTGTGCATACATATATGTTTGAACTTGGGATGAACCTTCTCCAATCTCATTAGGTTGTTCTATTTCATTACGTCCTAAATAAATTCATAATTTAAAACATCATCATTAAAATGTACCCAAATTCTAAATATTCATAATTTAAAAACCATAATGTAATAAGTTACCCTAATTATAAATATTTATAATTTAAAAACCATAATGTAGTAAGTTACCCTAATTATAAATATTCATAATTCAAAAACCATAATGTAGTAAACCCTAATTGTAAATATTCATAATTTAAAAACCATAATGTAATAAACACTAATTGTAGATATTCATAATTTAAAAACCATAATCTAATAAACCCTAATTATAAATATTCATAATTTAAAAACCATAATGTAATAAACCCTAATTGTAAATATTCATAATTTAAAAACCATAATCTAATAAACCTTAATAGGACTAAATATTCATAATTTAATAAAACCTAATGCTAAATATTCATAATTCAATAAACCATTAATATTAAGTTAATAGTAACCCTAAGTTTATATATACCATATTCCTAATTGGATAAACCTTAAGCCTAACTATATACATAAAAAAAAGTCTATAATAGGATTGCACACTATATGAACTAAATATATTTCTTCTTCTTGTTCGTCAGTTCTTCTTCATGAATATTTACTTGCCCTTTTACCTTTATTGCCCATGTTGCAAATTATTTTTCTAAAATTCAAAAACAAAAGTTGCAAAATAATTCCTTCCTCCTAATTTAAGTGTGAATTATTTGAGTAGATGTGAATGTTAGAATTTATTTTTTAAAATTATTTATATGAAAATTTCTTTTTCTTTTTTTAAAGCCCTTAGGGCCGACTCTAGTTTGACACAAAAGAACAAATTGTTGATATCGTCACAAAAGCATTGCCTAAGAATGCTCATGAGTATCTAAGAGGTAAACTAGTGGTGATACCCCTAACAAAGGCTATCTAAGTAACAAGAGGAGTGTCCTGCATCAAACAAGTTGATTGCCACATGTTACAAATTGATGTAGTGGATCTTACTTTAGGAGTTGCCTAAAGTAATCAAAGTGTTGGAACTATAAATCAATCACATGCAAGGTGATAGAGGGAGAAAGTGAAGAAGCTCATATCTACATGTAAAGATGACAAGCCTTTGGAATTGTTATCAAAGAGAGAGAGATTTATTGATTAAGTTTGATAAAAAGGGAGAGAGTTACTGATCAACGGGAAATAATTGGATAGATTTACTGATCTTAGAGGGAGATAGTTATTGATTAGGAGATATACAAAAGAGGGAGAAATCCTAACATCTACCTAGTAAGAGAGAGATACAAGAATAAACTCTATTGAGTTATAAGAGTTTTGTAACCTATTCAAAAGATGAAAGCTTTTGATAGAGGGAGAGATTTCAATACAAGGAATTATTTTCTTTCTGGTATTTTTTTCATCTTATTGTTTTAACCTACTCAGTTTGGTTGAACAATGTGTTTTCCATTTGGTTGATCAGTTTGGTTTGCCATCAATGCCAAAGAGGGAGATTATTGAAAATAATTGAAGAAGATTGTTAAAGAGAGAGAGTGATATATATGTTTCAATTTTATTTTTTCACTAATGTCAAACCTACTAATTGTTGGTAAAACAACTACTTATATGATTTAAGTACTATCACTTATTTGATTGATGAAGAGGATTTGATCAAATGATGTAACAATAGCACCTAGAGGAAAGGTTGAGTTATGATTATGTAAAGGAGTACAAGAATCAGTTAAGATAATGATAACATGATTTATTGATAATCTACTTAAGGTTACAAAGGTTGGCTATACTAAGAAAGATCATAAGAACAAGTCACACAAAGTGTATCTGCCAAGCTTGACTGAGTAGATAGTAGGTGCCAAGAAAAGTCAATGCAAGCTGAGCAAAAAATTAGTTAGAGTTGAGTAAAAGTAAAGTCTAGTGGATACAAAGGAAGATAATGGATGTTTAGTAAATTTTAGTTGATGTCGAGCACTAGTAAACTTTAGTTTGTGCCAAGTGATTTTATAGAGGATGTCAACTAGAAGACAATATGTGTTGAGCATTAGAAGCAAGCTAATGTATTATTTTAATGATTGTGGATTCAATGAATCTAAGCTAACAAGTTTTTTTTCTTGGATTGTGTGAACCAGGTGGAAGATAAGGATGATGAGCTAGTGGCATAGAATTCAAGGTAAACCATTTTGAGGTGAATTCAAAGAGGTTTGAAGGAGAAGTTTCTAGAAGAGATATGGAATATGGGGTAGATACATTATATCCTACCTAATCTGTCCTAACCCTAGATTGGATGATGGAAAATGAGTGTCAAAAGATCTTAATTTCCTATTTATAGGGATGGTTGGTCATGATGCAAAGGTTGTCATGTGGGAGAACCTAAGAAAGAGAAGGAGTTAAAGGTTTTGCTTCATCAATTGACCTAGAGAAGAGTTTGCATTGGCGTGATAAGCAAGAAGGCTTAAGATTATGAATTCTTGAAGGGTGAACAAGCTAATAGAGTTGCAATGAGTGAAGGCCAAGAAGAATGGAGGACTAAAATAGAGATCTGTAATCTACAAATAGAGTTGTAAGTTTTTATCAGACGAAGCTTTACTGTTACTCTCCAACAATTGTATTAGTCTAGGGTAAAATCCTTTTGATTAAGGTTGACCTAATAGTCATTTGTAAATCCATTAATCAGTGACATTCCAAGTGAATGGTCTAAAGTCCTCTATCAAGGCTCACTCCTAATAGGGTGATTGAAATCCTTTAACAGGGTCACATTTAACAGTGCATATTGTAACCTTTAACAAGGTTGGCCTTTCATAGGGCATCACTTTAGAAGAGTGAAAAAGAGTAGCATGTTACTGGTGGTTTTTCCCAAATTGGGTTTCCACGTAAATGATTGTGTCAAATGTGTTGCTAAATCTTTTATTTTTCATGTTTACATTTCTACAAATTGATTTGATAGTAACCTACAATGTTGAAGTGATTGCATAATCTTATGGATGCATGCATGATGATAAATGTTTTATGGGTTCACTAAGTTGTGAAAAGTTTTATTTATACATATAGACCTTGGATAACTAATTACCCCCCTCTCAATTATTCTAAATAATTCAACATAAAATTCTTTGTTGGATTATAGATTCAACAAAAGAAAGATGGTATCCACATTAATCAATCCAAATATATCAAGGAGATACTAAAGAAGTTTGGAATGGAAGATTCAAGACTTGTTGGAACACCTATGTCTATTGGACATAAGCTTTCAAAGAATGATTATTCCAAAGAGGTAGATCAAACCACATATAGATCAATAATTGGAAAATTACAATATGTAGTGCATACAAGGCTTGATATTGCATTAGTAGTTGGTATGGTGGCAAGATTCTTAGCAAATCCTAAAGAAAATCACATGATGGAAATCAAGAGAATCATAAGGTATATGAAGGGTATTGAAGATTATGGATTATGTTACAAGAAAGGATGTAATTTGGATTTTAAATACTTCACAAATGTTGATTGGGCAAGAAGTGTTGATGATAAGAAGAGCACTAGTGGTGGAGCATTCTTTCTTGGTAAAAGACTAGTGTCTTGAACAAGTAAGAAGAAAAATTGTATTTCTTAGTCTACAATAGAGGTAGAGTGTGTAGTATTAGCAATTAATTGTTTCAATGTTGTTTGGTTCAAGCAACTATTGGTAGGTATGAAGATAGAAATCAAGGATCCAATGGTTATCTCCTATGATAACACTAGCGCAATTAATATATCAAAAAATCCTATGATGCATACCAAGACCAAGAACATTGCAATAAAATATCATTTTCTAAGAGAGTTGGTGCAAGATAAAGAGGTAAGATTGGAATATGTGAATACTAAAGAACAAAATGTAGACATATTCACTAAGCCATTACCTAAGGATGCATTTTTGTATCTAAGAGGTAAGGTAGGGGCCATTCCCCTAGCTGAAGCTCACTAAATGAAGTTTAATGATGCATCAACCAGAGCATGTTGAAGATCAATCAGTTGATGTAGTGTTGAAAAGAGCATATTGCATATGAATCAATACATGAGGTATACTGATATTTCATAAATATTATCTTTGGCATGAGATGTCAAAGAGAGAGAGTTTGTTGTCATATCACAAAAATTTCCTAAAGAGGGAGAGTATACCCTTCACAGAAATTTTATAAATATGAGAGAGAGAGAGAGAGAGAGAGAGAGAGATTGATTTGATATCAAGGAGGCAAAATTTTCCATCAGAAGAAGATGTTGAAGAAAGAGGGAGTTCACACTCATAGGGGAAGTTCTCAAGGATGACAATCAAAATTAAACTAAGCATATGTTCCTTACTTTATTCTTGCTCTAAAAATTTTAGTGTATTATGACATGTGTTTCCATCAATGCCAAAGAGGGAGATTGTTGAAAATAATTGGTTAATTGTGTATTGTCTTTAATGTTACACAAGATGCCATATCTTTTCCAGTCAATGTATGTTGAGTTCACTCAGGTGATGAAGACATTTTTCTGTGTCTATCAAGAATTCCAGAGTTTGCCAAGTTTAGAAGACAATGTCTACCAAGCTCACTCGAGTGACAAAGAGAAGTTCGTAGAAGATTAAGTGTTAACTGTGCTCACTCAGTTAATGAAGAAAAATTTGGATGGAACCAGTGTTAATCGAGTTCATTCAGTTACCAAAGGAACTTTGTGAAGATGCAATGTTGATCAAGTTCACTTGGTTAACACATGAAAATCATTTTTGAGTTTGTGTCTATCAAGCAGGGTCGACTAATGAAGGATTTTCTTGTTTTGGCATAATCAATTCAATAGATTTTTGTGTTGGTTTTAGCTAACTACAGAGATGAATATTAGTTATTCTAAGTTGTATTCAAGTTGACTTGACAATGTGTATTATATAGATATAAGGTCAAGCTGAGGATTGAATGTGTGCAAGTTAATAGAAGATTCGAAGATGCTAAGAGGAAGTGAATTAGAAGGATAAGAAAAATATCCTTCTAAAACTACAAAGATACATTTGATCAAGAAGGATCAAGTATACAAGCCAAAATTGAGATATGTAATCAACAGTTTAGTTGCATTAAAAATTAGGTCATGCCATTGTTACTTTTTAACCATTGTAGCAGTGATATAAATCTCTTAATAAAGTTGGCTTAACAACTATTTGTAAATCCTCTAGCAAGGTGGCATTTCTAGATTGAAGTGTCTAAAGACCTCTAAAAAGGCCACTCCTAATAGGATGATTAAATCTTCTAATAGGGTCAAACCTAATAGTGTGTTTTGTAACCTTTAATAGGGTTAGCTCCTAATAGCGCTCACTTCAAAAGAGTGAAAATCAGTAACTAGTTACAATTGGTAGTTTTTCTCAAATTGGGTTTCCATGTTAAATTTTGGTGTCACCTATGTTCATGATATTTCTTTTATGTGTATGCAAACAAGTTAAGTAAGGTAAATCACAGATAATATCATAAGATTTGTGTGTTAAGCATTTGTCGAGTTACAACATTTTCTAGTATAAACTAAGTGCCTGTGTGTTTGTTGAGCATCGGTATTTTCAAGAAAGATTATGTTCTATGTTGACATTTAAGGGATTTGGCATTTATTTTAATGGTAATTTATTTACCCGTCCCCTCTTAGTTACTAGTCCATTAGATTCTTAAAGTGGATGAAAGTCCAATATCCATCAAAGTATAAATCATATATCTTATTGAATATTTTTCACATTAGCCTAACTCATGATATAATAAAATTCATATTTTTAAATTAATTTTATTCATTTTCATTTACACTATATTTGCTACTAAATATATAATGTATTATTCAAATAATAATTCTTCATTATATTCGATCTTAAAAAAAAAAGAGAAAAATTACACTTATTTACATATACAAGAATTTGCTTTAATCTATCTAAGACTTATTTTAATTTGTATTATAACTTTGTTTAGTTTATTTAAATCTTAAAAGTTTGTATATTTCAAGTAGGTACTCTTCCATTGAGCTAGCACCCTTTGAAGAATTCAAAATAATTATTCTTTTCTTTTCTAGAAACAAGGATAAAGGATTTAGTAATATCTCCTTTCATATGATAGGAATGATCAAGAACCCTTAAGGCATAATTTATTAGATATTAAACTTATCATCATCGACATGTCATATTATAGGCAAGAGAATATCTAGAAGGTTATTAGGGAAATGTTAGTATGGCATACTTTTAACTTAGCTATCCTCCCAAATAAAGTGATGGATTTTAATTTGCCACACTAAGAAGATATTTCACCTACAACATTTTCTTTCAATGTTATCTACAAGAGAAATAGTAAACTAGATGTATTCTAATACATTGATTTTGTGAAATTCAAAAATATTTATCAATTTCAAGAGGATCTGTTTATCATCTTTCTGTTGAAATCTTAAATAAAATTTGAGTAGTATGTAAATGCATAAATTTTATGAGATGACAAGCTACATTATTTCAAAGGACTCAAATAAATGAACCTTAAAAAAATATGTTTTGATGGCTTCAAAAATAAATCTTGTATTACCTCATCTACATAGCTAATCATGTTGATAATTCAATCAAACACACTTTTTATGTCAACATCAAAGAATCTCCATTCAATAAGATTTTTGTAGATAATCCATGATGGAAAAGGTTTACCTTCGCTAAAGACAACAACTTGAAAGACATTTTTAAGAAGTATTTCATACTTTTCCTAAGTTAAAAAAAAATTAAGTATATGAAGTGTTAAGAATATTAGTGAAATTACTACAAAACATTATACTTAATGGAGATAGTCTTTGGGTATGCTATAAAAAATGATTAGACATATACATGAGTTTAAAAAGTATTTGTTTATTACTAATAGACATCACATATTTTGTACATACCACTTATAAATATATTGTCACAAACTCCATTTGGTAAAAGCTACATTTTTTAGATTAAGAAAGTATGAATAAATCTCAGGTTTACATTATCACAAGTTATCAAATCAACTTACTTCTATACCCATAGGTTCCTCATTAATGAAAGGACAATTATTTGGAATCTTCAGCAAGAAAAAAAAGAGTTAAGAGTAATTATAATTATACTTAACCAAACAATATACTGCATATATAGGAAATAGGCTCACTGCTAAATGTTTATTCATCTTGGGGCTTGATATTCAAAGGGGAAGTGTTCTTATGAGCAACTTTCTTACCTTTTCCATCAATTATGGAAATGTGATGAATTTTTTCTTTCCCCACAAAGATTACTTTTTGTACTAAACAATGATAATTCACCAATACCAATACTGAGTGGATAGTGATGCCCCTACCAAGAATTCAAAAAATACCTGTATGAAAAATTAACTAAGTATTTTGTAAAGGAAGAAATAACTAGATGAAGAATTAGCTCAGTATCATTAAAAGAAAGCAATACAAATTTGAGATAAGGGATTCATTAAAATACATTCTTTTTTATGCTCCTACCCAATACCATTATTTGGGAAAAATAGAAGTATTCCTCTAAGAAGGTTTGAACTTAATGATCAATTACAAATACAATGGCCTTAAGCCTCTTTTGGAAAAATGACACCTTTTGTGAAAATCTATATTAATTACTTGATAAACCATCAATTTTATGTTCATTGACTATTGTCAAAGGAATTGCATTGACTACCACAATGAAAAAGAGAGCTAAAAAAGTCAAAGGTAAATGCTAGTTATTTTTGGAAAAAAATTTATTGGGAACATTGTATCGTATGTGAAGATGTGATTGTCCCAAATTTATATAAATAATTGTTAAAGAAACTTAAAATTTTGAATGAAAACCTTGTGGCTTGAAATATTTCCAAGGGTCAATGATTAGAAGTAAAATCTTATGAGACAAAATAGAAGATGTCTACTCAAACGAATGTTTCATAAAGTATAATGTTATCTAAATTATAATTTGGAAATATGAGGTAAATGATCTTGTGTCTCTTCTTTTCACATATTCTATGCAATTATATAGATCTAGAAAGTCATCCAAGGAAATAGAGCCAATATCCTCCAGTTCATCTTTCTTTTTTGAAGAATCTTCCTACCAACACTACTTAAAGTGGGAAATATGATGTTGAATATAAATACATGATTTTCCAAAACTCCAATAAAACTTACTTAATAAGAAATTTGAATTAAAAAAAAAATGTTCTAGTCTAAGACCCAAGAGAATACCTATTGGGTACACAAGCACAACACACCAAATGTGAGATGGAAAAAGTAAAATTTGAATTGTAGAGGCCACAAACTAAATTAAAATGCATGTGGCCCAAGAATGAAGATAATGAGAACATATTTGAGTCTCCAATAAAAACTATTTAATTTTTTTATTATGTGAAAAATATGTACAGAATGAGAAGTAAGAGGTATTGAATTTCTAATATATCATCACATATGCTACTAAGATAGCTTAATCATCAAATTGAGTTTAATACTTACTACTCATTTAGAAAAATGGTAAAATGGTATTGTATATTATTGTATAAGAGAATTGTGAAAGAGAACTTGGGTAATTACAACAGTATCTCCAACCCTGATGAATTCTACCATCCCTGATGACACTACTTTAGGCTATTACAATCAAAAAATAAAACTACGATTATCTATTGGAAAAAGATCTATTAGATAGATGACACTAAATGGTTATGTTAAAAGTAACAAGGAGTTAGATTGTGGCATTACCAAAATGTGTTCTAGAAGTGATCATCAAGGTAAGGGAGACACACAAAAAAAGTGTATGTTCTTACACATTTATGCACTCACAGGTTCTACATAACCTTTTAAAAAGTTAAATCAAAATTCCCTCCTTCTAAATCGATGGGGACCATTACATGCAATAGAACACTAAGACATGAAAATTTCTAAGGAACTTATTGTTCAAAGTACCATTTTTATTATAGGATTGCCTTTTTTGAATATTTTAAAATCGTCAAAATCATCAAGGGAATGATACTAATAAAGCCATTACACATGCATAAAATAAATATTTAACAACATGTCAGTGCGATTGTGCTATTAGAGAGGAACATGTTAACATTTAATTACATTCATTTATCCAACATAAGATCAAAAGTTATCTTGTAAACTTATTATGTTGAGTTATACTAGTAGTTTTTATTTTAAATGTTCAAAGAATTCTATCTGCAAAGCTTCCGAAGGAAATATAGCCCAATAGTTCATCAATTGGCTATAACTTTCTTGAATCAAATCAAGGTGGACTTTATTAGGCTCCTAATTAAGTCAGTCTTAGGTTAATGGTTACATTGCCAACCCTAATTAACATGTCAATTTACACATGCACATGACAAGTGTCAAGTCACACTAAAAAAATCACATTACATAAACATTTGACATGTCACTAGATACAGAATGAAATAACCTAATACATACATTCAAATTATGGTTATGAACTAAATCACTTGACAACAAGGTTAAATATCTTCATTAGATTCAAACTTAGTTTTACAGTTTGCATAAAGGATCAGTTGTTGTTTCTCTAATTAATTCCATAATAACTTCCTTGCACACTCAATTTGAATATCAGTAGTTCAATAAAATCACACACACACACACACACAAACCAAATTTACATATTGATTTACATAATTGAATTAACCATTTAACATTCATAATCTCATTTCTATGAACTTATCTTTTGTAAGAAATATTCATGTAAAACACTTATGTAATTCAATACCATGATGAAATCAATCAATTTCAATCTTATACTTTTAAAACATAATTCATCAAATCATTCTAAATATAATTCCGATCAAGTTACTATTCAAAATGAACCATCTAAATGTGTATAAACATAATCATCAATGTATTATATATAACATCTTAGGGTAAAATGCCACATAACATCAATAGTATAAATTAGTGTTTAAATAGTCAAATAATGTATCAAATCTCAAATCATAGAATATCAAAACATGAATATATCAAATGATATCAAACTTCATTAAAATATCTAAACCATAAACCTTAATTTATTTCCATCATCATAGTCATCTAAGTCCATTAACTTTCTATCACCTAGCTCTATGGATTTATCTTAGAATACACATACCGTGTTTATGATTTAAACCAAATAAATCATCTCAATACATAAATATATCCTCTTATGCATAATACCCCAATAACCTTTACACACCTTAATGCACTTTTAATATTATTAAGTTACTCTAAAGTCAGTTCCAGTGAGTTGATAATCTTTATCTTCAAATTTATAATAATTCTTAAGAGGGTAAATATTAAATTATATTATCCTAACAACCATCAAATCATTATACATAAGATAATCATAATTTATCATAAATGTCATCAACATGGTTTCTAGCAATAAACATAACAATTTCCCATACCATCAGCGTGCATACTCATATATCCATTCAAATATGCTATGTAGGATTTCAAAGAAAAATGGATATTTAAATAAGTATCTTCGAGGAGGGGTTTAACATCCTCCCCCACTTGCCTTTGACTTCCTCTTAAAAGTCACACAATTTAAGATGTTCATCCCATGTTAGAACTTGTCTAGGCTTATTTCAAAATCTACTCTTGTACAAAAAGAATGATTTATAATTCACATATACACTCAAAGATGATAATATATTTACCTAATTACCCTTAAACAAAAGTAAAGTTCAACCCCTAACTCTAACATGGGTATGCTTCCTAAGGTCTAACACTTCTTAAAACATACCGGTCACATATATATAACACTTTAAATTGGTATGAATAGTCTTATAGGGTCTCTCATAATAATACCACAAGGTGTTTCAAATTTCAATATGATCACTCATCAGGGTAACAATTGTATGAGTGAGTGTCTATGTGTGTGTGTGTGTCTATGAGAGAGAGAGTGAGAGAGAGAGAGAGAGAGAGAGAGAGAGAGAGAGAGAGAGAGAGAGAGAGAGAGAGAGAGAGAGAGAGAGAGAGAGTAGGCGATGGGGGAGAGAGAGTAGGTGGTGGAAGAGAGAGTGGTAGAGGGAGAGAGAGGGGGGGGAATGAGAATGTGTATAAGAGAGAAAGAGTAGGAGATGGGAGAGAGTGTTAGAGTGTGACAGAGAGTACGTGGTGGCAGAGAGAGCTCGTATAGGATGGGAGAGAGAGAGTGAGATTAGGGGATGGGAGAGTGTGAGAGAGAGTAGGGGATGGGAGAGAGAGAGTGTGAGAGTAAGGGATGGGAGAGTGAGAAAGAGTAGAGAGGGAGAGAGAGAGAACTTGAGAGATAGTGATAGTAGGTGGTAGGAGAGGGAGTGGGAGAGGGAGAGGGAGAGAGATAGGGGGGATGAGAGTGTGTGTGATAGATCTAGAGAATAGGGGATGGGAGAGAAGAGAGTGAGGGGATAAGAGTGTGTATGTCTATGAAAGAGAGAGAGTAAGGGATGGGAGAGGGGAGAGAGAGTAGGGGATGGAGGATAAAGAGTAGACAATGGGAGAGGGAGAGAGTGAGAGTAAAGGATGGGAGAGTGAGTGAGAGAGAGTAGGGGATGGGAGAGAGTGTGAGAGAGAGTAGGGAGAGGGAGATAGAGAGAGGGGGATGGGAGCGTGTGTGAAAAATCTAGAGAGTAGGGGATGGGAAAGTAGAGAGAGAGGAGGGATGGGAGTGTGTGTGTGTGTGTGTGTGTGTGTGTGTGTTTGTGAAAGAGAGAGAGTGTGATAGTGTGAGAGATAGTAGGGGGTGGCACAGAGAGAGAGTATGGAATGGGAGAGATAGAGTGAAAGGATGGGAAAGAGTGAGAAAGAGAGCAGTGGTGGTAGAGAGAGAGAGAGTACAGGATGGGAGAGACAGAGTCAAAGGATGGGAGAGAGAGTGTGAGAGAGAGTAGGGGATGGGGGAGAGAGAGAGAGAGAGAGAGAGAGAGAGAGAGAGAGAGAGAGAGAGAGAGAGAGAGAGAGAGAGAGAGAGAACTTGAGAGATATGGATAGTAGGTAGTGGGAGAGGGAGTGGGAGAGGAGGAGAGAGAGGGATGGGAGTGCATGTGAGAGATCTAGAGAGTAACAGATGGGAGAGGGGAGAGAGAGGGGGGATGAGATTATATATGTGAAAAAGAGAGTTTAGGGGATGGGAGAGGGGAGAGAGAGAGAGAGAGAGAGTAGCCTGAGAGAGAGAGAGAGTAGTCTGAGAGAGAGAGAGTAGCAGATGGAAGAGAGAGACTAGGTGGTGGGAGAGGGAGAGACGGGTAGATAGGAGTGTGTGTAAGAGAGAGTAGGGGATGGGAGAGAGTGAGAGAGAGAGTAGGAGGTGACTGAGAGTGAGAACAGGATGGGAGAGAGAGACTAAGAGTAGGGGATGGAAGAGAGTGAGAGAGAGAGAGTAGGGGATGGGAGAGAGTGTGAGAGAGAGTAGGGAGAGGGAGATAGAGAGAGGGGGATGGGAGTGTGTGTGACAAATCTAGAGAGTAGGGGATGGGAGATAAGAGAGAGGGGGGATGAGTGAGTGTGTGTGTGTGTGTGTGTGTGTGTGTGTGTGTGTGTATGTGTGTGTGTGTGTGTGGAAGAGAGAGAGTAGGGGATGGGAGAGAGTGTGAGAGTGTGTGAGAGAGAGTAGGGGGTTGGCAAAGAGAGAGTATGGGATAAGAGTATGAGAGAGAGTAGGAGGTGGAAGAGAGAGATTATGGGATGAGAGAGATAGAATGAAAGATGAGAGAGTGTGTGAGAGAGAGTAGGGAATGGGAGAGAGTGTGTGAGAGAGTTGGGGATTGGAGAGAGAGAGAGAGAGAGAGAGAGACAGAGAGAGAGAGAGAGAGAGAGAGAGAGAGAGAGAGAGAGAGAACTTGAGAGAGAGATAGTAGGCGGTGGGAGAGGGAGTGGGAGAGGGGGAGAGAGGGGGGATGGGAGTGTGTATCTATAAAAGAGAGAGTTTAGGGGATGTGGGAGAGAGAGAGAGAGAGTATCAGATGTGAGAGAGTGTGAAAGAGAGTAGGGAATGGGAGAGAGTAGGGGGATGAGGGAGAGAGAAAGATAGTAGGAAGTGGGAGAGGGAGGATGGGAGTGTGTGTGAGATATCTAAAGTGTAAGGGATGGGAGAGGAGAGAGGGTGAGAGAGGTAGAGAGAATAGGCAGTGGGAGAGGAAGAGTGAGAGAGAGAGTAGGGTATTGAAGAGGGGGGAGAGAGTGTAGGGGATGGGAGAGAGAGTAGGGAGAGAGAGAGAGAGAGAAAGAGAGAGAGAGAGAGAGAGTAGGGGATAGGAGAGGGGAGAGAGAGTAGAGAGGATGGCGAGTGATTTGTTTTCAAATAGTGTGTATGTGCTATAGTGTGTACATTCTATATGAAATCACCTAAAAATGGTCAAAAAGAAACTTTGGGGCCCATTTCATCCATTCTCTACTTTTGGTGTATTGTGCACTCTGTTATTTTGAAAGAAATCATGAGTTTCACACATAGGAAACACTATTTCAACACTTTTTCAAACTAGCAAACACCAAATTTCAATCATTGGATGCCCAAATTGAAGACTTTTTTAATATTCCTTGTATAGAAAAGGTTAGTGCATTCCATTTTAAATATTTTTTATTGATATATAGATACAAATTTGATTATAATTTAACATGTTTAATATATAGTGAATTCATTGAAAATTGTATGTTTGAATGAAATGTTATTTCGAAATGGTTAGAAATTTGACAAATTGTTTGATATATATTTTGTATTCATTCAAATAATTATAATTTTTATATGTATTTGAATAATTTGTAATTTACACATTTTAAGTAATTCAAATGTTTGAATAACTTAACATGTAGAAATCATCATCATGCCAAGGAAGAAAATAAAAACTCAAAAAAAGGAAGATAGGGAGAGAGATTTGGAAATTAAAAGAGATAAAATGAAATTACTATGTGAACAAAGAAAATTTCTAAGCAATAATAAAGAATTGACTTTCAAAGAGGATCAAGAACCACCAATACAAAGAAACAAAGAGGAAGAATTAGAAAGACAAAGAGAATGAATGAGACTGTTACACTCAAGAAGACAATTGAATTGTGAAGCTACACCATCTTCTAATGTTGGAGTCATATCATCCACTACACCATCTTCTAATGTTGAAGTCATATCATCCTCTCATGTTGAAGAGACACTGATTTGTAGATTCGATGATATACACACTCCATCATGTCATGTTGAAAACACAACATCAACACATCAAGTAGGTGATATTACATCTTTTACATCTTATTGCCAAGGCACATCATCTTTGGTTGAAGGTACGCAATACACTCAACCTTATATTGATGTTGAAAATGTTGAGAGACTTGAAGAGATTAGAAGACATTCTAGAATTTGTTTTAGAAGACCAAAATATTTTATTGATATTGATACTAACATTTTGAAATCAATGCCTGACAAGATTAGCAAGTATACTTGTCAAAGAAAAGTTAATCATATGTGGAGATTTTTTTTCAAGAATTAAATATCATAGATCAATGCCAATTATTTGTTAAAATGATGAGAAATTTGAAATTTAGGCCTATCATGAAAATTCGTGGGCTAAGAACGATGGATGATTCAAATGAAAAAAGCATTGTAAAGAATCTAATGAGTGCTTATGACAAAGTGGGTAGTAAATCACGCACCAAAGATAGTAATATCAGAAGAAGAGTACTTACATCAAAAATAGTAAGTAGCCAAATGAAGAAAGCTTGACTCATGAGAAAGATAAGAAAAATATTAAAAATTGGTAGAGGTACTCTAAGGAGAGCCATGCTAAGGCGTGAGAGATTGGAAGATCCAACAAAAAATGAGTTATGGACAATTATTGGTAGACTACCACGAAAGGATAAAGAAATTAGTGAAGCCTTGAAATCATTGATCGAAAATTTTTGGAAAAATAACACACGTGTTTCCCCTAATCAAAGAGATGTTGTAAGAACGAGGATTGGTAGCCAAAATCACGATCCACATGTGAAACATTTTTTGGACTCAACACAAACACAATTTTTTGCAAAATTTATTAGTATGTATCCTCAAATTTGAATAAGTCAAAGATTTTTTGAGATGGGTAAACCTTTTTATGTGAAGATAAATCACACACACACAACTTCTTGTTGTAGGATACATATTCAATTTTCTAACCATTTTGATGTTTTTAGGCATATATGCATACTTTTGCATTCTCAGTTTGTTTTGCAGGATTGTGACATGAATGAGCCACCAAGATCTTCAAGGGAATTCATATCCAACATTTTATGTGAAATAGGGGATGGCCAACAATTTTAAGAGGCATCATGCTTGGATGGTATGTGCTTATTTTGTGGTTCTTTACAACTTTTATCAACTTGTTAACATATGGATAGTACACATGCAATTGGAAATGTAATAGTAGATTATAAAAAATTTAAGACAATGGCATATGCTCTAAAAGATGGGAAACATAGTAAAAAATGTGATTTAGTCATTGAAAAGATTCCAGTGTATGAGTTCATGAAGATTTTTTGTGAAAAGATTATTTATGAGTATGCAAGGCATACCCATAGAGCTCGATGGCTAGATTTGCAATTCAAGTTGTGCAAGGATATGTTTCCACTAGATACCATTGTTTCAATTGTAGATTTCACAGAGAACTACACTCTACAACCACAAAATGAGGTGCAAGCAAAGTATTATACTTCTCAACAGATTTCCATATTTGTTCACATAAAATTCACGCATTCACCTACAAGTATAGAGGATGACAAGAAGATTTTGAGAGAGTACCATTTTTACATTAGCGATGATCGATCACATTCTATGGAGTTTGTACATGGTTGTTTTCAACTATTTTATGGATATTTGGCTAACAGAGGCATAACATAATGTCAACACTTTATTTGGTTAGAAAATTGCGCATCTCAATTCAAGAATGCATGGATGTTCTATTGGTTGAGCAGGATGCATAGGTTGTGTAGAATTCAATATATGTGAAATTTCATAGAGGCTAGTCATGGTAAAGGAGAGCACGATGGTGTAGGTGCATGCATTAAAAGAGCCTTGGCTCATGAAGAACTAAAGTACAAAGATGGAGCAATATTGATAGATGCAAAATCCATTGTCCAATGGTATAACACTACAATGGGTCCATGTAAGGAAGGTGAGTTTATGGTTCGTAGATTTTTTTGGTTGATAGATAATACTAACATTGCATCATATCAGGATTGTTGCACACTAATAGGATCTAGTGAGTTACACTCTTTTAGAAGCTCTGATGTAGGTTCATGGATTATCCACACATGGAAAATGGCATGCTATTGTCCATCATGTGCAGAGGAAATTTGGGATGACTATGAGTCAACTGAATGGGTGGACAAATGGGATATACAAGCTTTGGACCTAATTGACACCTATCGTACCACACAAGCACTGGAAATGGTAGAGATGGATACATCTATTGAATTTGATCGCTTGTTAGATCTAGTGCAACCTAGTAATATATATATTTATATATCTTTGTAATTTCAATATGTAACTTTATAACTTTTACCCAAGTATTTTCTGAATTAATGATTGCATTTTGTACATTTGTCACTACAGGCCATGTTTTCATTGTTATTACACCTGAAGACAATGAAGAAGGCACATATTATTATTTGTGTCATTGTGTTGAAGCCAAACATAAATTGGATTAGTTGGTTATAGATGGTGAAGGTTTAGAGTACCATGTCGGTGTAGTGGTTGTAACTGGCACATGGCTTACATGATATTCTATGAAGAACCCTAACTTGTGGTTAGTCAAGGATTGGCAAACAGAGAGGAAGATTCTTCATTATTCAAACCTTTTTTTCACTTCAATTGTCCACTTGATAAAATATGGTGGAAAGCCACATAATAAGATTCTTTGAAAAGTTTATGAGTCAGACCATGAGGCAATACTTGAGACATTAAAATGTCGAGCAGATCTAGTTGGCTCATTAGATTGAATAGGGAGAGGGAGAGAGAGAAAGAGTGATCAATTGGAGCCGAATACAATGTTGCAACCTCTTCCCAGAGACTATCCACATGACTAAGGTGGACCATATTGTTATGATGTGTAAGTGATGAGATTTAGTTTAAATCATAGATTTTATGTTTTGATTTGTTTAGAATCTAGATACATTATTTGAATTTATATTAGATTATTTAATAGGACCCATTTTTAGATTAGTCATCTAAATAAGTGAAAGTTTAGAATTTGTTGTTTAGATCAAAATGTAATGAAAGAATATGAAAATTGTTAGAATGTTTTGGTTAAGTAATGAAAAGAATAGGAGTTGAGGACTTGTCAAATCAGGAAAACACCCTCATCTAACCTAGAAGAATGTTCTAGAGTTGAAGAAAGAATTCCACGCACCCATTTATTGGTTTTTCTTTGTAAACCATGCCTAAACTTGCTAATTAGGCCTATGTGCAAGGTAGGGTTAATGTATGTTGGAGTGCAGTGGAGTTTTGAAACTGTGGTGTCTGTGGTGTCAGTTTTCATTAGATGTTGCATACTGAGGTTCCAACAATTATTACACCTTATTTTGGTCATTTTAAAGTTGCTTTAAACCATCATTAAGTGTGTGGGAATCTTGAAGTTCCAAAGTCTCATTCTTATCACTTTGTGTGAAGAACAATGCCAATTGCTACATTATTGGTCTGTGAATAATAATAGGAAATCTGATCGTTGTTTTATAGTTTGGATTGTATTGGATTGTTTTAGGTCTCTATTGATGTAGGGAAGGTTGCAGTTGCTGATGTCACATTGTGTTAAGGTTGAGTGAATGAGATTTTGGTTGGTACAAGCGAGAAGTAGTTGGTATTCAGTCTTGAATGAGAATATCTATACCAAACAAAGTACCCCGTATCTATAGTTAGATCTTACTTAGTACATGTGTATCACTTGGAATATGAAAATATATCAAACTTTCAAATATATTGAAGCGAATAACATCTAGCTTCTTCCCTATGAAAGCTTCCTTTGGTGTCATCTTCCCTAGCATCTTGTGTGGAGATTTGTTGTATGTGTATATTATTGTACTACATGTCTCTTCCCATAGGTAACAAGGCATGTCCTGGTCATCTAAAAAATAACACTTTCTACCTAATATATATATATATATAAGGAATATTTCAATCTCAACAACTCCATTCTACTATATATTATAAGGAATAGTTCAATATCTTTTTATTACTTCCCTAGTATTCCCTTTGTACTAGATCAAGAACAACCTCAAATCTAATGTCACTCATTAGGAAATATGCTTTTTCACTTCTTAGAGATTCCAAAAGATCAAACTCCAACTCTGTTGCCAACTGCCAAATCTCTCTAACCTTTTGTCATGGGATCAAACTATCTACTCCATTAGCTCCGAGTGGCCGAGTAAACCCTATCCGCAACCTTTTCCTATCCCCTTTAGCGATCAAACATTCTCGAGCATGCCGAACTGGAATGTCCCTAAGGGTCACTAAATGCCATAGGGATGCAATCTTTGATGGGGCATATCTCAGAGTTCGTGCAAGGTATGGATGTGATTCCAATTCCTACAGGACTGTGTTGCAAAGACCTACAATAACTTCTCTCACTTTTTGGAGATCACACTCCATTTTTATTTTACAATGCCATCCTAGGTGATGTTGAAACTTGCAATGTTGGCCAATACAAAGTTGCCAACTACCAAATCTCTCTCACCTTTCATCATGGGATCGAATCATCTACTCCGTTAGCTCTAGGTGGCCAGGTGAACACTATCCCCAACCTTGTCCTATCTCGTTCAGTGCTCGAATATTCTTAGGCATGCCGAATCGAAACATCCCTAAGGGTCACTAAATGCCATAGGGCTATGATATTTGATGGGTCATATCTTAGAGTTCGTATGAGGTATGGATGCAATTCTAGTTCCTACAAGGTCATGTTGTAGAGGCCTACAATAACCTCTCTTTCTTTTTGGAGATCACAATCCATTTTCATTTTACGTTGCCATCTCGGGTGATGCTTAAACTTGCAATGTTGGCGAGTACAAAGTTGCCAACTACCAAATCTCTCTCACCTTTCATTATGAGATCAAACTATCTACTATGTTAACTCTAGGTGGCTGGGTAAACCCTATCCCCAACCTTGTCCTATCCCCTTCAGCACTCAAACATTCTTGAGCATGCCAAATCGGAACATCCCTAAGGGTCACTAAATGCTATAGGGTTGTGATCTTTGACAGGACATATCTCGAAGCTCGTGTGAGGTATGGATGCGATTCTAGTTGCTACAAGATCATGTTGTCAAGGCCTACAATAACCTCTCTCTCTTTTTGGAGATCACACTCTATTTTCATTTTACAATGCCATCTCGAGAGATACTAAAACTTGCAGTATTGGCCAGCACAACCTTGCCAACTACTAAATCTCTCTCACCTTTTGTCATGGGATTGAGTTGTTATCTCCATTAGCTTCAGGTGGCTAGGTAAACCCTATCCCCAACCTCATCATGTCCCCTTCAGCGCTCAAACATTCTCGGGCACATCAAACTGGAACGTCCTTAAGGGTTACGAAATGCTATAGGGCTGTGATCTTTGATGGGGTATATCTCAGAGCTCGTGTGCAGTATGGATGTCATTACAATTCCTATAGGACCATATTGTGGAGGCCTACAATAACCTCTCTCACTTTTTATAGGTCATACTCCATTTTCATTTTACGATTCCATCTCAGGTGATGCTGAAACTTGCAGTGTTGGCCAGTACAAAGTTGCCAACTACCAAATCTCTCTCATTGTTTGTCATGGGATTGAACTATCTACTCCATTAGCTCTAGATGGCCAGGTAAACCCTATCCCCAACCTTGTCCTATCCCATTCAGCACTTGAACATTCTCAGGCATGC
Source organism: Cupressus sempervirens (assembly GCA_028749045.1). NCBI lineage: Eukaryota > Viridiplantae > Streptophyta > Pinopsida > Cupressales > Cupressaceae > Cupressus > Cupressus sempervirens. The sequence goes on from CM053787.1 coordinate 205,732,071, forward strand.
GAAACTACAATGTTCCTAAGGTTCACTAAATGCCATAGGGCCACAATTTTTGATGGGTCATATCTCAGAGCTCGTGTGAGGTATGGATTTGATTCTAGTTCCTACAAGACTATGCTATGGAGGCCTACAATAACCTCTCTCACTTTTTGAATATCGCAGTGTATTTTTATTTTATGATGCCATCTTGGGTGATGTTAAAACTTGTAGTATTGGCTAGTACAAAGTTGCTAACTTCCAAATCTCTCTCACCTTTCATCATGGGATCAAACTGTCTACACCATTATCTCTAGATGGCCAGGTAAATTCCAAAAGAGGGTTTGAATCTACCCATAGAATAGTTAGATTTCAACCTAAGAGGAATTTAAGTCCAAAAAATCAAAGTAGGAGACCTACAAGGAATTCTATGATAGTCAACATTTTGTACTGTATGACAATTGGAGAGTTAAACCAAGAGTTGATTCTCAATAATTTCAACATAAGGAAGGTGTCCCAATAGAAACTTGGGGTTGGTGAAGCCATTGGTGAAGAGTTACAGTTATTAGCTTGGAATAGGGCTAGTGTCCCTAAAACAAAAAGGTGCAAGACCTTGATTGGAGAAGTACTCACCTTTGAGGAGTTCACAAATGACCCTATCACTTTGGATAGGCCACAAAAATGATATCCTAAAGGAATAAGATATTAGGAAGGCCACACATTTAGTTTGGTAAAGTAGGAAGAAGAAAGTGCTTAAACCTCACTTCTTGCTCAACATCTCTATATTAGTGAGGGGTAGATAAAGAGGATAGATGGCTACATAGATATGGAAAAAAAAATAGAAATATAAAAATGGGGGGAATAAGAGAGAGTGAGATACAAGGATAACATGAGCCAAAACTACCAAATTGCAGTGCTTGAATCCTTCATTAGAAAATTGACACCCAAATTTGAATACGAGTCTACAAAAAAACATGTTCCTTCCACTTGTCATACTCTTTTATTTCCTTTTAAAGATGCTCTATGATTTTCCATAACATGGATTGTAAATTTGTTAACAAGTATAGCTCCCTCTTACAAGTATCTTATGTGTCATCTTAGATTCGTCCCCCTCTCATGTGAGATATCTCTCTTTCCTATACATTACAACTATTTATTAAACTTTTATTTTTACCTTAATCTAGTTACTATAGAATAATAACAACACATTCCAATCAACTAGGGATTATGTTACAATCATTAATGTATAAAAACACATAAAACTATCAGTGATTATGTTACATTTATGATTTTTAAAATAAATTTTTTTTTCAAATAATCCATCTTTTCTCTACTATCTCTGACATTTTTTAATTGATGATAAAGAATGTTGGTTATGTATTGAAGTTCAACAAGCTAATTGTGTTTTTTCTTCTTGTCTATATTCTTTTTGTAACAATGATTTTTTCTTCTACACAAACTTTGTGACCACTTGTGATCAAATTTTTATCTTATTTTTAACATAAATGTTTAGAGAACTTTTTTATCTAATTTTTTTGGATAGAGTAATTTCAAACAAAGATAATTGTCAATAGGCCATTGATCTATTGATGAAGTTGAAATCTCTTTAAGCATCCAGCAAATATCAATTTTACTAAATGTAAGACAAAATTTTAAATGAAAAATCTTCCATCAAAAAATTATTTTCATAAAAGGCTATAACTCTACTATAACTAAAATTATTTATTACTTATAAATATTATAAAAATAAGTACTAGAGAAGAGCCACAAGTGACCATGAAAATTCATATTGTAAAAATGGTATAACTAAGCCTATAATGAAGAAATATTTAGAGCAAAGTTGTATCCATTAAAATCTTTAATAATAAATTATATCAAAATCAATACAATTTATTACTTAAAGATATTCATAGTTCCATATAACCACCTCCCAAATCAAAACAATCATGGAGCCAATATTGCAATCAAGGGACAAAAATAGACTTATTCAAAATAGCATCTGCATATGGATTGTCATATAGCATAAGAATGCAATGAGCTCTACCTTGGACAACCTCCATGAAAATGTGTTGATCATTAGGATCATCATAATAAAACACCCACTTATCAACCCTTATATCATCCTCAGCTTCCAACTTACAGTACACCCTTATTTTCACCTTCTCACCTCTCTTTGCAACATAAGCATGTTTCTTAACACTATCCCTATAACTTCAATGCTTTCTAAACATGGAGAAGATGCATAGAGATAGAGGGAAACAAAAGAAGGTGTAGGTAGACATGAAGATTAAAGGAAATAAAAACATAGTGATAAATGAATAGAGATATAAGAAGAGGATGAATGTGAGATAAAATAGAGAGAGTTAGGGAGATGTAGAGAGACATCTAGATGGTGATATAGATTCATAGAGATCATCATATTAATACTTAGTTTTCTCTAATTCAAAAAATATTGAAGATATCATGCTAGAACTCTCTTATTGATTTTGTATTGACTTCATACTTAATTTGTCTTCTTTAGGTCATCCTTTTTAGGTTTAAGTGTATTTGCATACATTGATGATTATTAGCAATTGTAAAACTTGATCTTTTTCTTATGTAACAATATTTTTATGCTTAGATGAATACACTATTTATTTGATTATATATCTATAACATTGGTCTGTACAATGAAGGCCAGCCATCTACAATCCAAGGTTTTAATTTAGCTAACAAATGGAGAGCTTCTCAAGCTACTGATTTCTTTCATGGAGTTCCTAATAAATCTCAAGGTGCTCATTTAGGTGACTAATTACTAGGAGGTCCACGAATATTTCCTAATAAAGTTTATTGCCAGGAGGTCCTAATTGATCTTGACTGATAAAGTTTATTGCCAATCAATGTTGTATCAAAAATTCAAACTAATTAGGTATTGAATTAAACTTGATAAACAAATGATAGGGAAGGAAAACTTTAAACATGAACAAGATCATAAATCATATGACGATGACATATTGCAAATGATTAACTTATGCTTAAACAGTGATAAAGTTTATTGTTAATCAATATTCTATCAAAGTTTTGAATAGATTAGGTATTGAATTTAAGGTCATAAATAAACATATCTAATTTAATGTCATACATACACATATCTAATTTAATGTCATACACGAACATATCTAATTTAATGTCATACATGAACAAAAATATAATATAAAATGATAATCAATAATGTCATGTACATTAACAAACACATAATATATTATGATAACCAATAATGTCGTATATGAACAAACATATTATATATTAACCAATAATGTCATAAGTTGAATAATGTCATACATCAAATAAATGCCATACATCAAATATAAAATGTCATATACATCAAATGTGTATCAGATATGTCCATTGATGCCTATATATATGCATGTCTAGATCAACTATATCTTTTCCTTCCCATGAGGGGAAGGAAACAAATCTCTTGACATCTTCTATCATCGTGTGGAGGGAGATGGTGGAGATGGCAAGGTCCTCCTAACATGCTCAATCATCCTCTTGTTGAGGCTCTTCTCTAACTCGAGCTGATACAAACAAAGTAGATATGAATCAATATTTATTATACATTGAAATCAAATATGTGTACACAAAAAATCAATTATTTTCTTACCACCATCAAATAGTCACTCTGTAAGTCCACCGTGAAGGCTCATGGACGATCAGGCATGATGAGACCCTACAAAAATTCAATAAATATACTCACTTATAAATAAAATTAGAAATTTTGAGACTAACTATTATAAACAACAACTAAAATGAAGAAAATTCTTTCATACCTTAGTTAATGGTTCTGAGCTAGCCATAGTTGTGGCCTCTCCATGATCAACAGACTGTTGGAGATGAGAAGGGGTGTCTAACATCATGAGTTGCATGTCATACAATACATGTTACATGTAACATGAAACATGAAACAACTGTACCTCTACGAAGCTCGTATGATGTCTATGCTCTGAGTTTGTAGTAAAGGTTGAGGGTCATGTAGAGAACTAATGCACATGCATAATTTTTTTGTCAATCCATAATATGATAACTTAATAAATATATGTATTAATTAAAATGATTAAATCAATACATACCTCTAGACTCGTGGAGGGGACCAAAAATGGGCCTAGAGGATCGATGCTAGGCTTGACAACACTCTGACCCTAAATTTTGAATAATTTCAATAGAAGCTAATTAATTAATCATTCAGTATACATATGAAAGTTGATCAAATTAGTAAATTATAATTGTAATTTACCTATGTGTCAATGCCAAATGTGTCATTTAGGAATTGATCAATGATGAGCCCATCATCCGCACCATCTCTAGCATGAGTGCCAAATGTGCACAGGGATCTGCATGAAGTCCACATGTGACCATGACACACAGAAGGCTCCCCCTCAACTAATGGAATTATGGAATGGATGAGGGTCTATGTCAAAGCATTAATGGTCCCTAGAGCACTGGCCTCTACATGTTCCTTCACAAGTGAAGGAATAGTCACGTGCTTGCACTGTGGCTTAACCACAGGTGCCCTCACTACATTAGGGTCACGACATGCTCTTGGCCTCTCAAATGATGACCCCCCACCTCTACCTTGGGAGTTTAATATATCAAAATAATTAGGGGTCTCCCCAAGGACAAACTCACAATATAATTTCTTCAAAAAATACATGGGGACCTCGTGATTGTTGCGAGGAGGGGCATCAAAAACCATCCACCATCTATCCCAAAAATTATTTCTAATAGCATCGTGTATGCACCAATGGATGGGGAACCATTTAGTACCCTCTCTAACAATATTTTGCTCACCGAGTTTTCTAAATAATGCATATATTCTACCTTTCGGTATTTCTTTTATTTTAACATCTTCATATGACAATTTGTTTGCATAAAATCTTTTTTGTTCAACCCTCTCAACTCGCCAAATATCTAACTGACCACTAACTGAGGTTATCTGGGTCTTAATGGATTCAAGGGATGATGCCAATTGAGCCCTCATTAGATTGGTTTGTCTAGATTCTTTCAACCGAGCAATGAGTCCTTCTAATTCAATTTTGCCTCTCTCTATTTCATTTATTATATTTTCTTGTGTGCATGGCGAAGGTCTTGCAATTGGTTCGGGTTGTGGAATTTGTTGTTCTTCTTGGGAAGGGTTTTGGTTTTGAGGGTCTTGAGGTTCTTGTGGGTTTGCTGGTTGATTATGGACATCTCCTAATAAAAAAATCAATTGAAATCCAAATAAATAAACAAATTTAAATAAAAATTGTAAAAACCGTACAAAACAATATTAATAAACCTACAAAACAATATGAAAAACATATCAAACAATGCAAAATGAAGTTAAGATCACATACGGCATCGGCGTCAGTGTGCTTGTGATCTTGGATTTTGCTGACAAGGAGGCATATTGAAGACTCGGATGGCGAAAACCTTTGTTTCTTGAACCCACGTATGTGTTGCTAGTGTAGGAATGCGAAAAAACAAAGATAAAAATGATGGGCTATGTGTATGCAACCCATCTATAAAAATTCACTTTTTTAAAAGCGCGTACGCACTATTGAAAATAGAAAAAAAAATTAAAAAGAGTTGTCACCTTTTTGGCACCACAACTTGGTGCATATACCCTTAGTTTTAAATATTTAAATATTTGAGGCAATCTATTGTGAACTTAAAGAATTGAAGTTTATTAATGAGAATATCAGTTATTAAAGTTTAGTTTTTAAAAAAATTAAGTAGATTTGTTTAGATTTTTTTATATTATGAAAATTATAATTTAATATTATAGGTGTATTTTCTTATATTATAACTATTATTTTAAGATTTAAAATATTTTTATAAATTTTAAAAATAAGTTTAAAATTATTTTAATAAATTTTATTTATTATTTTTTAAAGCTAGTTCTAAATATTACATTTAAATTTTATGAAAGAGTTATTACCATGTTTTTAGAACAATGTTAAATTATCACTTCTTGGAAACTATAATATAATTATCCAAGCTACTTGGCCCATAAGGAAAATTTATTTTTTGCCCTTTGTTTTATTTCGTGTAGGTTTATATCTTTAATATATCTTGATAAGTTTAGGAGAGAACATTGGACATCTCTTGATATAGTTTAGAGCTATGTTAAATAAAATAAGTTTAGTAATTATTAATCTAGATATAGATAGTTTCTTAGTTTAAAGAATTTTGCAAGTTTTATGATTAACTAGTTTGATTGGCAAGATTATTAGACAAGAAAGTTGATATTTGGCAACGATGCAAGAATGCAAAGAATGTGATGGAATTTCTTTAAGAAATCTTGTAATTTTTCAAGGGGCTTCAAGCTCAAATAATTTTGTTTAAATTTGATCTTTGAAATGGAATATATGAGATGAGAATAATTTGACTGGGATATGCCCCTTTTATGGTGTAATAATATAGGACCCTAGTCCTGGGCTAGACTGGAGGTTTTGTTTTCCCATTCTTTCCTACCAGTGCCTGTTTGAATTGTGGAATGCTATTGTATTTTTTTCTTTTATTAATAATCAATTATCAATGCCATAGATCATTTACCGATCAATTTTTTTTTTTATCCAAGCTACCTAATAACTAACACAAAATAAAATAAATATGTATATTAATAGTATTGTAGATAAAAAAATAATTAAATATTTTTCTAAAAAATATAAAATTGAGTCTTAATTAATTAGTTAAGAGAGGTTATATGAGAAGTTATATGCAAGTTTTAAAAAAATGACTTTTAATTATATTAGAAGAATTTATAAAAGAGTGATTAATATGTTTTAAAATTTAATAGCTTATGATTTCAAATAATAATATTAAGTTATTTATAATAGAGCAATGTTAGATTATTACTTTTTTGAAACTATAATATAATTATCCAAACTACTTAATAAATAACACAAAATAAATTAATATGTACAATAATAGTATTGATAGTTAAACAAACAACTAAATTTTTTTCTAAAAATATAGATATCAATTTTAATTAATTAGTTAAGAGAAGTTATATGAAGTTAGAACATTGATTTTCAATTATATTACATTTAAAATTTAAGAAAGATTGATTAATATATCTTTAAATTTAAATAACTTATTATTTCAAATAATAATATTAAGTTATTTATAATTTTATGTAATAGTAGATAGTTAATAGAGGTTAGATAAAAGTTTACAAGAATGTAAGAATAATAGTAAATGCACTTGATCATATATAAAAGTGAACAACTGGATATTTTCACAATTTTTTTTTTAAAATTCACTTTTATTTATCTTTGTCCATCTTTAGATCACTAGATTTTGTAAATGTATTGAGATTTCATGATTTCATTTATATCATTTTTATAAAAGAAAAATAAATTTTTACTCTATTTAATTATCATATTATTATTTCTTAAAATAAAAATAAATTCATTTCAATTATATTGCTATGTAAGATTTCTTAAAACAAAAATAAACTCATTAATTATATTATTGTGTGAAAAGAAGAATTTGTTCCTTGTACACAAATTAAAAAATATCTTTCATAATAAAAATATTAATATCTATAACTAATTTTTTTTTAAATTGAAATATGTATAACTAATTTAGAAATAAAATTGAATTTATTAAAGTATTCTTTATTTTGTTTATTTCAAATTCATAAATACTATTTCAATTTTATTTTATTTTTTAGAAAAAAGTGGCAAGCCACTATAATATTTTATTAAACTGATTTAATGAGATCAACTGGGAAAGAATCAGTGAAGAAAACCTAGCATCGTCCCCAATATATACATAGTTTTATGTATTTTGAACAAATAATTACAAAGGGTGTATCAACTACCACCCATCAATATATCAAAAACTAAATATCAACCTATCCAAAATCTCTATCAGTTCAAAATTTTTAACATTTCGATATCCAATACAATAAGTCCAACAAAAAGATCAAAAAAACCAAAACATATCCACAAGGTTATTCTTTCATTTTTCCATGTCATCATAGCCACAAAGAAACTTACTTTTGAAAAACCCTCCCAAATAGCATGACTGCCACCTTCTGAAGAACCTTTCCCACCATGCCAATCCCCACTATACTCAGTAATAGGCCCCCTGAATGAGAAGTATCGTGTGACCAACCCGAACCAGCATTAGAATCAAACATTGATCTCCAAGAAAATTGATCTTGAAGTTGTAAATTAGCATGGCCCCCACTTAGCCCCTAAAGGTTTGACTAATTAGAAACTCTTTGAAGGTCAATTAGGGCATAACCCACCTTCCTTATTCTTTCTTCAAACTGAAAACCAAGAGATTGAGAAGTTTCTTGTAGTGCATTCATGTGGATGGAACTACGATTTTCAATTGATTTCTTGATATCTTCAAATACAACAAAACATTCATGCTTATGCAAAAGCTGTGAATGAGAAAACAAGCCTCCCACTAATGCTATACTATTCCAAAGATCATATTGTTGCGTAGCTAATAACAGTTTGTTATCAGCAAGGAAACTACTACGTATTACCTTTTGAGCCAAATCTTGAAGCAACATAGGAGACTGCATGAGATCCATCACTTTTGAGAGGAATATTGAAACAAGATGCAAAGGATAGAAAAATAGGGACGCCGTGGAATTCAATAATTCTTCACCTATGACATGGCAGATGGCTCTCTTTACTGTTGGAGAATGGACAATAAACATAATGTCAACCATCGCATCAGATAGGTCACTAGGCAATACACCTTCCTCCAAAGACAGTGAAATCTAGATATAAAAGTTCATTGGCATTATACCATGATGTTGTTTATGGCACAAATCGCAGGCAGAAACAATATCCCAACCAAGTTGCATAATGAAACACAAATGTCGAGCAAAGCTAAGAAGAACTGAAGCAAAGTGACAATTGCAGACCAAAGCTCTAAAGATCTATAGCAGAATGCTGGTAGGAGATGAAATAAATAATGCACAATCATCTATCCATGAAATTGAGGCTGAAATATGTCATATACCACATGGGAACACACACATATTATGTCCTGTGAAAGACTAGCTTTGGTACCTTCAAAACCACTCCATAACGTCATAAAGATTGCCACATGAAGGAGGATCAATTCACAATATGTAGAATGAATGCTACAGGAACATAATATGACATGTAATGAATATATTGTATACCCTTAGTCTTATCAACTTTTAATTTCTGACAATTCCAAATAAGCAATGTGATCCTTAGTCCTGTCAATTTTTAAATTCTAACCATTCCATATATGCAAAGCGTTCAAGATGTTATATGTGAGCACAATCTAGCAAACTTATCTTCTTGAATTAATATTTTGAGGGCAGCATGTTTCTCAATTATGGATAAAGGTTGAAGTGATGAAGCGAACAACCCATCACAACCCAAATTTGAAAGAAAATCTACAACTTGGTTTCCTTCCCTATAAGTGTGTGAAATACAAACATCCATGCACTCATCTAGGAGCCTCTAGATTTGAATAAGAATATATTTTAACTTCCAAGATAAGATAGTCCTATGAATACAGGCATTTATAATGACAAAGGAATCTCCTTCAGTATGTAACAAATGAAAATTACCTTGTTTTGCTAAAATAAGACTAGCTAACAGAGCTTGTGCCTCTACCATGTTATTTGTATTATTAGGCAAAGGAGATACTAATATGATGATAACCATTATGGGTGTTACTCTCTACAACTATTTAGCAGATGAGAAATGAATGAAATGAATACTTAGCAAAAATGTTATTTTGCTAAAAGGGTGCAAAGAAGAAACATAATGCATGAAGAATGGGTATAAACACTCTTAACGATAACATAAATGACCATCCAAAAATGAAAGATGTATAAGAATAAATTACCTAGAGAATGAAAATAGTTTGAAGGAATTCCTCTCTGCAACTCTATAAGAAACAACAGGCATGAATGTGATGATCCATTGCTTTCAAAATGCACAAAGCATAGCTTAAAATTAATGATACTAGGATTTCACATGGTATTTTGAAGCTGTTAGCTGACAACAAAAAACATTTAAGAAGGCATTAATTGGAAGGCAATCAACATCAAGACAAAAATTTTCCCAACCAAAAAAAGAGTAACGTCATCTACCAACTAAACATGTCATGCCATGAACGCAATTCACATATCAAATATTTTGATTTGGTTTTCTAAACTATCTTTCAATGAGGCAATGTAGATGACAAGATAGTTCAAATTGTGAAGATCAAAAAATCCAAGCTATCAACAAAGGAAGTGGCAATTACTTTACTAAATCCACTGTTAAAAAAACATAGCATTGAATATCTCTACAGATGATAAATAAATAAATTGTATTATTTGTTCATAGGACAAGCAAATAAAACTATATGAAATACTTGAAGACTACGACAACAAAGAACTTTCTGTAATTGAACAAAACCCTAGCTATCTTTGCATCTTTTTGGGAAAATAGGTGTTATTTTTCTAGCAAATTTGGCCACCATGGGGGGATCCTCAGCTGTTGTCACCAGGTAGAGAGACTTAAGTGATAAGTAAACAGAGGCAAGAGTTAATGGAGCAGTAATAGCAGGTTGCAAGGAGTAGCAGCCCATAATGGATAGAAGCTTTCCAAACGAATGCAACCAAAATTTGAGGTCCATCCAAAAAATCAAGAGTAGGCAATTCTCGAGGACATAGCAGCTATACAAGTGGAGCCCAGGAAAAATGTTCAACTCACAAACTTGTTTCAGAAGGAAAAGCTGTGATCGGTGCTAATGAATGTCTTAATCAAAAAAACCCTACTGATACAACAATGGAAAAAGGGAATGTTTATCCTAATGAGCCTCTGCAAGAAGAAAATCAAGGTAAAACCTTAGAAATCCAACTTCCAGATGACATTGTTGAGATTATTGAAGACTATCAAAAAAAAACTATCATTTTTTTTTTCTAAGAGGAGTTCCATCTAAATCAAACTTTTATAAATGGGCTAGACTAAATTGGGAAAGTAGGGGATGGGAAATTGAAACCTTGCAAGGTCTGGGAAAAGGATATGTTTCTTGCATGTTTAAATTAGAAGAACATGCCCAAGTCGTGCTACAATATGGCACATGGGTAATATGTGGGAAAATTTGTTATTTACAAGCTTGGAAATTCAACTTTCACCCTGAAGGCCCTTCTTGCTCACATTACCCAATGTGGGTTGAGTTGGCATTTCTTAATCTAGCTTTTAGGCCCTTTTTAAAGGATATTGTGGCCCAGTTGGATAGAGTAATATGGTGCAAACATAATACTGATAAGTTTTCAAGCCTCCAAGTTCACCCAAGGGCATGTGTCAAAGTAGATCTCAACAATCCATTGCTAGAAAACATTAGACTTTTTGGCCTTGGTATTGAATTGGTTCAGCCATTAGTTTATTTGAATAAGCCAAATGCCTATTTTTATTGTCAAAAAGAAGGACATTTGATTTACAATTGTCCCATTAGGAAAAGAAAATTAGTCCAGCCTCTGCAAAACTCTACTCCACCCAATGGCTATAGTCCATCATCCACTCAAATGGTGGGTCAATTGTCTCCTTTTTCCATTAAGACTACAATTATTCCATCAAATCTCCATAATGGTTCTCCTACTATTCCAAATACTATTGTTTCTTCATGTGAAGATGCATTGATGTCAGATGGTTGGAGAATGGTCAGGAAGAGGAAATAACCACCTATGTCTTCCTCTCATTCTTTAATTTGGCCCTAATCTAGAGCTCAGGCCCCTTCTCTGATTGCCTCTTGTAATACTCATGATATCTCTCTTTCTTCTCATCCCCAATCCCCTTCTCCCACTTCTACATCCCCTGAAACACATGTCACCCTTCTTTCTTCTTGTCATTCATCTCCCAAACTAGACATTAATAATTCCACCTCTAGTTCTCACTCTCATCAATGCTCATGATCTCCCTCTTCTACCAAAGAATGTGATGCCAAAGATACTGAACTTAGCCTAGGTAATAGTTTTAGTGTGTTGGCTCAAGATGAATTAGCCTCTCATGATCATCATGACTTATAAAATATTGTCTTGGAATGTTTGAGGGATTTCTCTCCCTCCTCGCAAGTACAAGGTGAAAGAAATGGTTTCTAAATGGAAACCTGATGTCTTTTTCCTTCACGAAGTAAAACTCAATAGCACTAAACTAGAACTTTCTTTATGCAATATTTGGAAAGATGTTTCTATTTGGTACACAACCCATCTAAATGGTAGGGGAGGGACTATTACTGACCTCACCCCTTGGGTTGCGAAGTATGTTATTGATAAATGTGAGGATCCATCTCATACTTGTGCTTAGGTTCTTACCTTTATCAATAACCAGCCCATCGAGTTTTGTTCCATCTATGCCCCCAATTTTTCTAAGGAGTGCATCGAGTTATGGAATTGGATGGTTGACAACCTTCCATTGGTAGATTGGGTTTTAGGGGGAGACTTCAATATGGTTGAACATCCTTCTGATCATAGTTGGGTTAAGAAAACCAATCTTAGTCATGAAGAATTTAATAGTTGGTTGCTATGCCACAATTCTTTAGGCATGGTTGATCTTATTCATAATAAACTCTTGTGGCAATCCAATAATTGGTTCACCTAGTCAAACTATAGAAGGGGTAATTATAGGAAATTGAGCAAACTGGACAGATTTTATATATACCCAATGCTACCCATGGTTTACAATTCAGCTGGGATGAGTGTTCAAGTGGACTTATCATCTACCCTTTCTGACCATTATCCTATCCTTTGTAACATTAAGTTGTCTCAAACAACAAATATTAATAATTCTTGACCTTTCAAGCTTAATCTATCACATTTAAATTATCTTGTTTGTATAGCAGCTCTATCAAATATTTGGGACTCTTTCTCTAAACCTTTGAAAGGAGAATCTTGGGTTGAATGGTGGTGTGCAACAATTTCTCAATGCACTAGTTTCTTACGTTCCTTTGGCAAAAAAATGGCATGGCAGCGTAAGCATAAGGAGCAATCACTTCAAGGCAAAGTTTCTTTTGCTAGGAATCTTATAAATAATCAGCCTAGTAATATTTACATTCAATCTTCTATTGCTGCTGCAGAGGCTGAATTATGCAAAATAGAAAATTACAAGGGACAGGGGGCTAAAATCAAATCAAGACTTCAGTGGATTAAAGAAGGCAATAAATATACCAAGTATTTCTTCAATTACCTTAGCTATAAACATCAAAAATAAAGAATTGATATGATTAAGGATGAACTTAATATCCCCCAGTTCGATCCCTCTATGATTTGTAATGTTTTCAAACGTTTCTATGAGAAACTTTTTGAGGATGACTATTGGCAAGATATCCAAGAAGGTCTAGAAGACTATATCCATGATTTCATCCCTACTTGAATTGACCCTGAGTATAGTCATTACCTAGATAGAAGGTTGACTTTACATGAGTTGGAAAATGCTTTATTTTTAATGACTCCTTACAAAAGCCTCGACAACGATGGACTTCCTATGGAGTTTTATCAAGCTATGTGGCTGCATATTAAGGAGGATTTCTATCACTTGTACTTGGAGGCCATCGAAAAAGGATCGTTGGGTCTTACTATCAATGGTGGTATAATTATATTTATTTCCAAAGGAAAAAAGGAAGATACCATTTCTAGTTGGCGCCCTATCACATTGCTTAATACTTCCTACAAAATCATAGCAAAGGCATTGGCTATTAGAATTAAACCTATTGTGCAAGAAATTGTTAAACCTAAGCAAATAGGGTTCATTACTGGAAGATTCATCCTTGATAGCCTAATGTTGGCATGGGATCCATGTGAATGGCCCCAACAAATAGGCCAAAGTGATATTTTGATCAAACTTAATTTTGACAAAGCCTATGATAGAATACATTGGATCTTCATTTTTAGAATGCTTCAATGGTTGGGATTTGGGCCTATGTTTCAAGCCCATGTGTGAATGTTGTTCAAGGATGTTAATACTTAGATTATCATTAATAATATGATGATAGATTCATTTCCACTACAATGATCTATATGATAGGGATGCCCTTTATTTCCATATCTTTATGCCCTTATAGCTGATGCCTTAAGATATATTCTTAACTATGCTAATAGCATGAAATGGATTTTAGGAATCTCAATTCCATATGATGCTATTGTAATTAACTCACACTATGTTGATGATAACATGTTGTTTCTTCAAAATACTGAAAAAGATGTAAGAAATACTCTGGATATTTTACAGTTATATTGTGTTGTTTCAAGATCCAAGCTAGCAAATGACAAGACTAAATTCTTGTTGGTACAATATGGTCCAATCCATCATTGGATTCCTAAAGATTGGAAGCAAATCAAACATGGGGAAATCATGAGGTATCTTGGTATACCTTTTGGTATTGGGGTACCTCTATGCAATATGTGGAGATGGTATCTTGATAGGGTAAGGAATAAACTATATAATTGGGGAAATAAATTCCTTTCCTTGGCTAGTAAAATTTAGGTTGTTAATAAAATCTTTCTAGCAACCCATGTTTAGTTCTCATAATGTTGGATGCCTTCTAAGAAGGGATATGAGGACTTAGTTAAAATTATTCATCAATTTCTATGGGCTAAATGGGACGGTACTGGAGGTTTTATTTCTACCTCATGGACTCATTGTATTCAACCTAAAAGCAAAGGAGGACTAGGACTAATAGATCCAAGAACACAAGAATTTTGTCTGGCATCCAAATGGATAATCAGAGCTACTCATGAGAATGAGCCATGGATGATACTCATATGGAATCGTATTCATCTTGCTACTGTGAAAGGTGAATGGCAGCATGTGGGGACAACTTGGTAAAGTGCTTCACGCCTCTTTCTTTTCAATCAAGGCCTCTTTCTCACTCTAGTCTATATGGAAAGCTTGGCAGCATATTTGTTGTCTTTTTAGTTGGAATGGATATTCTCTTCAACTTGGCTTTAGTTTTTCCACTTCTTCTATCTGGTGGAACAAACACATTCATTATTAGAATCAACCTCTTTCCTTAATGTTTCCAAAGCACTCTTGTCATATGTTTAAAGAAGGAATTAGCATAGTTGGGGACCTTTGGGATTTCCATTCAATGGATTGGTTGTCGTGGCACACACTTAAAATTAAATTTGGTTTGAGTAATAGTTATAAAACATTCCTAATTTTTGTCCAATCTGTTGTCCCTTTGGAATTGTCTATGAAACTATGCACTCCAATACAATGTAATTTTTTCAAGGATTGGCGATGGTTGTCTTCATATCCCTTTTTTCGTTTCCCTTTAAAGAAGGTTTACTTACATTTGCTTCCTATGCTGCATGTGAAATATTGATTGAATATTAAATGGAAATGTAGATTTAATGAATCTTTTTGGCTAAAATTGTCGGGTCAAATTTGGAAGACAAAAATCAATGCAGATGCTCAATTGCTCGCTTGGAAGATTCTATATTGTAATCTTCCCATTGAGGATATGTTGAAATGTATAATGGTCCAGCCGATCAATTGCCCATTCTGCTATAAATCAGAGAGCATGAGACATATTTTTTGGGACTGCTTGTTTGTGAATAAGTAGTGGAATTTTGTTTTCAATGATTTGATTGCTATTTTTTATCACAAGCTAAGTTGGAAAGAGGCTCTTCTAGGGGTGGGTTTACATAAAAATATTATTGCTGATGGCATGTAACAGGTTATATTATGGAGAAGAAGATGTACAATGGTCTTTAGTAATCACAATAGTCATCATCTGGAATTTTTACTTTTAAGGCTTTATTCAGACATTTTCTATTGTCTGATATCTCTTTTCTCTCAACTACAGGTTGCTAACAAATATTTGAGACTGGATTTTCATATTCAACAAATTAAAGCTCAGATTAATCAACTACTTGGCAAGAAAGAGATCAATATAGGGCGTCACATAGCTGCATTTTTATGGGACTAATTTCTAGATTTTTCCATACAGTTGCTATTTGTATTGCTCCAACAATGTCATATACTATTTTTTGTGTATCTATCTGATTTTTTTCTTCCAGTTTCTAATTGCAACTTTGTAATTCACATTTTTTTAATATATTAAATATATATATATATATATATATATATATATATATATATATATATATATGAAAAACTTATTTAGGATGTTATGGAAAAAATTACTTACTTGTTCATGCATCAAAAAGAAATGAAAAACCTACAGTTCAAAGTTCAATCCAATAAGAAAATGAAAATATTGTAAATTTATATTATATAAAATGGTGAGAAAAATAAACAACATTGGACAATAGTGTGCAAGAATTTAATACCTCTTTACCGTTGGTAGATATTAATTCACAAATAACATGCACTGGATGGGCAGATTTACACGTAGTGCTTAAGAATTAGGATTGGAAATGAGAGCAATGCAATTAATAAAGATAGGTGAGTAACAAAATATTAATATGGATAGGTAAAGTAACAAGTTATTAATAAAATCTATTTGTCAAGGTCTCTTGCGATTTGATAGTCATTAATTGTATGCCATGCATGTGTACAATAGACATCACATTGTTCAAAGGATACAGTGAGAAGGTAATGGCACCAACTACGGTGCAACATATTTGCACTGAGCCGCTACCTGTCTACACACCCTAGGCTGCCCACACCGTGATGTCCTTTGCTGACAACACAGCCAGTAAATAATTCATCTTGTCAGCGAAACAATAATTGCCATGCAAAATATTTTTGTTTGCTTCAACATAATTTTTCACTTACTATAGCACAAAATATATTCTATTTTTTCTAACCAAATCTTTTATACATTTTAAGATTTAGTTTAATGTCTAAAAATTTTAAAAATATAGATAATAAAAATATTATTATTTTTGTTTAATTTTAGATAATTTCAAACTTAAAACTATTAAAATAATTAAAATAATAAACTCATTTTAAAAATGATAAAATATATTTTATTGAAAACTTATTTATAAGTATTATTTCATAATTCTTTAGTTAATAAAAATAGGTAATATAAAATTAGTATTTAAATGATGCATTATAAGGTTGTGAATTAAATTATTATTGAATAAAAATTAAAAGAGTAATTACTAAACAAAATTTCTTCTCCATGTGTAAGACATCATCTCTTGATCGATAGAGTGTACATCAAAATAAAAACAACTAATTCCTACAAGAATGTTTATTGAATTCACAATCAATATGTACAAAGCTCGTATATGTATTTTTTTCTATGAATTTATATTTTAGTTTGCTAACATTTCTTTTGTCTATAATAGAGACCAACCAAAAATTACTCTATAGGCAGAAAAACTTGTTGAAAGTTATTGCAACATGACAATAGTAAAAAAATTGAACCTAATGTAAAATATGTGGGAGCAATCATGTATCTTTGGGTTTCCTTCAAATTTTAGTTTTAAGTTATAATTAAGAAAAAAAATTTAAAAAAATTTGTTTTCATAAATCATAAGATTTTTATTTTATTTATAAAGTTGCAAAGATTATTTTTTGTTATTTTCATGTTTTAATTATTTTAAAGCTTTAATTTGATTTGTCAACCATTTTACCAAATGTTATAATGATAAAAAAAAAAAATTTAAAAATGAAGTTTACTTTTACATTTAAGTCTTGTTTTAATTAAATTGTAATATATGATTAATTTTAATTGATTATTAGGCAAGAGCCTACAACACAATGGTTATTTGTGAGCCCCTTATCGAAGAGGTCTTGGGTTCAAATCTACTCGTGGTCATACCGATTAAAAAAAATAAATTAAATTGATTATTCATAAATATCTATTTTTTATTATTATTCATAACATTTTAAATAATTTGAGTGTTAAGATAAGGATACCAATTTACAAAATATTATAATAACAAACTTTAAAAAATAAATAAATTTACTTTTAGATTTAAGTCTTATAAAATATATTTTAGTTTTAGTTTTACATTTAGGTCATGTTTTAGTTCTAAATTTCAATATATATCTAGATTTAATTTACTGTTCATAAATTTATCTTTTATATTATACATAATATTTTAAATTTATTTATTTATTATAAAAAATACATATACGAGCTTTGTACAATAATAATTAGTGTTGACTTCAGTCTTTTACCAATTAAAAAAATTAAATTAAATTGATTATTCATAAATATCTATTTTTTATTATTATTCATAACATTTTAAATAATTTGAGTGTTAAGATAAGGATACCGATTTACAAAATATTATAATAACAAATTTTAAAAAATAAATAAATTTACTTTTTAGATTTAAGTCTTATAAAATATATTTTAGTTTTAGTTTTACATTTAGGTCTTGTTTTAGTTCTAAATTCCAATATATATCTAGATTTAATTTACTGTTCATAAATTTATCTTTTATATTATACATAATATTTTAAATTTATTTATTTATTATAAAAAATACATATACGAGCTTTGTACAATAATAATTAGTGTTGACTTCAGCCTTTTACCGATTAAAAAAATTAAATTAAATTGATTATTCATAAATATCTATTTTTTATTATTATTCATAACATTTAAAATAATTTGAGTGTTAAGATAAGGATACCGATTTACAAAATATTATAATAAAAAATTTGAAAAAATAAATAAATTTACTTTTAGATTTCAGTCTTATAAAATATATTTTAGTTTTAGTTTTACATTTAGGTCTTGTTTTAGTTCTAAATTCCAATATATATCTAGATTTAATTTAGTGTTCATAAATTTATCTTTTATATTATACATAATATTTTAAATTTATTTAATTTTTATTTCATAGTTAGAATTGTGATTAGATTAAGGTTTAAAAGTTCCAAATAAAGGGTTAATCATAGTTAGAATTATAATTAGGGTTCCATTTTTTATTAGAGTTGGTGTTAAGGTAAGAATTGAGATTACATTAAAAAGTATGCGTAGTTTTGTGATACTGATAATGGGTTAGGATTGTGTTTACAATTTGAACTAAGATTTTTTATTAAAAATACACCTAGTCTAGGCTTACCTATTGCACCTTATTAAAGGTGCAATTTCCTAGTTTTAATTATGATTTAAACACAGTTTCTATCTTAGTAGTTATGTTTAATGATTTGAATTTTATTCAAGTTTTTATATATTGAAATAATTATATTATTGACATTATATTACATATGTTATTTTATTTTCTATTAATTATTATTAAAGCATAGATACAAAAAGTTCAAACAGTATTAAAGAGGATCACAACAACAAAATAGAAGGTTATGTCAATAGACTTTTGGTCGATTGATGGTGAAGTTGAATGGCTCACAAAAGAGTCCACTAGAATCAAGTCATCGTGCGTCCACTAATTTTGACTAGTATGAAAATTTAT
Source organism: Cupressus sempervirens (assembly GCA_028749045.1). NCBI lineage: Eukaryota > Viridiplantae > Streptophyta > Pinopsida > Cupressales > Cupressaceae > Cupressus > Cupressus sempervirens. Next base: position 205,751,407 of record CM053787.1, read on the forward strand.
ATTATATAATACTTAATATATCTAATTGATTAAAAAATATTTTAAATATTATTTATTTTAATATAATATAATAATAAAGTTAAGATCTAAAACTTATTATTCAATAAATTATTTACAACTAAATAATATATATTTTTATCTTAATTCTAAATTTAAAAAATCATCTATGATTAAATCATCTATGATTTTTACCATTACCCTTGCAATTAAACCATTTAATATTTAAAAATTGGAGTTTAATTTTTTTTTAAAGTTTATCTAAAGTTTTAATTTGTTGTCAGCAATTTAAAAATAAGTAGCTGCACGTTTGGACAACACATATGCAAATATTATATATTTAAAAAAATATTATAATTTTGACACTGAACTTTAAAATATATGAAAAGATTTGATTAAAAAAAATAACCCAGCTAAAAATTTATCTTGGCACGGCAAGAGTCATTTCGTTTACAGTAATTTTGCACGGCAAGATATATTTGGCTGACGGCACCGTCAGTGAAGGACAGCCCAAGGCGCGTAGATGGGCAGCGGCTCGGTGCAAATATGTTGCACCGGAGCCGGTGCCGCAGGTAATTGGAATCATCGAACCCCACGTTGCTTATGTACTCTGTATTTTTATGAATCATCGATAGTTTTATACAATTAATGACTATCAAATCGCAGGCAACTGTGACAGCTATATTTTATTAATAACTTGTTACTTTACCTGTCCATATTAATATTTTGTTACTTCAAATATCTTTATTAATTGCATTGCTCTCATTTCCAATCCTAATTCTTAACCGCTACATGTGAATCTGCCCATTTATTTCCTGGCATGACCAGTTTATGCAGGGATGATGCCGATCTCTTCCCAGAAATATGCAGCTATACAGAGCCGCCGAACAGGGGTATGTGTTTCAATTGAACGGGCTCATTGCTGAAGAGCTCAATATTCTCCACGAGTTTACTGCTCTAGGGAGTAGTTCACTGCATATTATAGCAGTTTCTCGAGGCAATCTGCGATTTATTAAAAAGCTGCTTGAAGAGGTCAAGACAGATTTGGATGCAGGGCGTGAATTCGTTAGGGCTAAGAACTCAGATGGAAATAGTGCACTTCACCTCTCAGCTTTTTATGGGCATTATGAATTGGTGGAAGAATTCCTCAATCTGATGGAAGGAGATGAAGAGGCCGGTAATTTTTTGGAGTTTCAAAATGACGAAGGCAACACCGCTCTTCATGAAGCGGCAAAGAGGGGAAATTATGAGGTTGTTGAGGCACTACTGAAGCATTCACGCAGTGGAGATGATCTGATCGGATTACCAAATAATGCGGGTGAAACGGCTCTTTTTGTAGCTTGCCAGAGTGGTCATGAAGAGATCGTTGAGAGATTGCTGCGTTGCACGACTCACAACAGCAATAAGAAGAGAGGAGATGGCCAAACACCACTTCATTCCGCGGTCTTCTACAGGCACACAGGTAACTCTGTTGAATCTTACGAACTCCAGTAAAGATGAATAAAACTGCTCTTCAGTCTTCCTTGCCCTACTTTGTTCAACCTTTTTTTTTTTTTTTGAAATCAAGAATATAATTTTTTGTACTCTTTTAATAGCTCCCAGATATCGATAGATGAGCATTTGGTGTTTTCACTTCCTGTAGCTTCTGTTGTATGGTTCTCCGAGAGTTAATTCCGACCTCTTGCGCACCTAAGATACCCCCATAGGTATTGAGTCTCAAGAATAAATGCAACGTTACATAGGAAAATTTAGTGTGTAGAAGTGTTGGTTTATACAAATGTATCATCGTAGATGGTTAAATAGTGTCGTACTATGATAGTTTAAAAAAAGGTAAAGTTACGCAAGGAACAAAGATGTGAATGGTTGAGACAATCATAATTCTATTGTACAAAAATAAAACAATAAAACTTAAGAATAAACAAAACTATTTTTTCAAAAGAAAAGAAATTTAGTTATTTAAAAAGTATGAGAATTAAAATACAAATGAATATATAAGTAAGCTCATCTGGGATTATAAAAATACATTAAATGTTAAAGATGACTTCGATACTAAGCTTGGTAGTTTAAATATTTGTTATAAATAAAATAAAATATTCAAAAAAAGTAATTGAAATTGAGTTATTTTAAAATGTTGATAATTGGAAAATAAATGAGGGTATAAGTAAATTCATCTATATTATATACACAAATAAAATGTGTATTTTTACCACTCCATTTAAAGTAGGAGCTATAATGTGAGGGTTCTTAAAATATAGACTTTATTAATTATTATATGTGAATTAGAAAGAAAGGCTAAATAAGTTACATGATCATGTCTATATGCAAAATATTGAAATAAAATCATATATTTAATAGCTTTAAACAAAAATTATATATATGTGTGTGTAAAGTTTGAAAAATAAATACCTATAATTGTTATACTTAACTAAAAGTGTTTTAAAATAAAAGTGAACTATAAAATTTGTTTCAGAATTAACATTTACATAATTTTTTAAAGTAAAATCAAGTAAAAGATAAAATGTAATCTATTGAAAAATAAGAAGCCAATTGAAATTTGATTTGAAACATTATTTGATTATAATTCAAATCCTCAAAAATACAACATGAAGTGTTCTTATACAACCTTGATTTAAGGAAATCCAAATATCAGCCTAAATTATGATAAAAACTATAAATTTTACAAACCAAATACAAAGAGGTGGTAGTGAAAGTTAATGCAAAGCTCTATCATTAAATTTCAGAGTGTAACTACAAATGAGACTTAAGATTAAAAAATGTAAAATGTAATACATATCTATAGGGAAGTGGTTCAGTACTGCCTAGACTAACTTTGCACATCTATAGTTCCTAATTCATATGCCAAAATTTGTTAATTTTTTCCATGAACCTTCATAGGTGAGTGAAGAGCTAAAGCTAACCTTTTGGCTTTCCCATATTTATGGAGTTCTATGTAGAACCAGTGTGTCATTCTGAAATTGAAGAAAACTAAAAATGATCAACTATTAGTACATGTGCCATCAACTATTAGTACATGTGTGATCATTTTCCAAAACTTTTTATAAGTGATAATTAGAGGAAGATAGCACCAAGAACTGCTTCCTAAGATTAAAAGGAAATACACTTGTTTAGAAATTAAGAGAATTGACAAATAAGTTAAATATAAGTTAGATAGAGAGTTTTGACAAAAAATTATTTAAATGATTGAACACAGAAATAAAACTACTTCTCACTCAAACAAATTTCAGCAATATATCATATTTTAAATATTCTGACTTGAGATATACATGCATATGCGGATAAGTATTGCCAAAAAAAATTATATGTTCGTTTTATGGAATCTTGTTGTCTTTAGAGCTCAGAGCATGCTAATAGCCAACTTTATAGTCTGTATACTGAAAAACAAAGCTATGCAACATCCCACCTATATTAACAATATCCAGGCAAAATTTATACTCTCAGAAGTACAAGAATTTAGACTACAATGTATTGTTTGAATTTCTTATAGACGCAAACAACAAGTAATACATGTTTTCTCTAAAAGCTAACCTTAAATTGAAAAAATTAACTTACCCATGAAGAAGAATACCTAACTGGTAAAAAAGGCTTGACTGGGTTTGGTGTGGATTGCACAAATGGAAGTTGAACCTATTGGCAAAATCAGTGATTTACAGTCTCAACATGAGCAGATCTGTTATTTTTAGGAAAATATGTCAAGCAGATCTCACCTTTCACAAAAAATTTCATGGTTTGACCTTCAAAATCATTGTGAAAAAAATATTGATATATATTTAAGAAATTTTAGAGAAGAATTTTGTTACTTTAGAGTTTTAGAATTGTTAAATATATAATTATAATTTGATTATTAATTTATAATACTAAAATATAGAAAATTACATTAGAAGGCTTTTTATTTTCAATTAATGTAGATTTTTTTTTGTAAGGGAGAGGAAAAATGCAAGTTTGAAGTTTAAAAAAGAAATAGTAAGATTCAATTTTTTTAAAAAAAATTAAATAACAAAACTTTTGGTACAATTTGAATTACAAGGTTTTTTTTAGACATATGCAAGTAAAATAAAATATATGCATACCATATCATAACATATTATATTAAAATTTAATCCTATATAAATATTGTTTAACTATTTTACATTATGAACTTAGCTTATAAATATTATTTTAGAAAAATAACTATTAAGCTCAGATTTAAATTATTTTGAAAAAAAAGTGACCAATTCCACAATAATACACAGTGTTTTGATCTGAAAGAATTGGTTTCTAAATTTTATTTTAATTTATTGAACATCCATCAATCAATTTAGTAACTCAGCTTTGCAGAGAAATAGTCAACAAATTAAAATGGGATAATTCAATCACAATTTCTAAAATACAAAAGAAGAAATCTAGAAAAGCAACCAAATTATGAGCTTGGTGCAACCTCAATAATACTATTAAAAGGTACATTAAAGATAGCTAGTTATTGAAAAGAGCTATTGATATTTGTAAATCTGTTGATAAATTTGAAATGGCATGAAAGGAGGGATCACTTTTCATGGTGGCTGCCATGGCAAATCACATCCTTAGTTGTTGAAATGTCTGTCTGGAACAAGCCAAAATCTCAAAATCCCAGTGCCCAAGACATCTCTGTATTGAGTACTTAAGTATCTTAGTATTCTCATCTTTATTTCAATTTTATTTTTGAATATTACTATTAGATATTTAATATTTTACTATATTGAATATTCAATAATTCTAATTAATGTTGCAATTTTTCTATTTTAAGTATTTTAATTTGGTATGTTCTATTGAAACATCATTTCATAACTAACATTTCAAATTCTATATGTATACTAGAAAGCACCCTGTCATTCCCTTGTCATCATCTCATGACCATCCCCAATGTCCCATAAATAAGATTCATTTTCCCTATCCCTAGAAACTCGACCCAACCTCTAGTCATCCCAATGTACCTGAGTACTCATGTTACAGTGAAATAAGCAAAACATTTTAATCCAATTTGTACGTGTAATAAACAGTGCTGCCTTATTTCATTTTCACTATTGGCCTTTCATAATCGCATGTCTAGAGTTCAAATCATTGGCCTTTCACATTCTCCTTTTTCTTAGAGGCATTTCTTTTCTCGTTCAAATATATCTACTAGTCGAAATATTTTAAAACATCCAACTAACAGTCAAAATTATTCAAAAAAAAAAAAAAAAGTTAGATGTTTATATTGAAGTTTGATGTTGCTGTCGAAAGTATGTCAGCTTAACCAAAGAGCTTCAACGTAGGCCTTACTTATTAATTCTGAGTGAAAAAGTCATTGTTACTATTTTTTATTTAATCAATAAATATGATATGCTTGCTTCGACATCTGAACTATTTACCGATGAAATAAAAGCAGATCGACGAAGGCGTGCACTCAGAACAAGCGAAAGAAAACGTTTAATAATGAACTATTTAGCAGATTAACAAATTTTCAACAGTTTCTTTTTTAAATTTTTGAAAGTTTTTTTGATAATATTGTCTAAAAGAAATCGACAATTGTATTTTAATGGTAGCGATAGTACAAGATAGCGAGCCCGAAGAAACATTTGACTTGCGGATTCAGTATGTTGAATAGACGATCCCTTGATTCCGGCCTGCTGCTCTCGTTTCCAATCCTTATTCTCAAATCTGTCCATCTATTTCCTGCCATGATCAGTTCCTGCGATGTTGCCGATCTCTTCCCAGAAATATGCAGCTCCATGAATGAGTATCCCCGTGTCTTCCCAGGAATGGACCAGTCGGCTATACGTAGCCGCCGAAAGGGGGAATGTGTTTCAGCTTAACAGACTCATTAGAAACAATCTCAATATTTTCCATGAGTTTACCGCCGGTCTACGGAATAGTCCCCCGCATATAGCTGTTTCTCGACGTAATCTGGGATTTATTAAAAATCTGCTTGAAGAGGTCAAGAAAGATTTAGATGCAGGGCCTGAATTTGTCAGGATGAAAATTCAGATGGAAATAGTGCGCTTCACATTGCAGCTTTTTATGAGCATTATGAATTGGTGGAAGAGTTGCTTAGTCTGATGGGAGAGATGAAGAGGCGAGCAATTTTATGAGGTTTCAGAATGAAGAAGGAAACACTGTTCTTCACGAAGCTGCAAAGGGGAGAACTTACAAGGTTGTGGAGGCACTATTGACGCATTCCCGTGATGAAGATGATCTGATTGGATTACCAAATAATGCGGGTGAAACGGCTCTTTTTGTAGCTTGCTAGATTGGACATGAAGAAAAACAGAAAAAAAATAAGATTGTGAAAACAATCTTTTTCTATTTTAGAAAAAATAGAAAAAGAATAGTTTTTATCTTCAAAAGGAAACTTTAAGTTTTTTTAACAATAAATCAAGTTTTATCCTATGTTGAGAAGTTTTTCTCTTATCTTCAAGAGGTCATATCTTTCTTTTTTGTGAAGACAAAAATATCAATGTGTGAATAGAAATATTGCAGTAGCAACTGTGAAGTTGAATATGTAATGAGTTTTTTTTAGCAATAAGAATACCAATACTCACCCTATGAATGTTTTCTTGACATATTGTCAAGATTTTAGGACGTATATCTATGTATTGTCATTTCTCTTGTTATTGTTATTTATTTCTCTTATTATTTCTTTGCATCTAACTTGTGTTGTAAACTATATTGTTTCTAGTTAATGCTTCCGCTTCTATAACAAGTGATATCAGAGCAATTTCTTTTTTACAAAAGCTATGTTAGAATTTGGTGTTGAGTTTTTTGCAACATCAAATGGCAAAGGTTTCAAATGCAAGATTTGAGGTGGAGAAATTTAATGACAAAACCAACTTTGAGCTATGGAAGCTCAAGACATGTGACTTGTTAGTACAGCATGGATTGCATAAGACATTAGCTAGAAAGTCAAAGAAACCAATAAATATAATAGAGAATGATTGGGAAGATTTGGATATGAGAACCCTAAGCATGATCCAGTTGGGTTTGGCAGATGAGGCTCTTTTTAACATTGTTGAAGAAGATACAGCTGTAGGTTTATGGGGTAGAATGGAGAGTCTTTATATGACAAAATCCTTGACAAATCAAATCTACTTGAAGAGGCAACTGTATAGCTTGCGAATGAAGGAAGGTATAAAAATTGTTGATCATTTAAATGTTTTTAATACTCTAATTTGTCCATTGGGTAGTATGGATGTAAAAATCGATGATGAAGACAAAGCAATTACTGTTATGTTGTTCGCTTGAATCCTAGAATCACTTAGTTACTTCTATTAGTTTTAGTACAACTGACTCCCTTGAATTTGATTTTGTTGTGGGAGCTTTGTTGTCTGAAGAGGTGTGAAGGAAGTCTAATATAGAAACCTCCACACTAGAAGCAATGGTGGCTAGAGGTCGTTCCATATAAAAAGAGGAAGGTTCAAGAGATAAATCCAAATCCAAGTCAAGAGGTAAAAAGAGTAGGGGAAAATGTTGGTATTGCAATAAAGCAAGGCATCTCAAGAAAGATTGTTGGAAAATAAAAGAAGAGACTAATGAATCCATAAAGGAAGTGAGCCTAGCTGAGGAAAATTCAAGTATGATTGGTGAATTGTTATCTGTTTGTACTATCTTACAAAATCAAGGTGAATGGATTTTGGATTTTGGTGCTTATGATCACATGTGTCCACATAGGAGTTGGTTTTCTTCTTACCAACCTATTCTTGGAGGTGTTGAAATTTATGTGAAATAATGCTTCTTATTAGACTGTTGGGATTGGGAGTACTAGAATCAAGATGTTTGTGTAAAGAAACTAACAGACGTAAAACATGTGAAAAACTAAAAAAGAATTTAATTTCCTTGGAAGTTTTGGATTCTGGTGTTTATAAATTCTCTTGTCAAAGTGGAGTTCTTAAAGTGTCTAATGGAATTTTAGTGGTGATGAAGGCTAAAAAAGTTGAAAACCATTATAGGTTGGAAGGAAATATAGATGTAAGTCATGCAACAGTGGTATCTAAGGAAAGTGATGAATTTACTCATTTATGGCACCAATGATTGGGTCATATGAGCGAGAAAGGGCTTAAGGTACTGGTAAATCATAAGTCCACTTCCAAACTTAAAATCTTTGAATTTGAATTTTTGCAAGCATTGTGTATTTGGAAAGCAATGTAGACAGAAGTTTAAATCTAGTAGCCATACAAGCAAAGGTTTTCTAGACTATATTCATTCAGATGTTTGGTGTCCATCCCTTGTAGTTTCTTTTGGAAGAGCATCATATTTTGTGACATATATAGATGACTACTCAAGATAAGTATGGGTCTTTTTTAATTAAAAGTAAAGATGATGTGTTTGGTGTATTCAAACAATTTAGAGTTTTTTTTGGAAAAAGTACAAACAGATTGATCAAGTATTTGAGAACAGATAATGAGTGTGAGTTCACATCTTCAGAGTTTGAGAACTATTGCAAAGAAGCTAGGATCATAAGGCATAAAACCACAGTTTACACTCCTAAAAAAATGATATTGGTAAACACATGAATATGACTCTTCTAGAGAGAGTAAGAAGTATGCTCAGTAATGCTAAATTGTAACAAGAGTTGTGGGTAGAAGCAATTAATATAGCATGCTATCTGGTAAATTAGTTACCATCAATTGCAATAGAGTGCAAGATTCTTGAAGAGGTATGGACAGGTCATTCATGTGATTTTTCAAATCTAAAAATATTTGGTTGTGATGCTTATGCTCTCGTTTCTAAAAATCAACATTCTAAGTTAGACCCAAAATCTAAGAAATACTCCTTTGTTGGCTATGGTGATAGAGTTAAGGGATATAGATTGTGAGATCCTACTTCCCATGAAATCATCATTAGTAGAGACATAGTATTTGATGAATCCTCTCTAAAAAAATCAAATTTTGTAGAAAATAATTTGGAACAGGAAGAAGTACCACAATATCGGCAAGTTCAATTGGGAGCTCATCCAGCTACAAAAGAAAAAGAGCTAGAAAATCTCTTTGAAGAAGAAGGTGTAGATTTAGAAAATATATAGGAAACTATAGAAATACCACAACCATCCCTTAGAAGATCTACATGAGTTAAGAATCCTCCTAAAAGGTATGATGATTTCATTTCATCAGTTGCTTTGATGTCTAACGATGGGGAGCCAAGTTGTTATCAAGAAGCAATGAGTAATGCTAAATGGAAAATAACAATAAAGGAGGAAATGGATGCTTTAGAGAAGAATAAGACATGGGACTTGGTATAACTTCAAAGGGGTAGAAAGGTTGTTGGTTGCAAGTGGGTCTACAAACTGAAGAAGGGTGTTGATGATAAATCTGACAGGTACAAGGCAAGGTTGGTAGAAAAAGGATATTCTCAAAAAGAAGGTATTGATTTTCATGAGGTTTTTTCACTAGTTGTTAAGCTTGTTTCTTTTCGGATTGTATTAGCATTAATTGCATTATTAATCTTGAGTTAGAGCAACTAAATGTTAAAACAACATTTCTACATGGAGATTTGAATGAGGATATATATATGGAACAACCAAAAGGGTTTGTTCTTGATTGCAACAAAAAAATTGTTTGCAAACTCAAGAAATCATTGTATGGCCTGAAAGAGTCACCCAAGCAATGGTACAAGAAGTTTGATTCCTTCACGATGAGCCAAAACTTTGTAAGAAGTGAGTATAACCACTGTGTTTACTTTAAAAGTTTATAAAATGACTTATTCATTATCTTGGTATTATTATGTTGATGATATGCTTGTAGCAAGTAAAAGCATGAATGAAATTAATAAGTTGAAGGCTCAGTTGGCTAGGACGTTTGATATGAAGGATCTAGGAGTAGAAAAATAAATTTTGGATATAGAGATACATAGAGACAAGGAACATGGTAAGCTTTGGTTATCACAGAAGAAATATGTGGAGAAGATTATCATTAGATTTGGTATGCAAAATGTGAAACCTGTTAATATCCATTTGATTTCCCATTTCAAGCTTTCTTTAAGTTTATGTCCTCATACTAAGGAAGAAAATGATTATATGTCTCGTTTACCTTATGCAAATGTAGTAGGAAGTTTAATGTATGCAATGGTATGTACAAGACCAGATATTTCACATATAGTGGGTGTTGTTAGTAGATACATGGAAAATCTAGGTAAAGAGCATTGGGAAATAGTGAAATGGGTGCTTTGGTATCTTAGAATCACAAGTAATTATTGTATCACCTATAATGGTTGTAGCGATTCAGTGTGTGGTTATGTTGGTTTTGATTTTGTAGGTGATTTGGAGAAAAGGAGATCTACATCAGGTTATGTCTTTACTCTTGCAGGTGGAGCAATTAGTTGGATGTAAAATCTCCAAGTGATGGTTGCTCAATCTACAACTGAGGCAGAATATATGGTTGTCTCATATGCATGTAAAGATGCAATTTGGTTGAAGGGTTTTTGGGTGAATTTGGAAAAGTGCAGGATAATGTGAATCTTATATTTTGTGATAGTCAAAGTGCTATCCATTTGGCTAAAAATCCATCTTATCACAGTGTCATTTTGTAAGACAAGTTATTGAAGAAGGTGGAGTATCTCTTGAATAGGTCCATACACCAAAACATTGTGTTGATACATTTACTAAACCAATGCTGGTAGAGAAGCTAAAATGGAGTGTGGCGTCTCTTGGTTTGCAAAAGGGGTGATACATGGGCTTGAGAAAGTATTTGGTAAATTATCTTCAAGGTGGAGATTCTTAGATAATGACAACAATGAAGAAAAACAAAAAAAACAAGATTTTGAAAAAAATCTTTTTTCTATTTTAGAAAAATAATAGTTTTTATCTTCAAAAGGAAACTTTAAGTTTTTTAAGGAATAAATCAAGTTTTGTTCTATGTTGAGAAGTTTTTCTCTAATCTTCAAGAGGTTATATCTTTCTTCTTTGTGAAGGCAAAAATATCAATGCCTGAATAGAAATATTGCAGCAACAATAGTGAAGTAGAAGATGTAATGAGTTTCTTTTGAGCAATAAGAATACCAATACTTTCTCTTTAGATGTTTCCTTGACATATTGTCAAGGTTTTACCATGTATATCTATGTATTGTCATTTCTCTTATTATTGTTATTTATTTATCTTATTATTTCTTTGCATCTAACTTGCGTTGTACAGTATATTGTTTATGGTTAATGCTTCCACTTCCATAACATATTGTTGGACTTGATGAAATCCGTTAGTAAAAACAATATGAAGAGAGGTGATGGCCAAACACCACTTCATTCTACAGTCTTCTACGGGCAGACAGGCAGCTCTATTGAATCTTACAAAACAAAATAATGATGAATAAAAGTGCTCTTCCTGTCCTTGTTGCAACAATTTTCTACTATTTGTTTTATTTTAAAAATCAATGATAAACATTTTTATACACTTTTAATAGCTCACAAATATCAATAGTCAAGCATTTGGGTCTTTCCCTTGCTATAGTTTTTGTTCTATGGTTCTATAAGAGTTTGTTTAGACCTTCTAGTTATAACATTATATTTTTTGTTAAATATATTTTTATATAGGCTTGGTGAAAAACCCTCTATTACACTTAAATAAAATGAGAAAGTTCAAATAAATTAAAGACCAATAATAAAGTATCATTAAGGATGTGTTTGTTTGTGTAAGTACAAATAGAAATTTCTTAGGGCATATCTTCAATCACTATGCATCATCTTATATTCTATTATGCGACACTCCATTACCTTTTAGCACTAACCTCATCATTATCTACAACTAATACTACTTTGAATCAATTAATTTAAACTCATATGTTTATCTGTGTCCTCTTCACAACACAAAATTTTCAAGAAATATGAAGCATTCGAATACTTCCAACAACAACTATCATTGAAAAAAATTGAGATTGTTTATAACTAGTGACATATATTGATAAAATTCAATGTGGTTCCTCAAATTGACAATAATGTTCTATCATTGAAAATGCTTGTACTTCATCCACTAGGCATGATTTAATGCTCTTTTTTTTTTATTCCAACCACCTTAATCTATGGGATCTCCGTCCACCTTAAAAATACAATAAAAGAAACTCTAACTAGTTTTTGTTTGTTGCATCATTTTCTTGGTCTCTATTTACTAATTTTCATATTTGTTTAATTTTGTAAGAAATGTTCAAATAAGCCTTATTGTCAATCTCCTAGCTTTTTAACAAGATCTACATTTTGGATACTTTGTTACGCTCCAAAATTATATGAATATTAGTTTAATTTTAGATCTTAAGTTTTCATCTTTCCTCATGGACTTTTCTTTTATCTGCATTTTATATTTAAGGTTTATTTATTTGTTTAGTTGGTGAACAAGCGGGCTATACTTTTTTTTAACACCCTAGTTATACATGGCTACATGGTTTTTATGTTCCTTATTAAACAATACAAGGTGTGTGTGTGTGTGTGTGTGTGTGTGTGTGTGTGTGTGTGTGTGTGTGTGTGTGTGTGTGTGTGTGTGTGTGTGTGTGTGTGTGTGTGTGTGTGTGTGTGTGATGAATTACTATTCATTAGTTGGAGAGGTCCTTGGTTTATGACCTTCCTTTGCATTTAGAGGGGCAACTTGTTGATATGGGATAATTTGATTTTAATGTTTAAGAGAAAAATGAATATGGAAGTTTATAATAATCATTCTTGCTAACTAAATATTAAAAAAAATTTACAAGAATTCAAACTAAGAAAGATTTAAACTTCATTAGTAATACCAATGAACTATGCATACAAGTATTCAACAAAGCAATATTGATTTTTATATCACAAGTGCACTTCTTCATAACAAGGAAGATTACTTATCACATAAAATCGATTTCGATGACACTTTGCCTTCACAAAATGAATAATGAAAAGTTATATTTCCATATGCTAAATATAATAAATATAGTTTGAACATTCAAGATTAATTAAAAATAATTTCAAAATAACATTGCTTTCAATATATGAAGTTGTACTACTTCAATGGTTATGATAACCTCCCAATTCATAAAGCCTCAAAAAGTCCCTTTTATAAAGAGAATTTCTCTTATATATATTTGACATTGATGTAACTACATTTTTGAGGACAATGACCACCTCTCAATTACATGTTTTTTGACGATAAGATAATTTCATTTCAACACCAATTCAGGGCACTACGCTGGTATGGGATGACCTATGGCTTGAGATAATCCACTCTCTAGTATTTTCATAGCCAAGGTGGTCCTATCACCACTTTCAAGAGATGACTAGAAATCTTATAAACTAGCATTTGCCAAGATGGCATCACCGATGTCCAAAAGACTTCTTTTCATAATCAAGGCATGAATGTATTGATGTTGTCCATGTGGGAGTCTACATGAATCACAAACTCCAACTCCACAACTTATTAGGCAATTGGAAATAGTTCAAAATAAATGAAACCATGCATAGTTCATTGAAATCATCATTATCAAAATGTTTTACATAGTTTATTTCAAACAACCATTCTTCTTGATTCCATCATAAGATCTATTTGATTGTATGTAATAAAGAGTTAGTTTGTATATATTTTAAACCATTGTTACATATACTTAAGGTAGGCTTTAGACATCATAGAGCAGTTCATTAGTAGTTCAACTTCAAATTCTCCACTGTAGGGTTTGCAAATTTAATGAATTTTTTTTCCATAAGGTTTTTATAAATTAGAGAAATATAATTTATTTTATAGAGAATATTTAGTAAAAATTAATTCTCTCTAGTTTTCTACTATAGCACAACTATTTGTGTAAGTGTTGAAACCTATGTTAAATTTTATGTGTTCTTTATTTGCACTTATTCCCCTATTTTATAACCTCGATATGGTACTAGAGCATAAAGACTTGGACCTATTAGAGAGAAAAGAAAGAAGAAATATATGTTGGAATATTCAAATGGGAAGAATGCTTTTGAGAGGGGGGTGAATTAGAAGTACCACACTTTTAACCTTTTCAAATCCTTTGAAACAAATAACTAAAAGTGAACTACATGTGTGTAAGCATATTAAATAAACATAAAATAAAAACATGCATCAACACACATAACAGTAGATTTGGTAACCCAAAAACCCTCTAGGAATAAGAAGGTAAAGTCAGGGTGGGGATGATACCCACAAAATCACTGTAGCAATAATTGTTTGACCACTTCTGATGGTCTGCCCTGTGAAAGGCCTACCCTGTTAAAGGCTTTGCACTGTGTCAATAGTGACTTGGTTAAAGGATTTACAAACACTTTACATGAAGTGTCACCTTGTTAAAGGATTTAGTCACCTCTTCAAAGGATCTACAGAAGTGTTGTTAAGCTAACCTATCATCATAGGGTTTTCTCTATCTAATACAAGTGCTAGAGAGTATTAGAAATCTTTGACCTGATTGCTTACAATCTTCAATTGCTGATTTCAGGCACTTGATCTGCTCATTCTGATGTGATACTTGCTTTATCTGATATCTATTCATATCCCTTGTACTTTTTTGATTAACTGGATGTGCAATTGCTACTCAATTAACTAAGTCTGTGATACCTCTATTGTTTTCCATGTTCTGCAATTTTGCTTGTCTACTTAGAAACTTCCTTGACTTCTCTTCAGCAACATAAAGTCATGGGGTCTAAGCCTTCTTATAAAGACTTCGTAGACTTATGGTTAGGTGTGGATCTACGATCCATATTGAATCTTGAATTTCTGCTCATTCCTTGCATTTTTCTCATTGGTTGCATGCCTTCTCCATTTTTCTTATTGGTTGCATGTTGATTACATAGGAAATATAAAAGATTCATTCTTATCCTTATTATCCTTCAAAATCCTTTTATGTCGGCTCAAAAAATGGTTTACATTTGAGTTTGTGAGGGCACAAACTCATATGTTGATTTTGTGTTACTCAGCACATACTGGATTACTGGTGCTCTGAACATATACTATCCTACTTTGCTCGGCACCTATTACATTCTATCTTGCTTGGCACATGTATGAATCTGGCTCACTTGGCATATGGAGTGTTCTAACTTGCTCAGCATCAACTATGACTCGGCACCTATATATCACTTGGCACCTATATAATGCTCGACATATAGTGTACTCAGCTCTTATATAAAAAGTGGTTAAGTGTGTTAACACTCAATTGTCAAAACCAAAATGAGACCAACAATATATTATTAGAGCCATCCAATAGAGGCAGCTTATTTGCATTAAAATAATTATTTGTTTCAATGGAAAATATGAGAAAAAAGTGTTAAGAAAGAAAATGAAATTCTAATTTGTGAATTTAGATATTTTGAATGATGAATTGAGAAAATTAGAGAAGTGTAATTTAGAATTAGTGGAGAATTTGAAAAAGTCTACAAAGGAGCAACTAAAATTCTCTACATTTCATCACTAAAAACTAAAATGTTTTTAAAGGACCCATTTCATCATTATAAACTAAATGTAGAGAATTTTTTTCTCTCCATGATTTACCTTCCAAGAAACTTTCCACATGTTATTTTCTCATTGCACATCCCTCACATACCTTTGGACTTGATGATATCTTTGGAAGCCCATGCATCATTTGTAATCTCTCCATTAGTTTGAGACTTTGATTATTGACATATCCCAAATGCGCACGCCATAACCTTCTCATATCATCATATTGGGAAATAACAAACATGTTTTTATCTCCACATTTAGAAGCAAATTATTGAAACTTGTATAGTCCATTCTCCATTTTACAAATTGTAGTAAGAGCTATAATTATCATTGACATCTTTGATTAAGCACTTATCATTGTAGAATTCTACTTTATATCTCTGACTTGAAATTTGAGATATTAATAATAGATTTGTTATTAATTTAGGGACTAACTTCACATTTTTAAACAAACCATTATCAACCTTGACATTACCAGTCCCTTAAATTCTAAAGCACTATTACCTACCAAATATATGTTCTCTGTATTATTTCACATATTGATTTTGATGTAGGAGTGTCCTAGGTGTAAGATAAATCTTGCATCACCCAAAAATATTTCATTTTTGCTTCTTGAACAAGGGCTGCAAGGTTATTGATTTTGAAGGCTTTATACTTAGTAAGCCAGTCATGTACGAGTTCAGAATGTCCTAATTTTAGAGGTGGATGTTCATCTTGGATATATCTATTGACATTAAGGTCCATTTGTCTATTGGTGACTTAAAACTTAGTCAGTTGGTTACATTGCTACCGAGCTCTACAATTGCTACCGAGCTTATCATTCATCTGGTAATGTTAACCAAGTGTTTCATTTGCTCTCAAGCTAAGTAGCTAGAATGCAGTTCATACCGAAATTCACAGTGTCTACCAAGATCTTGAGATAGTTTACATTATTTTCCAAGTTCTACAGTGTTTACCAAGCATCAGAGGCAATGCATAGTGTAAACCAAGCATAGTAATGGCTACTGAGCTATCTAGTAGAAGCGAAGAAGATCGTAGAGTTCACTAAGTTCTGTAGTGTTAACTAAGTTTTTTCGTGTTAACCAAGTTCTATAGTGTCTATTGAGCTTGTAGTGTTAATGATAAGAATATTGTGTTGACCAAGTTATGCAATGTCAACTGATTGATTAAGTATCCACTAAGATTTTCAGTATTCATCGAGTCACACAATGATGACCAAGTTCTTACTTCTTGAAGTGATTAGTATGGACTGAGCCTCAATGTCAATTGAGTGCCTGAGTGTGCCGAGTGTTGATAGTATTTTTTGAGTATCAAAACATCACCAAGTTTGTCCTCAGAGCCCAAGTTACAACAATTGGGTAGACTTTGTGAATTATAGTTAATTTGTTATTGTAGCTGACTCCAGTAAGTAATTGATTGGATTGATATATAGGTAATGTATAGTATCACATCCAACATGATACTAGAAGTAGTAAGAAGTAGATGAGAGAAAATTAATGGCTACAAGAAGTATATGGTAGAAAAAAGATTTATCTATCACAGCAACGTGATCATTGTAATTCAATGATTCTCAACCAACAAACTAAGCTGTAGATTAGAGATCAGCCAATTTAATTCATCCTAATAGGTGTATCAATCAAATCCTTTAATAGGGTAGACTTAATAGTCTTTTTTCCAAATCTCTTAACGTAGTCCATACTTTTTTTTATGTTTGTAAATTCTTTCACAAGGTGGACTAATAGTCCTTATTGCTCCTAACAGGGAAGATCACCAGAAGTGATCAATTGTAAGCCTTAGTAGACCAATTTTATACTGCAGTACTAAATCCTGTGGGTATCATTCCCACTCCAATTTTACTTTCTACTTGGAAGACTTTTGGGTCACGAGTATGTGCAGGATCATTGTGTACCAAACTATGGCCTTAAGTGGCAGTGAAAAACTAGCAAATCAAGGTTATGTCAACTTGACACATAATTTTAAAGTGGTTCTGGACTTTATATCAAATAGTTTTAAGAAAATAATCTATAGAAAATTTAATCTAGCTTCTAAACTACAACGCCTTATCTGGAGAAAAAATTATTTGATTGGTCAAAAGTTTGGATTTTAATGCAGTACTACAAAAATTTCAGGGCAAAAATAAAAAGTAGGTGTATGTTTGACCACCTTAATCATAATCAAATGATAATATTTTTAAATATAATTTTAGATATAAAAAGTAGACTCATGCCTGGATGTGACGCATATTTTTGGCAATTTTTTTTCCAAATAAATAATTAATTATGAATTTTCTACTATACTATTTTCAGAATTAAAAAACTCCCATGTCTGACCACCTTAACTAGTTCAAAAAAAATCAAAATTAAGTTTTTTTTTTTTTTTTTATACTAGTCAAAGCATAGAATGTGACGCATCTTTTGGATTTCACAAATCTTATATGGTTTGAAAGTTATAGCTATTTTTCAACCAATATGTCAATCAACACTTTGTAGCTAACTCCATTAGAAAATAAGTAATAATTACTTACTGAACTCGTAATTTGACAAAACTTACATTTATGAAAAGCTAAGAACATTCTTAAGAAACCCTTTTCATTACATCAAATTTTGGTTTAAAAAAAGTCATCAGCTACATGCTTGAAGTAAAAAACACATAAGAACATGCCAAAAACACATTTTCGGGATGTTTTAAAGATGACCATATAAGGTTGGTATTGAAAGATATAGTAGGAATTATAAAGGTATTAATTTTTTCATTTAGTATCACGATGGGTGGGAAAAAAGTGGGAATAGATTTTGAAATTCTTTGAGGCATTTCAGAACTACATATTTTTTAGATCGCCACTTTTTGGCACACCATGATCCTACACATACCCTCACCATATCTTGTGTCAAAATGTTATGAATGTTTTATTGCTTTCATTTTTTCATGCATACAATCAAATCTAAATAATATATGAAGGGTTAATTGGTGAATTAAGTTAAAAGCTTTATTGGTTCCTTATTCATCCCTCCCCTCGTAGTAACCTACCCTACCTTATATTTCCAACAATATCATCCAATGTGTTGAGGCTCAGTATCATATCATGAGTATTTTTAGATTTATTACAAATTTTTGGTGTGTAATTTTTGTATAAAAACTTAAGGCTCATCATTGAAGACCTTAGAGGCCTCAGATAGGCTCCCAAATGGAGTTGACTACAACTTCCATTAGTTGGGCCTTATAGATTAGAAGTTGGGGATTTTAAAAAGGGGTTATAATAGAAAATTTGAGCAACAATTCAAAATCCATCACCTTTCAAACTTGGGCCAGCCAAAATATCCAAAATGAGTGTCAAAGGTGTATTGGGATGATTTTATAAGTAATTTTAGAGTTAGTCAGTCTCAAGGGTTAGGGTTTGATGTATAGAAACTTCCTAGGTGGTGTAAAAATGCCTATTTAAGAAATGCGTCTACATTGTCTAGGATAACTTTAGGTGATAGTTTTCATCTCTATGTTGCAAAGTATTGTAAGGAAAGAACCCACGTGAGTTTTCATATCATAATTCAAAAGTCTATAATTTTGCATTTATTCTGATAATAAGGAACCCATATTTTTTTCTTGCCAATTGTTATTATTTCATTATTTCTATTTTGTGTTTGTGCTATTAAGGGGACCACCCTTCATCAAGTGTTATCAAGGAAGGAATTCTTGAGTGTATAAATAGATCATCAATGTGAGGTAGTTACACCAAGATTGTGGTTTGGGCAAAGCATGTAGAGAGATCATTGATTGTAAGGTAGTTTTCTCTAGGGTTTTAGTGGACGCACAAAAAATACCTCCATGAAGAGAGTGTGGTGGAAGAGTAGTAGGTGTTAGACTTGAGGCTTTTAGAACCCTCTAGAGGAAAATGCAAGAATTGCAAGAATAAATTTACAGAGGAAAGAGTCTTGCTAGAGGAGATAATGAAATTGAGGATGAAAGAGAAGAAGGAAACCTTGATCAAGCAGTAGTAGATGAAGTTCTTAACTCAAAGGAAGAAAAACCTTTTAAGCCCAATTTCAAGATTGGAAAAAGATCTAAGTTTTATGTTCACACATTTTTCGAAAATCTTAACCTAGAGGAATTGATTGATTGGATTAAGGAATTGGAAGTAATATATTTTTTAGTGGCTAATATTCACGAATCGACTAATTTTAGAAATTTTTGGCTAGTAATTTGGATAATAATTTAAGATTTAATGTTTTCAACCTAAATTTCCATATTTTTATAAAATTTAGTTATAAAATATTTAAAATCGCTCAATAATTTATTTTATTATAAAAAAATAAATTGAAAGATTCGCCACAATATTCGATGCATGATTAGATTTGTTTCTCCAAAATATTATATATGATTGGAGAAATCAAAATTAATTCACCTATAATTATTGTTAATTATTAGTTACTTTTGGGATATATCATGAATATTTAGTTTTCACTATTGATTGAAAATATAATGTACTAATCCTCGTAATATTCCATGAGGTAAAAAATATTCAATTTTGAGTTGTAATATTCCATGGTAATCAATGAACTTCCTATAATTATAAAGATTCACCAATATTTTCTACACAAAAATTATGATTCCAAAATAATCGCCAATATAAATAATATTTGAAGTAAAAACATAGAGAGATTCAGTAACAGAAAGAATTTTATTTTTCAAAATAATGAAAGATTCACCAATATTTCATATATTTTTCTAGAGGGGGTTTCTTAAAGATTGCCCTAATTAGAAGAGTGCTTTGAATATGAAGATATTGAAGATCCATATAGGGTCAAGTTTGGAAAGGCCAAATTGAAGGATCATGTGAAGATCTGGCAGTAGAAGATCAAATTGGAGAAAAATAGAAGAGGGAGTGAAAAAATCACTAGATGGGATCAAATGATCACTCAAATGAAGGAACAAGTAATTCTTATGGATTAAGAGCTTGATCTATTGAATAAAATGCAAGGGTTTAAGTAGGTGAGAAGATCTATGCAAGAGTATATAAAAGAGCTCTACCAAGTTCTCACCAAAATAAGCAATGTAGAAGCTAACAAGGAAAAAGTTGTGTGTTATCTTAATGGGTTAGCGCCAATGATTCATGAGGAGTCGAGTCTAGTTCAAATGACTAGTATTGAGGAGGCATACCATTTTTCCCTAAGAGTTGAGGAGAAGTTGAGTAAAAATTTTGATAGCAAGAATAGTATAAGAGGTCGCAATGGAAGCTCTGGCAGATGGTCTTATGGAGTTCAAAATGATAATCAAAAGAACAAGGTTAAGGCAAGGAGGAGTATTTAGAACCATAGGGGAAAAAAATTCAAATCATTTCCATGATCAGAACAACAGAGATTAGAGAGGAAGAGGAAGAGGGCAAGGAGCTAGAGGATGAGGGTTCATGGAAAACATTTTCATTGTAGAGAAGAAGGGCATAGAGCATTTGAATGTTCTAAGCACCAAGGAAGGATAGATTAGAGAACCAAAGGCCAGACCAGATTTGTTGATAAAGATTCCAAATCTCCCCATTCTAAATATATTGAAAGAGGATAAGTCCTAGTTAATAGGAGAGTCTTGCTAAGTGGGGAGAATGAACCTAATCAAAGGAGGAGTTTGTTTTGCACAAGGTGCAAATGTGAGGATAAGTGTGTTGATGTGATCATTGATAGAGGAAGTACTGAAAATTTGGTGAAACAATAGATGGTCATGAAGTTAAATCTCAATAGGAAAAAACACCCACACCCATATTTTACTGTTTGGGTGTAGGATGACCACAAGATCATAGTCAACAAGTAGTGCCAAGTGAAGTTCAAGATTGGAATTTACTAGAATGAAGTGCTTTGTGATATCATACCTATAGAAATATGTCACATGTTTTTGGGTGGGCGATGACAACTTGACAAGAATGTTGCACATGATGGATGAGCAAGTTCCTGCACTTTAAGGAAAGATGGCATGAAACATAAGTTGGAGCCATTGAAGGCGAAAGAAGAAAATGTATGTAGTGCTGCCAAAATATATTTTGTTGATGGGAAGGAGTTTCTCAAAGGTACGAGGTGTGAGCACATGTGTTTTCCTATAATCCCAAAAGATGGTAAGGAAGAAGTAGAGGAGGTACCTAAAGAAGTTGTAGATTTATCGAGAGAGTTTTTGGATATTGTGTTAGATAATGTACCTGATGGATTATCCCTAGTGAGGAAGATTAGTCAACAAATGGATTTGATTTCATGAGCTACTTTTTCAAACAAGGCAACACATAGAATGACAATAGTAGAAAGTGAAGAGTTGAATAGATAAGTTCACAAGTTGTTGCAAAAGGGTTGATTTAGGAGATTCTCAGTCCATGTGTTGTAGGTAGCAGTATTAGTAGTTAAAAATAATGGAGAATGACTTGTATGTACACATATTCATGGGCTATCAACTAAATCAAAATGAAGTACAAATTTTCATTACCTAGGATGGATGGTATTATGGACTATTTGAGTGGAGATGTATATTTTACAAAGATATATCTGAAGAGTGGGTACCATCAGATTCACGTTAGAGAAGGAAACATGTAGAAGATTTCTTTCAAGACAAGGGAAGGATTGTATCAGTGGTTAGTCATTCCTTTTGGCTAACCAATACACTTAGCCCTTTCATAAGGCTCATGAATGAGGTATTGAAGGAGTCTCTAAGTAAGTTTGTCATTTTTTACCTAGATGATATATTGATCTTTAGTAAGACATTAGAGGAGTGTTTGATGCACATTTGTATGGTGTTGGAAGAAAAATTGTTGACAAACCTAAATAAGTGTAGTTTTGTGAAAGAGTTGGTGTACTTGGAATTTGTAGTATTTGTAGTATCCTCAAATGGCCTATTCCAAGGAGTGCAACTGAGGTAAGATATTTCCAAGGACTAGCAAAGTTTTACAAAAAAATTATCGGATGTTTTAGCAACATTTTTGGACTATTGACTAAAACAATGAGAAGGGATAGGAAATAATATAAGTGGAATGTAGGAGTAGATAAGAGTTTTAATATGTTGAAACTAAAAGTTATAGAGTAGCTTGTTTTAGCAATTCCAAATTTTAACAAGGTGTTTCAAGTTAGTTGTTATGCTAGTGATACTGAAGTAAGAGTTATTTTGAGCAAAGAAAGTAGACCTGTTGCTTGTCTCATTGAGAAGTTGAATAATGCCAAAAGAAAATATTTTGTTCATGGTCAGGAATTTTATGCTATAGTTATAGCATTGAAGAAGTGGAGACACTATCTTCTTCCTAAGGAGTTTGTTTTTTTATACTGATCATCAAGATTTGCAATATTTGAATAGTCAAGGAAAATTGAACCAAAGACATTTGAAGTGGATTGAGTTAATGTAGAGTTATACATTTATTTTGAAACATATGAGTGAGAAGTCTTTAACAAAGTTGCAGATTCTCTTAGTAGAAGACAACTTTTGCTAACAGAGATCCAGATTTAGGTGGTTGTGTTCAAAGAACTCAAAAAAAATTATCCACATGATCCTAATTTTGGTTAAGCCTAGAAGGCTTATACAAAATCTATTACACTTGATAAGAAAAAATGGTTGGATTTCATAATCGAAGATGGTATGCTATTTAAAGGAAATAGATTGTTCATTCTCACAAGTTTTATGAGGAAGAATCTCGTCAAGGAGAAGCATAGCGAAGGATTGGATGGAAACTTTGGTAAAGATAAGAACATTTCTTTGGTTGTGGAGAATCATTACTAGCCATAGTTATAGCAATATGTAAAGAAGTTTGTACAGAGTTGTAAATTATGTCATATGGAAAAAGGTGTGAAACTGAATATTGGGTTGTATCAGCAATTACCTATACTAGAGAACCTATGGGAGGATGTCAAGATAAATTTTGTTCTTGATTTACTAAGCACACATTGACGACATGATTCTATATTTTTGGTTGTTGACAGATTTTCAAAAAAACATGGTTCATTCCCTATAAGAAGAATAGTGATCTTGTTCACATGGCACGGTTGTTTTTAAAATAAGTGGTGAGACTGCATGGTCTTCCAAATAGTACAGTTTCAGATAAAGATAGCAAGCTTGTTGGATATTTTTGGCACACAACTAAAAGCACAAACATTTTTCATATTTTTATAAAGGAAAATGCTATCAAAAGTATAACTATTCCACTTAAATGACACAAAATTGGTATTATTATTTAGAATTTTGAAATGACACAAACTAATAAAATGTGTGCAAATGGATGAAGTTTAGGATTATTATTTTTAATGATTACTTGGAGCAAGAATCAATACATTTTCCTAATTTTAAATGGTATTTTTTAGTTGTTGTAAAATGCTGAAAATGAGGGGTCTAGTTCCCACCATAGAACTATATGGAAATAAACATTTCCCCTTTTGATCATAGGTTATGTTATAGACATGACATATATAGCTAGATCAATCAAAATAAAAATAGGCTTTTAACCTATATTTTTACTTTCATAACAATTCAAATTTCAACTCACCTGAAATCAATAGTTTTCACATCTTAACACATTTTTCAAAATAAATCTATTCTAAATAAAAGAAAAACTATGCATTTTGGAAAAGGACTCTCTCCTCTAGAATGCATATGCTTTTAAATTTTCTTTATAAGATTTCCATTTTTTTTCTCTCAAAATAAACAACTTCTCAAGTATTAAAATGCATACTTGTAGTATTTTTTAATTATAGTATACTATATCTAAGTAAAACACTATAAACTCTATATACGAATATTCTTAACTTTGAGCTCTTTAAAATGATGGTTTTTATGTTATTAAAAAAATATCATTAAAAAGAGTAAGATTTATTGAAATGATAGTTTTCTGAAATTATTTTATTTCTTTAGTATTTGGATACAAACTAGTATAAAATGTGCATTTAATAGATATTTTCAATTGAAAAAGTGTGAGAACATATATAAATTATCTATAATTATGAAGATCATATGTTTAAACAACATTTTTTTAAAGACAAAAATACTCAAATTCAATCATTTTGATAAGTCAACCTGAAAGATGACACAACTTTGTACTTTTACTTGAACATTGTGGAAGAAATTGAAGACAAACTTAAAGTTTAGTTAATCACATCACCCACAGACTC
Organism: Cupressus sempervirens; assembly: GCA_028749045.1. Taxonomy (NCBI): domain Eukaryota; kingdom Viridiplantae; phylum Streptophyta; class Pinopsida; order Cupressales; family Cupressaceae; genus Cupressus; species Cupressus sempervirens. The sequence goes on from CM053787.1 coordinate 205,775,912, forward strand.
ATGGACAAATACATGCAATGAATAGGAGTTTAAAAAATTTGATGAGATGCTTGGTTGGCAATAAGACAAAAGGCTAGGATCTGATTTTACCATAGGTAGAATTTGCATATAATAATTTTGTCAATAGGAGTATTGGTAAATCATCATTCCATATTGTATATGGGACCAAACCCATAAATGTTTTTGAATTGAGGTAACTGGATAAAGGATAAATAAGTAGTGTTGAAGTGAAAGGTTTGTTGAACATTTGAAGAATATTCATGAGGAGGTGAAGAAGAAAATTACTAAGATGAATATGTAGTTGAAGGTTAAGGAAGATGTGAAATGAATATATAAGGAATTTCAAATTGGAGATGAAGTCATGGTTCATTTGAGAAATGAGCATTTTTTAGTAGGTACATATAATAAGATGAAAATGAAGAAGTTTGGACTATGCAACAGAGTGAAAAGGCATGGTTTTAGAAATGCCTATTAAATGGAGTTACTTGCTGAATTAAATATTTGACCTATATTTAACATTTTAGATTTGATAGTCTTATGAAAGAGATGATGGAGATGAAGTTGCAGAAGTACAGTGGAGTATTCCAACAGCTAGTTCAATGACAATGGAGATTAAGGAGATACTAGATAGTCATGTTGGTAAAATTATATATAAGGAACATAACTTGTGAAGAGTACCTAGTCAAATGGAAAGGGATGCCTATAGAATATTTGTTATGGCTAGCAATGGAGGAGGTTTACCATCTGAACATGTGAGACATGATGAGGTCACTTCTCAAATTACCTCACACATCTTATGTAGGAGTTTCTTAGGTTTAACAAAAATCTTCCATCACTAAAAAATATTTTCATTTTTGTTTCGTGAATAAGGGTTGTAGACCTATTATTTTTGAAGACTTTCTACTTACTAAGTTAGTTTTACAAGCTCAATATTTCCTAATTTTTTAGGTGGATATTCATCTTGAATATATCAGCTTGCCAGTTGAGGTTTAATGTCATATCATGAGTATTCGTGGATTTATTATGGATTTTTGGTGTATAATTTTGGTATAAAAAATTTAGGCTCATCGTTGAAGACTTTAGAGGCCTTAGATGGACTCTAAAATGGGGCCAACTAGAGATTGTTTGAGTCAGACCCTATAGATTAGAAGTTACAGATTCTAAAAAGGGGTAATAAGAGAAAATTAGACCAACAGTATGAAAGTTAGTGCCTTTTGAATTTGGGCTCACCAAAATTTCCAAAATAAGTGTCAAAGGTTTATCAGGGCCACTCTATATGTAATTTTAGAGTTAGTCGGTCTCAAGGGTTAGGGTTTGATGTCTAGAAACTTCTTAGGTGGTTTAAAAATGTCTATTTAAGGAATATTATACATTGTCTAGGACAACTCTAGGTGATAGTTTGCAACTATGTGTTGTAAATTATTGTATGGAAGGTGCACATGTGAGTTTGTGTATTGTAATTAAAAATTCTTGAATTATGCATTTGCAGAGATAATAAGAAGCCCATATTTTGTGCTTGCTAATTATTTGTATTTCTTTGTTTTTCTTATATTTTTGTGGTATTAAGTTGAGCACCCTTCATCAGATTCAAATTGTCTCTCATGATGAGACCTATTTTGTAGTGCCCAGAATCAATAATCCCATTCCTCTTTGAAAGTATTAGTTTCTTTAAGTGCAACACAAAATTCATTTATTCTAGAATCACCAAATTTTGTAGAATTATTTATCTTCTTCAAGATTTCCCATACTAGTTCTCTAGTTCTCTCATTAAGAGCTTTTGGAAAAACATCATCTAAAGTATAAGCTTGACTAGTGTTGCTATCTTCCTGTCCCTTTTATCTCAATTTTCTTGATCATTTACTAGATTTGTAGGCATTGCTCACTAAAAGTCACAATTTTATAACAATTTTGTAACAAATACCCTTTACAAAAATGTGTTCTGCAACTTTTTCTTTTCCTGCTCGATTGATATTTTGAATTTGGATGAGTGTGGATGCTCTCGAGGGGCCGAGCCTAGTCTCAGATCCCTGCCCTAACTTGCATCTTGTTCTAACTACAACCGAGGTTACCTAGGGGAATGGAAACACTGTTCATCCTATTGGGGGGATGTTGGTGGAGTCAACAACTCTGTTTGTGGGCCAGAAGATTCCAATGAGCCACACAAGTGCTCTATTTGTGGGCCAAGAGATTCAAGCGAGTCATACAAGGTCTCTAGGTTGGAAGGAAGTTGTTATTGGAGACATAACAAAAAAACCCCTATTAGAAGCTCCTAGAGTTATCAGTGGTGAGGTTGGGGTGGAAATAGTGGTACCAGATAGCTTGGTTGATAGTGTGTCAGCTAATTTGAAGCTTTTCCTCATAGGTAGATTTTTTTCCTTCTACCCATCGATAGAGATGGTCAAGAAGTGGGTTAGCCAGATATGAAGTTGAAGGGGAGTGTGATGGTTTTGGCTATGTTAGGAGGCCTATTTAGATTTAAATTTAAAGTAACAAAAGATATGACAATGGTGATGGTTGGCTCTTGGTCATATGGAAAGCAAGACCTAGTGGTGGTGAAGTGGCATTTGGTGTTGGACCATGTGAAAGAGCTAAATAAGATGGCACTAGTTTGGATCAGGTTATCGGGCATTCCACTTGAGTTTTGGGATGAGAGGATCCTGAAATCCATTGGAGATTCCATTGGGCACTTTATAACTATGGATATGGTAACTTTGTAGAGGTCTCGGCTAGTTTTTGCGAGGTTTAATGTAAACGTGGTGGTGGGAACTTCCTTACTTGCATCTATTACACTAAGCTCAAAGTGGGCTAAGAAGATTCAACCCATCATTTTTTAGAATGCAAGGTTTTTTTGCTATAAATGCTCATCATTTGGGCATTTAATTGTAGATTATACTAAGCTAGATAGGATGGTTGAGGAGAATATTGAGGGTGAAATAGAACGAGGGGCTCCTCCTCAGGATTTAGGGGTGGTGGGTGCTAGCTCTCTTGATCCTAATGGCAAGGTGGTGACTCCCCCTCCTAGGAAGGAGCTAGAAGTGAAGGTCTGTCAAGTAGAAATGGAGAAGGGGTTGACTTCCCTTACTAGGAAGGAGCAAGAAGATAACACTCAAGCCATGAGGGGGAGGGTTAGGATGGAATAGTTGGAGGGGAAGTTTGGTTCGGTTCGGGACCCGGAGACACTTTGCACACAAGAAGGAGAGTTGGGAGGTTTGGAGGAAAGAGAAATTTATTTTCCCTTTTTGCAAGGAATTGAGGAGCTCCTTAGTACCCCTTCAAGGAACCTAGTGATTGAGGAGGTTTCTAGAGGAGACATAGATAAGGCTTTGGTGGATAGCGAGGAGAACAACTCAAAGAAGGGGGAAGTCAGTAGGGTCCTTTGCTAGAATGAGGATGAACAATCAAACAAGATTATGGATTCTCTAGCCCAACAAGATGATATGGAAGGGAACTGGTAAACTCAAAGAAGATGGTAGTGGAATTGTTGTTGGATGTAGGGAAGTCAGGAAAGCAAAGTAAGAGAGGAAAGAAGATGGCAAGGGAGGTGGCAAGTGGCAGGAAGGCATTTTTGGAATCTTTGTCAAAAGGTAGAAAATAATTATTCTATCATAGAACATGAGGGAGTAAACAACCCTCATAAGTAGTTTTCCCTCAAATAGCAACTAGCAAACTAGAAAAAAAATATCTTGCTCATTCAGGAGGTTAAAATGACTATGATTAGTTTGAAGAATATTGCAAGTTATGTTTGGCCACGAGAAAATTTTTGTTACAGTTAAGTGGAACATGTGTCAGGAGGAGTGGCTACATTCTAGAACCCAAATGCTAGTAATGGAAGTTTAATTTATAGTTCTAAATTCTATCTTATAACTAAACATAAGATGGGAGATAAGATTTGGAATATTGTTAACGTGTATGCTCATAATACCAGAAATGTAAGGCAAAACTAATGGGAGGAGCTGTCTATTTTTCTCTCTCAAAATAAGAACACCTTTTGCATGGGAGATTTTAACTCCCCTCTGTACCCTTCAAAGAAAATAGGAGGTATGATAGATTTTAATGATAGTATGAAAGATCTAGCTAATTTTATAAATAATAATGATTTAATGGATATGGAGATGCAAGGAGTGAAGTTCACATAGTCGAATAATAGGAAGGGTGTTGACCTTATTCAAGTCAACTTGGATAGACTTTTGGTCCAGGCTAGATGGGAAGGATTAACTTCCTCCTCCCTTACAGGACTACCCAGGATGGTCTTGGACCACGCCCCTATCCTTTTTAACTAGAAGGAATATTCCATGGGGGGCCCAAGACCTTTTAGATATGAAATAATGTGGCAATCCTATCCTGACTTCAACACTAGGGTGGCTGAGTGGTGGGGGATTAGAATTGAAGGGAAATAATGTATAGACTCTCTATTAAGCTGGAGAATGTATGACAAAATGTGCAGCCTTGGAAGAAAAAATATTTTGGCAATATCTTCAAGGCTAAGGTTGTGGTGGAAGGGAAGTTAGTTGAGCTCTAGGAAGCTATGGAGGAAGGCATACCCATGGATAACATTATCAAGGAGGAGGATAAATACAAAAAAGTGTGGAAGAAAATGATGATAAGGGAGGAGACTTATTGGAAGCAGAGTTCTAGGGTGTTATGGCTCAAAGTGGGTGATAAGAATGCTACATTATTTCATAGATCTGCCTCAATTCATAAATGAAGAAACACAATTGATAACATCAAAGATGACAATAATGTGAAGTTAGTTAAGCTTCAGGAGATAGGGAGTTGGGTGATGGCTTACTTCAGAAACTCTTACCTAGAAGAGCAAAGAGACTTTAGAGAGGAGGATAGGCAATGGCTGATTGATTCGATGCCCACAATGATATTAGTTGAAGAGAACAAGGAGTTAGTGCAAATGGTGACTAAGGAGGAAGTCTACAAAGCAATTTTCTCTATGAAAGCTTATAAATCCCCAAGATAAAAATGGTTTCTCGTCGGCATTCTTTCAGCACTTCTGGGAGGTTATCAAGTTAGACCTCCTTCAGGCAACCTATGATTTTCTTAGAACTGGGAAGCTTCTTCAACAACTCAATAAAAATTTCATTGTATTCATTCCCAAGGTAAAAGACCTAAAGGTCCTTTCTGACTTTAGGTCAATCAGTCTATGTAACACTACTTACAACATCTTCTCTAAAATTCTGGTGAATAGGTTGAAGCCACTGCTACATAAGTTCATTGGGAAAACCTAGAGTGGGTTTGTCCCTGGATGAAAAATCCTGGATGCTGCTATAACAACGCATGAAGTCTTGCACTCTATGGAGAAAAGTGGTAATCTTGGTATGGTCTTGAAACTTGACATCTCTAAAGCTTATGATAGGATTAATTCAACCTTCTTGTTAAAGTTATGGAAAGGATAGGCCTTAGAAGGTTATTAGATTGGTGAAGCTGATGGTGGAAATTGATAGCTATTCTATGATGGTTAACGAGTCATCTTGGGGAAATTTTGGAGGGGAAAGAGGACTTAGGCAGGGTGACCCTATCTCTCCCTACCTATTTACTATGGTTGGTGAAGTCTTGGGAAGAGCATTCATGAGAAAGTTGGAGGGGGGATAATCAAAGGCATTAAACTTGCTTCCACTCTACCTCTTGAAGTGATTCAACAATTTGTGGATGATACCTAACTTTGTAGGGAGTCCTCAGTGGCTTAACCTAGAGCTTGGAAGTTAGTGCTAGAGATATACGCAATGAACACTGGTCAAAATATTAATTTCGACAAAAGCAAGGTGTTCATCCTTAATACCCCCTGACCTTTAGCGGAGGATTGTTAATATTTTAGACTACAACATTATTGAGTTACTAGATATTTATCTAGGTCTCCCATTAATTGTGAAAGATGTGAGTAAAAAATTTTGGAATGGGATTCTAGAAAGAATGGAGAAAAAGATAATTGGTTGGAAAGGAAAAACCTTGAGTAGTGCAAGCAAGCTGCAACTGCTGATTTCCTTCCTCCAAGGATTGTCGGTGTCCTTCTTGTCCTTATTTAAAATTACACAGTGTGTGGCTAAGAAACTAGAGAAAATTCAATGTAACTTACTTTGGTTTGGAGGGAGCCAGAAGATTAGAATAATTTTGGTCAGCTGGGAAATGGTTTGTAAACCAAAGTAGAAAGGTGGTTTGGGAGTAAGGAAGATAACTGATCTGAACAATGTGCTTCTCACTAAGATGGGGTGGAACCTGATGAAGGGATGATCTAATTGGTGTAAATAATGAGAGCTAAGTACCTTGGAAATATTATGTTCTCTCACTGCACCTAGAGAAATGTTCTTCCTATGGGCTCTAAACTTTGGGGAAATATTGTGGGAAACATAACCATTTTGAAGGAGGGTGTTAGGTGGTTTGTGGGGAATGGTAACTAGATTAATTTTTTGGAGGGTACATTGCTTACAGATAAATATTTAATAAATAAAAAGTTTGGGTCTCTCTGGTATTACCTACAGGACCAAGGGGTGGAATGGTAGCTGATTTTATTTGTCAGGGAAGAAGCTGGAAAAAGGAAAAGTTGCAACCGAATGTTATGTTTGGAAGGGAGCTTCTTAATTTTTTGCTAGAGGAGTATAGAATCCCAGGAAGAGATAGGATTGATGAGTTCATTTGGGAGGCTACCTCAATGGGGGAGTTCTCGGTTAAATCTGCCTACAAATTATTGGTTGACAAAACCCTTGAACCTAATGACTGGGAAAATTTTTGATTTAATCACTTAATCCTGAAGATCAATATTTTTTGCTGGACAACCATTCATGGGAAAATTCTCACTATAGACAACTTGAAGAAGTGGGGGTTTCAATTACCAAGAAAATGTCATATGTGTAAGATGGAGTAAGAAAACATCAACCACTTATTCTTGAATTATAGGTTTGCTTCAAAGGTGTGGAATAAAATTCTTCAGATGTTGGAGGTGTATTGGGTGTTTAATGTGGATATGGGGCAATTGGTAATGAACTGGTGGGGCCCCTTTGCCCACTCCCTCCTAAGCTATCTATGGAAGATCATTCCTCCCCATGTCTGTTGGGGTATTTGGAAAGAGTGAAATAATAGGGTGTTTAAGAATAAGGGGAGGGAGGAGATTGTTATGGTTGAAAGGATCTACAAATTGATAGTTGAGAACATTCATTGCACCAATTGGAAAAAACTTGCATTTCCCCCTTCTACCCTAGAGATGAGGGTGGCCAAGTGCTGGTCATTGGTGGAAGGGATTATGGAAATTGATAATTCTAATCTTTTTGCTAGAAAAAGAACCTGGTGGAAACCCCTGCTTGCTACTTGTGTCAAACTCAATTTTGATTGTGATGCCAAAAAGGAGGGTTCGATAGGGGAAGGGATAGTTAGGATAGTAAGGGAAGGATGTTGTTGGTGTATACTGGTCAGTTAGGGAAAGTTTCTAATGATACAATAGAGGTGATGGCCCTGTACTGGGGCTTAAAATTGGGCATAAGTGTGGGCTCAAGGGATGTGCATATTGAAGGAGATTCTAAAATAATTATTGAAATTGTCAAAGGCAATATGAGGGAGGGATGGGCTATTAAATGTGTGACTGATGATATCAAATACTATTAACCATTCTAATAGGTTTGATTTGAATCACATATTTTGGGAGAGAAATAGTGTGGTTGATGGAATGGCAGTGATCGGATTATGGGTTAAGGGGCTTAGAGGTTGGAGGAATTTGAATTCATTGCCAAATTTGGTAAGGGAGTTAGTGAGCCACAAAGTGAGAAATGATGAGTCCTAGTTGGTTATTTTTTATGCTGTTGAGCTGGCAAAGAGGACATGTCCTTGAAGTACAAATGGCAAGGAGAAAAGAATATAGTACGGATAATAAATATGCATGGCCTAAAAATTGGAAGTTTGAAATGGGGGGATATTTTATTTATTTCCCTAAATGTGTCATCGTACACCATGCAAAGAAATGAATTATTTTTTAAAGGTTTGATGTGCATTAGGAATGATGAAAACGATTGGGGGATAGATCATGGTGGCCGACATGTGATCTTTTTTACCAAGTTGGCTATTTTCATTGTTACTATTAATTGTGATTATCATCTCCACTTTTGGGTTTTTCTGCCTAAGTGTGAAGTCTTTTTTAGATATTGTGTATGGGCTATGAAGAGAAAGGAGAGGAAAAAATTTCAAAGTTGGGTTGTGATTTGATGTGCAATGAATCAACTATGATTGATGAAAATATGAGGAAGCCCTTAATGTGGTACTTACTAAAGGAGGGTGGTTTTGTCTCATTTATGGAGGCACTTAATGTTAGATTGTGGTGACTGATCAGGAAAGTACTGTACATACTTCATAAATAGTGGGGTTCGGGGCATCGCCCCGAAAAAAAAAAAATTTGGAAGTAGCTGACATGGTAGCTGACATATTATGGCCGACAATATGGCTGACATGTTATAACCCTAAAGAGGTTTAATACTTGTATAAAAGGGGCTTAGGGTTGGGTATTTTTTTTATGTGTGGTGATACGAAATTGGTTCTTGCGGCGGTATTGAGCTGTAAGGGATTACGGATTGTAATCAAGTTGTAATCACTGGATTGTAATAAGATCGGACTTGCTGTTTGGTGGACGTAGCCCAGGGATTGGGTGAACCACGTTAAATCTTGGTGCCTTGTGTTCATTTTTGTGTGTTCTATTATTTTTTGTTATTGGTTATATTTGCATGTAGTTTTTATTTCTGTCCGTGGTTTATCCTAACACTTAATAGGCATGATGAGAATCACTCTATGCAATTTGTTAACTCCTAGGAGAACCATAGAGTTACCATAAATGGTATCTCATTTCATATTTTGGATGAGGCGATTACTCTGGCGACAGGCTTGGCCATGAAGGGTAGGAAATGGTAGAAGGTGATGAGGGTGATAGATGTTGTGAGCCTACAACATTTTTTCATGGATCGTGAGAAACTGATTTGGCATAGAGACAGTTTCATTCAGGTGAAGCTTCTTGATCCATGGAACTAGGTTTGTTTGGTTTTGATGAAATATCTTACCCTAAAAGGAAGGTTTGGAGTCTGCTACTACTATCACTTTTCTCTCCTTAATCAATTTTGCCACCGTGTTTTGATTTCTCTTCCTTTCTTCCTACTACATGAATTAAAGGATACTATTGTTGATGTGAAAGAAAAAATGAAAAAGGGAGTTAATTTTATAGTTTTACAATAGGGTTTAATTTTTAGGTTGTACCAATTCACCTCGCCTTGGCTCTCATGGGATTATGGAAATTGACATTCCCGCCCATCCAAACCCCCAGCCATAAATGGTTCCCCTTAGGATTACAAGTCTTAGAGCCCCTACCCCGTAACCCTCATCTAGTGGGTCCTTGTGAATCCTTCCCCCAAGGGGAAAAGAGGAAGGTAGGATAAAGGGAAGGAGAAGGAGGTGGTGAAGTCAGAGGATGAGGGGAGAGGAGGTAGGAGGAGGTTGGGGAGGTTTATAAAATATAATGCTAAGAGGAAGTTAAAGGAGGGAGCCTCAAAGGAGGATTCAAATTTAGAATACTCTAGGTTAGATTCAAATGATGAAAAGGAGAATAAGGATGTGTCGCATGTTTTGGTGATAATTGAGTTGGGGTGTGTGGACCTAACAAAGTGTTAGTTACTTGATACAGTGGATAGGATGCTTTCCCCCATAACGATCTCCTCCCCTATTAAGGTTGTTTTTGAAAGTGCTACTAACCCCTTGTTTGTTTAGGATACCACAAAGACTGATATTAATGGCTATCCAAGTGGTCTGCATAAGTTTGTTAACGAGGCATGAGAAAGAATTCATGCACTAGAGGAGAGAATTCACCAATTGACCAACTACATAATTAAAGTGACACATGTGGTAGCTACCACTCTATACCTAATCAAGGATGCAGATGGGGACCTTGTTGGTTCCCAAAACCATAGATTGGAAATCCAAGAGCCTGCCACTTCTCTGATAGGACTTATCAATCAGTTCTGGCGAATGAATGGGAATACTTCTTGATTCCCCTGCACTTCAAACTCTGCTACACCTAGGCAGGTAGACCACCTACTCAAACCTGATTACTTGTTTCAGATCTTTTCTCAAGCCAATTTAAACTTTGAGGGTTCTTTGGCTGGCGAAATCCTCAAACTCGATCAAAATGAAACTGAATGTTGGATAATAGTTAAATGTTTTGTATAAGGTTTTAAAAATGGATTATGATACTTGTAGAAGGAATGTGTAAATTTTTTGACTTCAATAATAGAAAGACCAATGCCTCTACTCATCTGAGCAATAGAGTCATCTTTAGTGAATTTTCATGTACAAATTCATAATGTTTTACACACTTTACTACCAACAATTAAATAATCAAAATGCAACAGATCAATTATTATGCAATCTTAAATTAGTTTAGATTGAATTTTAACTCCTTTGGGAGACAAATTGGACACAAATATGGAAACAATTAAATATTTCACAGTATTTGTCATGATCAAATTGAAATGCTAAATGATCTTTTCCACTTATTCGATATTTAAATTGTATACAGAATTCCAAAAAATAATTACAAAGGACAATTCACTTGCAATTTAAGTCTCCACACCTTTAATAATAAACAAAAAACATTTTATTTTATTATTTAAATAAAATAGTAGAATTTGTATTACAAAGTCATAATATAGCCCCTTGTTCCTCCATACAATAAAAAAAATGAAATACTTTCTCTTGAGAGAATATAAAATGTTTGGATATATCCTTCTTTTTGAATGTATAACCTTATTTATATCTTTGTATTTTAAGGATGTGACTTTTCTCAAAAGTCATCACTTAAATATACATTTCAATAACAATTCCATTTTACGTTAATTAAACCAGTGGTTTAGTTTAATCAATTTCCTAGTCACATCTTTACGATTCTTGGGGTCCTTCAAGACTCCTTAATTATATTTTTATGAGCCTTATAATGTAACTTATATTACTTGATCTGTCTATTGATAAACTTCATTTTTTCTTTGCCATGTGATTTGAGATGGCTTCAAGTTATGATATTATATTTTACTGCTTCTACCATTTCATTATTTTTCTTCTATCATAGACAACATTGATAGGAATCATATACATTTTGTTAATCACATCCATAGCAAAACTTTTGCACTTTGTGCCCTCACATCTTCATTTGGTAAATCCTATTCTGTGTGATTAAAATCATGAGATAAGGTAGTTGCATAAACATTTAATTATTTTTTGCGTCAACCGAGCACTCTAAAGTAATCCTGACTTCATTTGAGTGTACTTCTAAAGAATTTGAATTGTCATCGTTCTCTACTTCATAATATGATGATGTTTGCCACTGCGAAGAGTTTCTCTTTCTTCCTCACTCCTGAGCATCTTTATTAAATATAAATATTATAATATCATTTCAAATATAAGGGCAATGCTGAAGGTGTGCAATGGAATTTTCTGTATTACTATTTTATATCTTTCACAAGTTTCGAAGCCATTTTTAGGTTTGCAATTTTTCCCTCACAGGAAATAGATTCCACAAAACTAGATAACTTTGGTTTTGCCTGCTGGTTCTTGTATGGTCTAGTCTCCTACTCTCTCTGTCTTCACATTATGTTAAAACATGATAAGCTGGACAATTTCATGATCTCTTTACAGGATCACATGTTGTGTATCATCATGATTATCCTTCTTGGATCTCAATAAAGTTCAATCATTGGGAAGCTGCAACAAGTTTACTGGGGCTGGGCATTATCTAGAGTAAATATTGCAGGCCTGATATATATTTTGGTAGATAACACTGGAAGAGTTTCTAAGTGGAGATCTGTGAATTGGCATTTGAAGAGTCTGCCTTTTGGAGTATGCATTAGTATTATAAATTTACTAAACCATACACATTCATATTCAGTTTGGCATTATTCTTTAACTATATCATATTTTGATCTATGTATCTCATGTTCTAATTGGGAAATGAAATACTTGTAATGTATTCTGTAGTCAGTAATCAAATTTGAACATGCTAGAGAGTAATGGCATAGTTATCACTTATGTTCTTTTTTTGACTGACTCTCACTGACCTCTCATTAAATGCACACTATTAAAGTACAAAAAAGTGTATAACTTCATAGTCTTTGTCTAACAATACTTTATCCCTTTGAAACTTTGGTATTATTATTTAAATGGAGGTTAAAATTTTGCAAGAAAATTTGAGCTCCATTAGATATGCTTCTTGTGAGCATAATGAGATTCTAGCTATCTTTGGAAGAGAAAACCAAGCATCCATTCTTAACATTGATGCATGGGTGAAATTGGGTGGCCCCAGGCCCCCCAAAAAATGAACATAGGTCCTTCCCTCTATCAAACACTTGATTTTTCTTGTATAACGGTTTCAACATGCTCATCATGATATAGTTTCCTGTAATGAACCCTTTTTGGGGGTCCATCATTTTTCTACGACTTTCTTTCTATTTATATTATTCTCGTGATGATTTTGATAATCTTCTTCTCATTGATCGGAGTTTCCTCTTGAACTATACATTTTTCATATTTCTGAATCCCAATCACCTCCTCTAATATAGTTCGATTGGTCTAAAAAAAAATATGTTCGCATTGTCTATGAATGTGAGGTATCTTGCTTTGCTTGAAGTTTCCATTTATCTCTACACTAATGCTATGGTCTCTGCTTATTACCGCTGAAGATATCAGTTGATTATTTATTTCTGGATGTTGGCTTACCTTGTTCCACAATAGATCTTGCTTGATGTAATGTATTTCTCCATCCATCATTTTTTTGACCACCTCTACAAAATTCCCTTATGTTGTTCTTTGTATCTTCACTTTTATACATGTTGCTCGGTATTGGCCAATAGTCACATCCGTAGGTGTTAACTAATTAATTATATCATGTATTATTATTATTATTATTATATGTTCTTAAATATTATGGCTATCATATTAAATATGTTATATAAACATATATAATACCATATTGTATTATCATTAATTCTTGTATCATTAATATATATAATATTATATTAAATAGTTTATTAGTCAACTTATTATCATTAGCTATTAATATGATATATATTCAAATGTGATAATATTTGAATATATTATAATCTTTATTGATTTATAGTGTAATTATAATAATAATAATTATTTTATTATTATTAAAATATATGTCAAAATCAGGGATATTACAAATGATATCATAACATTATTCTGGAGTATGATCATCTCATTATATTTCATTATAAAGCTATTATTGTTATTATGAATAATATCAATTTAGGAATAATTAAATAGGATTATTTATATTACATAATTAAATAAATAATGGTCTATATAGTTTATCATTATTATTCTTTTTGTCAGAAATCAATAAGAATATAGGAATTATTATAGTTTAGGAGGGGTCATGACAGTCCATCCCTCTCGAATTTGCTTGTCCTCAAGCAATAAATATTTTTATATTTGTTTCACCTTATATAACGAAATTGATTACTAGATCCCATTCAAATTTTTACTTGTAATATTACTTCATTCTATTCTATAAAAGAGCCACATGTGCAGGATATACATTAATACGATGAACCACATAGAACATGAATTCACTCAAATCATGAAGTACATATAACACATAAACATATACATGGTTTTTTATTTAGTCATAAACAGATTAAATACATGTAGCATACAAATTATGATATGTACATATAAATCATGTGTAAAGATACATGAATACAGATGGAGCATGAATCATATATTGAGAATGAAGCTAAGGATTTTAATATAAAACATGGAGTAAACATGTCAAACATAAGGAAATAAATTCATGGTGAACACCAAAGATATGAAGAAGCACACTCAAATACACACCAAACATGTAATCCATGGAATAGCGCTCATTGAACACATAAATCATAAGTACATGTTATGCATGTAAGTCATGAAGCAAAAATTAAGAATACATGAGTACATGTAAGGCATGGCTAATGAAAATGAATGCACCTAGCACATACATAACGTATCGTACAAAGAATACTTAGGAATTCATACAAATCATGAGGTATACATTAGCATATATCATGCACATGAGCTTACTTAAGTCAAGGACAATACATATGAATAAAGCATGTACATTAGTTCAATTAAGTCGTTGAGTATATATGCAAACACATATAGAACATAAGGGATTAAAGCATACAAATGAGCTTTATGAAGTATTCATAGAAGCATCTATGAAGAGTGTGAAGGATATATTCAAGGCACGAAGCATGAGGTGGACATATGAGAAGAGTATGTATTAAGCTTAGAATAACATATATAGTTATGTTTCTTATACACACAACACATAAAGTGCATATATTTAAAACATAAAGAACATTCATGAAGCCATATAAATGCACACAAGACAATACATATATGTCATACACTCAAAGCATGGGGTATCATACCCAGCATAAAGACATGAAGTAGTGCATAAGTACACATCAACACATCACAGATAAAGATATAAATACACACCAAAAAATTTAAGACATGAAGAAATGCATAGGTATATGTCAAACACATAAGGAAAGAAGCACACAAACAATACACAAAACATACATGGGGAATGTCCTCACGAGTTACTCCTACATGAAGTTGCAACAATAACGTATACATATGAACATATGAGGACATGAGGAATACATGTGTTTGTGTAAAGACATGAGGTAGACACACTGAAAACACAAAGCATACACATTGATGCATGAAGACACAAAGTAGACACAAAGTATACACATTGATGCAAGAAAATGCAAAGTAGACACGATGTAGACACATCATACATAACCCTGATTAGATCCTAAAGTTAACAATGTGCAATGACTATACTCCTTCATTAGGCTTATGAACTCTGCAACCACAAAATAAGCATCAGTACATGTATAGAAATATACATAAGCTTTAAAGAAATTCGAATAAAAATAAGTTAATCCAAGCGAGTTCCATACTAAGCACAAGAGAAGAAATTTGGCCCGCTTGGCCCCGGTGGTGGGTGTTAGGCATCCACATGAGGTGGTCTATTTAGTGGATTGTTCTTGTGAAAAAGAGCCATTACTACCTTTCCCTTAGCTAGCACTACAATAGGGTGTTTTCTCCTAATTGTAGATTCCATAGGAAGTGGTAGGGTTCTCTTTTCTTATTTACATAATCCTTTGGAATGAATCTTTCTCCCTTTCCTTATTACGATCATCGTAAGATGGTAGATTTATGGTGCAGAGGGCACATGAAACAAGCTCCAAGCTTATCTGACAAGTGCTCAAAATTACTCTGCCTCTCCCTCCACCAACTCCCTACCTTAGGATATCATAATGTGGATGAGAAGATGAGCATTAAATGTAATTTAATTAGTTCATTTGAAAGATTTCTTCTTATAGTACACAAACAACTTTCTCTCTCCTTGTTACGATCATCTTGATGATAGAATGATGGTGTAGAGGGCGCGCAAAACAAGCTCCAAGCAATTCCAACAAGTGCTCGAAATTACTCTGCCTTTCCCTCCACCAACTCCCTATCTAAGATTATGTAATTTTGGACGAGAGATAGACTCTTTGTACTATAATTGAAATGTATTCTAATTACTATGTTTTCCTTAAGTCAACATTTATTTATATTTCATTTTTTTCCTTTTTCATATATATATATATATATATATATATATATATATATATATATATATATATATATATATATATTCCATTTATATAGCCCTTGAATATTCAATGATATATTACCTTGCATATAATAAATGATTAAAGTGTATATATATTATGTTCATTATCATAATAATATAGTGAAGGAAATTAAATGTTTACTGTTTACATTTCCTTACCTTACATTGGATGGCTCTCATATATTAATGGGTCAGTTTTTCACTCAAGCTCATATATATTGCTGCACTTTATCTATTTAATATTAGAAATAAAATTTGATAATGTATAGAAATTTAAAAATGTAACCATACCATATTCTTACGTTATTTGGGATTCAGCCCCACCTTCAATGCTTGTCTCAACGGCTCCAGTTTTTGTAATGAACCATTATACTACTATCCAAAGTTTTTGGATAAAGCTGCACTGAAACCTTTAGCAAGCTTTGAGGTTAAATGACTTAATATTTCTATCTCCATTGTTCATGAGAGTCTTCCTCTTCTCAAATTGGCTTTTTACAATGAATAGTGGATGGACATTTTTTGTCTTTTCAATTCAATCCTTTTGAAGATAAATATTTTTCCCATTGAAATTTCATTTAGATTCAAATTTTTATTGCTTTGTAGGTAGGTAATATTTGGTTTCTTCAACAAACACAAGCATTTCAATCAGTCATTGTCAATGCCACCTATTGGGATTAATGTTGGCCCATCATGCACATGCAAAAGATATCAATTATCATCGTTGCCTTCACCGACACCCATCTATCAACTATTATCAAATTTCATTCTCTATTATTTATGTTTTTTTTTCTATGCCAAATAAACATAACTCTACCATATAATAATTATCTATGCTTAACTTTAGGGTTGTAAAGTCAAATGTCGTTCACTAGATTTTGCATCTGCAACATTTCAGCTTACATTCAACTACTAATTCATTCTTATCATGATAATTAGGGTTTCTTAAAGGTAGTTCCCTCGTGCGTGGAAGTCATATCTCTCTTAGGATTTTCCATTGTAGAGGTGACACTTTATCTGCTACCAATAAAATGCTCCTTGTCACCTCCATTGAACATCAATGTCACTATGATTTTTGATAACTGCATATTGATCTGTAATTGATCAAATGTTTTAACAAATTATATGCACCATGTGAACTCTTGGTTTGGGTGATATCATGTGTTCGTATGAATATTGCCTATATGTTGAATATGAATATCATATCCAAAATTTAATTATCTTTTGTTATAAAGATATGCATCTCAAATCTGATATATCAAGTGTTGCACCCATCGTTCCATATTGAAACAACTATCCAACTATCACTGCACAAATATAGTTGTTTCTACTCTTCATAGAATATATTGTTTTAGTCTTCATCCCTCTTTTTCATTTATACCCTTTCTTTGATAACACGTTGTTTTTAACTTCTTCCCTTATCTTTTATGTTCGATACTGTATGGTGGCTCTTTCATGTAGCTATTCCTTAACACTCACAATTCTTTTGTTTGGTTTTACGCTAACTCTAATATGATTATATATGACTGAATAGATTGTTTTTCTTTTATGCTTCATTCACTATTCAGCGATAGCAATTGAGGGCTGATGTATGTTCATACAAACATATTAAGGATGCCAATGTAGTCAAAATGGGGCTTTCACAAGAAGCATCGACTTGCAAGGAATCCATATCAAGAAAGGATTCTGAAGGAGAAAGTTGACAAGGTTGAAGAATTAATAAAATTGTGTGGCGAAATTGTGGTCAATACTTGCATATCACTACCTATGTCACAGAGAATGTGCCGTCAAAATACATGGTGAATACGGCAATGGAAGTTTAGTGTAATACCACAAAAACTAAGATACCATTCAGAGATAACTTGGTGATTTTATTCTTCTGTCTAATCACAGCAAGAAGGTTGGCAGTCTTCAAAAATTAAACTAAATAGATAGAGCAATGCCAATAATGTCAATAGAAGGTTAATTCATTACAAGCTAGTGACGGGAATTCTCAGTGAAAAGTTCACTTAATCGGCCATTAGAAAGAGACAAACATCATAAAAATCTAAACTTTAGTCTGTGCCAGATAGTTGCCTAACTTACAATCAACACAACTACGGTCATGATAATAGTAGCGAGTAAATGATTTAATTTGTTTTAGTTTGGATTAAGGCAACACAGGCAAGTCGTCCGAATACATAATCTACGTGAAACACTGAGATTGAAAGAAATATGTCATCCTTCACAAAAAGATAGAATTATAAAGGTCTTCTCAGAAACCATGTGTCCCTAAAAGCTTGAGGATTTTGCTCCATATGACAAATCATAAAATATTGTTTTGGAACAAAGATTCCAACTTTTAATGATTCCTCACAATTTATCACATTTATAAATTCTTTAGCATATAGAGTTTTAATATATTTTTCAAACATAATTCATTGAATCTCAATATTTCCCATTAATACCAACAAAATGGCAAGCTCAAAGCTCTGATACCATTTGTAATGAACCCTTTTTGGGGGTCCATCATTTTTCTACAACTTTCCTTCTATTTATATTATTCTCGTGATGATTTTGATAATCTTCTTCTCATTGATCAGAGTTTCCTTTTGAACTATACATTTTTCGTATTTCTGAATCCCAATCACCTCCTCTAATATAGTTTGATTGGTCTCAAAAAATATATGTTCGCATTGTCTATGAATGTGAGGTATCTTCCTTCGCTTGAAGTTTCCATTTATCTCTGCACTAATGCTATGGTCTCTCCTTATTACCACTGAATATATCAATTGATTATTTATTTTTGGATGTTGGCTTACCTTGTTCCACAGTAGATCTTGCTTGATGTAATGTATTTCTCTGTCCATCATTTTTTTGACCACCTCTGCAAAATTCCCTTATGTTGTTCTTCGTATCTTCGCTTTTATACATGTTGCTCAGTATTGGCCAATAGTCACATCCATAGGTGTTAGCTAATTAATTATATCATATATTATTATTATATGTTATTAAATATTATGGTTATCATATTAAATATGTTATATAAACATATATAATACCATATTGTATTATCATTAATTCTTGTATCATTAATATATATAATATTATATTGAATAGTTTATTAATCAACTTATTATCATTAGCTATTAATATGATATATATTCAAATGTGATAATATTTGAATATATTATAATCTTTATTGATTTATACTGTAATTATAATAATAATAATTATTTGTTTATTATTAAAATATATGTCAAAATCAGGGATATTACAAATGATATCATAACATTATTCTGGAGTATGATCATCTCATAATATTTCATTATAAAGTTATTATTGTTATTATGAATAATATCAATTTAGGAATAATTAAATATGATTATTTATATTACATATTTAAATAAATATTGGTCTATATAGTTTATCATTATTATCTTTTTGTGAGAAATCAATAAGAATATAGGAATTATTATAGTTTATCTAATTATAAGATTCTCTTGAGGAGGGGTCATGACATTTCCCTTCATCATTTGTTTAGGATTAGAATTCGCCCTTCCTTCATCAACAAGAGTATTTAAACATAGATAAACTTCTAAATCTTTCACCCCCAACATCTGAACCCTTGCTGAATTTGACGCATCACTCATATGGATAACACTCGATGGATTAGTTTGATCAATGTAATCTTTGGTATCCATCTTATGTTTAGGCTTTGAGAGATCACTTGATGTACTACAATTTTTGCCAAATGGAAGATCTTTATATATACAATCTGAGCCATCCTCACCCAACGAGTTCAAAGATAATTTGCATTCAAGAAATGTTACCTCTCTCTCATTAAGAACTCCATCAGATATGATACTTGGAAAATTTTCATAAATACTCAACACATTCTCATCATTATGCATGATTGATACTATCGCTTCTTCATGTATTTGCTGCAACTATTGCTCATACGATGAATTAAAAGAAGTCTCATCTTTTGAATACATGTCATGAGTTTCATCAATTTCAAAATTAGACCTACTATCTTCATCATGATGTTGATGGATTTGGCTACATGGAAAATCCTCTTCATACGATGGATTTGAGAATGTAGCGAATTCAGAGTTGTCTTCAATCACTTCTTCTTCAAACAATGGGTTTAGGTAGATGGAGAATTCAAGCATACTATCATGAGAACTTTCATCAAAATTAGAAAATATTTCATCAAATAGTGTACTAATTTTATCCTTCTGGGAAACATTATCTTCTTGACTAGTAAGACAGATGTTTTCATCAGCAATATATCCTAAGACTTCTTCATGTTCATATGTTGAATGCAATTCTATATCATCTTCACTATATGATTCCTTAGAATGATCATCTCTTTCATCCAATACTTCTTGAGAATGAGCTAATACATCACCTTGCTTACCATAGTCAATTGAGAAAAAATTTAAACCATTTTGTTCAACATGTTTATGATATTCCATGTCTAACAAAGTTGAAATTTATTCCACACTCAAAGAATCCTCTTCCTCCTTTTCACACTCACTATCACCTATAAGCATATGAATATCATCATGGGTTGATTCTCCTTCAGAATCCCTAAACTCTCCATCTCCATTTGAATATAAAATTTCATTTGACTCATATGTTACTTCAGTCTCGCATTCATTTTTCTCTGGAACTAGTTCATTATCAATGAGTTTGAGAAAGTTAAGAAACTGATGATCATATAAGAGGCCTAATTCTCACATTCTGTTGAGAAGATCAGATGATGGAGGTTTGTATTCCAAAGATATCTCTTAATAGGCATTGAACATCGTTATGAAGAATTGTGTTGGAGATTCATCTTTTGGCTTTTCTAAATTCAAATATACATCGAAAGGAGATATATAACTTGGAATTTCATCCAATATTTTGAGGAGAAGCATCAAATTAGGATCTTTTGGTGAGATTCCCAACTCACAAAACTTCCTTATCAATCCCTTGCATGGAGGCATGATGTTTGAAGGTACTTCCTGAAAAAATCCACCATCCTTATAAACAAATGTGTCGATGTCTCGCCTTTATATCTTTCCAAATTGAAAAATGCATCTAAGGGTTGTGTGTATTCTTCCTCCATGGTGTAACATATATCCACCTCCTGATCATAGTATACTTTCTCCATGTTAGGTAATCAAATCATTTCCTTTTGAGTCCTTTCCCTCAATAGAGTTACCAACTGAAAATTTATTAAATAGAGTTGCCACCTCTTTCGAGGAATGTCTTGATCTTCTAGGTTCTTAATTCCAGCAAAGTAAACCTTCAAAAAACTGATACAACTTTTGATATTGATCTACAAACTTAGAAATTCTGGGTAACTTCGCAACATGTATTGTGAGAAACTCTCCCCAATAGTGTCGCCAACATATTGGTTTCCAAAATCACAGATTGGAAATCCAAGAGCTTGCCACTTCTCCGATAGAACTTCTCAATTAGTTCTAGCCAATGAATGGGAATACTTCTCGATTCACCTACACTTCAAGCTCTGCTACACCTATGTAGGTAGACATCCTTGAACCTGATTACTTGGTTTAGAGCTTTTCTAAAGAGAATTTAAACTTTGAGAGTTCTCCAGCTGGCAAATTCCTCAAACTCAATCAAAATGAAACTAAATATTGGATAATAGTTAAATGTTTTGTATAAGGTCTTAAAAATGGATTCTAATGCTTGTAGAAGGAATGTATAGATTTTTTGACTTCAATAATAGAAAGATCAGTGACTCTACTCATTCGAGCAATAGAGTCAACTTCACTGAATTTTCATGTACAACTTCATAATCTTTTACACACTTTACTACCAACAATTAAATAATCAAACTGCAACAAATCAATTATCATGCAATCTTAAATTAGTCCAGATTGAATTTTAACTCCTCTGGGAGACAAACTAGACACAAATATGGAAACAATTAAATATTTCACAATATCTTTGATGATCAAATTTAAATGCTAAATGACATTGTACACTTATCTGATATTTAAATTTTATACAAAATTTCAAAAAATAATTAAAAAGGACAATTCGCCTATAGTTTAAATCTTCACACCTTTAATAATGAACAAAAACCATTTTATTTTATTGTTAAAATAAAATATTGAATTTGTATTACAAAGTCATAATATATCCCCTTATTCCTCCTTACAATACAAAATATGAAAAACTTTCTCCTGAGAGAATATAAAATGTTCAGATATGTCCTTTTTTTCTGAATGTATAGCCCTTATTTATATCTTTGTATTTTAAGAATGTGACTTTTCTCAAAAGTCATCACTTAAATAACATGCTTTCAACAACAATTCCTTTTTAGTTTAATTACACCTTTGGTTTAGTTTAATCAATTTCCTATTCACATCTTTACGATTCTCAGGGTCCTTCAAGACTCCTTAATTATCAAAATGTAACAATTAAATAATCAAAATCTAATAGATCAATTATTATGCAATCTTAAATTAGTCCAGATTGAATTTTAACTCCTCTAGGAGACAAATTGGACACAAATACAAAAACAATTAAATATTTCATAGTATATGTGATGATCGAATTAAAATGCTGAATGACCTTGTCCACTTATCTGATATTTAAATTGTATACAGAATTCCAAAATATAATTACAAAGGACAACTCGCCTACAGTTTAAATCTCCACACCTTTAATAATAAACAAAAAATGTTTTATTTGATTATTAAAATAAAATAATAGAATTTGTATTACAAAGTCATAATATAGCCCCTCATTCCTCCATGCTATAAAAAATATCAAATACTTTCTCCTAAGAGAATATAAAATGCTTGGATATATCCTTTTTTCTAAATGTATAGCCCTTATTTATATCTTTGTATTTTAAGGATGTGACTTTTCTCAAAAGTCATCACTTAAATAACATCCTTTCAATAACAATTCCTTTTTAGTTTAATTACACCTTTGGTTTAGTTTAATCAATTTCCTAGTCACATCTTTATGATTCTCAAGGTGCTTCAAGAGCTTTAATAATAATAAAAAAAAAACCTTTTATTAAAATAATAGAATTTGTATTACAAAGTCATAATATAGCCCCTTGTTCCTCCATACAATAAAAAAATATGAAATACTTTCTCCTGAGAGAATATAAAATGTTTGGATATGTCCTTTTTTTTGAATGTATAGCCCTTATTTATATTTTTTTATTTTAAGGATGTGACTTTTCTCAAAAGTCATCACTTAAATAACATCCTTTCAATAGCAATTCCTTTTTAGTTTAATTATACCTTTGGTTTAGTTTAATCAATTTCCTAGTCACATCTCTATGATTCTCGGGGTTCATATGCCATATGCAATTGTTAGATTGTGGTGACTAATCAGGAAAGTACTGTACATACTTCATAAATAGTGCCGACATGGTAGCCGACATATTATGGCCGACATATGGCCGACATGTTATAACCCTAAAGAGGTTTAATACTTGTATAAAAAGGGCTTAGGGTTGGGTATTTTTGAGATGTGGTGATACGAAATTGGTTCTTGCGGCGGTATTGAGCTGTAAGGGATTACGGATTGTAATCAGGTTGTAATCACTGGATTGTAATAAGATCGGACTTGCTGTTTGGTGGACGTAGCCCAGGGATTGGGTGAACCACGTTAAATCTTGGTGCCTTGTGTTCATTTCTGTGTGTTCTATTATTTTTGTTATTGGTTATATTTGCATGTAGTTTTTATTTCTGTCCGTGGTTTATCCTAACAGCAATTCTATATCATCTTTACTATACAATTCCTCGGAATGGTCATCTCTTTCATCCAATACTTCTTGAGAATGAGTTGATACATCACCTTGCTCACCATAGTGAATTGAGAAAAAATTTAAACCATTTCATTCAACACTTTTCTGATATTCCATGTCTAACAAAGCTGAAATTTCTTCCGCACTCAAAGAATCCTCTTCTTGCTTTTCACATTCACTATCACCTGTAAGCATATGAATATCATCATGGGCTAGTTCTCCTTCAGAATGCCTAAACTTTTCATCTCCATTTGAATATGGAATTTCATTTGATTCATATGTTACTTCAATCTCGCATTCATTTTTCTCTAGAACTAGTTCATTATCCATGAGTTTGAGAAAGTTAAGAAACTGATGATCATATAGGAGGCCTAATTCTTGCATTCTGTTGAGAAGATTAGATGATGGAGGTTTGTATTCCAAAGGTATCTCTTGATAGGCATTCAACATCCTTATGAAGAATTGTGTTGTAGATTCATCTTCTAGCTTTTCTAAATTCAAATATGCATCCAAAGGAGATATATAACTTGGACTTTCATCCAATATTTGGAGGAGAAGCATCAAATCAGGATCTTTTGGTGAGATTCCCAACTCACAAAACTTCCTTATCAATTCCTTGCATGGAGACATGATGTCTGAAGGTACTTCCTGAAAAATATCCACCATCCTTATAAACAAATGTGTCGATTTCTTGCCTTTATATCTTTCCAGATTGAAAATGCATCTAAGGGGTGTATGTATTCTTCTTCCATGGTGTAACATATATCCACCTCCTAATCATAGTATACTTTCTCCATGTTAGGTAATCAAATCATTTCCTTCTAAGTCCTTTCCGTCAATAGAGTTACCAACTAAAACTTTATTAAATGGAGTTGCCACCTCTTTTTAGGAATGTATTGGTCTTTTGGGTTCTTACTTCTAGCAGAGTACACTTTCAAACAAACTGATACAACTTCTGATATTGATCAATGAACTTAAAAATTCTAGGTAACTTTGCGATATGTAATGCGAGCAACTCTCTCTAGTAGAGTTGCCAATCTATTGGTTCTCAAAACTACAGATTGAAAATCCAAGAGCCAGCCACTTCTCCAATAGGACTTCTCAATTAGTTGTAGCCAATGAGTGAGAATACTTCTTGATTCCCCTACATGTCAAGCTCTAGTACACCTAGGTAGGTAGACCTTCCCCTTGAACTTGATTATTTGGTTCAGAGCTTTTCTAAAGAGAATTTAAACTTTGAGAGTTCTCCGACTAGCAAAGTCCTTGAACTTGATCAAAATGAAACTAAATGTTGGATAATAGTTAAATGTTTTGTAGAATATTTTAAAAATGGATTCTGATGCTTGTAGAAGGAATGTATAGATTTTTTGACTTCAATAATAGAAAGACCAGTGTCTCTGCTCATCCAAGCAATAGAGTCAACTTCAGTAAATTTTTACATACAACTTCATAATGTTTTACACACTTTACTACCAACAATTAAATAATCAAAATGCAATAGATCAATTATTATGCAATCTTAAATTAGTTCTAATTAGATTTTAACTCTTCTGGGAGACAAACTGGACACAAATATGGAAACAATTAAATATTTCACAGTATCTGTGATGATCAAATTTACATGCTAAATGACCTTGTCCACTTATCTGATATTTAAATTGTATACATAATTTCAAAAAAAATTACAAAGGACAATTCGCCTACAATTTAAATCTGCACACCTTTAATAATAAATAAAAAAATATGTTATTTTATTATTAAAATAAAATAATAGAATTTGTATTACAAAGTCATAATATAGCCCTTTATTCCTCCATACAATAAAAAACATGAAACCCTTTCTCCTTAAAAAATATAAAATATTCAGAATGTCCTTTTTTTTTAATGTATAACCCTTATTTATGTCTTTGTCGTTTAAGGATGTGACTTCTCTCAAAAGTCATCACTTAAATAACATCCTTTCAATAACAATTCGTTTTTAGTTTAATTACACATTTGGTTTAGTTTAATCAATTTCCTAGTCACACCTTTACGATTCTCGGGGTCCTTCAAGACTGCTTAATTAAATTTTTATGAGCCTTATCGAGCAACTTATATTACTTGATCTGTCTATTGATAAACTTCATTTTTTCTTTGCCGTTTGAATCGAGATGGCTTCAAGTTTTGATATTATATTTTACTGCTTCTACCATTTCATTATTTTTCTTCTATCACAGACGATGTTGATGGGAGTCATATACATTTTGTTAATCGCATCCATAGCAGAACTTTTGCATTCTGTGCCCTCACGTCTTCATGTGCTAAATCCTATTCTGTTCGATTAAAATCATGGGAGAAGGTAGTTGCATAAACATTTAATTATTTTTTGCATCAACCGAGCACTCTAAAGTAATCCTGACTTTATTTGTGTGTTCTTCTGAAGAGTTTGAATTGTCATCGTTCTCTACTTTATGATATGATGATGTTTGCCGTTGGGAATAGTTTCTCTTTCTTCCGCACTCCTGAGTATCTTTATTAAATATAAATATTATAATCTCATTTCAAATATAAGGGCGATGTTGAAGGTGTGCAATGGAATTTTCTGTACTGCTGTTTTATAGCTTTCACAAGTTTGGAAGCCATTTTTAGGTTTGCAATTTTTCTCTCACAAGAAATAGACTCCACAAAACTAGATCACTCCGTTTTACCTGCTGGTTCCTGTATGGTCTCGTCTCCTACTCTTTCTATTTTCACATTATATTAAAACATGATAAGCTGGACAAGTTCATGATCTCTTTATAGGATCACATGTCGTGTATCATCATGATTATCCTTCCTGGATCTCAATAAAGTTCAATCACTGGGAAGCTGCAACAAGTTTACTGAGGCTGGGCATTATCTAGAGTGAATAGTGCAGGCCTGAGATATATTTTGGTTGATAACACTGGAAGAGTTTCTAAGTGGAGATCTCTGCATTGGCTTTTGAAGAGTCTGCCTTTTGGAGTATGCATTAGTAGTATAAATTTACTAAACCATACACATTCATATTTAGTGTGGCATTGGTCTTTAACTATATCATATTTTGATCTATGTATCTCATGTTCTAATTGGGAAATGCAATACTCATAATGTATTCTTTAGTTAGTAATCAGATTCGAACATTGCAGAAGTAATGGCATAGTTATCACTTATGTTCTTTTTCTGATTGACTTTCGCTGACCTCTCATTAAATGCACACCATTCAATCACAACAAAGTGTATAACTTCATAGTCTTTGTATGACAATACTTTATCCCTTTGAAACTCTAGTATTATTACTTAAATGGAGGTCAAAATTTTGCAAGAAAATTTGAGCTCCATCAGACCTAACTAAAGAGGACTCTAAGGTGCTATTTGACTTCCTGGCGGAAGACTGTGTGAACATCCTCTTGGGGAGGAAATAGGCTCCTTCTTTTTTCTTTTTGTTGTTGTTAATCTACTGAACTTATTAGTTTGCAAGGCTGTTATGCCTTTGTTAATATTTTTCTTTAGACTCTTAAGTTTGATAACAGACATTTTGTTTAAGCCTGTTGATACTCTCTTAATTATGGATGGTAGCAAACTTTATTTTTGTTTCTAGCAGCATTAGGAGTTAGTTTAGTTTTGATTGTAGTCCACTCGTAGTTGACCAGTTTTCTGTTATGAGCCAGCCCCCTTGTTTTAGCTGCTATTAATTCAAAAACAATTTTAAAGAGTTCCAATGATTATAATATGAGATACCCAATCACAATAATATTTACCATATAATTTAACTATAGGAAAAGTAATAACAAGTGATTACATTGTCTAATTTTTTCATTTTTGAATGAAAATGAAAGAAATTTCCAAAGATAATTAATACTTTGATTAAAATTGAAAATTTTCTACCATTTTTTTGAAAATAATTTTTTTTTAAAAAGACTTGCCTCCCCTTACTACAGTAGTCTTTTTTTATCAATAATAAATTACTGCTCACTACTAAATTACAGCCTGCAAGTATAAAGATTCATACTAAGGGAAAAAATGTTTTTACAGTCCAAAATATCTAAAGAACTCTGATGCTATATTGAACTGTTAAAAAGAGTAAACATAACAGAGTATAATAGAAAAATAAACAAATACTGTTATAACTTTATTAATAGAGCACTGCAGATTTGTTACACGAAAGCGTCAAGAGAGGGAACCTTATCTATAAATTCCTCGGAGCCCTCTATAAATTTCTGCAGACATTGTTAGGAGAATTCTGGAATATCTGGAAAATTTGCACCTACAGTATGCCGTTGATTTGATTAAATAAACTTAATCCAGTACCTCACATGAACAACCTTCACTACAAACATTGCAAACCAAAAATTTTTAAATGCAGTAAAATTGAGAGGTGGGAGTGTGCATACAGGTTTCTAGTGATCTAAGGTTCAATATTTATAATTCTTAAAGACTTTGCATATTTCTTGTAAGCTGCGTCTTACCCAACACTGCTATAAACTGTTTAGGTGTGGTTAGGAAACTTCTACATCACCACCCAGACCTGGCAAAAGAAACAGATGGATGTGGAAGAACAGCACTGCACATGCTTGCATTATCTTCCCCTCGTCCTGACTTAAACTTTATGCGGGCAGCTTTCCAAAATGGCGAGATCCAAAACGCCCGTCTGCTTTTGAAGAAAAACAATTCTCTGTGTTACCAACAGGACAATGAGAAGAAAACCCCACTTCATATGGCAGTGGAGTTGGCAAAGTATGATTTAGTAGGCATTCTATTAAGATATGGGAGAGACAGTACGGAAATTATTGACAGAGACGGTGGAAATCCTCTTCACTTAGCTATTTTAAATGCAGTACTGGACACCCACACAGGGGATTTCGCACGATTGTACAGCTTTAAAAGGATGTTGCTTAATTTAATGTCGAAGGAGTCCCTCAATCATCGCGACAACAGAGGAAGAACTCCATTACACATAGCAATGCAGAATATTACGAAGGACAAACCACTTTACGAGAGTGTAAGTGATGATCAATCACAATATTGACAATTATACAATTTAAAAAGGAACCATATGGTAGACTCCTCCTAGCACTTCTTACACTTGAACTAGAGCTTTCTCAATCACTTGATTACATATACTTCCAATGCCAACTAATAATGAATTCACTTTTACATGTACATTGTTTAATGTCTCCAATCAGCAAATAAACCCCTTGTTTGAGTAGATTCTCTATCTTGTTTAATTCTGCACGTGCTTGATTAGTAATATATCATACATGTTAGAATAACTTTTGCCATGAGTACCAGGGTTTCATCCTCATGGAAAGATCTTTATTTCTTTTAAAACCTACTACAACAAATAAATAATTAAAAGAAATCTATTGGTTCTACAACAGGCGTAACAACAAACCTATAATAACATGAAACTTATTAACAAAGTACTTGGAATGATGAAGGAAACCTTATTAATGCATTTGTAGAGCCAACCAATCAGTTTGCAGACCACAATATGCGATTTGAGTTGCAGAATATCTAAGTTTTAATATTGCTATTCACTAGTCCGTACATACCAGTCTTCCAATATTTTTTCTCCTCTTTACATTAGAGACTCTTTCCAATTTATAAGACAGCCTATGAAAACTGACTCCAACCAACTATCATCGTTGAGTTGCGTATTTTAAAATTATTACAACTTAAAATTCCCTCTAAATCAGTCGTTACTTTTTTTTAAATTTAATGTTTGAATTTGAAAAGCCATACAATGGTTTTATCAAACATTAAACTCTTTCCTATACTTAAATCTATCTTGAAGACCTAATATTATTTTAGCATCATTATAGATTCCAAGACTACCCAATTGATTTGATGACCTTGTTTATACATTCCTTCTTTGTGATTTGTTTTGAAGATTTTTGCGGTCTTTATAATCTTCAATTGTTGCTTGAATATTTGAGGTGCTCCTGCACCAGTAAGTAATTGGATTGAATAACGTATGTTTCTACAATTTTCTATATAGACATTTCGCCTTGTAGTTTACGATTATGAATCGAGGTGCTTTTGTGAAAAAATACAAACTACGGGTACTTGAGCAACAATTTCTTTTGTTTCTGTTTTAAAATAAATTCTCATTGCGGCAGATAACAGAAGTACTTCAAATGAATGGCGCGTTGCTAAGTCAAGAGATTTTGAAAGAAAGGAGGAATATGCAGCTATCACTTGATAAGTGGAGATCAAAACCGATAATATGTCGATAAGTGCGGTGCTGATCGCGACAGTGTCGTTCGCAGCAGCCTTCACATTACCAGGAGGACTTACACAAGCAGATGAAGATAAGAGAGCCGTATTCAACAACACATTTCTATTCAAGCTATTTCTGATATGCGACACATTCTCGTTTTGTGCTTCTATTGCAGCAACTATTATTGTACAGAGAACGCCGTCCCAGGTTGCATTCCAGTCTTTCTTCTTATTGTGGTCAGCACTGATATCGCTGCTTGTAGCATTTGGAGTGGCGGTACACCTGGTCATCGCTCCATCTCCATGGTTGGCTGGGATTGTGTGGACTATGGTGTCCTTCGTTCCCCTTACCATACTTGTCGCGCAGTTTCGTTCAAAACGCTTTATTTTCATGCCAGTCAGGTACTATATTTGGAATGCATTAGGACTTCCAGTAGGTCTCATCACGACGATATGTTGGATTATATGGGACATATTAAATGTATTCCTATTCACTGGTCCAATTTATAATGCGGCTCACTGGATCAAAAAACTTCTCAAACGGAAATGTTAGACCAGTGCAGTTATGGGGGTTTGTTGAGAATGCAGATGTATTGATGGCAGACTTTTCTAGTTTTTTTATGGATTTTAAGTTAGCTATTAAAACCTTTACCTAGAGTGTGAGTAAAGATTCTTATATGGTTGAATTTTATTAGTTGGGAATAAAATACGGAGAGTTACATATTGAATTTTATTAGTTGGGAATAAAATACGGAGAGGTACATATTGAGCTCCATTTAGATGGCAACGTCTATACAGCCACGAAAATGCACTTTCATATGAAGGAGAGGACTTGGTCAATTTTTCAAATAGTTAGAAAAAACAATGTAAAGGAAGTGCATTTTCATGGCCGTATAGCCACGGGCCATTTAGATTACCATACATCTGGTCTTTATTTCAATATAAAACAAATAGTGTGTTCAATATCCTTTCATTTTTGTTTTCCACCACCAACTACCATTCGAGTGGAAACGGTGCAATGTGATTCTTATGAAAAAATATTTTACATGTTTTGTGTGTAAAAGATAGCGTTATTTTAATTTTGTATTTTTTATTAATTAATTAGAGCTGTGATGCATAGATTTTTATGTTTTTATTTTAAATACTATATTTCCAGATTTATTTTCATTTTTTCTATGTTTAACTTGTTAATTGGAATGTACTTATATTTCATATAATGTTCAATTTAGTTTAGGATAAGAGATCATAATATATATGAGGATATAATGGTCTGTTTATTTTAAATAGAATTAGATAGAACGATTTCTAATTTGGAAAGATGTTTTTGGCAAGATTGCATTCAAGAGTCTAGAAAAAAATCCCTGTCTTCCTAATGTCTTTATCAAATTACAATTTTATTTTTTTTGTCAAATAAGCTTTGCAAGTATGAGACATTATTATCTTTCAGATCACCAATAATATACTATTGAAGATAACCATTATTTTAGTAATAACTACAATACCTTAGACAATGGTAATTTATTACATTCTAGATTTTATTTTTAGATTTTTCTTAGCAATGCCAACATCTTCAAAAAAATCAGTATGAGGAACACAAATACAAGAATTGTTTACTAATTTTTAAATAAGACATAACAAAAACTAATTATATAATCTAAGTGCAATAATATATTTTGAATATTTTTATATTTTCTCTATTTTTACACTTTCTTTTTAAATTTTGGAAAATGATATATGAATTTCCAAGTGTAGATTTTTTGAGAAACTTGTTTTTTAAAAAAATTCTAGAAGATTATGAGTCGAGGATTTTGAAGTTTGTTTCATTCTCATCTTAAAAAGGCATAATTTAACATAATGGGTATGTTTGTATTCCTCTACTAGTAATTAAATTAAATAGAAAACATAATTATATATAGTATCTTGTAATACTTAAAATCATATGAAATTTTTTCTTTTAAATTGTACAAAATTTTTTATGGTAGTGAAAAAATAAAAGCAAGAACTAGAAAAAATCAATAAGATTGAAACAAAATAAGAGAAAGGGAAAGAAATTTGATCAAGCCTACACTTTTAAATCAATCCTTCATGTCACGAAGATCAAATGACCATGCAATAAGGGCACCTAATTTGATGAAAAAAATTTTATCTACATCGTAAAGTGGTAATAAAAAAAAACCTGATGTAGCATAGAAAATACCACAATTATATAAATAGAAAGAACATACTAAAACATATTAGAAAGATTTTTCCAAACCATCTTCTTATCTATCTACTTGGTATATATGTTAATGTAGAGACTTACTCTTCTCCAAACAATTATCCTTCTCTTTCTCTTGTACTTTGGCACTTGTTATATATATATATATATATATGTATATATATATACATGTATATATATATACATATGTATACATGTATATATATATATATATACATGTATACATGTATATATATACATGTATACATGTATATATATACATGTATATATATATACATATGTATACATGTATATATATATATATATATGTATATATATATATATATATATATACATATATATATATATATACATGTATACATATGTATATATATATACATGTATATATATACATGTATACATGTATATATATATATATATACATGTATACATATGTATATATATATACATGTATATATATGTATATATATATACATATATATACATATATACATGTATATATATATATACATATATATATACATGTATATATATATGTATATATACATGTATATATATATGTATATATATATATGTATATATATATATAACAAGTGCCAAAGTACCAGAGAAAGAGAAGGATAATTATATATATATATATATACATATATACATATATATATACATATATATATATATATATATGCATACATGTATACATGTATCTATATATACATATATGTATGTATATATGTATATATTTACATAAATGTATGTATATATGTGTATATATGTCTATATGTGTATGTATATATATGTGAATATATATGTATGTATGTATGTATGTATGTATGTATGTATGTAAAGAAATGATTGATAAAAAAAGAACACATCTATCCATACATGCATTCAAAATCAAAAGATAACACATTTTTTCATAAGAAAATGCAAAGAATTCATAAGTATAATATAGCTTGTTAACATATGACAATTCATACAAAGACATACAAAAGCATACGTGAGCATAAAGACACAAAAGGAAATTAATGAGTATACAAGTGTTCAAAATCTTAATCGGAACATGATAATGAGAGGGGCGTGAATCAAGATCTGTAATACTTTTTACTGATTAAATAATTCACACCTAATCCATCCCATATCTCAAATCTTATACCATATAGCCATAAACATATAATGTTGAAATGAAATCTATTTAAGCATCATATCTATGAAAATAATTGACACATAACACAATGATTTTGGTTACATAGAAACACCTTAATATGAAGGTAAAACTAGAGTGGGGATGAAACCCACAAATCTTCATTGTTGCAACAACAAAGTTAACTTGTTAGGGTTACAATTTTAATCATATTAGATGATCTACCCTATGAGGAGTCTAATATGTTAAAATCATTTAACACTATTAGGTCTTACCCTTTTAAAGGATTTTAACCATGTAGTTCAATAAAGTAATGAATCTGTTAAGAGATTTGCCCTAACTCAATCTGTAAAAATTGATTTAGTAGCTGACCCTTTGGTTTTCTCTAAAAGATGATTATAGATCTCCTCGCTTCAAAATCTCAAACTAATCTCCTTATGTGATATCTTTGTTCTGTCCTTCAATGCCCTGGTTGTACTGTTTGAACTCCTTCACTCCACACCTATCTTGTTGGCTCCTTCAGTTTGCTTCCATTCACAATACACGGATTCACTTTAGATGATTCACACACTGATTCTAGGGTTGGAGCCTTTCTTAAAGAGATAATCCTCAAAAGTTCTTAATTAGGATTAACGATCCATATTTCATCTTTCTACTAGTTTCCCTTCTGATTTTCAGATTCCTTACTTTGCTTTCGTAGGGATTAATACCATCTGAAAAAATATATAATTTCCCCCTTAATTATCTCTTTGATATTTAAAATTCATATAGAAGTCATTTGGACTGATTTACATAAGTGTTTGTGTATTTAAAAAACCATATGTCAATACTTGTTTACTCAACACTTGAATGTTTTGGCACTTTGTCATAACTAGCATTCTTGTTGTCACTCAGCTTCTATACATTCAATACATTTTATCACTTGAAAATAACTTACTTCCTGCTTTCTCGATCTCCACTGAATTATTCGGCTTATGCTTGCTCGATCTCAACTGTGGTGCTTGGCAACCTTTGACTTGCTTGGAATGTGTTGACAAATAAACATGTCCTTTGTAGCTTAGCCTTTTCTGGATGGCTTAGTCGTAATGATTACCATCCAATGCTTCCTTACAAATGACTAAGTGTTGGACACTAATAGGAAACTTAGGCTTAGAGATCAGTAATCTTCACCTTTGATTAGTGTCAAAAACACTGTCATAACATAGCTTTCCATTTAAAAATAATACCCCTCTTGAGACTGTAACTAAATCTACAAAAATGAAATCTCTACTGTCAAATATGCACATGTTTGAAATCTCTCTAAAAACTATGATGTTTTTCCATCTGCTAATTTTGTCTCTAATTTTTGTCATCCTCTATCATTCCCCTTGCTAAATATTTCTTCCCTTATTTTCCCCTTAATATATTTCCCCCTTGTTTTTGTCACTGATGGCATGGGGTTTGTTGCGACTATCTTGTACTTATCAAAAAATGTTTGATGAATAGCCAAAATTGCTTCAAGTCCATTATTCCATGTGTGTCTTGCAGATTCCATGACTTGAATATGAATGTATAGCTTGGTAGCTAGATCAATTAAGTTCTCAACATTTGAAAGATGTGTTTCTTTCTTCAATATACTCTAAGAAAAAGATAATTACTTTTGAATGATCTCCAAATGTGGTAATAACATGAATTGAATAGAAATCAATTTGGTCCTCATGCCACTGTCTCTTGATATTAACTCGGCTAACCTTTGTTGACCAAATTTCAACTTATTGTATGAAGGTGAGATGAAACTTGTGTCCTTTCCCAATGAACGCAAACATGCCTTCATGTTTGCCTAAACTATATAAATTGATCATTGATTCTCCAATATGAAGAACTCAACATCACATAGGTTCATATTATATAAAGAATAAATAATCTTCAAAATTTCTTTCATCTGTTTCACTAGATTAGAAAGCTCTACTTGTTTTTACAAGTTCCCTAGAGACTTTCTCCACAAATTTGTGCTTGAGATTTCCCTGAGACGATTGCATCAACTTACCATTGGTCTCAATATCATCCATTTGAAATATACACTAATTGATCCAAGATTAGATGCTGACTATTGACATCAATGATTCCAAATGCATAAAAAAAATGTCTTTAATGTTATGTAATGCCTTCTTCTTTTTGTGCCCTCTTTGTAGTTGTTCTTGATTTTCCTTATGGCTTAGTAAAGTTTTCAAGTCTTGCATTTGTTCCAATGTCAAATCCTTTAATTCATTCATGGGTAAAGTGAATACCTCATGGGTATGTGAAGGATCATGGTGTATCAAACTATGGCCATAAGTGGCAGTGAAAAATCAACAAATCAGGTTTATGTCAACTTGACACATAATTTTGAAGTGGTTATGGACTTTATATCAAAAAGTTGTAAGAAAATAATCTATAGAAAATTGAATATAGTTTCTAAACTACTAGGCCTTATCAAGAGAAAAAAATAATTAGTTGGTGAAAAGTTTGAATTTTAATGCAATACTAAAAAAATTTCAGGGCGAAAATAAAAAGTAGGTGTATGTTTGACCACCTTAATCAAAATCAAATCATAATATTTTTTTAAAATAATTATAGATATGAAAAGTAGACTCATGCCCGAATGTGATGCATATTTTTCGGTACTTTTATTCCAAATAAATAATTAAATATGAATTTTCTGCCAAAACATTTTTTGAAAAAACAAAGTCTTGTGTCTGACCACCCTAACTAATAGAAAATTTTACCAAATTTAAATTTTTTTAATTTTTTTTAGACTAGGCGAAGTATAGAATGTGACACAACTTTTAGATTTAAAAAATGTTATACCGTTTGAAAGTTATAGCTATTTTTCAATCAGTATGTCAATCAACACTTTATAATAATCTTCATTGATAATTAACTAATAAATACTTATCGAACATAGAATTTGACAAAAATTATATTGATGGAATCTAGAGAGCGATATTAAAAAACCCTTTTCATTTCATTCAATTTTGATCAAAATAACATTGTTAGACGGCTATCTAAAATTTGAGTATCACTAAAACCATCTTCAAAAATGTCTTTTGGGTTGACCGATAGGCTTGGTAAATACCAAGCCTAATCAGATATCTAATCTCAAATCAGATATCCGATTTTCGATATGCTTCGGGTGAAAAATTTCAAATCCCAACCCATTTTGGAGGGAAAATTGGGTTTAAACGTTATAACTTATGATTTATAAATTATTTCACCTATATTACTATGTAAAGACGTATTGTAATATATATATATATATATATATATATATATATATATATATATATATATATATATATATATATATATATAATAACGTAATGTAAAGATATAAGATATAATCTAGTAATATATAATAATATATTATGTTAATCTTATTACAATCTATAAATATAATTTATATTATTATTATTTTTACTAAATATAATAACGTAATTTATATGTATATATATATATATATATATATGAAATACTTATTATATATTATTATATTAATATGTATGTTATTAATATGTGTGTGTGTGTGTGTTATTAATATATATGTATATTATTAATATATATGAGTCAAAAGAGGTCATAGGTCAATCATTGACCCCCTTTGACGCATTAAATGACGACATATCTCCCTAGGGGTCGTAGGAATCTTAGGGACATATTACAATGGTTAATATGGGTCAAAGGGGGTCATAGGGTGACCTATGACCCCCTTTGACCCATTAAATGAGAACATATGTCCCTACGGATCCTAGGACCCCAAGGGACATATTTGAATCATTAATATGAGTCAAAGGAGGTCATAGGGTGACCTATGACCCCCTTTGACCCATTAAACGACAACATATGTCTCTAGGGGTCCTAAGACCCCTAGGGATATATTTGAATGGGTAATATGGGTCAAATGGGGTCATAGGTCCCTTTGACCAATTAAATGACAACATATGTCCCTAGGGGTCCTAGGACCCCTAAGGAGATATTCAAATGGGTAATATGGGTCAAAGGGGATCATAGGGTGACCTATCACCCTCTTTGTCCCATTAAACGATGACATATGTCTCTAGGGGTCCTAGAACCCTTAGGTACATATTTGAATAGGTAATATGGATCAAAGGGAGTCCTAGGGTGACCTATGACCCCCTTTGACCCATTAAATGATGACATATGTCCCTAGCAGTCCTAGGACCCATAAGGACATATTCGAATCATTCATATGGGTCAAAGGGGGCCATAGGGTGACCTATGACCCCCTTTGACATTTGACCCTCTTTGACCCATTAAACGATGACATATGTCTCTAGGGGTCCTCGAAACTTTAAGGACATATTCGAATGGGTAATATCAGTCAAAGGGGGTCATAGGGTGACCTATGACTCCCTTTGACCTATTAAATGATGACATATGTCCCTAGGACCCCTAGGGACATATTTGAATGGGTAATATGGGTCAAAGGCGGTCACAGGGTGACCTATGACCCCCTTTGACCCATTAAATGATGACATATGTCTCTAGGGGTGCTAGAACCCCTAGAGACATATTTGAATTGTTCATATGGTTCAAAGGGGGTCACAAGGTGACCTATGACCCCTTTTGACCCATTAAATGACGACATATGTCTCTGAGGTCCTAGAACCCTTAGAGACATATTCGAATCGTCTATATGGTTCAAAGGGGGTCATAGGGTGACC
Source organism: Cupressus sempervirens (assembly GCA_028749045.1). Classification (NCBI taxonomy): domain Eukaryota; kingdom Viridiplantae; phylum Streptophyta; class Pinopsida; order Cupressales; family Cupressaceae; genus Cupressus; species Cupressus sempervirens. Next base: position 205,813,676 of record CM053787.1, read on the forward strand.
TATGAATCCCTTTGACCCATTAAATGATGACATTTATCTCTAGGGGTCCTAGGACCCCAAGGGACATAGTTAAATTGTTTATGTGGGTCAAAGGGGTCATAGGTCACCCTATGACCCTCTTTGACCAATTAAATGATAACATATGTCTCTAGGGGTCCTCAGACCCCTAGGGACATATTCGAATGGGTAATATGGGTCAAATGGGGTCATAGTGTGACCTATGACCCCTCTTCAACCATTAAACAATGACATATGTCCCTAGGGGTCCTAGGACCACTAGGGACATATTTGAATGGGTAATATGGGTCAAAGGGGGTCACAGAGTGACCTATGACCCCCTTTGACCCATTAAACGACCCCTTTTGACCCAATAAAGGAGAACAACATATTGTAATCATTAATATGCGTCATAGGGGATCATAGATCACCCTATGACCCCTTTTGACCCAATAAATGATGACATATGTCTCTTGGGATCCTAGGACCCCTAGGGACATATTCAAATCATTCATATGGTCAAAATGGGTCATAAGGTGATCTATGACCCACTTTGACCCATTAAACGACGACATATGTTCTTAGGGGTCCTAGGACCCCTAGAGACATATATGAATGGGTAATATGGGTCAAAGGCGACATAAGTCACCCTATGACCCCCTCTGACCCATTAAATGATGACATATGTCCCTAGGGGTCCTAAGACCCCTAGAGGCATTCGAATCGTTCATATGGCTCAAAGGGGGTCATAGGGTGACCTATGACACCCTTTGACCCATTAAAGATGAGATATGTCTCTAGGGGTCATAAGACCCTTAGGGACATATTTTAATGGGTAATATGGATCAAACCTCTATGACCCCTTTTGACCCATTAAACAATGACATATGTCCCCCTAGGGACATATTCGTATGGGTCATATGGGTCAAAGGGGGTCATAGGGTGACCTATGACCCCTTTTGACACATTAAATGATGACATATGTCTCTAGGGGTCCTACGACCCCTAAGGACATATTCAAATCGTTCATATGGGTCAAAGGGGGTCATAGGGTGACCTATGACCTTTTTTTACCTATTAAACGATGACATATATCTCTAGGGGTCCTCAGACCCCTAACGACATATTCGAATTGGTAATATGGTTCAAATGGGGTTATAGGGTGACTTATGACCCCCTTTGACCCATTAAATGATGACATATATCGCTAGGGGTTCTAGGACCCCTAGGGACATATTTGAATGGGTAATATGGGTCAAAGGGCGTAACAGGGTGACCTATGCCCCTTTTGACCCATTAAACAATGATATATGTCGCTAGAGGTCCTAGATCCCCTAGGGACATATTCAAATCGTTCATATGGGTCAAAGGGGGTCATAGGGTGACCTATGATCCCCTTTGACCCATTAAACGATGACATATTTCTATAAGAGTCCTAGGACGCCTAGGGATATATTCAATTCATTGATATGGGTCAAAAGGGGTCATAGGTCCCATTAAACAATAACATATGTCGCTAGGGGTCCTCGGACCCCTAGGGATATATTCGAATGGGTAATATGGGTCAAAGGGGGTCATAGGGTGACCTATCACCCTCTTTGACCCATTAAACTACGACATACTTCTCTAGGGGTCTTAGGACCCCTAAAGACATATTTGAATGGGTAATATGGGTCAAAGGGCATCATAGGGTGACCTATGACTCCCTTTAACCCATGAAATGATGACATATGTCCCTTGGAGATCTAGGACCCCTAAGAACATATCTGAATCATTCATATGGGTCAAAGCGGGTTAGAGGGTGACCTATAACCCCCTTTGACCCATTAAAAGATGACATATTTCCCTAGGGGTCCTAAGATCCCTAAGGACATATTCAAAATGTACATATGGGTCAAAGGGGGTCATAGGTCACCCTATGACCCCCTTTGACCCATATTCAAATGGGTAATATGGGTCAAAGGGGGTCATAGGGGGACCTATGACACCCTTTGACCCTTTTGTTGAGATAATAGGTGTTGGACACATTGCATAATATTGTTATTTTATTATTTTATTTTATTATGTGACAACACAAAATGTGACACAAGATATACCCTAGGAAACCCTCATTGAGGGAAAAACCCAACCTCCAAAAGCATCCATCATCATATATTATTCAGCAAAAAATACCATTTCCATAAAACCATGGAAGCCTTGTCTCGCTCGACTCTTGCCTTTTGTCTTCTCCTTGTCACTCTCTCTCTACAATAACTACCCTTGTGGCTGCTTATATAGTAGCAAGTCCCACAAAACCACTAAGTGGTATTACATAAACCATGTGCTAAAACTGTGTGCTACCTAACCCACTAACCCCACATTTAATATTGGGGAAAAGAATTAAATGCCCAATATTAAATGTGGGGTTAGTGGGTTAGGTAGTACACGGTTTTAGCACATGGTTTATGTAATACCACTTAGTGGTTTTGTGAGACTTGCTATTATATAAGCAGCCACAAGGGTAGTTGTTGTAGAGAGAGAGTGACAAAGAGAAGACAAAAGGCAAGAGTCGAGCGGGACAAGGCTTGACAGGTTAGCCAAGGAGAGCATTTGTGAAGGTTGAAAGCATGGCATGGGATGTGTGGATTCATGCTTGTTCACATAGTTTGCTCGGTTGTGGCTATGGCCATGAAGGCTTCCATGGTTGTATGGCAATGGTATTTTTGTTGAATAATACATGGTGATGGATGCTTTTGGAGGCTGGGTTTTTTCCTCAATGAGGGTTTTCTAGGGTATATCTTGTGTCACAATTTTGTGGGTATATTGTCTATTCTCTTGCATGTGGACTTTAATTCCTTGTTTATTTTAGATCTATTATGGGTTATGTGGAAATGGTTATATTCTTTATTGTCAAGTTTCTTTACAAGTGGTATCAGAGCTATGGTTTTATTATTGTAACCCTAGATTGAATCCATGGGAATGCATGAGAGGATAAAAAAAAGGACAAGATATATGAATGATTTATTGCAGATCTAAAAGTTTTGGGTTTGCTTTTGTGATGGGATGTTAAAAGATTTTGGGCATGTAAAATTGTTGGAGAAAAAGAGTTTTTCGAATGTTTCATTTAAATGAGGGTTTTGGGGGGTAGCATGTAGAAATGACCTCCTAGGTAAAAACAAACCTCACCACTGGATCCGGGTCAACGTTTTCATAAATTTTGATATATAATATGCCCTAGTTTGGCCATGTTCAAAGGAAATGAAAGAGTTTTTGGGTTTCAGCCCATGATGGCCGTCAAATTTAATTCCGTCGGAATTTTCGTAACTGAAAAAAATAAAAAATGAAAAATCGTACTGAAAATGCTAAAAAGATTTTCTTAGTAAAACGGCCATAACTTTCTCTCAGAATATCAAATTTTAGAGTTCTTATAGGCGTTGGAAAGCTAATTCAGAGACTACAAGATGGTGTAAGTTTGGTTCTATGATTTTCAAATTTTGTCAAGTTTTAAGAGCCCTAAAGTCAGATGTTTTTTATTTTGAGCACGGATTATTGCATAACTTGGGCATACAGAGTCGAATTTTGGACTTCGAGTAGTCAACAGAAAGCTCTTGGAGAGCTCTACAAATTGGTTCAGATTTGGTGCAGGTTTGGCATGATTTATTTGTTGATATATTGATCTGAATAGTTTATAGATATATTTTGACTATGGTAACATTGTGAGTTTATGACATTGGAAGATTTATGATTTGATGTCATTGTATACTCAGTTCATATTGGTCTCATGATGATATGGTTATCAGTGTTTGGTTTGGATATGCATGATGACTTGTTGGATCTACAAGTTGTGTAGTGTTGTAAGCGGTCTATACTTACAGGTTGCATTTATGGCTTGGTTATGGGTTGTCTTTGCCCATTGATCTTTCATTATTGATGCATATTCAGATTGGTGGCTTAGATTTGGGTTGTCTATGCCCTAAGTCACATGATTTTATCTTCATGTAGAAGGGATGAAATGTTGTTACCAGGTGCAGTCGTGGTAGAGGATTGTGGTTGACTATGCTGATAGGTTGGACATATTGAGAGCTAGATGCTTGGTTCATGGATCTGATCATGGTGTCATGGATTTTGGCATGACATGATTGGATATACAGGTACATCCTTGATGTTCATAAGCTTGAATTTTTTATTTGGTTATGGTGGTATATCTTCTTGGTTGAGGATCATGGTTATTTGGTTTCTTTTGAGGAGCTCATAATGTGTACTTTGAGTTCTTTGATGGTTTGATGCCTTGGTTGATTCTCATGGTTAGAGGATGGGTTTTCATCATTATGTCATGGATAGCTTGGATACACAGTTTAGTGGGAGCTTGTGACAGTGATGAGGTGACAGTGCAGGATTAGTTCTTAGTTTGGTTTATATCTTCTTGGTTTGGAGAGGATGGATTTTATGATGCCATAGGTGACTTGGTACCATAGTTGAGTCAGAGTTGTTGGCATTGATATATTTATTGAGTGTTTGCAGATGTTGGAGGTTTGTCCTAGATCCTGTTGCTGTAGAAGCGTTTTTGACATTTACACGGTGCACTTGTTATCTTCATGGTGTTGGAAGATGGTTAGATCTTGAGCACTCATGGAATTCTTGGTTATCTTCATGGTATGTGGAGATGGTTCTTCCTGGTATGTGGAGATGGTTTTCTTCATAGTGTGTGGAGATGGTTGCATCTTGAGGACTCACAGGGTTCTTGGCAAAGGTGTAGTTTATAATTTTATTCGGCATGTTATCCTTGGTGTGAGGATGGTTTCTCTATTATGTCATGGTATACTCTTGATACGCGTTTAGAGTTGTGACATGTTATAGTGTGTTCATATGGAGCATGTTATCTCTTTAGTTTAGATGGTAAGATCATGTTGTCATGTTTATGTTCTTGAGGCCACGGTTGGAACTTTGACATTGATCTTGGTTTAGTTTCTTGGTATTGAGTACACTGATCATAAGCTGGATACTTCATGATATTGCTATGTTTCATTTGGATTTGGCATGGATTGATTGGTTACAGGTGCTCATGGATACTTAGAGATGGTGGTGACACTGATTTCTCTTGGATTAGAGAATTATTTGTTGGGACAGTTGATGGTTTCAACAGGAAGTCCGAGGGGCAGTCACCTGATATGGACTTGAGAGGAGATTTTTCGTATATGAGTCTTGGTTGGAGACTTGGGTATCTTGATGAGCATTCTCATTCCCCACTCTTGGTCTACTCGGCGATTTTCTACTTGAGAGGTATAGCCCATTGTTTTTCTCAAGTGCATTATATTTATGCTTGTCTTTCATGGATATGGATCTTGAGCTATGGTACATGAGTTAGTTCTGGAGGGTTCATTTGAGAGATGGTTTAGCATTGGTTATCTCCATGTGCATATTTTGTTATGCTGGTTGAGTTTGAGAGATGGTTTTATATTGGGCATATTCCTTGGTTTAGGAATGGTTTATGAGTTTGATCTTCTTGTGAGAGGCTTACATCCATGATGAGTTATATGGTATGGTTTGGGTGTTGTTGAGGCTTCTTGTTGGGGTTTTATGAAGGAGATCATACTTGCACAGTTTACATCTAGAGGTGTGTGTAGAAGGACATGATACAGGTTATGATTTGCATGGTTTCTCTGGTCTTGGTTATCTTCCTGGATGTTCAGTTTTGCTTACATTCAATTTGAGATTGGTTAGAGATTGTGATCACTGGTTTGTGCTCATGTATGTCATGTGAGAGATGACATGGTTATTCCTTTATCTCTTTCCTCTGTTGGTTGTGGAGAACTTGGGAGAGCATTGGAGACTTGTTATGAGAGTTGTTCTTGCAAGATATCAGTTTATGTATTGTGGATGTCCTTGATACTACATGGATTCACTTCTTTGAGATGTTGTGAGTGGATTGGTTATAGATTTGACGTTATCTTTTGCAATGGGAGCTTCTTGGTATATATGTGACAGGTATTACTCTTGAGGCTTGTGATTGCAGGTTATAGATTGGATATTTTGGTGATATGAGATTCACTTGTTATACCTTTGAGGTATGGATAGTTGGATGGGTTTGGCACTTGCTGTGGGTGCTATTTCAGCTATGGATATTTTGACAACTATGGATACATGTGATTGCCTTTGGATCAGGTTATTTGTGCTTGGAATTTTAGTTGGTACAGGATTTTATGATCTTCTAATGCGACAGGTTGGGTGGCTTTCTCTTTGGATGCCTTCTACATATGTCCAGTGGCAGTGGCATAATAGGAGGTGAGATCATTCATGTTTGAGATGCTGGATACTTTGATTTTGTTGCGGGTACCAAGATGGAGCACTTGGTGTATTTTGATCCATGATGGTGGATGTGCTGGGAGGGATTGTTCCCTTGTTCATTTATGTGGCTACGGATTGACCCTATGCAATGTATACAACAAGTGGGAGATTGTTGAGATAATGGGTGTTGCACACATTGCATAATATTGTTATTTTATTATTTTATTTTATTATGTAATGTTGTACCTAGATGGACGTGCAACATGTAAAGATTTCCATGAAATATTCTTGATGAGTTTTTTTGTAACATTGTGATAATATTTCATGTCATTATTTAATATTGGGGAAAAGAATTAAATGCCCAATATTAAATGTGGGGTTAGTGGGTTAGGTAGCACACGGTTTTAGCACATGGTTTATGTAATACCACTTAGTGGTTTTGTGAGACTTGCTACTATATAAGCAGCCACAAGGGTAGTTGTTGTAGAGAGAGAGTGACAAGGAGAAGACAAAAGGCAAGAGTCGAGCGGGACAAGGCTTGACAGGTTAGCCAAGGAGAGCATTTGTGAAGGTTGAAAGCATGGCATGGGATGTGTGGATTCATGCTTGTTCACATAGTTTGCTCGGTTGTGGCTATGGCCATGAAGGCTTCCATGGTTGTATGGAAATGGTATTTTTGCTGAATAATACATGGTGATGGATGCTTTTGGAGGCTGAGTTTTTCCCTCAATGAGGGTTTCCTAGGGTATATCTTGTGTCATAATTTTGTGGGTATGTTGTCTATTCTCTTGCATGTGGACTTTAATTCCTTGTTTATTTTAGATCTATTATGGATTATGTGGAAATGGTTATATTCTTTATTGTCAAGTTTCCTTACACTTTTAAATCATGACATATGTCCCTAGGGTTCCTAGGACCCCTAGGGACATATTCGAATCGGTCATATGGGTCAAAGGGGGTCATAGGGTGACCTATGACCTCCTTTGACCCATTAAACAATGACATATGTCTCTAGGGGTCCTAGGACCTCTAGGGACATTCAAAACATTCATATGGGTCAAAGAAAGTCATATGTGATCTATGACCCCTTTTGACCTATTAAACGATGACATATGTCTCTAGGGGTCGTAGAACCCCTAGGGACATATTTGAATCATTGATATGGGTCAAAAGGGGTCATAGGTCACCTATGTCTCCATTCGATCCATAAAAAGACAACATATGTCTCTAGGGGTCCTAGAACCCATAGGGACATATTCAAATCATTCATATGGGTCAAAGGGGGTCATAGGGTGACCTATGACCCTTTTTGACCCCTTAAACGATGACATATGTCTATAGGGTTCTCAGGACCCCTAGGGACGTATTCAAATTATTCATATGGTTCAAAGGGCTTCGACCCATTAAATGATGACATATGTCTCTAGGGGTACTCGGACCCCTACGAACATATTTGAATGGGTAAAATGGGTCAAATGGGGTCATAGGGTGACCTATGACCTCCTTTGACCCATTAAACGATGACATGTGTCCCTAGGGTTCCTAGGACCCCTAGAAACATATTTGAATGGTTAATATGGGTCAAAGGGGGTCACAGGGTGACCTGTCACCACCTTTGACCCATTCAGTGATGACATATGTCTCTAGGGGTTCTAATACCCCTATGGACATATTCGAATCGTTCATATGGGTCAAAGGGTGTCATAGGTCACCCTATGAACCCTTTTGACCATTTAATCTACGACATTTGTCTCTAGGGGTCATAGGATCCCTAGGGACATATTCAAATCGTTCATATGTGTCAAAGGTGGTCATATGGTGACCTATGACCCTCTTTGACCCATTAAACGATGACATATGTCTCTAGGGGTCCTCAGACCTCTAGGAACATATTCAAATTGGTAATATGGATCAAAAGGGGTCATAGGGTGACCTATGATCCCCTTTGACCCATTTAACGATGACATATGTCCCTAGGGATCCTAGGACCCCTAAGGAGATATTCTAATGGGTAATATGGGTCAAAGGGGGTCACAGAGTGACTTATAACTCCTTTTGACCTATTAAACGACCCCCTTTAACCCATTAAAGGAAAACATATGTCCCTAGGGGTCCTAGGACCCATAGGGACATATTCGACTCATTCATATGGCTGACCCATTAAACAATGACATATGTCCCTTGGGGTCCTAGGACCCCTAGGGAGATATTCGAATTATTCATAAGGTCAAAGGGGGTCATAGGGTGACCTATGACCTGCTTTGACTTATTAAAAGATGACATATGTCTCTAGGGGTCCTAGGACCTCTAGGGACATATTTTAATGAGTAAGATGGGTCAAAGGCCGTCATAGGTCACCCTGTGACCCCCTTTGACCCATTAAATGATGAAATATGTCCCTAGGGGTCATATGACCCCTAGCGACATATTCGAATTATTCATATGGCTCAAAGGGGGTCATAGGGTGACCTATGTCACCCTTTGACCCATTAAACGATGGCGTATGTCTCTAGAGATCTTAGGACCCGTAGGGACATATTTGAATGAGTAATATGGGTCAAAGTGGGTCATAAGGTGACCTATGACTCCCTTTGACCCATTAAATGCCGACATATGTCCCCAGGGGTCATAAAACCCCTAAGGACATATTCAAATGCATCATATGGGTCAAAGGGGGTCATAGTGTGACCTATGACCCCATTTGACCCATTAAACGATGACATATGACTCTAGGGGTCGTAGGACCCCTAGGGACATATTCAAGTTGTTCGTATGGGTCAAAGGTGTCATAGGGTGACCTATGACCCTCTTTGACCCATTAAACGATGACATATGTCTCTATGGGTCCTCGGACCCCTAGGGACATATTCGAATGGGTAATATGAGTCAAAGGAGGTTATAAGGTGATCTATGAGCCCCTTTGTCCCATTAAACGATGACATATGTCCCTATGCATCTTAGGACCCTTACGGACATATTCGAATGGGTATTATGGATCAAAAGTTGTCACAGGGTGACCTATGACCCCCTTTGACCTATTAAATAATGAGATACGTTGCTAGGGGTCCTAGAACCCCTAGGGACATATTCAAATCATTCATATGGGTCAAAGGGGGTCATAGGGTGACCTATGACCCCCTCTGACCCATTAAACAATGATATATGTCTTAGGGACATATTCAAATTGTTGATATGCATCAAAGGGGGTCATAGGGTAACCTATGACTCTCTTCGACCCATTAAACGATGACATATGTCTCTAGAGGTCTTCGGACCTGCTAGGGACATATTTGAATAGGTAATATGGGTCAAAGAGTGTCATAGGGTGACCTATGACTCACTTTGACCCATTAAATGACGACATATGTCCCTAGGGATCCTAGGACCCCTAGGGACATATTTGAATGGGTAATAAGGATCAAAGTGGATCATAAGTTGACCTATGACCCCCTTTGACCCATTAAACGATGACATGTGTCCCTAGAGTTCGTAGGATCCCTAGGGACATATTCGAATGGGTAAGATGGGTCAAAGGGGGTCATAGGGTGACCTATGACCCCCTTTGACCCATTAAAGGATGACATATGTCCCTAGGGATCCTAGGAACCTTAGGGACATATTCAAATTGTTCATATGGGTCAAAGGGGGCCATAGGTCACCCTATGATCCCCTTTGACCCATTAAACAATGACATATGTTATTTGGGGTCCTACGACCCCTAAGAACATATTCAAATCATTAATATGGGTCAAAGGGGGTCACAAGGTGACCTATGACCCCTTTTGACTTATTAAATGATGACATATATGTCTAGGGGTTCTAGAACCCCTAGGGACATATTCAAATCGTTCATATGGGTCAAAGGGGGTCATAGGTCACCCTATGACCCTCTTTGACCCATTAAACTATGACATTTGTCTCTAGGGGTCCTAGGACCCCTAGGGACATATTCAAATCATTCATATGTGTCAAAGGGGGTGATATGGTGATCAAAGACCCTCTTTGACCCATTAAACAATGACATATGTCTCTAGGGGTCCTCGGACCCCTAGGGACATATTCAAATGGGTAATATGGGTCAAAGGGGGTCATAGGGTGACCTATGACCCCCTTTTACCCATTAAATGATGACATATGTTTCTAGAGATCCTAGGACCCCTAGGGACATATTCGAATGGGTAATATAGGTCAAAGGGGGTCATAGAGTGACCTATAACACCTTTTGTCCCATTAAACGACCCCCTCTAACCCATTAAAGGACAACATATGTCCCTAGGTGTCCTAGGACCCATAGGGACATATTCGAATCATTCATACGGGTCAAAGGTGAACTATGACCCCCTTTGACCATATGAACGATTCAAATATGTTCCAAGGGACATATATCATTGTTTAATGGGTCAAAGGGAGTCATAGGGTGTCCTATGACCCCCTTTGACCAGATAAACGATGACATATGTCTCTAAGGGTCCTAGAAGACCTAGGGAAATATTTGAATGAGTAATATTGGTCAAAGGCCTTCATAGGTCACCATGTGACCCCCTTTGACCCATTAAATGATGACATATGTCCCTAGGGGTCCTAGGACCCCTAGGGACATATTCAAATCGTTCATTTGGATCAAAGGGGATCATAGGGTGACCTATGACACCCTTTGACCCATTAAACGATGACATATGTCTTAAGGGGTCTTAGGACCCGTAGGGACCTATTTGAATCGATAATATGTGTCAAAGGGGGTCAAAGGGTGTCCAATGACCCCCTTTGACCCATTAAACGATGACATATGTCTCTAGGGATCCTAAAACCCCTAGAGACATATTCGAATGGGTCATATGGGTCAAAGGGGGTCATAGGGTGACCTATGACCCCCTTCGACCCATTAAACGATGACAGATGTCTCTAGGGGTCGCAGGACCCCTAGGGATATATTCAAATTGTTCATATGGGTCAAAAGTGTGATAGGGTTACCTATGACCCTCTTTGACCCATTAAACAATGACATATGTCTCATATTACAATGGGTAATATGGGTCAAATGAGGTTATAGGGTGACCTATGACCCTCTTTGTTCTATTAAATAATGACATATGTCCGTAAGGGTGCTAGGACCCTTAGGGACATATTCGAATGGGTATTATGGGTCAAAGGGGGTCACAGGGGGACCTATGACCCCTTTTGACCCATTAAATGATGACATATGTCTTTAGGGGTCCTAGAACCCCTAAGAATATATTCAAATCGTTCATATGGGTCAAAGGGGGTCATCGGGTGACCTATGACCCCTTTTAACCCATTAAACAATGACATATGTCTCTAGGGGTCCTAGGACCATTAGGGACATATTCAAACTGTTGATATGGGTCAAAGGGGATCATAGGGTGACCTATGACTCTCTTTGACTCATTAAACGATGACTTATGTCTCTAGCGGTCCTCGGACCCCTAGGGACATACTCGAATGGGTAATATGGGTCAAAAGGGGTCATAGGGTGACCTATGAGCCGCCTTGACCCATTAAACAACGACATATCTCGCTAGGGATCCTAGGACCCCTAACGATATATTTGAATGGATAATATGTGTCAAAGGGGGTCATGGGGTGACCTATGACCCCCTTTGACCCATTAAACGATGGCATATGTTCCTAGGTGTCCTAAGATCCCTAGTGAAATATTCAAATGGGTAAGATGGGTCAAAGGGGGTCATAGGTCACCCTATGATCTTCTTTCACCCATTAAACGATGGCATATGTCCTTTGGGGTCCTAACATCCCTAGAGACATATTTGAATCATTCATATGGGCCAAAGGGGTTCATAGAGTGACTTATGACCCTCTTTGACCCATTAAACGTTGACATATGTTCCGTGGGGTCCTAGGACCCCTAGAGACATATTCGAATCGTTCATATGGTCACCCCTTTGACCAATTAAACGACGACATATGTCCCTAGGGGTCCTAGGACCCCTAGGGACATATTCGAATCATTCATATGGCTCAAAGCAGGTCATAGGGTGACCTATGACACCTTTTGACCCATTAAACGATGACATATGTCTCTAGGGGTCATAGGACCCCTAGGGACATATTTTAATGGGTAATATGGGTCCCTCTTTGACCTATTAAACGACGACATATGTCCCTAGGGGTCTTAGGACCCCTAAGTATGGGTCAAAGGGGGTCATAGGGCGACCTATGAACCCCTTTGACCCATTAAACGATGACATATGTCCCTAGGGGTCCTTGGACCCCTAGGGACATATTCGAATGGGTCATATGGGTCAAAGGGGGTTTTAGGTCAACCTATGACCCTCTTTGACCCATTAAACGATGACATATCTCTAGGGGTCCTCAGACCCCTAGGGACATATTTGAATGGGTAATATGGGTCAAAGGGGATCATAGGGTGACCTATGACCCCTTTTGACTTATTAAACGGCAACATATGTCCCTAGTGGTCCTAGGACCCCTAGGGACATATTGGGATGGGTAATATGGGTCAAAGGGGTTTACATGATGACCTATGACCCCCTTTGACCCATTAAACGATGACATATGTTGCTAGGGGTCCTAGAACCCCTAGGGACATATTCGAATCATTCATATGGATCAAAGGGGGTCATAGGGTGACCTATGACCCCCTTTAACTCATCACCCTATGACCCCCTTTAACCCATTAGATGACGACATATCTCGGTAGGGGTCTTAGGACCCCTAAGGACATATTCAAATCATTCATATGAGTGAAAGGGGGTCATAAGGTAACCTATGACCCTTTTTGACCCATTAAACGATGACATATGTCTCTACGGGTCTTGAGACCCTTAGGGAGATATTCGAATGGATAATATGGGTCAGAGGAGTTCATAGGGTGACCTATGACACCCTTTGACCCATGAAATGATGACATATGTCCCTAGGGATCTTAGGACCCCTAGGGACATATTCAAATGGGTAATATGGGTCAAAGCGGGTCATAGGGTGACCTATAACCCCTTTTGACCCGTTAAACGATGACATAGGTCCCTAGCGGTCCTAGGACCCATGGGGACGTATTCGAATCCTTCATATGGGTTAAAGGGGGTCATAGGGTGACCTATGATCCCTTTTGAGCCATTACACAATGACATATGTCCCTAGGGGTGCTAGGGCCCCTAGGGACATAATCAAATCGTTCTTATGGATCAAAGTGGGTGATAGGTTGACCTATGACCTCGTTTGACCCATTACACAACGACATATGTCCCTAGGGGTCCTAGAACCCCTAGGGACGTATTCAAATCGTTCACATGGGTCAAAGGGGGTCATAGGTTGACCTATGACCCCCTTCGACCCATTTATAGATTATAATACTAATAAGATAATATATTATTATATATTATTAACATTGCTCATAATAATAATATATTATAGATTATAATAATAATATATATTAATAACATACACACACACACAGAGATGTGTGTGTGTGTGTGTGTGTGTGTGTTATATTTAAGATTATATATTAATAACATATATTAATAATAGAGCTCATCATAATAATAAAATGTATTACATTATTACAATTAATAAAAATATAAGAAAAATAATAATAATATAAATTATATTTATAGATTATTATAAGAATAACATAATTTATTATTATATATTAATAGATAATATGTTATATCTTTACTTTTAAATGTCATTATATATATATATATATATATATATATATATATCGTTATATACTAAGGAATATACTATTAACATAGTATATATATAATATATTATGTATATAAAGCAATTATATACTATATAAATATAAAAACAAATATATTACCCATATATATATATATATATATGATGCACAAAAACATCCTATAATATACTACTATATACTAAAGCAAAAAGAGCATATAAAAATTATAAACAATGTCAAAAGTGTGCATATATATATATATATACCCACTAATATATAAATATAAAAAATAAATATATAAATATATTTATATTGATATATTTCTTAATATAAATATAAATTTAAAAATAAATACATATATGTATTTATATAAAGCAAATATAAATACATAAACATATGTATTTATATTAATAAATACATAAACATATGTATTTATATTAATAAATACATATATAAAAATATTTAATTACTACCACAAGCTGTTTTTCCCTCCAAAATTTTGTCGAGGACATATCGGATATCTGATTTGAAATCGGATATCCAATTTTGGATTGAAAATTTGATTTTAAATCAGATATCCAATTTTACTGGCATCAAATTCCAACTTATTCGCTATCCCTACAAACTCGATAACATCACTTTTTTGACTTTTTTCATGGGTTTTATAAAAAGTCGCGTTTTGGGGCCCAACCAATCGAATTTTTTTTGAAAATACAACATTATGTGTCCGATATTGTCATCTGAATGGGGAGTAGTAGTCGTTGAAAGGCTAAATGCAAAAGGAAGTTATCCAATGAAGACATTGCTGCATATAGGGAAAGGGACAAAATGGGACACCAAAGAAAAAGACAAGGTATGATAAATATCAGTCAAGTTGATGATGAATTAGTCGAAGGTGAAATCATAGAGTTAGATAATGAATATGTACAGTTGGAGAATGAAAATGTACCTATTGAAAACAATAATGCCAAAATTGACAATTTAGAGAATGAAAATTTCAAAGACGAAATGCTACCAAGTCATAATGCAAATTGCATAATTGACCATGTCAAACATAACAATGCACAGGAATCTAATGCACAAGAACCTTACATATCTCCTAATTATAATTGAAATGAAGGTTCAAGAACACCAAAATGGATAATTGAAATTGATGAAATGATTATTACCAGTTTGGAAGGGAAACAATTAGAAAGAACCATTCAGTTATGGGTTACAAGACTATATAACATGTTCTTCAGCAACAAGACAGTGGTGGAGCAATGTCATCTTTTCATGTACTTATTAAAGATGCAAAAGATGAGACCTATGCTTTCCAAATTGAAGATTCATGTCAATAAAAAGTAGGAAAGAAATGCCATTATTGTGAAGAATCTTTTCAATGCTCTCAATAGCATTGAGGAAAATAGTAGGGAGAATGATAACAAAGCTGCTCGAAGGGTTATTACAACCTCTTTGGTAAGTCATCATTTGAGAAAGGGTAGATATATGAGACAAACTTGTATTGATTTGAATCTAAATCATACTACTTTGAGAAGAGCACTTAGTCGATGAGAGAAAATTGATGATCCTCTTGAAAATGAAACATGGGCATTTGGTGGGAGACTTCCACGTATTGATAAGAAGCTATCCGATGATGTGAAGGAAAACATTACACAGTTTTGGAACTCTAACTTAGGGGTATCACCCAATGCTAAAGGCATGTTAAAGTTGAGAATTGGCATCAGAGACTGCATGGCACATCCTAAACAGTATTTGGAGGTAAGTCAAACTATGTTGTTCAAACAATTTAGAGAGAGTCATCTAAGTCTTCATATATCACAAAGGGCTTTCGAATCTATGAAGCCATTTTATTGTGTGCCACTAAAAATTTGAAATACATGTTGTTGCAAATATCATGTTGAGTTTTCTATGCACCATGAACTATTATGCTCCATCCGTTCTAATTTGCATACTAAAGAAATGTTGGAGGATTGTGGGGCTCGTGGGCTTCCAAAATCATCAAAGATTATGAATCTATGAATGACTTGGTGGTTGAGAATAGAATCCATGGTTGAGGAGTAGAGTTTTTAAATGTGTTGAGATTAGATTTGAAGCCAAGAGTTAGTTTCAAGGTTGAAGGTGTAGTTTAAAATCAGATTTGGGGTTATCTGAACCTTGTGTAGGATGTTAACAAGTGTGTTTATGTTATGATAGCACTTCAAATTATACATTGCATCCAAATTTGATAATAAAGGTTGTTAAAATTTTATTCAAAAATTATTTCATTTGAATTGAATATAACAAACATAATCAAAATTAATGATATTCCATAAACATGAACAATACACGTGATCCACAATAAATTGAACATTACTAGATACCAAATTAATATGTATATCATTGTGCACATAAATGACAAAAATATATATCAAAATACATGTATCCATAGACAAAATTTTACACAAATATATATCAAAGATCATGTATCCATAGACAAAGTACTCAAATATATATCAAAATACATAGATCCATATACAAAATGTGGCTGATCATGTCATCAGAATGTGTATAATATCAATGTTTTTGTATACAATGTGGCATATGCCATCTCAAAATGTCTCATGATACATCCTACGACAACTATACTATCCTAGGGTGCTGGTGGATGATCAAAATGTAGCCTCTTCACTACACTAGGTGGATCGGATGCCTCCTACATAAACAAAAAAGGAAAACCAAAAGTTAGACTACTAAATTTATATGATTCATTATATCTAACATTGAATCAATCAAATGCATAATGATCTTTTTTGTAATGAATATTTATGCTATCAAAATTTCATAATAAATACCTCTCTTGTCAACCTCTTGCGCTGGTTTGGAGTCCTCTCGTATGCCATTGGAAATGATGGTACCTCACTAATTATGGGCTGTATATGTTCAAATACGTTTGTCAGATTAATCTACAATTTAAACTATAACATTATAAATCATCAATGCTGAATTTATAACATATTTAATCATGAATTCAAACTACAACTTACTATTGTAGGCTCCGCCTGAGGAGAGAGTGGCTACATCATCAAATCTACATAACTCTCTCGTTAGACCTCATGTGCACTAGGAGTCTCCTATGAGATACAAAATAGTAGTTGTTAATATCATGGAAATTAGTTTTGAATTTATTTATGAAGATAAGTGATGCAGGAGCATCCCATGCTCATTAGGGGAACATTGAAGATCCAAGGCATTACAGAGGTCATGGAGCATCTCTTGAAGTCAATTGGGCAATCCTTGCACCAATTATGGCTCATGGAAGCATAAAAAGTTATAATGTTGGACTCATTTGTGGAAAAAAGTTGTAATTGGGCATGAGATAGGGTTTTAGGATTTCATATGGTAGATGAGTCATTTTATAGGTTCATGTAGGTTGTCATGATCATATCTTGTCATTAGACAAGTCAAAACATTCAATAAGCCCATTAAAAGCATAGTTTAATAGTTAAAAATTTGAATAGTAACGGTTATGTATTTTTTGGAGGGAAAATCCATAATTTCAATTTTATGAGGAGTTAAAAAATGAAACTGATTGGAGGTGGTTGAGGAGGTTACTAACCATCCCTTGAAACTTATAAGTTTTGATTGTATAGCCTGGAGGGTCAGATTTGTACGGACTGTCTCATAAAATTGAATGAAAGTGCTTGGTTTTCAAGAGAAACTTGAAGAATCCTTTGTTTTGTAAGTGCTTTCTGATATTGGAATGAGTGGTAATACCATTTTAGATATGTAAATGCATGGTTAGTTCTGAAGGAGAAGTTCTAGAATTGAATTTTGGGGTTTGAACAAGCACGCCCTGGTTTTTAAGCCATTTTAAGGAGGGTTTTGAAGTTTGGGTGTTTAGGAGTGTGACCAAGACCTATAATCTTGAAAATCCTTTGATTTAGATCATTAATAGAGACTATGAAAAAGGATTGAGTCAGATTTCAAGTTTGAAGGGTACGTGCTTTGTAAAAGTGGTCTAATTAGGACTAATTCTAAGACAAACTGCCCTATTCCAGATAATCTTTCCAAAGGAGTGATATCTAATTTTTTGATATGTTATCAAACTCAAAAAAGGGTATATGAAAAGCTAGTTTATTTTATTGGTGTTTCAAAAAGTTTGGGAGAAAAATCAAGAAAATAGGGTCTGCTGATCCAAAGAAGAGAATAGCCTACTAAAGGGCAAAACTGGTCTCTTTTGTATCTACTAAAGATTTGTGGGTTTGGAAACCTTAGAAACATGTTGGTTGAATTTCTTTAAGGTGTGTAGAGGTGGAGGGAACACTTGGTGAATGTAAATCCAAGTTTGGAGTCTTTGGTGGCATTGTGTGCATTTGGGAACACCATTGAAACATAGGGGTTGGGTCTATATTGTGCTTGAATTTGCAAGTTTGTGGTTAGATCCTCCATCCTCTGCATCAAATGGTATCAAAGCATCAACAAGGTCTTTTGGGAGTAGATAAGTTGTAGGTTTTGTCATCATAGGAATCTTTGTCATCCTTAGTGTGCTGGTCCCTTTGTTGAAGCCTTGGAGTGTCTAATTCCTCCTTGTGTGTCCCAGAGTTGAAAGGTACATAAGTGGTGTCCAAGGATTTCTTGGTGAGGAAAGAAAAAGAATCAGTGAGTTGGCCCTTGGGAAGGAAGAAAACTTTTTGTGAAAATGCCTCCTAAAAATCAAATGGCTAGAGAACTTGAAGAATTAAGAGAAGAGTTGGCAAGAGAGAAAAGAGAGAGGAGAGAACTTGAAGCATCTAGAGTGAGGGAAGAAAGATAGATGCGAAGAGAGAAGCTGTAGCTTATTGCAAGGATAGAATCCTTAGAAAAGGAAAGGTAAGAACCTAGAGGAGAAGAGGTTAGAGGAAGAAATCATGGAGAGAACCATGAAGAAGAGGTTGGTAATGCAAGGCAAGAGCATGAGACAATAGATGATCCTGAAGAAAGGAGATTTATGAGAATTATTAAGGTAGTACAAGGTAATGGTGGGAAGAACCATATTGATTTGCCAATATACCAAGGTAAAATGGATAGTGAAGAAGTGCTAGGGTGGATAGAGGCCCTTGAGAACTACTTTCATCTTGAAGACATAGAGGCAGATAAGAAGGTAAAAGTAGCAAAAGTAAGACTGAGAGGAACAAAACTTACTTGGTGGACTAGTGTTTAGAATGAGAGAGAGAGGAAAGGTGGTGTAGGGAACCTAACCTATGTGATAGGGGGGAACAAGTATCTATGTTGCCGGACACCTTGCCACTCCATGAAAGCAAGGATTCAAGCATATTAGGAAGTTGGAATAAAGGTTTGGTCCATATTTTACAAGTTGGTCTATGTTTTGTAATAAAGGCACATGTAAGGCCCACGAGCATTTTGGTGTGGTTATAAACCAAGTGACTCCATGGGACCAAAAGGCCTTAGAATAGGGTATTTAGAGTCTAAACAGTATTAGCAAAAAGTGGTTGTTTGTTTATTTTATGGTTGGGAATTCCTATATGGTTGTTCCAATGGTCATGTAGACCTTTATATATGTCATATGTGATCTCAGTTGAAAGGGGGAGATTAGAGTGTATGGTGGTTTGGAGAAAAAACAATAAAAACCTCAATTTTTTGGAAATTTACTGGTAATCGCTCGGTTGTTACACTGGTAAAAATCTGTATGAAAATTTTATGATTTTTGAGTGTATGAAATAGTTGCAAGGGTGAGTTAGGAAACTTTTGGTTTTGGTTTGACTCAAAAAGGAGTTGGGGTTTAAAAGTTATCTGCATTTTAGTAGAAGGTGGTCTGGAAAGCCTTGTTTCCTATAGCCTTCCACAAATGCATCCCTAACTTGCATTCCCACTAGTGGCACCCTCTGAAACTGAGGGATATGCAAGTTAGGAGACTTGGCAACATAATGTCAGAGGTTGGAGGCCTGGAGAGAAGGGAAACTATTTTTCCAAGTCGGCCCTAGGTCAAGCAAGCCCATGTGCTTGACCGGTTTTTCCAAGGTAATTGGTGACAGTCATGGTTGCAGGCACTTTTGATCAGTTTGAGTGCTGGAGTTGGATGCATTGAGTGTGTTGGAGATTGCCTTAAGTGTTTTGGGTCTTGGTAACCCACATTGCGCATTCTTCATCGAAGCCCTAACCTAACTTGATCAAATAGGCCTAGGTACCAAGAAGCAGTTTCGAGGGTGCTGGAACAAGATCAGCCCAAAAGCTTTTGGATTCTTAGTACGTGCCAAGAAGGGTTTTTGGACCTATGGAGAAGTCCCTATGCTATTAAGGGATACTGGGAGAAAAGTGAAAAGAAGCTAATTGGAAGGCTACAAGGTTTGTGGGCCTAGAAGTGCAAAGGTGTGTTGAGAGTTTGGTGGAACCAAACAAATTGATGATTTTGGGTTGGAATAGTATGTCCATGATTGTCTCCATTTCTGGTGATAGTTGGTGAGACTTTTGAAGTGGGATTGCCTTGTTTGGCTTGGAGGTTGAGTATACCCAGAGTGGGTAAGGGGACTTGTGAGAAGTCCTGGAATCCTAAGTTGGATTGTGATAGCCATTTATTGGCTTGTGGAAGGTAGTTCCTACAGACTCTGCATCAAAAGGGGATTGAATAAGATTTCAGATTGGGAGAGAGTGAAGACCATAGTGAGAAATCAATTCTTGCCATCTGATTTAGCAATCCAAATAAAGATAAGAAGGAACAATTTGAAACAGAGGGATATGGATGTCATGTCCTATACTGAGCAATTCCATACCATGAGTATTAGGGGAGGAATGGAAGATGAAGATGAGAAGGTGGCTAGATCATTAATGGCCTCAAGTATAATATTCAAGATGAAATAGGATTGAATGTACCAAAGGAATTTGGAGAATGTTTTTAGTTGGCAATCCGGGCAGAGGAGAATTTGAAAAGAAAGAACGAGAGGCAAGCAAATCAAAGAGGAGGTGGAACAATGAGAGGAAGAGGTGTAAGAAGTCAGTTTGACACTTCAAACAATCAAGAAAAAGATAAAGGAAAAGAGATTACATCTGAGACAAGAGGAAGTTTTAGGGAGGAAGATTTGGAAGTGGAAGAGGTAATAGTGTTTTCACAAGTAAATGCTTCACATGTGGAGGAGTAGGCAATCAATCCTAAAAGTGCCCTGAGAAAGGTGTGGATTTTAGGAAGGAGGAGAGGAGAGTCACCTTGAACCAAGGAGAAGAGGAAGAAAAGAAGTATGATAATGCAGACCCTGAACTTGAAGGAGAATCTTTGATGATGAGAAGAGGACCACAAATGCAGCAGAAAAAAGGAGACTAGACCATCCATTTTTAGGACAAATTGAATGAGCCATTGTAAGATTTGTAAGATGATAATAGACTTTGGTTCCTTTGATAATTTAGTGTCTTATGAAATGGTAAATAAACTAGGATTGAAGAAGTATCCTATTGATAGACCATATAGGGCATCTTGAGTCAGTGATGCACAAAATATTGTTGTAAGGGAGTAAGCAATAGTGGATTTCTCTATAGGAGAATATAAATATCAAGTTATATGTGATTTAATTCTAATCACATGCTGCCATGTAATCCTTGGAAGGCCTTGGAAAGCCTCAAGGAACACTATTCATTTTGGCTCATCAAATGTTTATATAGTAGACAAAGATGGTGTGAAGTTTAAGGTAAATCCTTTGACTAGTCATGATGAGGAAAGAGTTATTTGTTTTGGCAAGAAAGAGTTTGTGGACTTGTAGGAGCAGAGGGATAGTAAACATGATATTACAGATCTACCACTGAAGCCATCTCTTTTGGTTATGAAGGATGAGATTGTTAAAGACAAAACTCAGAATTCTACTTATAAGCAGACATTGACAGCAAAAGGAGTGATGATAGGAATAGTATGGTGTCCTTTGGCGACGAGAGTGAACAAAGAAGTGAACATATCCATGAAGGATAAGAGACAGGGTCAGCATGACCTCAGACAACAAGTTATTCTGCCTTTGTCAAGGATAAAGCATGACTATTCACAATTAGCAGGCAGTAAGGTTACCATGACTGGTAACAAGGATCCAATGCTTTTTGTTTCTAATGATTTGTATGTAGGTGTGAAAGGTAATACGTTGCACTTGCAAAGTTGCAAACATCCCTCTAGAAGGATGGGAGGAAAGAAGATAGTACCCCTTATCTCTTGGGACAAGAGTTGCTTTGAAGGTGGGGTGTTTGATGCAGGGGAACGTATTAAATCATCTAAGAGAGCCTTGGTACCAGATGAAGATAGAGGATCAAAGACATCATTTATTGTTAATTGGGATATATTAAAACCAATAATGGAATTATGTAATAAACAATGTACTTTGAAAGACAAAAGTCATAAAAGTCCTAGTAAGAACCTAAGTGCAACATGATGTAAAATGGCCAACAGAGCCATATGGGGTAGTCTTAGGATAGTTTCATACTTAGTTGCATTTAATAAATCCATATGACCAATTTTGAGTCAATGGAATAGTTTAGAAAGTTAGGGAATGCATAAAAACTATAGTTTGAAATTTGAATTCCAAATTCAAACGGTCATATTAGTTTTGGAGGGAAAGTAGTAATTTGGTATTTGTTTGATTAAATAAACCTTTGTAACCAACTTGGTCGGTTGGACAGGTGCATATAAGCCTATTTAAGTTGTAATGAACATATCCAAGACATGAATCATTAATGGTACAGAAAAAATCAAAAAAATTGTATGGAACAACAATCATACTTTCCTCTACATCAATAAGAAAAAAAAATAAAAAATGATACTTATACATACAATGGGGCTCTCTGTGTGAATGGAAATCCCTAATGATCTAGGACGTCGAATCTGTATAGGCTCATTTCCAGTAGCCACACCCTATATACAATAAATAATGTAATTAAATGGCATTACAACAAACATTTTACAAGAATGCATCGATATTTAATCAAATAGAAAACATCTAATTACCTTTCCTTTATCAGTGCATGCTGGCTCATCCCCCACACTTTGTTCCCTCGGGGCAGGTGGTATCTACAAGATAAAAGAAAGATTAGCAACCATTTATGCTACAATATCAAATAGAAAAAAAATGCAAACACAACATAATGTACCGTAGATGTCTCAAGGCCAAATGAAATGGCCGAGAGTGTAGCATCATCTATCTGTCTGAGCTCCTCCTCGGTCATCAACTAAACATGAATGAAGATCACATACATGTACAAGTTAGTATGGCTTAAAAATTAAAATTACTCTATTATAAAAATTAACTTTAAATCCCATATGTCATAACAAAAAAATGTATACACATACCGACACTGAAGGAGTCCATGCCTCTGCATTCCCCTCCTCTCTCGCATTAGGGTCTGTAGCCTCTGCACTTGCGTTTGGTGTATCCTTTTCTAATACAAAATAATACTTAGGAAGATCACCTATGGGACCTAGGCAAATATTCTTGAATGTAATACAAGTGTGAGGCACACAAATGTGTGATGAGCTAGCAGATGATGAACTAGCACCAACATCATCAACACGAGGAGGTAGGACTGACCTAGCCTGAGATATCGTTAGGCTACTTAGCCTATGAATGGCTTTGATGGTCTGAGAGCTAGCCTCTGCCATAATATTTGGATGTTGTACTCGAAGAGGGGGGGAGATATCAGTGGGGGGGACAAAATTGCCAAGTTTCTTCTGCCAGGAAGAGGGTCTATCCTGAGGAGCTCCTAGTCCTAAGCCCATGTTGGGCTTCATGCTCCAATAGTTCACTTTAAGTTTCAACATAAATTCTACATATAATTTTCTAAGGAAATAAAATGGTATGTCTAAATTTCCATGTGGAGGGATATCAAAGACCATCCACCAACGATCCCAAAAATTTGCACGTATGGCATCATTTGTGCACCATTTAATTGATAGTTTGGATTTTTTTGGATCAACTGGTATACCCATTTTCGAGTTAGCAAAAAGGCTAGCCAAATCATCTTTGGTTATGTTGAGGGCCGCGACCTCATCATAATCCAAACCATCATCAAACATCTGGTGCATTTTATCACGCCAACGAAGAGTAGCATTTTGTTGGTTCGTAAGGGTTTCAATGTTATCCACTATGGTGTTTAATATGGATAACATAGGAGCCAGTGCAAGTAGATTATTATATGTTCTATGCAAACCTCTCAACTCGGTGAGATTTTCCTTTATCAAATCCTCGATTCGAGGAGGGTTTTGAGGAGGTAGAGGATCATTTGGTGGACGATTTTGTGGGAGTACTGGATCGTTTGGTGGACGGTTTTGTGGGGGCACTGGATTGTTTGGTGGTGGGTTATGAGGAATATTATTCCCTACCTCAGTGTCATCATTCTGATCAGCCATTCCTATTAAATAGTAAAATGTAATATATATATTAAAAAAAATTCTAAATTTAACCATTTTTGTCAAAAAAACCCTAGATTCAACTAAAACAAACAAAATCATCCTAAAATCTACTGAATTTAGGTTAAAAATGAGTTGGAAAAAAAAAAAAAAAACATACTTGAATATCTGATATCCGATCTTGTATCTAATATGCGATGGATAATGGTAATGTTGGCCCCAAATTAACGTGAAATGAGGGCCCGCGGGTTTGTGATTTTATTTTATCCTATGCATAGGTATCAGATATCCGATATGGCCACAATAACATATAATGACATATAATATATATAATATAACATATAATATATAACATATAACATATAATATATATTACATTATATTACATTTTATATATTTTTATATTATATTATATATATATTATATTAATTTACTATATATTATAATATAAAATATTATATTATATAATAATATTATTATTATATTATATTATTATAGTGCATTATATATTATTATTATAATTTATAATATATTATACATTTTTATTATATATTATATTATAACATATTACTTTTTATTATTATATTATATCATATATATATATATATATATATATAATATTACATTACTATATATTATAATATATTAAATATTATATTATATTATTATAATATAATACTTTATAATATTATTATTATAGTATAATATTATATGATTATAATATAATAATAATAATATTATTATTATTTAATATGATATATTATTTAATATTAATATTAAATAATATATCATACTATTATATTATAATAATAATAATTATTATAATAATATTAGATAATAATTATTATTATTATAATAATATTAGATAATAATAATAATATTGCTATAATATTATTACTCTAATTATCGGATATCCGATCACATATCGGATATTCGATTTTAAATCGGATATCCGATAAGGCTCAGCCTTACCTTCCAGGTTTGGTTCCTGGATAGGTGAAAAAAAAGTCAGAGCGGATTTTGAAGCACTTTTAGGCATCTTCAAACTCTATTTTTTTCACATCGCCACTTTTTGGCATACCATGATCCTACACATACCCTCATCTAGACTTATTGACTCTTCTGTCATCTCATCTAATTGTGTCATTATCTGAGATCAAGGGGTTGTATCATTGGGTAATGATATCTAAAATTGTTTTCCCTTTTCAATCAATCTATATACCTATTTATGCTCCTATTGAGTAGACATAACATGTTGTTCAGGTGTAATAGTTAGTATCTCATCTAGCTTGGCACTCAACAATTGTATAAGAGCTTGTGTAGCCTCTTGTTCTTTGGAGGTCTCAACTTCTTCTATGTTTTCTGTTTCTTTCTCTTCTTCAACCTTCTCAACTATATGAGCATTGGGATACAAGTAAATTTTGGAAATACAATGATAGCCTTGCCTTGCTGCTTGATACTTGTATGAATAGTAACTAGTGTAGCATCAAAATTATCAGTTTTGGGAATTTCAATCCTTGGATAATCCTTGATTTGTAGTAATACAGGATTGGTGCTTGGTAGAGATGTGTCTCATTCAACATTTTTCATTTCTTCTTCTATCAACACATTCTGATCCTACGGGGATGAATAAAAAATATCGTTAACTGTGACAACATCTTTTTGTTCACACCCTTCTACCAATTGTCTTTTTTCTTCTGCAAGTTTTGCAACTTCTGTTGCATCATCCTCTTCTTCCTTAACTTCTTTTCCTCTTTCCTCTCCTTCCTTCTCTTCATTATTAGCCACTGGAATAAGCAACTCAAATTCTTTCTTCCATATATTTATGCTCTCTTGCTCAAGTTCATGAGCTTTATTCATTAAAATTTTATAAGCCCTCTCCTTAGGCATAAATTTCTTCACAAAATCCTTTAGGGCTATAATTATATGTTTCTTTCCTAAATCTACCATTTTTTGTGCTAACGTGGTCTCCCTGATCCATGTTTCAGTGGATAATGCCCACTTCCACTTAGCATCAACCTTATTATATGAATTTTCTTGAATTCCTTTACCTAGCTCTATAAGTGTAGATTGGAATTGTTTCATCATATCTATCAAATATTTTTCAATCTTCTCTTGGTCTTCTCTATTTAAGGAATCAAAATTGATGTCTTTGAATTCTATAAAACTTGCTACTTCAATAATCTCTTGACATACCTTATCCATAATTGTAGGAGGTGGTCTAAGTACAATCTAAATTTTTTTTAGATCATCAAACTCAATTTCTTTATCACCTTCTTCCCCATGTGGTACTACTAGTTTTCTCTTTAGAATCTTAGATAGGTTTTGCTTTGTGGAATTGGTTAGTTTCCTCTTTGCTGGACTTTCTTTTGGTTTAACAGCTAGGGGCAGAGCTGTCTTTGATCTTGTTATTATTCTTATGTTCGGCTCTTTGTGTGTGACAACCTTCTACATACCTTTCTTGAGATCTTCTTTAATGTTTGGATCAACAATTATTATTTTCTTGTACTTTTTTTCCTTGGGCTCAGTAATAGCTAGCTCTTTGCCTTTATATCCCTTGGCTTCACCTGTATGTCTAGATTCTTCTCCTTTTTCATCTTTTCCCTCAAGACCTTTGATTATCTTTTTTCTTTTTGTATCTTTCTTGGGGTCACTTATCTATGTATTTATTTGATCCTTTTATTGTGTTATATGTGTCAAATGGCTTGGCATTCACATACACATCCTCTAACAAAGATGTAGTCACTGTTGCTGTGATTTCATCAACATTTACCTTATATAAGACATTGGCCTTAACTAC
The DNA here is from genome assembly GCA_028749045.1 of Cupressus sempervirens. Lineage (NCBI taxonomy): Eukaryota > Viridiplantae > Streptophyta > Pinopsida > Cupressales > Cupressaceae > Cupressus > Cupressus sempervirens. Next base: position 205,840,766 of record CM053787.1, read on the forward strand.
ACAACTCTAGGTAGTACATCCTAGGCATTAATAAAATCTATGTTTACCATGAAACATATATCATCAAAATACTTATCTATGATGGATTTAGGAATCCTCATACAATTTCTCATTTTACTCTTGAATTCCTCAAAATAGTTATCCATAATTGACTCAAAAGTTTGTCCTAGCTGGCTTATTAAGTCATTTATTTCATCCATAGCTGGCTTGCTTCTATCCCATGCTACTATGAGAATGGTAGGAAATGAATTTTGTACATAGAAAAATAGTCAAACTAACATAGATCTAAACTAAGATGATGTATTCTTCACTTTCCTTATAGCTCCAAGATTATCTATCAATTATTCCAATTGCATCTCCACAAGATCATAACTATTATCCATTTTAACAATTTTTTAGCCTAGGTCCACTAAAATGTATGACACACTATTTAGTTGACTCAAATGATAAAACTTATGTGCAATCACTCATACTGCAAATTCGACAATAGGGTCTTCAATCCCATCGATTGAAATACCTCAACCATTCCATCTAGCTTTTGTCAATTTCTCAACTTCTTTTCTTGTTGCACATCTTATTGACTTTGGTCTATCTAGGGTAGATTACCATATTACTTAGCATATACTGGCCTTGTTTATCTTGATTGGCCTACCTTCCAACCATACCTTCATGTCTTGACTAAGGCTCAACACAATCTTTATCCATTCTACTTTGAATTTTTTTGAAAACCTAGGGCACAGGTAAGCCCTTTCTCAACAATACTCATATAATCATCCTTTAGTACTTGATTCTCACACAAATTCTCATTAGCTTCTCTTAGCTCAAAATTTATGACTTCTCCAAATTTTCACATATTGCAAATTCATACATGTTGGATTGTTAGAACCTTTGGTGGAATTGACAACAGAGTACCAATTTTGTTTTTTGTTGCTTCAAAATATGAATAATTTCTAAATTCAAGTGGGGGATGTTGATCATTTCTCACAATTTGTGCATTTCTCTCCTTGAACATTTCACTTGCACTTGCAGATGATGTCATTTCAAACTAGGGTTTCTAAACAGACTTTACTTTGACAACCTTTGAAAACAACTAGCTTGAAAATAAAGGTTTCACTTATTGGATTCTATCAAATTGCCAATGGCACAAAATTATTCACTTGCTTTATCGCTAAATTTTCCTTAATCGCCTGTGCACTTGAATTCACTTGGTAAACTAAAAAAGAATGCCCAAATTCAATATATAGCTTCAATTTTTCCAATTAGGTGTGCAATAAATACACATGTACTCTGGTAGGTGCACATGAGCTATCTTGGCCATTCGTGCCTCTTTTCAAATACTTAGTCATTAGCACCTTGCTTGGTTAATACCAATTCCCTTGGCCAATACATCAACTCGACCAATGTAAGTTTTATTGATAACAATTATTCAATTATTTATTGTCATTGATGTCACACAAATGTTATACTCTAACCAAGCACTGCCACTTATAACTAAGCTTAGAAGATTTCAATATTAGCCGAGCAGAAGTTCAGAGAAGAATCCAAGTTTAGTGATCAAGTGCAAACCGAGTTAGGTAAGTTACCAAAGGAGTTTAGTGTAAACTGAGTTAGGTTGGTTACCAAGGAACTTAGTGCTAACTGAGTAACTTAGTTTTAGTGCAAGTCAACTTGCAACACAATAACTTTGTTTACTATTTTGTTTATACAAGATGACTTAGTGGATCTTATTTTTTATCTATAAAGGTATTCAAGCTGACTTGACATTGGATTTCATATATATGAAAGGTCAAGTTGTGGATTGAAATATGAAGTTGTCGAAGAAGATCGAATACGAATAAAGATTCAAGATATATGATTAAGAGCTAAACATCCAAGGAGAAGTAAAGAATATTCTAATCGGAAAAGGATCCAAAGGATAAACTAGAACATTGATTTAAACTTGGAATCCAAGTGCTTCATCAATCAGGTCAATCATTGTTACTCTCTAACAATTGTAGCAATGAAGAAATCTCTTAATAGAGTTGACATAATAGTCATTTTGTAAATCCTTTAACATGGTGGAATTTATAGATTGAAGTGTCTTAAGACCTTTAACAAGGCCACTCCAAACAAGGTGATTCAAATCCTTTGACAAGGTCAAACCTAACAATGTGTTTTGTAACCTTTAATAAGGTTGTCTCCTAATAGGACTCACTTCAGAAGGGTAAAAATTTCTAACTAGTTACATTGGTGGTTTTCTCAAATTGTGTTTCTATGTTAAATTTTGGTGTCTCCTATGTTCATGTTATTTTATTATTGCTTATATTTCTACAACTAATTTACTAAAGGTTAATACACATTAACATCTCAAGATTGCTTTGTTGACCAAGTTATAATGAATATCTATTTCTAACCAAGCTGTGAGTTATAAGGAAGTTTGTATTGAGATATAATGGATTTGGAATCATTTTAGTGGTAAATTATTCACCCCTCCCCTCTCAATTACTCCTGTTATATTTCCAAGAATTAGCATCAAAGATTTGGTGCTCATAGGAAAGGTTTCAAGGACCTAAGCTAAAGATCAAGATGTCTTATAGAAGAGAGATTCCTAAGTTGAACATAGATCACTTCAAAGTATGGTAGGAACTCATGAAGCTGTATTTGGGAACCATTGGAGATATAGGCCTATGCTTCTTGGAGAACTAGTATATGCTTCCTCCCAATCCTTTGATTGTGGATCAGATGGTGGATAAAAAGAATCACAACACAATGGTGATTGATATTGCTTCCTTTCTCAACTATTATGAATTTAATGAAGTCAAAGAATGCTCTATTGCCATTGATATGTGAAACAAACTGGAAAATATCTATGGAGGAGATGACCATGTGAAAAGAGCCAAAGAAGAAAGTCTAAGAGGTCAATTTGATCAAATAAGAATGAGAGAAAATGAAAACATTGCAAAATATAGTGAAAGAATCAAAGTAAGTGTGAGTGCAATCAGAGCTTTAGGAGGAATAATAGATGATGTGATAGTAATCAACATAGTATTAAGAACTCTTCTTCCTCTTTATGCAATTAGAGTTTCATCTATTCAAGACATGAGATGTGATCCCATAAATGATACAACTTTGGATGCGCTAGTGGGAAGGTTAACAACTTTTGAGTTTGATAACTTTGATAACTATCTTCTTGGATCTTGGAACATAAAATCAACATTCAAAGAAAAAATAACTCTTGTCAAAAAGGGAAGAAACACAAAAGGAAAATTGTTTGACAGTAAAGAAGAAGAAGAAGAATTAGATGGTGACCTTGAAGCTTGTGAAACCATGCTTCCAAGAAGGTTACCAAAGGAAAAGGTAAATATAAAGGAAAAATTCCATTGATTTGTTTCTATTATGAAGAAGTTGGTCATAGTGTTGCAAGGTGTCCAAACATGGAAAACAAAGATGATAGAAAATTCAGCAAGTTCAAAGGAAAGAAATATTTCAATAGCTACAAAAACTACAAAGACAAAGGTAAGAAATCTTGTTATATTGCTAAAGATTCTAAGAGTGATAATGAAGATGAAATGGTACATATTTCTATTAAAGATGAATAAGATAATGAGGATAATGAAAAGATGGCTCTTATGTCTCATGTTAGCAAGAATGACATGTGGATAATAGATAGTGGCTATTCTCATCACATGATTGGTGATAAAACTATGTTTGAACACTTGGAGCACTATGATGGTGGAAGTATTAAAGTTGGAAACAATGAACCATGTTTTGTGAAGGGAAAAGGATGCATTGCATTAACTAATGAACTCAAATGTGATAATTCTTATTGGGTTGAAGGAGTCATCCACAATCTACTAAGTGTGGCACAACTAGACAATATTGCATACAAGGTAGAATTCGTGAATGGGAAGGCTAGGCTACTGAATGGTAAAGGAAACCTAGTTGTAACCAACAATGAGACAGAAGGTAATCTATTCTAGCTAGATTGCACTATAATTTCATGATTTTCAGCACAAGTAGAGGAAAGTTGGCTATGCATTAAAAGAATGTGTCATGTAAAATTTGATAGTCTGGTTACTATAAGTAAGAAAAAAAGAGTAAGAGGTATTCCAAATTTGAAGAAACCTAATATGGCCATATGAAAACAATGTTAGATTGGAAAGATGGGTAAGAATAGCTTAAAAAGTAAGAATTAAAATAATTAAGAAGTCTTGGAACTAGTTCATACTGATCTTTGTGGACCAATAGGTCCAGAGAGCTATACTAGAGACAAATTTTTCATTTTGATTGTTGAAGATTATTCTAGGATGATAACAATAATGTACTTGAAAGATAAATCTAAAGCTTTACAAAAGTTCAAATGGTATTTGGCTAGAGTTGAAAAGGAAATGAGAAAGAAGCTAAAATGTCTAAGGTCAGACAGAGGAGGAGAATTTCTCTCAAATGAATTCTTCAATGAAAGAGGAATCAAAAGATAGGTATCTACAACTAGTACACCTTAGCACAATGGCATAGTAGAAAGAAGGGATAGATCCATCATTAATTGTGCAAGGACACTGATGATAGAGAAAAACATTGCATCCAAATACTAGAAAGAAGCAATCATTAGAACTGTTCACACCTTGAACCAAGTTCAAGTAATGAAAGGTACAAATCAAACACCTTATGAATTATGGTATGGCTATAAACCTAATGTTTATTATTTCAAAGTATTTCGAAGAAAATGTTATATCTTAAAAGAGACAAGGAAATGAAAGTTTGATGTAAAAAAAAATGAAGGCATATTCCTAGTGTACTCCAACGAGAGCAAAGCATATAAATGTCTGAATCTTGTGACTCACAAAGTTATAGAAAGTGTACATGCAAAAACTGATGAGTTTGTAGAAAAGAGTGAAGAAGAAATAAAAAAGGAACTTGAAGACTAAATAGATTTTGTTTACTTTGAACTTGATACTTTACCAAAGGTACAAACAAATGTGATTGGGCAACAACACATTGCTCCACCCTAGCAGATTATACTACCTGAGTCACCTAAGTCTATAGTAGAACCCGAGTTGCAACCAGAACAACCCGAGTTAGAGAAAATTTGAACTTATTCCCAAGAAGAGGAACCTAAGTCATAGACTATGGGAACTAAGTCTTAGATAGTAGGAACCAAGTATAGTATAGAAATTCATAGAACTTTTGAGCATGGTGAACCAAGTCTAGAATCTAGAAAGAAGGAGCCTATACTTGCTAGATATGTCAAAAGACATCATGCACTTGAGAAAATAATTGGAGATCAGAAAAGAGGCACAATAATAAGGAGAAAAATAAAAGGTACATGTTTTCTTACTGAGTTTGATCCTAGGACTGATAAAGATGCATTGAATAATGAAAGTTGGATTGAGCCACTGAACAATACCTAGACTCTTGTTCCTAGACCCAAGGACAAAAATGTAATTGGTAAAAAGTGGGTATTCATAAAAAAAATTGAATTAAAATGGTGAAGTCTCAAGGAAAAATGAAAGGCTAGTGTGAAAAGGATAGGCTTAAGAAGGTCTAAACTACAGAGAAATATTTTCTCATGTTGCTAGAATTGAAGGAGTTAGAACACTACTTGCATATGCTACATTTAAAGGATTCAAATTGTACCCAATGGATGCAAAATCAGCTTTCTTGAATGTAATTCTAGAAGAAGTTTACAATGATCAACCTAAAGGTTTCATTGATCCAAAGAAAAGAGACATGGCCTGCAAGTTACACAAAGCTTTATATGGTTTGAAGCAAGGTCCTAGAGCATGGTATGAGAGACTACATGGATATCTAGTAAAGATTGATTTTCCAAGAATAAATGATAATAGTAGTCTATATATTAAACAAGGACAATAGAACAAGATTTCATTAGCAAAAATATTTGTGGATGATATCTATTCATAGGTCATGATGACTTATGCAAATCATTCTCTAAAGAAATGAGGAAAGAATTAAAAATGTCAATGTTTGGTGAGATGAAATTATTTGTTGATTTAAAAGTTCATCAAACGAACGATGGCATTTACATTACTTAGTCAAAATATATCAAGGTGATATTGAAGACATTTGGAATGGAAGATTCCAAACCAGTTGGAACACCTATTTCTAGTGGACATAAACTATCCAAGGATGATTAGTCAAAGGAGGTATATTAGAAAACCTACAGATCTATGATTGGAAAACTTTAGTATGTTGTTCACATGAGACCTAATATTGCATTACCAGTTAGTATAGTTGCAATTTTTTCTACAAATCCCAAAGAAAATCACATGATTGCAATCAAAATAATCATGATATGTCTAAAAGATACTTAAGACTATGGTCTATGGTGAAAGAAAGGAGTGAAATTTGAGTTGAAATCCTTTACTAATGTAGATTGGGATGGAAGCATTGATGAAATGAAGAGCACCATTGGAGGAGCATTCTTTCTTGGAAAATGGTTAGTATCATGGACAAGCAAAAGTAGAATTGCATCTCTCAGTCTACAACAAAAGAAAAATATGCTGCTACAACAGTTAATTGTTCCAACATAATGTGGGTCAAGCACTCGTTGTCTAGAATTAAGGAAGAAATCAACGATCTAATGGTTATCTATTGTGATAACACAAGTGCAATAAATATATACAAAACTCTAGTGGTGCACACTAAGACAAAGCACATTGCAATCAAGTATCATTTTATGAGAGATTTAGTTTAAGATAAATAGGCTAGATAAGAATATGTGAACACAAATGAGCAGATTGCTGACATATTTACCTGACCATTACCTAAGGATGCATTGTTATATCCAAGAGGGAAACTAGGGCTCATTCCCTTACCTGATACTCACTAGAGTATACATTAGTGATGCATTAAACCAAACTATCTTAAAGATCTATCAAGTTGATGCAAAGTAGATAGAGCTCATTGCATATGAATCAATGTATTAGGTAAATTATAAACACATTGTATCAAGTCTTTGGCATTTGATGTTAAATGGGGTGAGATTGAATCATGTCATATATTCATTAAGGGAGAGATTGATGTAATTAGTGGAAGTGATTTGCATATCAACAAGAGGAAGAACTTAATCTAATGGAGTCTAAAATGACAAAGGGAGAATCTCAGAGGCAATTCTCATGGTTGAAGAATTAGAATCAAACTAAGGATATTTGCTCCAAAGATTTATTTTCTTATGACATGTTGTGATGCCATCAATGCCAAATAGGGAAATTGTTGATAATAATTATTCAATTATTTATTGGCATTGATGTCACAAAAATGTTATACTCTAACTGAGCACTACTAGTTGTAACCAAGCTCAGAAGACTCTAGTATCAGTCAAGAAGAAGTTTAGAGAAGAAGCCAAGTTTAGTGATCAACTGAAAACCAAGTTAGGTCGATCATTAGAGGGATTCTAGTGCAAACAAAGTTAGGTTGGTTACCGAATGAGTTCAGTGTAAACTGAATTAGATCAGTTACCAAGGAACTAAGTGGTAACCGAGTAACTTAGTTTCAGTGCAAGCCAACCTGCAACACAATAAATTTGTTTATTATTTGGTTTATACATAGACTATATTATTGATGCTTCAAAATTGATAGTAAAACATATTTTATTTCCGAATACTTCTCTCATATTTTTCCTAATACATATTGATTAATGTTAATATGTACTTTTAACCATTTGCCTATTAGGAACTGGTATATGATATTTTATTAAGGATTCACCCACCCATTTAGAGCTAATGGTGCTAATGATTCAATGCCAAGATTAGTGGTTTCAAAGTTACGTAGTGATGCACCAATGAACTAAGGCACACTACAAGTTTTGGCATTGAGAAAGATTGTTGTGTTGAATCTAAAAAAAATGTGATCTCTCCAAAAAGAGATAGGTTATTCTAGACCTTGACATGGTTATTCTAGACCTTGACATGACTATCCTATATCATTTGATGTTTCATTGATAGACCCCATGATCTCCAAGTTATGATCCTCAAAAGATCAACCTCCAAATGCACTTAGAGCACCTTGGAGACTCCTTGGTAGAAGGTGGTTGTGAACATTGTAGGCTCTCCATAGATGGAACTATTGAGAGGGAGATTATTGAAAATAGATTGATACAAGTATGATAAATGTGTTTCAACAATTGTTTTGTCATTGATGTAAAACTTACTATTTTGATGGTAAGATAGCTACTTATGATTTAAGTACAATTACCTATTTGATTGATGAAGAGGACTTGATCAAAAGATGTAACAATAGCACCTAGAGGAAAGGTTGAGTTATGATATAAAAAGCAGTACAAGAATAAGCTAAGATAGTGATATCATAGTACATTGATAATATACTTAAGGTTGCAAAGATTGGTTACACTAAGCAAGTTTAGAAGAACAACTTAAATAATGTTTATTGTCAAGCTTGACCGAATAGTTAGTAGGTGCTAAAAAAAGCTAGTGTAAGTCGAGTAGAAAATTAGTTCGAGCCAAGTAAAAGTCTATTTTAGTATATGCCAAGAAAAATAGTGGATGTTCAGTAAAGTTTAGTTGATGCCAAGCACTAGTAAAATTTAGTTCATGTCAAGTGATTTTTTAGAGGATGCCAAGCAACATAGTATGTATCTAGCATTAGAAGCAAGTTAATGTTGAGTGCCAGTATTATTACAAAGATTGTGATTTCGATGGATTTGAGCCAAGAAGTTTGTTTTCTTAGATTGTGTGAACTAGGTTGAAGATAATATTGATGAGCTAGTGGTATAGAATTCATGGTAAACCATTTTGAGAAAAATTCAAATTGGACTGAAGGAGAAGTTTCTAGAAGTGATATGGAATGAGGGGTAGATTCATTGAATCCTACCTAATTTTTCCTAACCCGAAATTGGATGATGGATAATGAATGATTAAAGATCTTAATTCTCTATTTATAGGGATGACTAGTTAGAAGCAAGGGTTATCATGTGTGAGAACCTAAGCAAGACAAGGAGTCAAGGGTATTGCTTCATCAAGTGACCAAAGTGAAGAGTCTGCATTGGCATGTTAAGCAAAAAGGCTTAAGGGTATGAATGCTTGAAGGGTGAAGAAGCTCTATCAGAGATGAAGAGTTTGAAAGCAAAGCATAATGGAGGACTGAAATAAAGATTTGTAATTTGAAAATGGAGTTGTAAGTTACATTATTAGATCAAGCCTTACTGTTACTCTCTAATAATTGTATCACTCTAGGGTAAATCCTTTGGATTAAGGTTGACCTAATAGTCATTTGTAAATCTTTTAACTGGGTGACATTCCAAGTGAATGGTCTAAAGTCCTCTAACAAGGCTCACTCCTAACGGGGTGATTGAAATCCTTTATATAGGGTCACATTCAATAGTGTGTATTGTAACATTTAACAGGGTTGGTCTATCAAAGGGCATCACTTCAGAAGAGTGGAAAAGAGTAGCATGTTACTGGTGGTTTTTCTCAAATTGGGTTTTCACATAAATCATTGTGCCAAATGTGTTGTTAATCTATTATGTTTCATGTTTACATTTCTTCAAATTGATTTGACAGTAACCTACAAGGTTTTAAGTGTTCACATAATCTTATGGATGCATGCATGATGATAAATGTTTTATGGGTTCACTAAGCTGTAAAAATTGTTGTTTATACATCTAGACCTTAGATAATTGGTTCACCCCCCCCCCTCTCAATTACTCTAAAGAATTCTAACAATTGGTATTAAAGACATCTACTTAAGAGGACTAGTTTGAAGGTACTAGAAGCACAAAGATCAAGATGTCAAAAAGAGGTGTACCCAAGCTTAATAGATATAACTTTCCTGGATGGAAAAGTTTGATGAAGCTACACCTTGGAGGACTTGGAGATTATGCATGATCTACCATTACTACAAAGCATGTTGATCCTACTGGAGTCCTAATTGCCAAGGATATGAAAAATAAGAAAGAACACAACCAGGAAATGTTGGAGATTGCCTCTGCCCTAAGCCATATTGGATTTGATGATATCAAAAGTCTTTATAGTGCAAAGAAAATGTGGAATGCTTTAACCACTATCTATGGAGGAGACATGAATGTTCTAAGAGTCAAAGTTGAAAGTCTCAGAGGTAAGTTTGATGATATGAGAATGTAAGAAGGTGAAAATATTGCTCAATATTGCTCAAGGATAAAATATATTGTTAATGCAATAAGAGGAGCTAGTGATACAATAGATGATGATATTGTACCAAGAAAATTTTTAAGAACACTACTACCTATACATGTCATTAGATTTTTTTCAATACAAGAACAAAGATGTATACCAAGCAATACTCTATCTCTTGAAGGTCTAGTAGGTAGGCTCACTACTTTTGAGCTATCTAACTTTGATAATTACAAATGTGGAAATATTGAATCTTCTTTCAAAGCTAAGCTGCCATTGAAGGAACCTGATGAGAAGAAGAAGAAGAAATAGACAAAATATGTGTCCAGTGACAGTGATATAGATGAGGAGGATGTAGATCTACTTGAAGCACTATCGGCAAGTAGATTTCATAGAGGTAAAGGTAGGTTTGAAGGTAAATTATCTATCATTTATTTCAATTGCAATAAGGTTGGTCATATTGCTACTAGATTTCTAGAGAAGAAGAACTACAAAGGTGGTGACAAGTACAAAAGTAGAAGAGATTAAGACAACAAGGGTTACAAAGACAAAGGCAAGAAGTCATGTTACATTTTTGAAGAGGAAACAAAAGATGAATCTAATGAACATGATGATGAAGTGGTGTATGTTGCAATGAAGAATGAATCTAATGAAGATAAGGAAACCACACTTGTGTCTTGTGTGAACAAGAATGACAGATGGATAATTGACAGTGGATGTTCACATCCCATGGCTAGAGATAAAAGTAAGTTCATTACCTTGAATTTTATAATGGAAATAGTGTAAGATTTGGTAATGATGCACCATGTTTGATAAAAGGAAAAGGTTATATTAAATTCATAGAAAAGATTTTATGTGACAATGCTTACTCTCTTGAAGGACTTAACTATAATCTGTTGAATGTGTCACAATGGAATAATTCAAGATGTAAGGTTGAGTTTGAAAATAAGATTGCTAAGATATATGATACTGATGGAAAAATGATTGGAAAGGGTGCTCTGACTAGAAGTAATCTATTCTATCTTGATATAGAGGATGCTACTTGTCTAATTTTAAAATTTGATGATGTGTGGCTATGGCATAAGAGGTTATGTCATGTTAATTTTGATAACTTGGTTAGTATTAGTGACATGAGAAAAATTAGAGGTTTTCCTAAGTTGAAGAAGCCTGATAATATAATATGAAAACAATATTAGTTAGGCAAAATGACAAAGTCAAGTTTTAAGAGTAAAACTCATACCTCTAAAGGAATACTATAGATTGTTCATACTTACTTGTGTGGACCAATTGAAGTGCAAAGCTACAAAGGAGATAAGTACATTATGCTTCTTGTTGATGATTATTCTGGAATGATGACAATTATGTTTTTAAAACATAAATATGATACTTTCCAAATTTTTAAGTGGTGCTTAGCAAGAGTTCAGAAGGAAACACGTAAAAGTCTGAAATTTTATAGAAAAACTAGAAGGATTTGTTGATGTTAACAATGAAAAAATTGTATGTAGATTACACAAAGCTCTATATGGTCTAAAACAAGCACCAAGAGAATGGCACAAGAGACTTCATAATTACCTTGTGAAGATTGGATTTGAAAGGACTGATCATAACAACAATCTATACATGAAGACAGAGAAAGGAAAAGATGTTTTGTTATCTAAAATTTTTGTTGATGATATCATATTTGGAGGTCAAGATGCTTTATGTAAGGCTTTTGAAAATGAAATGAAGCAAGAATTTGAGATGTCTATGTTTGGAGAGGTCAAGTTCTTTGTGGGTTTGTAAGTACATCAGATGAAATATGGTATATACATCACTTAGCCAAATTATGTCAAAGAGATACTAAAAACTTCTGGATTGAAGGATTCCAAACTAGTAAGTACACCTATGGTGATAGGACATAAATTGTCAAAGAACGATGATTCAATTGAGGTGAATCAAACATTATACATGTCTATGATTGGTAAATTACAATATGTAGTACAAAGTAGATCTGATATTGCATTATCTATAGGGATAGTTGCAAGATTCTCTACTAATCCCAGGGAGAATCATTTGATGGTTGTAAAGAGAATAATGAGATATCTAAAAGGAACAGAGGAATATGGTCTTTACTATAAGAAAAATGAGAAATTTGAATTAAGAGCCTTTACTAATGTTGATTGAGCTAGAAACATTGATGACATAAAGAGCACCAGTGGAGAAGCATATTTCTTCGGCAAGAGGTTGGTTACATGGACTACTAAGAAATAAAACTACACTTCACAATCTCCTGTTGAAGTTGAATATGTTGTTGTTGCTGTAAATTATACAAACATTGTATGGTTCAAATAACTACTCAAAGGTTTGAAGGAAGAGATCACTAGATAAGTGATACTTTATTGTGATAATAGAAGTGCTATAAATACATCAAAGAATCTTGTAATGCACACAAAGAGTAAGCACATTGCAATCAAGTATCATTACGTGAGAGAATTAGTTCAAGATAAAGAGGTGAAGATGGAATATGTTAACACAAAAGAGAAAATTTTTGATATCTTCACAAAAGAATTACCTAAGGATGCTCATAAGTATCTAAGAGGTAAACTAGGGCTGATACCCCTATCAAAGGTTATTTAAGAAACAAAAGGAGTGCCCTGCATCAAACAACTTGATTGACATATGTTCGAAATTGATGTAGTGGATCTTGCTTTAGGAACTACCTAAAGTAATCAAAGAGCTAAAGCTACAAATCAGTCACAAGCAAGGTGACAGAGGAGAAACTGAAGAAGTTCATATCTGCATATTAAGATGAGAAGTCTTTGGCATTGTTGTCAAAGAGGGAGAAATAAGAGATAGTTACTGATTAGGGAAATACAAGAGACTGGATATTGAACAAAGAGGGAGAAATGTGTATCTATAGATAACATCTACCGAGTAAGAGGGAAACAACTATAGAAGGGAGATATAAGAAGTAATTAAGATGAAGTCATAAGGATGAATTGATTGTTGATTGTCTGTTAACTCAAAATAGAATAGGATTTTGTAGCCTATTCAAAAGATGGAAGTTGCTAATAGAGGCAGAGATTTCAATACAAGGAATTATTTTATTTTTGGTATTTTGTTGGTCTTACTATTTTAACCTAATTGGTTTGGTTTGCAATCAATGCTAAAAATGTAGATTGTTGAAAATAGATTGATAGGGTATGTGCAGGATCATGGTGTACCACAAAGTGGCGATGTGAAAAAAGTGGTTTTAAAAAATGTCTAAAAGCATTTCAAAATCTCCTCTAACTTTTTTCCACCCATCACGATACCAAGGCTAAAAAGTTAGGACCAAGCCTTTTCAAGTATCTGATCAGTAATCAGATATCTGATTTCATATTAGATACCCGATATTATATTGTTCAAAACCTATGACATAGATTTAAAAATGATAAACATGAGAGCTCTTTTTATATTCCATTTTTTTTTTGTTTGGTTGTTGAGCTCTGATTAGGTGTTGGATTTTTGAATGGGTATCAGATGCAGGTAAGTTTTTTTTTAATGTTTTGAATGAATATTATTATAAAATAGTTATTTTAAATTGAATTTGTTAAAAATTAGGTTTTTTTAATAGAAATTGTTGAAATTTAGGTTTTTATTAATAGAAATTATGTTTTTCACATTAGTAGGTCATGTAGAGGCATGGAATCCTTCTGTGTTGGTATGTGTATACATTTTTTTATTACAACATATGTGATTTAAAGTTAATCTTTATAATAGATTAATTTTAATTTTTAACTCATATTGACTTATACATGTATGTGTTCTTCGTTCATGTTTAGTTCATGATTGAAGAGGAGCTCAAACAGGTTGATAATGTCACACTCTTGGCTATTTCATTTGGCTTTGAGATATCTACAATACATTATGTTGTATTTTCATTGTTTTTTCTATTTGATATTGGAGCATATATGGTTTCTAATCTTTCTTTTCTCTTGCAGGTATCACCTTTCAGTGGAGGGCAAAGTGCAGGGGATGAGGCACAACCCATTGACAAGGGAAAGGTAATTAGGTACTTTTAAAGTGATTAAATATCGATGCATTCTTGTAAAATATTTTTGGTGATGAAATTTAATTACACTCTTTATTATATAGGGCATGGCTACTAGTGCTGAGTCTAGGAAGATTCCATGTTGTAGACCCTTTGGCATTTCCATTCACAATGAGAGCCACATCATCTGTATAAGTATGATTTATTTTTTGTTTTCCTTATTTTCATAAATTAATTCAAAACTAATTTCCATTATATTAACAACTAGTATTTTTTATCTCATAGGAAAGACCTAGTGCATACAATGTTGGACACCAGAGTTTTGTATCTTTGCTGACACAAGCATTATATCTAGAGGAGTCGATAAAGGTAAATTGTAGATTGAATTATTGATTATATGTTATAAATTTAACATGCTATGAATTATATTGTTATAGTTTAAGTTGTAGATTCATTTGACAAAATAGGCTACAATAAATGAGTTTCAAGCATTGCTGATGACATATGAGAGGACTCTTGACTAGCATAGGAGGTCGATGAGAGAGATATTTATAATAAAATTTAATACTATAAATCTTAATTAAAAAAGGATAATTATGCATTTGAGTAATTCACTGTTAGATACATAGAATCATATAATTTTAGTAGTCAAACTTTGGTTTTTCCTTTGTTGTTTACATAGGAGACATCTAGTCCACCTAGTGCAGTAAAGAGGCTACATTTTGATCATCCACCAGTAGCATAGGATAGTATAGTTGTCATAGGATGTGTCATGAGATATTTTGAGATGGCATATGCCACATTGTATATAGAAACATTGATGTCATACACATTTTGATGGCATGATCAACCACATTTTGTATATGGATCTATGCATTTTGATATATATTTGCATAATTTTTCTATGGATACATGTATTCTGATATATATTTTTGTCATTGATGTGTACAATGATATACATATTAATTTAGTATAGTATTGTTCAATTTATCATGGATCATGTGTATTGTTCATGTTTATGGAATATAATTCATTTTGATCATATATTGTTATATTTGATTCAAATGCAATAATTTGTGAATAATATTTTAACAACCTTTATTAGAAAATGTTAATGCAATGTTTAATTTGAAATGCTATCATATATGTTTAATTTGAAATAATCTCTGCAATCCCTTAAGATGTCACTATTGTTCACCCGCCCAAATGCACTTAAAGCACCTTGGAAATGAGATAGGTTATTGTAGGCCTCGTCATGACCATCCTATAGCATTTGAGATTTCATCAATACCCTCATGAGCTCTGAGTTACAACCCTTGGAAGAGCAACCTCCAAATGCACTTAGAGCACCTTGAAGACTCTTCAGTATGGGATCATTGCGAACGATGGAGGATCTCTATGGCTGTAACAAGGGTGCCACTAGGGTTCACCCACCCATCCAAAGCTAATGGAATAGAATATTTGATGTAAAAATCAACAATTTCAAAGTTACGCTGTGATGCACCTATGAACTGAGGCACACTATGAGGTTTGACAATGGGTGAGATGGTTGTGCCAAATCCAAATGGAATGTGATCTTTCTAAAATGAGATAGTTATCTTAAGCCTTGGCATTATCATCCTTTAGCATTCAACATTTCATCGATAGCCCCCATGAGCTCAGAGTAACGACCCTGAGAAGATTGACCTCAAAACACACTTAGAGCACCTTGGAGACTCTTCAGTATGGGGTGGCTACAAATGTTGGAGACTCTTTACAATTGGAACAAGGGTGTCACTAGGGTTCACCCATCCATCTAGTGCTACTGGAACTGATGATTCAATGCCAAGAGCAGAGGTTTCAAAGTTACGTTGTGATGCACACATGAACTGACGCATACTGCCAGTTTTGGCATCGAGCAAGATTGCTATGTTGAATTCAAAATGAATGTGATCTCTTGAAAATGAGATAGGTTATTGTAGGCCTTGGCATGGCTATCTAGTAGCATTTGATGTTTTATCAATAGCCCCCACGAGCTCCAAGTTATGACCCTGGGAAGATCAGCCTCGAAAAACACTTAGAGCACCTTGGAGACTCTTTAATATGGGGTGGCTACAAATGTCAGAGGCTCTCTACGGTCAAAACAAAGGTGTCACTAGGGTTCACCCACTCATCTAGAGCTAATGGCCCTAATGATTCAATGACAAGATAAATGGTTTCAAAGATATGCTATGATGCACCTATGATCTAAGGCACGTTGCAAATTTTGGCATCGAGTGAGATCGTTGTATTGAATCAAAATGGAATATGATCTCTAAAAAATGAGATATTTTATTGTAGACCTCGACATGACCATTCTATAGAATTCAACATTTTATTAATATCCCCCATGAGCTACAAGTTACAACCCTAGGATGATCGACCTCAAAACACACTTAGAGCACCTTGGAGACTCTTTGATACAGGGTGGCTATGAATGATGGAGGCTCTTTGTGGTTGCAACAAGGGTGTCACCAGGGTTCACCCACCCATCCAGAGCTAATGGCACTAATGATTTGATGCCAAGATTAGCGGTTTCAAAGATATGCTATGATGCACCTATGAACTAAGGCACGCTGTAGGTTTTGATATCGAGCGAGATCATTGTGTCGAATCTCAATAGAATGTGATCTCTCAAAAATGAGATAGGTTATTTTAGGCCTCAACATGACCATCTCATAGCATTAAATGTTTAATTGATAGCCCCCATGAGCTTTGAGTTATGACCCTAGTAAGATCAACCTCGAAACGCACTTAGAGCACCTTGGAGACTCTTCAGTACGGGGTGGCTGTGAATGATGGAGGCTCTCCATGGATAGAACAAGGGTATTAGTAGGGCTCACCCACCCATTTAGAGCTAATGGTTCTGAAAATTTGATGCCAAGATCATCAGTTTTAAAGTTATGCTATCATGCACCTTTGAATTGAGGCACATTGTGAGTTTTGGCATCAAGTGAGATTGTTGTGACAAATCCAAATAGAATGTGATATCTTGAAAATAAGATAGGTTATTATAGGCCTCAACATGATTGTCCTATAGAATTTGATGTTTCATTGATAGCCCCAACAAGCTCTGAGTTACGACCCTAGGCAGATCAACCTCAAAAAGCACTTAGAACACCTTGGAGACTCTTTGATACAGAGTAGGCACGAATGATGGGGGCTCTCCATAGCTAGAAAAAGGGTGTCACTAGGGTTGACCTACCCATTTGAAGCTAATGATGTTGATGATTCAATGTGAAGACTAGCAATTTCAAAGTTATGTTGTGATGTACCTATGAATTGAGGCACACTACGAGTTTTGGCATCAAGCAAGATCATTGTGCCAAATCCAAATGGAATGTGATCTCTCAAAATGAGATAGGTTAATTTAGGCCTCAACATGATCATCTTATAGCATTTGACATTTCATTAAAAGATCCCATGAGCTCTAAGTTACAACCTTGGGAAGATGAACCTAAAAATGCACTTAGAGCACCTTGGAGACTCTTCGATGGGTGATCCCACAATAATGGGTTCCACTTTTTGACCAATTTTGACTCTGAAATCAATATTTTTGCAACAAATGTCACGTTCAAGTGACTATATCTCCAAAACTATAAATAATTTCAAGATGACATAAACTAGTGATTTTGAGTACTTTGTTCCTACTTTGTAACCATGTTTTTTAATCTAAAAAAAAAATTTATATATGTCAATTTTTTTAATCTCCTCCAAAAAGTGGTACATAATAAAATTCAATATTTTAAAAAGTGACAGTCCATTTGACACACATAACTTTTTTTCTAGAAATGATAATGAAGTAATTCTTTCTGCGTTGGATTTGTAGCATCAATATCCAGTGTCTGCGTTTGGTTTGATTTATTTTTGTTGAATATTGTATAGTTTATGAAGTTTTGAAGTGACATGAATTGTAATTCAGACATATGTTCTGTTTGACGCAGATAATTTGAAGTCAATTTATCATAAACCATTTTTTTTTTTGAATAGAAAGGTATCTCAATAAGCCAGTGCTTCCATATTTTTCAATTTTTTTTTGACCTAATTTACTAATTTTCTCGAGGTGTCAAAGTCGGTTGATGTTCAATCGATAATGAACCTATAATGAGTTAAACTCATATTTGAAAGTCTTAATGATTAAATTATGTAATAAAACTATAGTCGTTGGAAAGCTTGCTCCGAGAAGCATATTTTGACATTTTTTATTTTACAATAGGAGATCATTCTCCTACAATTATGGCAGTCAAAAGAGCAAGAAAAAGAAAAAAAGAAAAAAAGGTTAAAATTTTTGTGATTTTGCATGTTCGTGCGAACATGGCATTTGCACGAACATGTTTACCATGTTTGCATGAACCTATGTTCGCGCGAACATGCAAATCATGTTTGTGTGAACATATATATCACATATGTTCGCATGAACATACGAAATATGTTCGCGCGAACATGATTAAAAAAAAAGTTTGCACGAACACAATAAGTGTGTTCGCACAAACATATGGTAAATTCAATTTCTTATTTTGAATTTTTTTTCATTTTTGTTCATCCCACTAAAGTGGTACCCATTATTGTGGGTTCACCCCGGTATGAGGTGGGTGCAAACAATCGAGGCTCTAGATGACTAGAAAATCTGTGTCACTAGGATTCACCCTCCCATCTGGAGCTAATGGCACTAACGATTTGATGCCAAGATCAATAGTTTCAAAGTTATGCTCTGATGCACCTATGAACTGATACACACTGTGACTTTTTGCATCGAGCAAGATCACTATGCCGAATCCAAATGTGTTAGTTTAAATAATTATTATTTACACTTACTTAAGTTTACCTAGGATAAATGCATTATTTTATTATTTCTTCGGTTAGACACTTAGGATTTTTCATACTCATATGAGTTGTTATATTGACAACATAGGAGTAAGAAACTATATTTTAGCACATGGTGTCTACAACACTAGAGTTTGCATAATTACCTAATTTGTCATGTTGAAAACATAGTTATTCACACTCTTAATTAAGAACATTATGTATACAACATAAATTTATGTGACACACCTTTGTAGGCTTATCCTCTCATCATCGCACTAACTCTTGTGCTTAATGGAGGATAATCTACTCCTGGTGGACATGTGCTTGTTTGTTAGACTTATCAGTGTGTTGACTCCTAATCAGTCTAGAGGCCTTTATATTTAAGCACTCCTAGTGTACTTGAACATCCAATACCCAAAATCAATTACATCAAAGATGTCTGAGAACATTATTCATTCTCATATTGCTATTCTGATCATACATTATTTGGTCAATATTGTGCTCATCTTGTGCTTCTTGATCTTGGCATTATTTTTCCCTAAGGAAAATTCTAACATGGTATCAAAGCCATAGTAGTGTCATTTCATAGCCATTAGAGACCAATCTTGCTTCACCTCTCGAAGGACACCTTGACTTAGATCCAGAGTATTCGTAGATATTTGGAGCATCTAGAGCCAAAGTAGACCTCATCATTGCATTTAGAGTATAAATTCAATGAAAATTGATTATAAATTTGCCTATATTGGGCCATAGTTGATTTTGAGGAAATTTCTTTTTGCAAATCTGCACCTGAAGATCCAATTTGCAAATATGATATGATCATTTATTAGATCTACAAATTTATTTTTTAGATCGGTATTTTATTTTCTCTATAATTTCCATAAGAAATTTTCTACATTTTTTGGAGCAATTTTTTGAATTTTTTTTAGGCTATTAGTGTTGAGATAATGGGTGTTGCACACATTGCATAATATTGTTATTTTATTATTTTATTTTATTATGTAATGTTGTACCTAGATGGATGTGCAACATGTAAAGATATCCATGGAATATTCTTGATGAGTTGTATTGTAACATTGTGAAAATATTTTATGTAATTATTTAATATTGGGGAGAAGAATTAAATGCCCAATATTAAATGTGGGGTCAGTGGGTTAGGTAGCACATGGTTTTAGCACATGGTTTATGTAATACCACTTGGTGGTTTTGTGGGACTTGCTACTATATAAGAAGCCACAAGGGTAGTTGTTGTGAGAAAAAAAAGAGTGACAAAGAGAAGACAAAAGGCAAGAGTCGAGCGGGACAAGGCTTGACAGGTTAGCCAAGGGAGCATTTGTGAAGGTTGGAAGCATGACATGGGATGTGTGGATTCATGCTTGTTCACATAGTTTTCTCGGTTGTGGCTATGGCCATGAAGGCTTCCATGGTTGTTATGAAATGGTATTTTTTGCTGAATAATACATGGTGATGGATGCTTTTGGAGGCTAGGTTTTTTCCTCAATGAGGGTTTCCCAAGGTATATCTTGTGTCACAATTTTGTGGGTATGTTTTCTATTCTCTTGCATGTGGATTTTAATTCCGTATTTATTTTAGATCTATTATGAGTTATGTGGAAACGGTTATATTATTTGTTCCCAAGTTTCCTTACAAGTGGTATCAGAGCTATGGTTGTATTGTTTGTAAGCCTAGATTGAATCCATGGGAATGCATGAGAGGATAAAAGAAAAGGGCAAGATATATGAATGATTTATTGCAGATATGAGGACTTTGGATTTGCTGTTATGATGGGATGTTAAAAGATTTTGGGCATGTAAAATTGTTGGAGAAAAAGATTTTTTGAATGTTTCATTTAAATGAGGGTTTTGGGGGTTGGCTTGCATAAATAACCTCTTGGGTAAAAAAAGACCTCACCATTGGATCCGAGTTGACATTTCCATAAATTTTGATATATAATATGCCCTAGTTTGGCCATGTTCAGAGGAAATGAAAGAGTTTTTTGAATTCAACCCATGACGGCCGTCAAATTTAATCCCGTCAAAATATTTGTCACTGATAAAAAAAATGAAAAATCGTACTAAAATGGTAAAAAGATTGTCTTAGTAAAATGGCCATAACTTTCTCTCAAAATATCAAATTTCAGAGTTCTTATAGGCGTTCGAAAGCTAATTCAGAGCACTACAACATGGCATAGGTTTAGTTCTGTGATTTTAAAATTTTGTCAAGTTTTCAGAGCCCTAAAGTCAGATGTTGTTTATTTTGAGCACGAATTGGGACATAACTTGGGCATATAGAGTCGGATTTTGGACTTCGAGTAGTCAACGGAAAGCTTTTGGAGAGCTCTACACATTGGTTTAGATTTGGTGTAGGTTTGGCATGATTTATTTGTTGCTATATTGATCTGAATAGTTTATAGGTATATTTTGACTATGGTAACATTATGATTTTATGGCATTGGAGATTTAAGATTTGATGTCATTGTATACTTAGTTCGTATTTCAGATTGGTCTCATTATGATATGGTTATCAGTGTTTGGTTTGAATATGTATGATGACTTGTTGGATCTACAAGTTGTGCAGTGTTGTAAGCGGTCTATACTTACAGGTTGCATTTATAGCTTGGTTATGGGTTGTCTTTGCCCATTGATCTTTCATTATTGATGCATATTCAGATTGGTGACTTGGATTTGGGTTGTCTATGCCCTAAGTCACATGATTTACTATTTTTTTCATGTTGAAGGGATGAGATGTTGTTACCAGTTATAGTCATGGTGGAGGATTGTGGTTGACTATTTTATGCTGATAGGTTGGACACTTTGAGAGACAGATGCTTGGTTCATGGATATGGTCATGGTGTCATGGATTTTGGCATGACATGATTGGTTATACAGGTACATCCTTGATGTTCATTAGCTTAGATTTCTGATTCAGTTATGGTGGTATATCTTCTTGGTTGAGGATCATGGTTATTTGGTTTCTTTTGAGGAGCTCATGACGTGCACTTTGAGTTCTTTGATGGTTTGATGCCTTGGTTGATTCTCATGGTTAGAGGATGGTTTTTCATCATGATGTTATGGATAGCTCGGATACATGATTTAGTGGGAGCTTGTGACAGTGATGGGGTGACAGTGCAGGATTAGTTCCTAGTTTGGTTTATATCTTCTTGGTTTGGAGAGGATGAATTTTATGATGCCATAGGTGACTTGGTACCACAGTTGAGTGGGAGTTGTTTGCATTGATATATTTATTGAGTGTTTGCAGATGTTGGAGGTTTGTCTTAGATCTTGTTGCTGTAGAAGCGTATTTGACATTTGCATGGTGCACTTGTTATCTTCATGGTGTTTGAAGATGGTTAGATCTTGAGGACTCATGGAGTTCTTGGTTATCTTCATGGTATGTGGAGATGGTTCTTCCTGGTATGTGGAGATGGTTTTTCTTCATGGTGTGTGGAGATGGTTGCATCTTGAGGACTCATAGGGTTCTTGGCAAAGGTGTGGTTTATGCTTTTATTTGGCATGTTATCCTTGGTGTGAGGATGGTTTCATTATTATGTCATGGTATACTCTTGATATGCATTTAGAGTTGTGACATGTTATGGTATGTTCATATGGAGCATGTTATCTCTTTGGTTGAGATGGTTAGATCATGTTGTCATGTTTATGTTCCTGAGGCCATGGTTGGAACTTTGACATTGATCTTGGTTTAGTTTCTTGGTATTGAGTACACTGATCATAAGCTGGATACTTCAAGATATTGCTATGTTGCATTTGGAGTTGGCATGGATTGATTGGTTACAGGTGCTCATGGATACTTAGAGACGGTGGTGATGCTGATCTCTCTTTGATTAGAGAAGTATTTGTTGGGACAGTTGATGGTTTCAGCAGGAAGTCCAAGGGGCAGTCACCTGATATGGACTTGAGAGGAGATTATTCTTAGATGAGTCTTGGTTGGAGACTTGGGTATCTTGATGAGCATTCTCATTCCCCACTCTTGGTCTACTTGGCGGTTTGCTACTTGAGAGGTATAGCCCATTGTTTCTCTCAGTTGCATTATATTTATGCTTGTTTTTCATGGATATGGATCTTGAGCTATGGTACATGAGTTAGTTCTAGAGGGTTCATTTGAGAGATGGTTTAGCATTGGTTATCTCCATGTGCATATGTTGTTATGCTAGTTGAGTTTGGGAGATGGTTTTATATTAGGCATTTTTCTTGGATTAGGAATGGTTATTCCTTGGTTTAGGAATGGGTTTATTGAGTTTGATCTTCTTGTGAGAGGCTTACATCCATGATTAGTTATATGGTATGGTTTAGGTGTTGTTGAGGCTTCTTATTGGGGTTTTATGGAGGAGATCATACTTGTACAGTTTACATCTAGAGGTGTGTGTAGAAGGACATGATACAGGTTATGATTTGCATGGTTTCTCTGGTCTTTGGATGTTCAGTTTTGATTACATTGGATTTCGGATTGGTTGGAGATTGTGATCACTAGTTTGTGCTCATGTATGTCATGTGAGAGATGACATGGTTATTCCTTTATCTCTTTCCTTTGTTGGTTGTGGAGAATCCGGGAGACTATTGGAGACTTGTTATGAGAGTTATTTTTTCTTGCAGGATATCAGTTTATGTATTGTGGATGTCCTTGATACTACATGGATTCACTTCTTTGAGATGTTGTGAGTGGATTGGTTATAGATTTGACATTATCTTTTGCAGTGGGAGCTTCTTGGTATATATGTGGTAGGTATTGCTCTTGAGGCTTGTGATTGCAGGTTATAGATTGGATATGTCAGTGATATGAGATTCACTTGTTATACTTTTGAGGTATGGATAGTTGGATGGGTTTGGCACTTGCTGTGGGTGCTATTTTAGCTATGGATATTTTGACAACTACGGATACATGTGATTACCTTTGGATCAGGTTTTTGTGCTTGGAATTTCAGTTGGTACAGGATTTTATGATCTTCTAATGCGACAGGTTGGGTGGTTTTCTCTTTGGATGGCTTCTATGTATGTCCAGTGGGAGTGGCATAATAGGAGGTGAGATCATTCATGTTCAAGATGATGGATACTTTGATTTTGTTGCAGGTACCAAGATGGAGCACTTGGTGTATTTTGATCCATGATGGAGGATGTGTTGGGAGGGATTGTTCCCTTGTTCATTTATGTGGCTATGGATTGACCCTATGCAATGTATATAACAAGTGGGAGATTGTTGAGATAATGGGTGTTGCACACATTGCATAATATTGTTATTTTATTATTTTATTTTATTATGTAATGTTGTACCTAGATGGACGTGCAACATGTAAAGATTCCCATGGAATATTCTTGATGAGTTGTATTGTAACATTGTGAAAATATTTTATGTAATTATTTAATATTGGGGAAAAGAATTAAATGCCCAATATTAAATGTGGGGTCAGTGGGTTAGGTAGCACATGGTTTTAGCACATGGTTTATGTAATTACCACTTGGTGGTTTTGTGGGACTTGCTACTATATAAGCAGCCACAAGGGTAGTTGTTGTGAGAGTAAGAGAGTGACAAGGAGAAGACAAAAGGAAAGAGTCGAGCGAGACAAGGCTTGATAGGTTAGCCAAGGGAGCATTTGTGAAGGTTGGAAGCATGGCATGAGATGTGTGGATTCATGCTTGTTCACATAGTTTGCTCGGTTGTGGCTATGGCCATGAAGGCTTCCATGGTTGTATGGCAATGGTATTTTTTGCTGAATAATACATGGTGATGGATGCTTTTGGAGGCTGGGTTTTTCCCTCAATGAGGATTCCCTAGGTTATATCTTGTGTCACAATTTTGTGGGTATGTTATCTATTCTCTTGCATGTGGATTTTAACTCCGTATTTATTTTAGATCTATTATGGGTTATGTGGAAACGGTTATATTATTTGTTCCCAACTTTCCTTACAATTAGGCCTGTAGAGAATTTTTTTTGTAGGAATCGAGTGGTGAAATCCTAATGCCTACAGGGAATATTTTGTCATAGTTTAACATATTCCATCTCGTATATGGCAGTTTTACATTTCAAATTCAACAGTTTGGCCAACATAACCTGACGGGACAATTCACAAATTCGACCGTGTCGTCTAGACCTTCGATAACACCACTCCTTAGCATTTTTGTTTAATATTTACAAGGCTTTGTTTTTAAACTATTGAAAGGCCCACCTTCGCAAAAATGTGGGATTATTTCCCACCTACTTCTTAAAAGCCACCCATTGGTGTTAAAATCTTGACCACTAGCTGATAACCACTACCACGTGACACTCGTTAGAGTGCCACATGACAACACGCCACATGGAAGCCACCTACGCAGTCTGTAAGTGGAGTCACATCTACCAACTTAGTGCCTTGTTAGTACCACATAGCCCAATCAAAAGCCGTACACCCTATGACATGTGTAACACTAGCTCAGTATGAAATGTCTACCATGTAGTTCTGCCACATCAAATTTTTCCTTACAATGTCGTACATTACTAACACCGTCCAAACGTCATTTTCCATGTCATTTCTGATTTTTGGCTAATGTCAGTCATTCCCTATGTTAAAATTGATGGCTATATGACCGTCATCCATAGATAAGTTTGAACTACTGCAATATTCATTTGGACATCAAATTTAACCTCATAGTTTGCTACGTAGACCCCTCTGTAGATTCATTTTTTATTTGACATTCTGACTTTGAAAGGCCATATCTTAGTCATTTGGACTCCACATCAGGTGTATTTTTTTTAATTTTGGGTAGAATTTTTTGAAATTTTTAGTGGTGCAGTTCTTTTCTAGTTTTGGTGCATGAATTTGTTAGAAACTGCAATTTTTGGTGATTGTACCTATCCAATCCTGCATTTTGTAACTTCAAATGCTCTGTATGGGCTCATCTAGACACATAAACACGTTCTATTTTTTTTAAAAGTGAATAATTTTTTGTCTAATTTCTAGATCTGTAACTAGATTATAGGCTTATGTAAGTAGAAATATCACTTTTTGAAATAGGTCCTTTCTTTGCATTCTATTGCTTCAAAATTATTGTATGTTTGAGCTACATTGTAGAGTTCTAGATTTGAAGTATAAAAGGAGGTTGTAAACTAAAAATTAAAAATCCACTAAGGTCAAATTTGACAATGTGGCCCATTTTAATCATAGTACCTATAAAGTGCCAAATCATGCATTAGGGGGGGGGGGGGGGGGGGGGGTTGATTGATTAGTTTTTCATTATGGGGGGTGCATACATTCATTGATCTCATGGAGTTCTATTCCCCATGTTGAGGTAGTCTTAGAAGAAGGTTGACAAAGAGGAACTATTAGAAATGGAGTGCTACACTCATTGATCATCTAAGAAGAGAGCATAAGTAAGTATTTCCTGATTTATGTTCCAATGAACTGATCTATTCCATTGGTCAAATAATTGATCTACCACCTATTAATACTTTTGAATATCATTTATTTTAGTATCAATACTAATTTCTATAAAGTCATTGACAAGTTCTGGTATCCTTATGACATTTGGCTATGTCTTTGGGAGGCATATGGAGATCCAAATATTCCTCCCTTTCCAAAAGACATTATATCTTTAGTCACTTCAGTTATGGTAGCTTCAACTCCATATGAGATCACACATTCTGATACTCATGTTAATTCTACTAATCTAGTTCCAACCTTAGATGCTCATGATTTAGTGCAGCAGGTATTACCATGTCTTCCTACTTTAGCTTCATGGGATGACTTCCTTCTAGACATTGAATGACTATTCGTGGAGTCTTTCATTGAAGATATGGGATACATCATTGATGAGATTAATCTTCTCTTTATTGAGGAGATGTCTTCACTCATTGCGAGGGCACACTTTGACTCTCAACCACTTGATTGTTCTGACATGATTGTGGATTCTTTAGAGTAGTTGGAGAAGGACTCGTTCACTTATGAGAAGACATATCAGTCTATGGAGATTATATTCCAATTTCCTCAGACATACTATTTTTTGAGGATTCTTCCTACTAGTTGAGGAGTGTTCTCTACCACACCTATGTCACCATTTCTTCCTACAAGAGGACCATCATTCAACTTTCATGGTGTAGCTTCTTCAATCATCAAGGAGCTTCTATCATAGGTGTGCTTATGTTACTGAAGAGGGGCAACATTGCTTCTCTTCCCCTATTTTCCTATTTGGATGCTTCATCATCTTTGGAGTTTGATTCAATTTCCTATTAGACATGTTACCTTGCTTGCCATCATATTTTGGGCATCCACCAGATTGGTTTGTGGCATCTTTGACACTTGAGTAGACTTTAAAGGTGGCATCCACCGCATACTACATATGCATCCCTCTTCCATCTTCCTATCCACAGTGGCAAGCATACTTACACCTATACTTGGTGTTTCTTCTCCCTAAAAGGAGAAATGTTGTTTGTCAGCATTGAATTTTCTTTTATCTTCAAGCACTCATCATCAAGTACTTCTTCACTAAGGGGTAATTTCGTTAAGGAATTCTCTATTGTATATGCATGATGTATGTCATCATGAAGGGGTTTTGATTACTGCATCCGTACATGCATCTTTCTTTATTGTACATATCTCTCTTTTTGGGGGAGGATTTTTCCCATGAGGTTTTCCCTCTTTCCCTATTTTTAGAGTGATTTCATGCATTT
Organism: Cupressus sempervirens; assembly: GCA_028749045.1. Classification (NCBI taxonomy): domain Eukaryota; kingdom Viridiplantae; phylum Streptophyta; class Pinopsida; order Cupressales; family Cupressaceae; genus Cupressus; species Cupressus sempervirens. The sequence goes on from CM053787.1 coordinate 205,868,361, forward strand.
CATTACATTTGTACTTGGGTACCTAACATGGCCTAGTAGCCTAGACCCATTATGCATTTCATCATAGCTTTTTTGAAATTAAGAGCATTCCCCTAAGTTGCACCTAAGGGGGGTTGTTAGTGTAAATAATAATTCTTTACACTTTACTTAAGTTTACTTAGGATAAATTCATTATTTTATTATTTCTTAGGTTAGACACTTAGAAGTTTGCATACTTATATGAGTTGTCATGTTGACAACACAAGAGTAAGCAACTCTATTTTAGAACATGGTGTCTACAACACTAGAGTTTGCATAATTAACTAAGTTGTCATGTTGACAACATAGTTATTCACACTCTTAATTAAGCACATTGTATCTACAACATAAATTTATGTGACACACCTTTGTAGGGTTATCCTCTCATCATCGTACTAACTTATGTGCTTAATGGGGGATAATCTAATCATGGTGGACATGTTCTTTGTTGCGAGACTTGTCAGTGTGCTAACTCCTACTCAATCTAGAGGCCTTTATATTCAACCACTCCTAGCGTACTTGAACATCCAATATCCAAAATCAATTACATCAAAGACATCTGAGAACATTATTCATTCTCATATTGTTATTCTGATCATACATTATTTGGTCAATATTGTGCTAGTCTTTTGCTTCTTGATCTTGGCATTATTTTTTCCTAAGGTAAATTCTTAGATGGTATCATAGCTATACCAAATTCTTACATGGTATTAGAGCTATAACATATTCTTAGCAAGTACATGATTGTCTTGTAGCATTTGATGTTTCATTGATAGCCCCTATGAGCTCCAAGTTACGACCCTCTGAAGATCAACCTTGAAACACACAGAGTGCCTTGGAGACTCTTCAGTACGGGGTGGTCGTGAACAATGGAGGCCCTCTATAGCTATAACAAGGGTGTCAATAGATTCACTCACCCATCTAGAGCTAATGGAACTTATGATTCAATGCCAAGATTAACAGTTTCAAAGTTATGTTGTGATGCACCTATGAACTGAGGCACGCTACGAGTCTTGGCATCAAGCAAGATTGCTGTGCCAAATCCAAATAGAATGTGATCTCTAAAAAATGAGATAGGTTATTGTAGACCTCAGGATGACCATATTGTATCATTTGATGTTCCATCAATAAAACCCACAAGCTCTGAGTTACAACCCTAGGAAGATCAACCTCGAAATGCACTTAGAGCACCTTGGAGACTCTTTGGTATTGGGTGGCTGCGACTGATGGAAGCTCTCCATGGCAAAAAAAAAAGATGTCACTAGGGTTCAACTACCCATCCGGAGCTAATGGCACTGACGATTTGATGCCAAGATTAGTGGTTTCAAAGTTATGCTATGATGCACCTATGTACTGAGGCACACTGTGAGTTATGGCATCGAGCGAGATTGTTGTGCCGAATGAAAATGGAATGTAATCTCTCAAAAATAAGATAGGTTACTGTAGGCCTTGGCATGACTGTCTTGTAACATTCAATTTTTCATCAATAGCCCCCATGAGCTCTAAGTTACTACCCTTAGAAGATCAACCTTGAAACACACTTAGAGCACCTTGGAGTCTCTTTGGTACGGGGTGGACACAAATGATGGAGGCTCTTCGTGGCTAGAAAAAGGGTGTTACTAGGGTTTAGACACCCATCCATAGCTAATGGAACTAATGATGCAATGCCAAGATTAGAAGTTTCAAAGTTACACTATGATACACCTATGAATTAAGTCACACTATGAGTTTTGGCATCGAGTGAGATCATTGTGCTGTATTTAAACAAAATGTGATCTCTCAAAAATGAGATAGATTATTATAGGCCTCAACATGACCATCCTATAGCATTCAAGGTTTCATCGATAGCCCCCATAAGCTCTGAGTTACAAAACTTGTAAGATCAACCTTGAAACACACTTAGAGCACCTTAGAGACTCTTTGGTATGGAGTGTTAGTTCAAAAATGGTTTTGACACTTGAGTGCCAACACATTTAACCACTTTCTACATTGAAGCCAAGTACATTGTGTATGCCGAGCCACAGCATGTGCCAAGTCAGGAAATCCATCAGGTGCCGAGCAACCTTCAGGCGCCGAGTGAAGATCAAGTGCTGAGTGACTACAGGTACCAAGCATGATCCAAGTGCTAAGAAATATTCAGGTATCGAGTCATAAATGATGCCGAGCAAGATAGGAGCCAAGTTATAGAAGGTGCCGAGCATCAGGAAGCAGTAAGTGCCGAGTAAATCAGAATTAGCATATGAGTTTGTAACTTCAAAAACTCAGATGTAAACAATTTTCATGGCCGACATATTATGAATCTCAGAGGATTTAAGTGATAAGATCAAATCATTTATATTTCCTATGCAATCTTCATGCAGCCAATAAGAAAAATGGATAAGGCATGCAACCAATGATAAAAGTGCAAGGAATAAGTGAAAATCAGAGATTAAATATGGATCGTAGATCCATGTCTAACCCTAAGTCTTTGAATGTCTTTATAAGGAAGACTTTGTCTCATTGTATAGATAGGGATGAAGGTGTGGAAGGTAAACTATTTTTCAGAGTGAAGTATAAAAAGACTTAGAGGAAGAGATCAGCAGAAGAATATTCAGTTAATCAGAACAAAGCACGGGATACAAGCGAGTATCAAATCTTAGAGGATCAAGGTTAGAAGAAAGCAAATCAAGTGTCTGTATTCAGTAATCAAAGATTGTAAGCTATCAGGTTTATTATACCTAATACTCTTTAGCCATTGTATTAGAAAGGAAATCCTATGATTTCTATTTTGTAGATCCTTTAACTAGGTGACTAAATCCTTTGACAGGGTAACACTTCATATAAAGTGTTTTGTAAATCCTTTAACTAGGTCACTATTGATACAGTGTAAAGCCTTTAACAGGATAGGCATTGAACAAGGCAGACCATCAAAAGTGGTCAAACATTATTACTGCAATGATTTTGTGAGTATCATTGCCACCCCAGTTTTACCTTCTTATTTCTGAAGGGTTTTTGGGTTACCAAAATCTCAAGTGTTATGTGGTGATGCATATATGTTTATCATGATTGCTTAATTTTTATATGCATGCATGTTCATTTCAAAGAAATGTTATTAAGGATTTAAAATAGATTAGAAGCTAGTACTTTTGATTCACCCCACCCCCCTCCTCCTTCTCAAAACTAGTCTTTCCAATAACATATTCCAACAATTGGTATTAGAGCCTAGTTTCTCTCAAAAAGGATCCTAACAGCTTGGAGAAAAATATCTAAAGATGGAAGTCTTCAAAATTAGAATTATCATTCAAAACCAGGTGATAGATGTGCATCTCACTCTACAAAAAGTAGAGGAAGCTAGAGTGGAATTAAGAAAATCTTTGAAAAGAAGAAAGGAGATAGCCATAGCTGAAAATGACATACACTACAAGGAGATTGATACCACACAAGTGTTTTCCAATGGAGACACTAAAGAATTTGATGCAACAATAGCAGAACTGATGGAGAAAAACAAAGTTCAAGTAGAAGAGATAACATTTCTCAAGATGGAACATGAATCACATGCCATAATGTTATGTGAAATCACTGAACAAAAGAAAAGAGCAGTTGAGGGCAGAATCATGATGGAAGATGACAAAAGAAATCTTGCAAACAAATTGGAAGAAAAATGTACTGAATTAACAAGGATCTCAAACATGCAGATGGATACACTTGCTCAAATGATGAACCTTTATCATGAACTTAATATGAAAGATATTGAAATATCTACTCTAAGGATGAAGAATGAACAATTACAAAATGAATTGAACAAAGAAAAAGAGATAGCAGAGAATCTCAACAAGTCAAGCGAAGCAATAAAATACTTTGAACAGTTGCTGAAATTCCCAAGATCAGCCCATGATACATCAGGACTTGGATACAATAGCACTAAAGTTGGTGAATCATCAAAGAGTGTTGAGTAAAGAAGTGACAAAGGTAAGGATTCTAAACCCACTTGTCATTACTGTAATAAAAAGGGACATACAGCTAATATTTGCAAGAGTAGAAGAATCAATCAGCCAAACACACACAAAAGCAATAGTTACTGTCACAAGTGCAACATGCAAGGACATATGACACAAGATTGTAGATCCAAAATCCCAAGAACACAACAATTTGATGGACATTGTCATAATTGCAAGAAATATGGACATATGGCATTTGAGTGTAGATCAAAGCCTATGTGGACATCAAATCAACCATTAAAAGGGAATGAAAGTCACTACCATTGGGATTATAACACCAAGTACAATTGTCACTATTGTCAAGAATAAGGACATATAACCCAGAATTGCATAAGAACACATTTCAAGGGGAACTATAAAAGATGGTTGAGCCAAACCACATGTTTCAGTTGCTTGAAAACTGGTCATACCAGCAAAAACTGTCCTACAAGGTCCAAAGCACCAAATAATGAAGCCAACAAAGGAAAAGAAAAGATTGATGTCATAAGAGGACAAATGAATAAGACTTGGAAGAAGAAAGATGAGTGCACTACATCAAGTAAAGGGATCACTTCACCTAAAGGGTCAAGTGATTACACTTCATCAAACTAAGCATAAGAGAGATATATGGGACTGATATACAAAGTTATATCATACATCAGTCCCAAGACAAAGAAGCACTAAAAATAAGAAATAAGCATAAGATAAGATGCTAAGATTAAATTTGAACAATGATGCCGAGTTGTCTTTGGATGCTGAGTGAAACTACTTCAAATGTCAAGTTATCAACAAAGTAAGTAGATGCTAAGTAAGTATAGCTGCTGAGTGGATGCCGAGTTAAAAGAAAAAACCATTTGGAAGCTGAGTGATAGGTTTAGGTACTAAAATGCATTAAATGAAAAAGTTTATTGTCACTTAAAAGTAAAAATTGATTCATTCTTGAGCCATTCAAATGAAGAGCAATATCTTTGAGCACGACTGGGCAACTTTCAAGCTTTCAACTAGTGATTTGCAACAATTCAGCATCTACCCAAGCAATCTAAGTATCTATCCAGGTATTTCCTTCAAGTGCCGAGTTCTACAGTTTGAGAAGTTTACTTTAATCATTAAAACCCTAGTTTGGATATAAATGGTGTCTAGTTCAAAAATAACCCAAGGGAAAATGAGCCATGAGATTCAACTTGTTAGAAATGAAGTTAAGCAACTTGAGTTTAGACCTATGCTAGAGGTTGCATACAAAAACTATCCCGTAGGTGCCCAGTCCGCCATCCTTGAAAAAGTTGTTATGGTTCAGGATGTGTGAAAGTGCTATAATTGTAAAATAGGAGCCATAGGAGATTCGGAAATCTTTAATGCCTATGAAAAACTCTATGAAAATGGTATCCTAAAAAATTAGTTTTCTATCATAGGAAGGAAGGGTTTAACCAAAGCCCTAGCTTTTCCAATTGTATTCAAAATCGAGTGGATACGCATAATACTAAGCAGAATTCATGATGGATCATTCTAGTTGGAAGAAGGACAAGTCAAGTTTACCAAGAAGATGGTTCATAGGGTTACTGGTTTTCCAACCCTAGATCGGCCAAAGACATTGAGAAGTGAAAATAAGGAAATAATTGAGAAGAACATAGGTACAAAATGGAACAATAGAGGAATGACCATAGATACCATTACTGATCCCCTTCTAGAATTTTCTATAAGGATCATATCACATAAGTTTTAAAAATTTAGCAGGTTAAATAGTGTACCCTACATAGTAGTAGATGTGGCACATAAACTTGTAAAGAAAGACCACACCTATGACCTTCCAGAGCTCTTGTTGCAACAAATCAATGAAAATCTTGGAGCTATTAGAAAGTCCAAAGGAGCACAGTGTAAATTTGGTTTAGTACTAGTTTGTATGTTCTTCTATGTAATGAAGGAATTCCCTACATTTGGCAAATTCAACTGGAGTCAGAATAAAACCATTGTTGAACAAATTAATGATTTCATTGCACAAATGGGAGATAACTTTGATGATCAAATGTCTATCTATTTTGAGGATTTCAAAAATGCAATGAAGAAAAGAATGAGAATACCAATTTCACTGGTAGAAAAGCATATAAATGACATATGTTTTCTTGTTGATATTGATTACACTTATATTCAAGCAGTCCTTCCAAGAACAAGATGGCTTAGACCATTGGGATATGAGCTTGATGTTGACCAAGCTTCTGCAGTCATCACATCATTACTTGCAGAGGAAATGGACAAATCTGCCAAGGCATTTGGAACATATGACACTATAAAATCAAGAGTTGTTACAGAACTCAAGACAGCCTCAACAGTAAAGAAAAAGGACAAGCTGGTAAAGCAGATAAAGAAGAAATTTGGTGTTGGAGAAACAAATGCAGCAAGTGAAGCAGAAGAGATTAGTAAAGGAGAAGAAGAAGGTGAACCAGAACAAGAGCCACTTGAATTGCCTCAAAGTCAAGGTGAAGAGAAAGATGAGAGTGCCGAGGAAGCAGAAACCAAGGAAGCACCCATCAGAGGCAGAGTCATCAAAAGGAAAACAAAGACACCTCCTGCTTCTCAGCCTTCACCAAAGAAATTTGTCATGCAAATTCCTAAGAAGCCAACAACCAGAGCTACAACAAGGGCTTCTACCCAAAAGGCTAAAGAGGAAGCCACAAAGAAGAAGAACACAAAGGCATAGGAAGAGCCAAAGAAAAGGAAAAGATATGTGGCCCAACCTGATACTGATGAAGAAGATCAGACTGAAAAGGTAAGTCCTCCCAAATCTTCAATTGATATATTATGTGAGAAGATTAGGAATGGAGACTTAAATGAAATGAAAAATATTGATTTCAATAAGTTTAGTAAAGAGGAACAAAATAGCATAGAAGAATCGATCTATGCATTAATGGAACAATTCAAGTATACACCTCTTGAACTAGATGGACAATTGCCAAAGGAATTGTCTAAAACTATAGAAGAGAGGTGGCATTTCTGTCTAATGATGGAGAAAGAGATGAGTGAATCAACCCTAACAAAACTACTGCCTAATTTCACAAAAGAATAGGTAACTCAAGCAGTCAAATGGAATAGAAAAAGGTTTACACCTAAATATAGGGCATTCTCCATTTTGCAAAAAAAATTTGAAGAAGTTGTGCAGAGAACAACAAGAGTTTGGAAAAACTTGTACAAGACAATTGAAGATGTCCTTGAAGAGGTATAAAAAGAGGAAGCTATTTCTAAATCTGAAAAAAGAAGGAAGAGGAGAGAAGATAAAACAAAAGAAGAGAAAAAGGTTGAAGAAGAGGAAAACAAGAAAGAAAGAGAGAAGGAAGGAAAAGATGAAGACAAAGGAACTGATGAATAGCAAAGTGTGGAAGACACACATCTTTCACCTCCTAGCCTGCCTCACTCACCTACCATACCTATAGAAATCATAAAGATTAAGGATGATGTTGACACCACATGTCAAAACATCAATCCATTAACTGTAGCTAATCTTACTAAGATCCTTAACCAAACAACTCTACAAGCACAATTGTGTACAAGTCTTATATTGGTCAGTGTGGATAATCTTCAAAAGTTAGTAGATAAACTCAAAGAAGCCAAGATGTTACCACAAGAACCACCTCAAACCATTCAAACTATTGGGCTTACATTTCTACCACCTTCGTCACCACCAAGGATAGCCATTCAAGCTCATCAGGAGCTGAGTGCAACAACAGAGATAGTCACAAGGATAACACTTCAAATAGCGAGTACACCTCCAATAGAAGTAACACAAGAAGAAGACAAGAAAGAACAAGAGGACAAAGAAGAAACACAAGATAAAGAGGAGTCTGCAATACAAACTTTGGTTGAATTACCAAAAATAGGAACTCCCACCAAACCCATTCATAAGTTGAGTACTAAAACAATGACCTTACATGTCAATACACCAAGTTTAAGTTCTAATAGGGTAGCTAGGATCATCCATTATGGTATTCCTAAGCTTGATGAAGAAATTAAAATACCCTATTATGATTCAAGCACTCTAAATGAGGAAAAGATGAATGAAATACAGAGTGCATTAGATAAGAGAAGGAGGCAAAAGGCAATGAGAAAAGACTACAAATACAAGTAGGCAATGAATGAGATAAAATATATATTCATGGATGCTTTTAGTATTCAACCTACAAATGCAAATAGGCCAATACTTGAGCAACTATCTGATATAGTTGACCAAGTAAATAATGAAGACCATGATACTAATGTAAAACTAATGGAATGGTTAGAAAAGAAGTTTCAAGGAAAAATCAACTTAAAAATAGCTAATAACATAATTTTGGGATAGGTTGACCTAGCTAAGAAATTGGACAATGCAAAGAGTGTATTAGGGAACATATTTTCCCTTTATAGCAAATTGTGTGATTTTTCCAGGTTCACACAAGAAATAAATCAAAAATTTTTGAACCTTGAAAGTAAATTAAAGTTCTCTAGAATGCAACTACCCTCAGATCCTACACAGAGTGAAAAGCAATTTTCTCAAACATTACAGACTTAAAGGGATTTAGCCGTATTATTAGTAGAAGACGCCACTATCAAAGAAAAGTTGATGCAAATTCAAGCCTCCATTACTCCTCACTTAAAAGTATTGCACAAGGAGCAAATGTATGTAGAAATAGTCCTGAAGAAGGATCCAAATATTTCTACACATGAAGGACTTGTTGATCTCATAGTAGAGCTTACAATCCAACAAAAGTCATTGGATATTGCCTTAAATAACTAGGATGCAACTCTCCAAATACTCCTTGAGGTAAACAAGACATTTTTGGCCAAGCATGGCATTACTATTTAGGACCCTTTGACATTCGTATCAAAAAGGGGGAGATAATATTCTAAGGGGGAGATAATATTGTGAATATATATTACAGAGAACATTAGGCATAACGACACAAGACATCGGCATGATCAACTTAGGGGGAGTTATAAGAGTTCTAATAATTTTGAGGTATATATATTGTAAGTTACAAATTTTTGATAGACCGCTGTATATATACCAAGCAGATTTGTAAACGTACTCATAAGATCAAATAAATATTGCTTAGTTAAGTTTTTTTGACACTCATGTCAAAGGGGGAGATTGTTAGTCTAAAAATGGTTTTGACACTTGAGTGCCAACACACTTAACCACTTTCTACATTGAAGCAAAGTACACTGTATATGCCAAGCCACAACGTGTGCTGAGTCAGGAAATCCATCAGGTGTCGAGCAGCCTTCAGGTACCAAGTGAAGATCAAGTGCCAAGTGACTACAGGTACCGAGCATGATCCAAGTGCCAAGCAATATTCAGGTGTTGAGTTATAAATGATGCCAAGCAAGATAGAAGCATATACAGGAGCCAAGTTATAGAAGGTGTCGAGCATCAAGAAACAGTAAGTGTCGAGTAACTCAAAATTAGCATATGAGTTTGTGATCTGGGGGATACTTTCATCAAAATTGAAGTATCTCCAAAACTCCAACAATCAGCATCAGATTAAACTCCTTGAAATTTTGGACCCAATGCGATTTGAACGGACAAAAATGGAGTCCATATGCAAAAGTTATGGTCAGTCAAAGGTTGGTCAAATTGAGAACGAAGGTCATAAAAAAGGTGAAAAAATAATCATCTCCAAAGTGGTCAACAATGGATTTCAAAATAAAGAGCTTGTCGAGAGCTTTCCGACGGTGTTTGTTTCATCAAAAACGGAGCCCGTACGTGGAAGTTATGCCATTTTGAAGTTCAAGGTAAGAGATGACTATAGTTGATGTCATCATGATGTCACCAAAATGGGGAAATAGGAAAAAAAGAAGAGTTCATGGTCGGATTTGAACTCGTGACCCTTTACCTTCAAAATTTGTGCCTCAACCGTTGCACCAAGCATAGCTTTTGAAACTTATGGGCGGCAACTACTATTTAAACATTGGCTAGCACCAATTTCAAATGAGGTAAACCGTCAGCAGGTTTAGAACCCCTGACCAGTGGTTACCATAAAATTATGGTTAACCGTTGTGCCATTTTAGCACTTGGGAAATGTGTTGTGTGATTTTTGTCTTATCCTTAGCCAAACAAACCTCCAACCTTAGTAAATTAAGGTTATAATCTTTTTTTTAACCCCAAAATTGACATGAGCCGAATCTGTTAAAAATAGAAAACAGGTTATTTTGAGAGGGGAATTAATTGAAGGGGTTATTTTTTAAAATTTGGTTATAGCCTTATTTTGGCTAATTTCATGTATAAAAAGGGGGTTTAGGAAACTCTTAGGATATTCAGGTGGTGAGAACAGGAGAATGTTTAAGAGATTTTTGAAGACTATTCTGCACGTTGAGGGCATGCTATGCTGATGTGTTTAAGGGAATAATCTTGGTGCATTTGTAATTTATTTTGGAGATTAATCGGATCGGTCGTACTCTATTGGAGCCGACCCGGAGACGTAGTCACATTTGTGGCAAACTCCGAAATCAAACTCTGTTTGCATCTTCTTATCTTCTCTCTCAATTCTGTTTCTCATCTTAAGTTTTGATTTCATTGATAGTAAATGAATTAAGACTTCTGCTAAGTTGTGATTTATTTAATTTGAGTTTATTGAAGCATTCAATAATGCAATTAGTCTAGATTCATTCTTTAGATCAAGTGGTATCAGAGCCTAGTTGACTATTATTGCAGTTATTTTCTTGAATGCTAACAAGATCCAGGATTCATAAGGGCGAAGGCAAGCTTGAAGAATTTAATCCTGAGATCGGGAAGCAAAGAACATTTCCAAAGATGTCTATTTCTGGAATGGAGGTTCCTGATGAGATTAGTGAGCAGGAATTCCGAAGAGCATTCCTCGAGATGAAGGTTAAGGTGGACATTCTTTTTCAGGAGAGGCAAGAGCGGAAAGAACGTGAAGACAAAAAAGGGAAACATCATGGAGATGGTGACAAGAAACCAGATCCACCCTCTTCTTCTTCTCCTCCCTCTTCTCCTTCTTCTCCATCTTTTCCTCATTCTACTTCTTCTAATCCTTTCAAGAGTGGGTATAAGCCTAAGATCAAATTGGATGTAAAATTTGACTTGCCTAAGTATTGTGGTGAACTTAATGCTGAAAAATTGGATGATTGGATTCAGCAAGTAGAAGTCTACTATAGAGTCCAAAACCTATTAGATGATGTTGATAGGATTCAATTAGCTACTCTTAGGTTAGGGGGTACAACTTTAACCTGGTGGGAGAGTAAGACTAAGGCAGAAGTTTCACAACATGGTAGAGTCAGTTTAACTTGGGTAGAGTTTGTTAATGCTCTTAAGAAGCAGTTTTATCCCCTAGGACATATGCAATAGTTAATGATGGACTGGAAAATGTTTAGGCAAGGGAAATGGCAAACTATACAAGAGTACACCCATGAATTTAGGAAAAGGGCTATTGCTTTGAATGTTCCTTTGTATACCCAGGATACTTTGTTGAAGTACATAGGAGGTCTTCATTCCTACCTTAGACATTCTATTTTGGTATTAAACCCTTGTAATTTGGATGAAATGTCAGTTCAAGCTACGCACTTAGAGTCAAGGGGTAAAGGATCTTTTATTGATGAGTTTGATGATGATAACTCTATAAAGAAATCTTCTAAGAATGCAGAGATAGAGAAAGGAAAGAAGGTAGCTATAGTTAAGAAGGATGAGAAACTTTCTTGCACTCATTGTGACAGGAAGGGTCATGATGAAGAACATTGTTGGAAGTTGCATCCCGAATTGAAGCCTAAGTGGGCTCAAAGAAAGAATTAGAAACAAAAAGGTAAGGAGAAAGTCACAGATGTTGTTATGGATCTTGGTTCAGATTCTGATGATGAGACTAAGATAACAGCTATGGGTGTAAAAGGTAAAGCTCCTATCTCTGGTGTTTCCGTTCATAGTTGCACTCTTCATCTAAAGTTAATGATTTCCCTAAAGATAAAAAAAGGAATGAGTTGTTTCATTTAAGGGCTGTTTCTAAGAACACTAAAATTAATGCACTCATAGATAGTGGTTCTCAAGTGAACTTGATTTCCGAAAGTGTTGTAAGAAACTTGGGATTAAAAACTACATTACATAAGAAACCTTATCCACTAGGCTGGATTTGTGAAAATGATAAGTTGCAAGTAACAAGACAATGAACCTTAAGATTCGCAATCACTAGTAAGTTTGTGGATGAAGTACAATTTGATGTTGTTCCATTGGATATCTGTGGGATAGTGCTTGATAGCCCTTATCTTTATGATCGAAAAGCAATTTTCTACAGGGAAAAGAATCATTATCACTTATTTAAAGATGGCATTCAGTATATTGTACATTCTCACAAGATTAAGACTGATCATTCTTTTGCAAATATAGGGCAGTTAAAGAGGGTAATTAATGCAAGTAAAGAGTTAACTCTTATGTCTATCAGTACAGGTGGTTCTACACTTGAACTTGGAGTAGCTAACTAGGGTCAGATGTTGCAGGATGCACCTGTAGTACAACATGAGGGAATGATGATTGAAAGCATTGATGGTTCCTTGGGTAAAGATGTTCCTATTGTTAAGGATCGATATATTGTTGACTTATTCTCTTTCATTTCTGCATTATTGTTCAGCTTGATGCTAGTCAATGTTTGTTGGTTAGTGGCTACGACAACTGATGTAGATGCTTATGGAAGTGATAGAATAATGTTTATGATCAACAATGTTGTTGCAGTATTCATTGTGCGTGTGAGCCAGGTATTCAAATGTACATATGATACAAGACAAGTGGGGAGGCCAAGTTCTCACTTTATGTCAGAATAAATGTCACTTTTGGAGGTCCAAAAGGTCTTCAGTGGGGAGGCTTGATCCGGGGGATACTTTCGTCAAAATTGAAGTATCTCCAAAACTCCAACAATCAGCATCAGATTAAACTCCTTGAAATTTGGCACCCAATGCGATTTGAACAGACAAAAACGGAGTCCATATGCAAAAGTTATGGTCAGTCAAAGGTTGGTCAAATCGAGAACGAAGGTCATAAAAAAGGTGAAAAAATAATCATCTCCAAAGTGGTCAACAATGGATTTCAAAATAAAGAGCTCGTCGAGAGCTTTCCGACGGTGTTTGTTTCATCAAAAACAGAGCCCGTACGTGGAAGTTATGCCATTTTGAAGTTCAAGGTAAGAGATGACTATAGTTGATGTCATCATGATGTCAGCAAAATGGGGAAATAGGAAAAAAAGAAGAGTTCATGGTCAGATTTGAACTCATGACCCTTTACCTTCAAAATTTGTGCCTCAACCGTTGCACCAAGCATAGCTTTTGAAACTTATGGGCGGCAACTACTGTCTAAACATTGGCTAGCGCCAATTTCAAATGAGGTAAACCGCCAGCGGGTTTAGAACCCCCGACCGGTGGTTACCATAAAATTATGGTTAACCGTTGCGCCATTTTAGCGCTTGGGAAATGTGTTGCGCGATTTTTGTGTTATCCTTAGCCAAAAAAACCTCCAACCTTAGTAAATTAAGGTTATAATCTTTTTTTTAACCCCAAAATTGACATGAGCCGAATCTGTTAAAAATGGCTAACAGGTTATTCCGAGAGGGGAATTAATTGAAGGGGTTATTTTTGTAAATTTGGTTATAGCCTTATTTTGGCTAATTTCATGTATAAAACGGGGGTTTAGGAAACTCTTAAGATATTCAGGTGGTGAGAACAAGAGAATGTTTAAGAGATTTTTGAAGACTATTCTGCACATCGAGAGCATGCTATGCTGATGTGTTTAAGGGAATAATCTTGGTGCATTTGTAATTTATTGTGGAGATTAATCAGATCGGTCGTACTCTATTGGGGCTGACCCGGAGACATAGTCACGTTTGTGGCGAACTCCGAAATCAAACTCTGTTTGCATCTTCTTATCTTCTCTCTCAATTTTGTTTCTCATCTTAAGTTTTGATTTCATTGATGGTAAATGAATTAAGACTTCCGCTAAGTTTTGATTTATTTAATTTGAGTTTATTTAAGCATTCAATACTATAATTAGTCTAGATTCATTCTTCAGATCAGTTTGTAACTTCATAAACTCAAATGTAAACCATTTTCATGGCTGACATATGATGAATCTCGAAGGATTTAAGTGATAAGGTCAAATAATTTATATTTCCTATGCAATATTCATGTAGCAAATAAGAAAAATGGAGAAGGCATGCAACCAATGATAAAAGTGCAAGGAATAAGTGAAAATCAGAGATTAAATATGGATCGTAGATCAATGTCTAACCCTAAGTCTATGAATGTCTTTATAAGGAAGACTAAGTCTCATTGTATAGATAGGGATGAAGGTATGGAAGGTAAACTATTTTTCAGACTGAAGTATAAAAAGACTTAGAGGAAGAGATTAATAGAAGAATATTCAGTTAATCAAAACAAAGCATGGAATACAAGTGAGTATCAGATCGCAGAGGATCAAGGTTAGAAGAAAGCAGATCAAGTGCCTGTATTCAGTAATCAAAGATTGCAAGCTATCAGGTTTCTTATACCTAATACTCTTTAGCCATTGTATTAGAAAGGAAATCCTATGATGATAGGTTAGCTTAACAACTATTTTGTAGATCCTTTAACTAGGTGACTAAATCCTTTGACAGGGTAACACTTCATATAAAGTGTTTTGTAAATCCTATAACTAGGCCACTATTGATATAGTGTAAAGCCTTTAACAGGACAGACCTTTAATAGAGTAGACCATCAGAAGTGGTCAAACATTATTACTACAGTGATTTTGTGGGTATCATCCCCACCCTAGTTTTACCTTCTTATTTCTGGAGGGTTTTCGGGTCACCAAAATCTCAAGTGTTATGTGGTGATGAATATTTGTTTCTCATGATTGCTTTATATTTATATGCATGCATGTTCATTTTAAAGATATGTTATTAAGGATTTAAAATAGATTAGAAGCTAGTACTTTTGATTCAACCCCCCCCTCTCAGAAGGATTCTTTGCAATAAGATATTCCAACATGGGGTGGCTGCGAAAGATGGAAACTCTCCACAGCCAGAACAAGGGTGTCACTAGGGTTAGTATTCAGTAAAAACATTAGTTTTTAGCTCTCTTAAGTTTTTGGCATTGGGCACAGTGCAATTTTGGTGTTGGTATGTATTAAAATCATCATTTTTAGGTCCCTCCACATAAATTGGATTAAGTAAAATCATCTTTTTTTCTTACAATAAATCAACAAGTTTACTTTTATAATATCTCAAGTGTTTCATCATTATTCCATCAATACACAACTATCAAAAGTTGTAGTGTCAAAAATAGTAGTGTCAAAAATATAATAGATTTATCTTCATTTTGCTCCTTATTTAGTTTTTTATCTTCATGAATGACTACTCTTCATGATGTACCTACATTCCAATATCATAAAAAATATTAGTAACTTATTGTATTAAATAAGATAATCATTCACTGAATAATTATGAAAAAAATAACATAAGAAGTAAATATACCTAGTCGAGTGTTCCAGTAGGGTCCTCTCTTTATTTTAGGGTCTCCAATAGGGCTTTATGATCAACATTAGTAATAGTAAAAGGTTCTTTTACTTTTGGTCTTCCTTGATGCTTCAACAACTTCACATTTGTTGCTATTATGAGATGCGAATATATGAGAATTTTTTTGTGCTTCTCATAGTCTTTGAATGCAAAAATTCCATTCCTTCTAAGCATGTATGTCTGCAAGCATGTTTTAGCAATAACCACTAAACCAGTAGGATATGTGAATCCATCATCATCTTGGATTGGTTGTGGAATCTTTTTTTTACCTCTTACACAACATGCTAACCAATAATTTGATTTTATGTCATTCCCCTGTGGTTCAACAAATGCAAAGACATGTCCTGGCTGAAGAAAATCTAATAGATGGTTATGCTCAAGTAAACTTTCCATGTCATCATTTTTGATAAAGGGTATGATAGACAATGGAGTAAGATAATGTGGAGCCCATGGATCAACCCACTCACTCAACTCATAGTGATTGCAATCCCACTAAAAATAACTAGGACAAAAGCAAGCTAGCTATCGTGTCCAAATGGTCCATGTACTAGAATCAGAGCTCTTGAATGAATGCATTTTTTATGAGTCTCTCACTATAGCACAATTTGATCTATCACCTTTGCACCCTTCCTCAACCAACCAAAAGAACCTACGTACTACTGAATCAAGAGTCCCCCCTTGTGATAATGTTGAATTATACCAATCAACAATGCTATGAGCATCAAGAAGCTCTGCTCCTAAAATCTTCAATTGCTCCTTAACTAGAGCTCTCTTGACACATGCCCTTGCTCCATCATGTTCCCCTTTCCTATGGCTGGACTCAAAAAAACTCCAACTATGACGTACCTCCCTCTCTACGTGCATCCCAAACAACTAAAAAAACTTGTGAGCATTTTGAATTGACCTATACAATTATCTAACCAAATGATATGTCTATCCATAGCAATGTCATGCTCCTGTCAGAAATCAAAATAATTCTCAAAACAATGTTGCACAAACTCGTGAGAGTGAGATCTATCAATACTCATATAAATATGGTACTCTCTAATAATCTTTTGATTATTTTCCGCACTATTAGGGGCATATCTATATGTTATGTGGACAAAAATAGCAATCATAATGGAGTTATAATAATGAGATTGTCTCTCATTTTGAGGCTGCAATGTGTAGTTCTTAGCAAAGTCAAAAACAAATATAATAGTGCAAATGGGAAAAGTCTCCTTACACATTCTAAATTGTTGATCCAACCACTGAGACCTGTGATTGTGTCTTGCATATTTATAAAAAAGATTTGTCCTGAAATTTGAAATAAAACTAGCCACACTGATTTCTTTTGCAACCAATTCACATCTAGAGCCCTCACCTCGACTCTTCAATATATATTTCACCATTTCATATACCATTTTTTAAACTATTGTCTTCCAAAGATCTTGTTCACACCCCTCATGGAATCATGTGTCAAACTTGGATAAGACACCACATTCTGAACACTTCTCATTTAACTAAGCATTTCTATAAAAGAAATAACCATCAACTATATGACATAAAAATTGATCAAGCTAGTCTCTTGATGATTTTGGAAGCCCACTAGCACCACAATTCTCTAACATTTCTTTACTATGCAAAGTAGAATGGATGGAGTGTAATAGTTCACGGTGCATAGAAAACTTGATATGATATTTGCAACAACATGTGTTTCAAATTTTAAGTGGCACACAATAAAATGGGTTCAAAGATTCAGAAGCCCTTTTTGATATATGCAATATTGGATGACTCTCTAAATTCTTTGAAGAACACAGTTTGACTTACCTACAAATAATGTTTAGGATGTGTCATGTGGTCTTTGATGCAAATTCTCAACTTTAACATGTCTTTAGCATTGGGTAATACTCTTGAGCTGAAGTGCCAAAACTATGTAATTTCATCTGTCACATCATTGGATAGCTTCTTATCAAAATGTGGAAGTCTCCCACCAAAAGCCTATATTTCATTTTGAAGAGGATCATCAATTCTCTCTCATCTACTAAGTGCTCTTCTCAAACTAGCACGATTTAGGTTCAAGTCAATACAAGTTTGTCTCATATATCTACCCTTTCACAGGTTGTAATAACCCTTCGAGCAGCTCTCTTATCCTTCTCCCTACTATTTTGTCCAATGCTATTAAGAGCACTGAATTTTTTTTCACAATAACGGCATTTCTCTCCAATTTTTTATTGACACAAATCTTCAATTTGGAAAGCATAGGTCTCATCTTTTTCATCTTTAATAAGTTCATAAACAGTTTACATTGCTTCACCACTGTCTTGTTGTTGGAAAACATCTTATATAGTCTTGAAGCCCATAACTGAATGGTTCTTTGTGATTGTTCCCTTCCAAATTGATAATAATTGTTTAATTAATTTCAATTATCAATTTTTGTGTTCTAGAGCCTTCATGTTGATTATAATTAGGAGATATCTAACATTCCTATGCATTCTCATTTTTGACATGGTCAATCATGCAATTTATATTATGAACTAGTGAAATTTCATTCTCCAAACTCTCAATCTCTAAATTTTCAATCCCGACATTATCATTATCAATTGGTACATTTTCATTCACCAACTATACATATTTTTTATTTATATCTATGATTTCATCTTTGATCAATACATTGACAACTTGACTCACATTTAACAAACCCTATCTCTTCCTTCAGTGATTTACATTGTCCCTTTCCTTATATGCTACAATGTCTTCATTTAATACCTTCCTTTTGCGTTTAGCCTTTCAACGACTACTACTCTACATTCCAAAAACAATATTGGACACCTAATCATACATTATAGAACCTTTTTCAATCGTATCGGCACCAAGAAATCTTTTTTCTCCAAATTGATGAAAATGACTCCCAAAAAATGTGATTGTCAGGTCTACAGTGACAAAATATTTTGGAAAAAGTATGCCAGTATTTCAGGTACCCGATCCCATATCGGGTACTCAAAATGGATGCCAAAATTTTGGAGGGAAGTCAAAATTTGGTAAATGTGGGCAATGTGAATAAAATTGTACCTTATTATATATTAGTATTTTATTTAATATAATATTTGTTTATAATTATTATTATGAATATTATTATTACTAAATTATATATGATTATTATTATAATATATGATTATTATGTTATATTATTATGATTTTTACTATCATTATTAAATATAATATTGTAATATATATTATTATTGTTATTATTATTATTAATATTATTATTATGACCTATAAATATTATATATATATTATTATTATATTTAATAGGATATTATATATGATTATTATAATTTTTACTATTATTATTAAATATAATATAGTAATATATTATTATTGTTATTATTATTAATATTATTGTTATGACCGCTAAATATAATATATTAATATATATATGATTATTTTTTTAATTATTTTTTTTAAAGAGGGAGTTACAAATTTATTCAACCAAAATCAAAGTACAAAGCAAAGGCACATGGCCCAAAACAACACTACATCTTCATGTCATCCCATAACAACTGCTCAACAATCCCACTAGACTCAGTAGTTAACTCATCCCTACCACTAATATTCCATCCATCCACGTTCTCTGAAGCCTACTTTGCCAAACAATCAGCCACTCTATTCCATTCTCTATGGATATAACGAAAGCAAATAGAGTCCAAGGACTTACAAAGACTTAAAGTCTATTTGACCAAAGAAGCTAATTGCCAACTAACATTATCTAAGTTTTGACTATTCAACATGTCCACAATAATCTGAGAATCAGACTCATAGATGATCCTCTTCCAACCTAAAGAACAACCTTTCTCAACCATAGTCTTAATAGAAAGAGCCTCCATTAGATTATTAGAGTATTGACCCTTGTAAATAGAGAAGAGAAAAACCATACCTCCATCCTTGTCTCTACCTATGCCCCCAATACCAGCATGACAAGGGTTCCCATGAGAAGAGCCATCTTTATTAATCTTCAAAGTCCCAGCTGGGGGGGAGCCCACTTCCCATCCCAACAAACCCACTACTTATCATGGCACAGTCTTTTGCCAAGGTTGACATCCCGTCTACTATCTCCCATATTCAAATTTTGCACAATAGCATAATCACTAGGATCAGTATCTTCAGACATATCACACTTAGCAAAGATGGTCTCATAGAGCCTACTAAGAATAATCCTCCAAAGATGAAAACTTTCTAACTTGGAGTCATAGAAAATTCTACAATTCTGCTCTAACCAGAGGTTCTAGAGAATGAGAGATGGACCAACCATCTAGGCAACACACAAGAAAGAAGTCTTCCCTAGAGGTCTACCCAAACTCTCCCAAAAGTCAATTAAAGAGGATGTATGAATACAACTATGCCACCAAACCTCCCACCATTTGTGCCATATTTCTCCCGAATAAGGGCAAAGAAAAAACAAGTGAGAAGTACAATCCTCATTGTCTGAACATAGGAAGCAGATAGGACCCTGAAAACTGCATTTGTGAAGATTCTCCCAAGTGAGGCACTTGTTTTGAGCCAACAATCATAAGAAAAACTCCCATTTCAGGGAAGAAATGTTAAACCAAATCTTCTTCCACCAATTCACCTCATTTGAACCATGACAGTTCCTGTCAAGCATAGCATAACCTTGAGCCACAGTAAACTTGCCTTTAGGGCTAGGACTCCAAGCCAAGATATCCTACTCATGAAGAGAGTTGCAAAAACTTCTTTCCAAAGCTTTAGTAAGAATGGCACAGTCCTCATTAGAGCCACCCATAGGCCACTCCTATGGGTCCTTCCAACAAGTCACCTCCACCTGACCCAGCCGCTTGACCATCTTAAAGTGCTCCACCTTAAACCATCCAGCATTAGTAAAAATTTGGCAAAGATTCTAAAGCTGGGTGAAGCTAGAAAGAATGGGAGGATGGTCGTCCCAAGAATCTTGCCAAAACAAGGCATTAGAGCCACCATTACAAATCTAGAAGAGGCCAACCTTAATAAGTTGTGCCCCCTTTTTAAGAGTGTCCCAAATGTAGGAACCTTTACCCACCAAAGTAAGCCTTGGTACATCAGGGCAATTGACACCCGAGAAATACTTGTGGGAAAGAATTTTGGCCCAATCCTGATCCTGACATTTACACCATCTCTAATACAGCTTGGCAGCCAAAGCAGTGACAACAAGAGCCATTGACCTAAAACCAAGGCCCCCAACATACTTTGGCCTACACACAGAGTCCCACTTAACAAGGCTCCATTTCAAGGAAAGAAAGCTGCCAGACCAAAGAAATTTCCTAGATAAAGCATCAAAATCCCTCACAAAGTTGGAAGGGGGAACTTGAACACAACATCTGTAAATTGGGAGAGACTGCACCATAGACTTAAGCAGAACCACTTGCCTAGCTAAAAATAACCATCTATAAGTCTAGTGACTAACCTTACTCTAAAACTTATCCAAAATCCCCTGCCACTAATCTCTTTGCTAAGAACCCAAGATCAAAGGAACCCCAAGGTACATCAGAGGAAGAGATCCAATTTGAAATCTAAGAATCCTTGCAATCCTATTCTGAATAAGTTGAGGAGTGTTAAACTAATAAATAGAAGACTTATCATCATTAATACACTGCCCTGAGGCTTTCAAATAGATATCTAAAGCTCACTTGAAATTCTTCACCTCACTGATTCTATCCATGCCCATAAGCCCAATGTCATCCACAAACTGAAGATGAGAATATGAGGGAAGATTATTATTCTAGCTCCAACCTTGGATAAGACCCTACCTTACTTGTGATTTTAAAAATTTTCCAAGACCCTCTGCCATGATGATAAATAAATAGGGAGATAAAGGATCTCCTTTCCGAAGTCCCAGAGAAGCCCCAAATAATTTAGACAGTTCCCCATTAATGAGAATTGAGAAAGAGGAAGAGATCACACAACTTAGAACCCATTCCACCCACTCCTCCTCAAAATCAAAGGCCAAAAGTATTTTCTGTAAGAACTCCCAACTCACCCGATCATAAGCTTTAGCCATGTCGATTTTAATAAACATAGCTTTCTCCTTGGACATCACCATAGAGTGAATCACCTCCATTGCTATCACAACCCCATCCAAAATCTGTCTACCTTCAACAAAACCACCTTGCTCACTAGAGATCAAAGAACCCAAGAGTGGTTTGAGCTTCTTAGTGATCAACTTGATAATAATCTTATAGGCAACAATACATAATGTTATAGGCCTAAAATGGTCCAACCTATTAACCTCTTCCTTCTTACGTATAAGAGCCAAGAAAGTAGAATTCAAAGATTTCAACATCTATTTATTTTTATGAGATTCCTGTACCACTTCAAGGAGATCAAACTTTATTATTTCCTAGAATTCTTGGAAAAATTCAATCGAAAAACCATCTGGACTAGGGGCCTTATTATTATATTCAATAGGATATTTTATATGACTTGATTGAATGCCTTGAAAGGGGTCATAGGATAACCTATGACCCCTATTGATGTATTTCATGACAACATATGTCCCTAAGGGTCCTAGGACCCCTAGGGACCTATTTGGTTGGTTCAAATGTATTGAAAGGGGTCATAGGATGAGCTATGACCCCTTTCAACACATTTCATGACAACATATGTCCCTAGTGGGCCTAAGACCCCTAGGGACCTATTTGGTTGGTTTGAATGTGTCGAAAGGGGTCATAGGATAACCTATGACCCCTTCCAATGCATTTCATGGCAACATATGTCCCTAGGGGCCCTAGGAACCCTAGGGACCTATTTAGTTGGTTCAAAGATGTCGAAAGGGGTCATAGGATAAGATAACCTATTACCCCTTTTGATGCATTTTATGACAACATATGTCCCTAGGGGCCCTAGGACCCCTAGAGACCTATTTGGTTAGTTCGAATGCTTCAAAAGGGGTCATAGGATAACCTATGACCCCTTTCAATGCATTTCATGATAACATATGTCCATAGGGGCCCTAAGACCCCTAGGGACCTATTTTGGCTAGTTCAAATGCATCAAAAGGGGTCATGGGTTATCCTATGACCACTTTCGACACATTTCATGACAACATATGTCTCTATGGGCCCTCGCACACTTAGGGACTTATTTGGTTGGTTCAAATGTATCGAAAGGGATAATAGGATATCCTATGACCACTTTCGATGCATTTCACGAGAATATATGTCCCTAAGGGCCTTAGGATCCCTAAGGACCTATTCGGTTGCTTCAAATACATTAAAAGTGGTAATACGTTAACCAATGACCCCTTTCAACACATTTCATGATAACATATTTCCCTAGGGGCCCTAGGACCCTTAGGGACTTCTTTGGTTGGTTTGAATGCATTGAAAGGAGGCATAGGATAACCTATGACCACTTTTGATGCATTTCATGAACAAATATGTGCCTAGAGACCCTACAACCCCTAGGGACATATTTAGTTGGTTCGAATGTGTCAAACCTATTACTATTTCCAACACATTTCATGACAATATATGTCCTTAGGGACCTATTTGGTTGGTTCAAATGCATAGAAAGGGGATGCATTTCATGAAAACATGTGTCCCTAAGAGCACTATGACCCATAGGGACCTATTTGGTTGTTTTGAGTGCATTAAAAGAGGTCATTGGATAACATTTGACCCCTTTCAATGCATTTCATGACAACATATGTCCCTAGGGGTGCTAGAACCCCTAGGGACCTATTTGGTTAGTTCAAATGCGTCAAAAGGGGTCACAGGATAACTTATGACCCCTTTTGATCCATTTCATGATGACATATGTCCCTAGAAGCCCAAGGACACCTAGGGATCTATTTGGTTAGTTCCATTGCGTTGAAAGGTGTCATAGGATATCCTACAACAACTTTTGACACATTTCATGAAAGCAAATGTCCTTAGGGGCCCTAGGACCCCTAGGGACCTATCTGGTTGGTTCAAATGAGTTGAAACGGTTCATAAGACAACTTATGACCCCTTTTGACTGATTTCATGACAACATATGTCCCTAGGGGACCTACTCTTGGGGATCTAGGAACCCTAGGGACCTATTTGTTTGGTTTGAATGTGTCGAAAGGGGTCATAAGATAACCTATGCCCCTTTTTGATGTATCCAATGATAACATATGTCCCTAGGGGCCCTAAGACCCCTAGGAAACTATTTTTTTAGTTCAAATGCTTTAAAAGGGGTCATAGGATAACCTATGACCCCTTTAGATGCATTTCATGACAACATATGTCCCTAGGGGCCCTTAGATAACCTATTTGTTTGGTTTAAATGCATCAAAAGGGGTCATAGGATAACCTTTTACCCCTTTTGATGCATTTTATGACAACATATGTCCCTACGAGCCATAGGAATGATAGGGACCTGTTTGGTTGGTTTGAATAAGTGAAAAGGGGTTATAGGTTAACTTATCACCTCTTTTGATGCATTTCAAGACAACATATGTCCATAGGGGCCCTAGGATCCATAGTGACCTATTTGGTTGGTTTGAATGCATCGAAAGGGGTCATAGTTTTCGATGCATTTTCTTACAACATATGTCCTTAGGAGCGCTAGGAGCCCTAGGGACCTATTCGGTTTGTTTAAATGCGTCAAAAGGTGTCATAGGATAACCTATGATCCCTTTTAATGCATTTAAAGAAAATATATGTCCCCAAGGGATTTAGGCTCCTAGGGACCTATTTGGTTGGTTCGAATGCATCAAAATGGGCCATAGGATAACCTATGACCACTTTTGACTCATTTCATGACAATATATCTTCCTAGGGGCCCGAGAAACCCTAGGGACCTATTTGGTTGGTTTGAATGTGTCAAAAGGGGTCATAGGTTATCCTATGACCCCTTTCGATGCATTTCATGAGAACATATGTGCTTAAGGGTTCTAGGACCCCTAGAGACCTATTTTGTTGGTTCAAATGTGTCAAAAGCGATCATAGGATATCTTATAACAACCGTTGACACATTTTATGACAACATATGTCCTTAGGGGCCCTATGAGCCCTAGGAACATATTTAGTTGGTTTGAATGTGTCAAAAGAGGTCATAGGATAACCTAAGATCCCTTTCAATGCATTTCATGAAAACATATGGCCCTACGGGCCCTAGAACCCCTAGGCACCTATTTGGTTGATTTGAATGTGTCGAAAGGGGTCATAGTATAACTACGACCCTTTTCGATGCATTTCATGACAACATATGTCCCTAGGGGCCCTCAAACCCTATTGGGACCAATTTGGTTAGTTCGAATGCATGAAAAGGGGGCATAGGATAACCTATGACCTATTTTGACATATTTCATGACAAAATATGTCCCTAGGTGCCTTAAAACCCCTAGGGACATATTTTGTTGGTTAGAATGCTTTAAAAGTGGCCATAGGTTATCCTATGACCCCTTTTGACACATTTGATGACAACATATGTCCCTAATGGCACTAAGACCCCTACAAACCTATATGGTTGGTTCAAATGCGTTGAAAGGTGTATAGGATAACCTATGACACCTTTGAATGCATTTCATGACAACATGTGTCCCTAGGTGCACTAGGATCCATAGGGACCTATTTGATTAGTTTGAATGCATTGAAAGGGGTCATAGGATAACCTATTACCAATTTTAACACATTTTATGACAACATATGTCCCTAGGGGACCTATTTGGTTGGTTCAAATGCATCAAAAGGGGTCATAAGATAACATATTAGTCATTTCAACATATTTCATGACAACATATGTCGCTAGGGTCCCTAAGATCCCTAGAGATCTATTTGGTTGTTTCGAATGCATCAAAATATGCATTTCATGACAACATGTGTCCCTATGGGCACTAGAACCCTTAGGGACTTATTTGGTTGGTTTGAATGCGTTGAAAGTGGTCATAGAATAACCTATGACCCCTTTCGATAAATTTCATGACAACATATGTCCCTAGGGGTGCTATGAGCCCTAGGGGCCTATTTTCTTGGTTCAAATGCATCAAAATGGGTCATAAGATAACTTATAACCCCTTTCAATGCATTTTATGACAACACATGTCCCTAGGGGACCTAGGAACCCTAGGGACCAATTTGGCTTTTTCGAATGTGTCAAGAGGGGTCCTAAGATAACCTATGACCCATGTTTACATATTTCATGACAACATATGTACCTAGTGTTAGGATAAACCATGGACAAAAATAAAAAACTACATGCAAATATAACCAATAACAGAAAATAATAGAACACACAGAAATGAACAGAAGGCACCAAGATTTAATGTGGTTCACCCAATCCCTGGGCTACGTCCACCAAACAGCAAGTCCGATCTTATTACAATCCAGTGATTACAACCTGATTACAATCTGTAATCCCTTACAGCTCAATACCGCCGCAAGAACCAATTTCGTATCACCACATATGAAAAATACCCAACCCTAAGCCCTTTTTATACAAGTATTAAACCGCTTTAGGGTTATAACATGTCGTCCATATGTTAGCCATAATATATCAGCTACCATGTATAGTACTTTCCTGATCAGTCACCACAATCTAACACCTAGCAGCCCTAAGACCCCTAGGGACCTATTTAGTTGGTTCGAATGCATCGAAAGGGGTCATAGGATAATCTATGACCTCTTTCAATGCATTTCATGACACCATGTCCCTATTGGCCCTAGTACCCCTAGGGACCTATTTGAGTTGCTAGAATGGGTCGAAATGGGTCATAAGAAAAGCTATGACTCCTTTCAATGTAGTTCATGACAACATATGTCCCTAGGGTCCCTATTTGGTTTGTTTGAATGCGTCAAAAGAGGTCATAGGTTAAACTAAGACCCCTTTCGATGCATTTCATGACAACATATGTCCACAGGGGCCCTAGGATCCCTGTGGACCTATTTGGTTGGTTCGAATACATCGAAAGGTGTCATAAGATAACCTATGACCCATTTGATGCATTTCATGACAACATATGTCCCTAGGGGCCCTAGGATAACCTGTTTGTTTGGTTCAAATCCATCAAAAGGGGTCATAGGATAACCTATGACCCCTTTTGATGCTTTTCATGACAACATATGTCTCTACGAGCCATTGGATCGATATGGACCTATTTGGTTGGTTTGAATGCATCGAAAGGGGTCATAGGTTAACAAATGACCTCATTCAATATATTTCATGACAACATATATCCATAGGGGCCTTAGGACCCGTAGTGACCTATTTGGTTGGTTCGAATGCATTGAAAAGGGTCATAGCTTTCGATGCATTTGATTACAACATATGTCCTTAGGAGCCCTAGGAGCCTTAAGGACCTATTTGGTCGGTTTAAATGCATCAAAAGATGTCATAGGATAACCTATTATCCCTTTCAATGCATTTCAAGACAATATATGTCTAAAGGGGCTTTAGGACTCGTAGGGACCTATTTGGTTGGTTTGAATGCATCAAAAGGGGTCATATGATAACCTATGACCCCTTTTGACTCATTTCATGACAATATATCTTTCGAGGGGTCCCAAGAACCCTAGGGACCTATTTGGTTGGTTTGAATGCGTTGAAAGGGGTCATAGGATAACCTATGACCCCTTTCAATGCATTTCATGACAACATATGTGTCTAAGGGCTCGAGGACCCCTAGAGACCTATTTTGTAGGTTCAAATGTGTCAAAAGGGGTCATAGGATATCTTATAACAATTTTTGATGCATTTTATGACAAGATATGTCCTTAGGGGCCCTATGACCCCTAGGAACATATTTGGTTGGTTTGAATGTGTCAAAAGGGGTCATAAGATAACCTATGAGCCCTTTCGACACATTTCATGACAACATATGGCCCTAGGGGCCCTAAAACCCCTAGACACCTATTTGGTTGGTTTGAATGTGTCGAAAGGGATCATAGTATAACTATGACCCCTTTTGACACATTTCATAACAACATATGTCCCTAGGGGCCCTTAGACCCTATTGGGACCAATTTGATTAGTCTGAATGCATCAAAAGGGGGCATGGGATAGCCTATGACCTATTTTGACATATTTCATGACAAAATATGTCCCTAGGTGCCCTACAACCCTTAGGGACATATTTTGTTGATTGGAATGCATTAAAAGTGGTCATAGGTTATCCTATGACCCCTTTCGACACATTTGATGACAACATATGTCCCTAGGGGCACTAGGACGCCTAGGGACCTATTTGGTTCATTCAAATGCATTGAAAGGGGTCATAGGATAACCTATGACCCCTTTCAATGCATTTTATGACAACATGTGTGCCTAGGTGCACTAGGATCCATAGGGACCTATTTGGTTAGTTCGAATGTGCCTTTCGATGGATTTCAGGAGAACATATGTCCCTTTGGACCCTATGACCCCTAGAGACCTATTTGGTTGGTTTGAATGCAACAAAAGGGGTCATAAGATAACCTATGACCCTTTTCGATGCATTTTATGACAACATATGTCCCCAGGGGACTTATTTGGTTGGTTTGAATGTGTCGAAAGGGGTCATAAGATAACCTATGACCCATTTTGACATATTTTGACATATTTCATGACAACATATGTCCCTAGGGGCCCTAAGACGCCTAGGGATCTATTTGGTTGGTTTGAATGCATTGAAAGATGCATTTCATGAAAACATGTGTTGGGCACTAGGACCATTAGGGACCTATATGGTTGGTTTGAATGCATTGAAAGTGGTCATAGAATAACCTATGACCCCTTTTGATGAATTTCATGACAACATATATCCCTAGGGGCCTATTTGCTTGGTTCAAATGTGTCGAAAGGGGTCATAGGATAACTTATAACCCCTTTCAATGCATTTTATGACAACATGTCCCTAGGGGACCTAGGAACCCTAGGGACCAATTTGGCTATTTCAAATGCATCGAAAGGGGTCATAAGATAACCTAGACCCATTTTTACATATTTCATAACAACATATGTACCTAGGGGCCCTATGACCCCTAGGGACCTATTTAGTTGGTTTGAATGCATCAAAAGGGGTCATAGGATAATCTATGACCTCTTTCGACACATTTCATGACAACATGTCGCTATGGGCCCTAGTACCCCTAGGGATGTATTTGGGTGGTTAGAATGCATCGAAAGGGGTCATAAGAAAACTTGACTCTTTTTGATGTAGTTCATGAAAACATATGTCCCTAGGGTCCCTATTTGGTTTGTTTGAATGTGTTAAAAGGGGTCATAGGTTAAATTAAGACCCCTTTTGATGCATTTTATGACAACATATGTCCATAGGGGCCCCAGGACCCCTATGGACCTATTTGGTTGGTTTGAATGCATCAAAAGGTGTCATAAGATAACCTATGACCCCTTTCGATGCATTTCATTACATCTTATGTTGTTAGGGTCCCTAGGACCCCTAGGGACCTATGTGGTTGGTTTGAATACATTGAAAGGAGTCATATGTTATCCTATGACCCCTTTCAACACATTTCAACATTTCATGATAACTTATGTTCCTAGGGGCCCTAGGACTCCTAGTGAGCTATTTGGTTAGTTTGAATGCATCAAAAAGGGTCATAGGATATCTTTTGACCACTTTCAATGCATTTCATGAGAGCATATTTCACAGGGTGTCTTAGGACTACTAGGGACCTATTTGGGTGTTTTGAATGTGTCGAAAGGGGCCATAGGATAACCTATGACCCCTTTCGACAGTTTTCATGGAAATATGACATATTTGGGTGGTTCGAATGTGTCCAGGGATCACAGGTTAATTTATGACTCTTTTTGACACATTTCATGACAACATATGTCCCTAGGGGCCCTAGGTCCCCTAGGGACTTATTTTGGTAGGTTCAAATGCGTCAAAAGGGGTCATAGGTTATCCTATGACCCCTTTCTATGCATTTCATGACAACATATGTGCCTAGGGTCCCTAGGACCACTAGGGACCTATTTGGTTGGTTTGAATGCGTCGAAAGGGGTCATAAGATATCCTATGACAATTTTTTGACATATTTCATGACAACATATGTCCTTAGGGGTCCTAGGACCTCTACGGACCTATTTTGGTTTGTTCAAATGCATTAAAAGGGGTCACATGATATCCTATGACCCCTTTCAATAGATTTCATGACAACGTATGTCTTTAGGGACCCTATGATTCCTAGGGACTTATTTGGTTGGTACAAATTCATCAAAAGGGGTCATAGGTTATCCTATGACCCCTTTCGACACATTTCATCTCAACGTATGTCCCTAGGGGCCCTAGGACCCCTAGGGACCTATTTGGTTGGTTCAAATGCATCAAAAGGAGTTGTATGTTATCATATGATCCATTTCGATGCATTTCAAGACATCATATGTCTCTAGGGGCCCTAGGACCCCTAGGGACCTATTTGTTTGGTTCAAATGCATTGAAAGGGGTCATAGGATATCCTATGACCACTTTCAATGGATTTCATGACAACATATGTCCGTAGGGGCCCTAGGACCCCTACACTAGTACATTTGGGTTCATTTTTTGACCTTTATTGGTCAAAATTTTGACCCAACTTTCGACCAAATTTTGACCAAATTTGACCAACCCATTGGTTGATATCTTTTTGGTCGAAAACCCACAAAAGTCATTGCCTAGTTTAATACAGGAATTGGTCAAATTTTGACCAATGAAGGTGGAAATTTTGACCAACAAAGGTAGAAAAAAATTTAGGCGTTGGTGGAAATTTTGACTAATGAAGGTGGAAATTTTGACGAACAAAGGTAGAAAAAAAATTTAGGCATTGGTGGAAATTTCGACCAATGAAGGTGGAAATTTTTACCAACAAAGGTAGAAAAAAATTTAGGCGTTGGTGGAAATTTCCACCAACAAAGGTAGAAAAAACCTAGGTGTTGGTCAAAATTTTGACCAATGAAGGTGGAAATTTCCACCAACAGCTAGGTGTAAATTTTTTTTAGGCATTCTATAAAATAGTTCACATGTCTTGCCTATGATATGACATTTTACAAGCACCCTACACTCTCTCATCTGGCTGATGATGGATTATGTAGAGTGATCTAAAACCATGATTGTAAAAAACACACATAATCAAATCCAAAATGAACTTGCATTACAAATGGATTGTGAAAATCTAATATTGTTAATTTTGCATGGATATCTACTAGGATAAATATGTAAGGAAATTCAGTTGTGGAAACAGCTTCCTACACTAATCTCTTAAGAGAAGTATGGTGCAAATCCTATTAAAATCTTTTACACTTACAGATTCAATATCATGTAAACAACAATATTTCAGCCAAGAAAGCATAAAGAAAATAGACAGAGAAAGAAACACATAACACAAAGATTTTCCAGTGGGGAAAAACACTTCGGTAAAACAACCCCACCCCTCCAGAACCTGCACAATGTATTATCTTCAACACAAGGTTTCAATACACTTGCAATGCAAGTTCAACAATGACCATAGAAGACTCCAGTAGTAAGTCACAGTACCAACAATACACTTTCTCGCATACACCTCTTTGCAACCGTAAAAATGCTTATAACATGCACTTCATTTTTAGGGCTACACCCAAAGGTAACCGTATTAGGGTTTTACCATTCTTCGAGAAAATAGGAACCCCAAAAAATTTCCCACTATTGGGGTAGAGTGTATAGTACTCAAATTTATCAGTTGCCACATGTCTTCACCTGTCATTGAATCTTCCTAGCATAGCTCTTACGTGTCATAGGAATCCTTCATAACTGTTTTAGCTATGATCTCCTTAATACACAATTCAAGATGCCAACACATCAACATTATTTGCAAGAAATACATTTTACAAAACAAATAATAAGAATAGGAATTATCCAAGGTTGAGACAGCTTATTCCTAACAAAATATATGTTTAAGTTGTGATTGTCCTAGTAGACATGCATGCAATTTTACCAATATTAGATTTCCACAATCCATTTGTAGTGCAAGTTCATTTTGGATTTGATTGTGTGTTTTTTAGCATCATGGTTTCAGATCACTCTGCGTAATCCATCATTAGCCAGATGAGAGAGAGTGCAGGATGCATGCAAAATGTCATATCATACGCAAGGCATGTGAACTATTTTATAGAATGCCTAAAAAACATCGACAGTAACTAATATGAAGAATATATGACTAGTTATATGATTGAGACAAATCATATACCAGTGAGTTGGTCAAAATTTTGAGTACAAAAATTTTGACCAATGGGTTGGTCAAATTTGATCGAAATTTGGTCAAAAATTGGGTCAAAAATTCAACCAATAAAGGTTGAAAAATGAACCTAAATGTACTAGTGCAAGTATGCTTGCCAAGTCGACTCTTTGAGTTTGGTCATCAAGTCACCCCACCAAAGTGCCTCATGAAGGTCAGTCTTTAGGTCCGCTCATCGAGCTTGCTCACCAAGTCAACTTGTCATGTCACGTCTCTAAGTGGCCTTACTAAGTTGGTTCACCAACTTTCCCCACCAAGTTTCCACTTTAAGTAGACTCACCATGTTAGATCACCAGGCTGACTCCCTAAGTTAGCTCGCCAAGCTAACAATTGAAGTACGCTCGCCAAGTCAACTATTCAAGTGCGCTCACCAAGTTGACTCAGAGTTTGTTCATCAAGTCACCCCACCAAAGTACCTCATCAAAGTTAGTCCTTAAAGTCGCTCACCAAGTCAGCTCACCAAGTTGCCTCACCAAGTTGGCTCGCCCACATGTCCCACCAAGTCCCCAAGTCTTCTCGCCAAGCCACCAATTCAAGTGCACTCACCAAGTCGACTCTTTATGTTTTCTCACCAAGCCCATCCCCTAGGTTAAGTCTCTAGGTTAGCTCGCCAAGTCACTCCCACCTAGTCACCTCAATGAGTTGAATCTTTCAGTTAGCTCACCAAGTCTACTGTTCAAGTACGCACGCCAGGTCAGATCGCTAATCTAGCCCACCAAGTCATGTCACCAAGTTGACTGTTTGAGTACACTCACAAAGTTGACTCTTTAAGTTCGCTCATCAAGTCACCCCACCAAAGCACCTCATCAAGGTTAGTCTTTAAGTTCGCTCACCAAGTCAGCTTGCCAAGTCACCGTGCCAAGTTGACTCACCATCTTGCTCACCAAGTGGACTCGCTAAGTTGGCTCATCAACTTGTCCCACCAAGTTGACTCTTTGAGTTCAGTCATCAAGTCACCTCACCAAAGTGCCTCATCAAGGTCAGTCTTTAGGTCTGCTCATCGAGCTTGCTCACCAAGTTAGATCACCATGTCGCGTCTCTAAGTGGCCTTGCTAAGTCGACTTGCCAACATGCCCCACCAAGTTGCCACTTTAAGCCTACTCACCATGTTAGATCACGAGGCTGACTCCCCAAGTCAGCTCACCAAGCTGACAATTGAAGTATGCTCACCAAGTTGACTGTTCAAGTGCGCTCACTAAGTTGACTCAAAGTTTTTTCATCAAGTCGCCCCACCAAAGTGCCTCATCAAGGTCAGTCCATAAATCTACTCACAAAGTCAGCTCACCAACTCACCTCACCAGGTCAACTCACCCACATGTCCCACCAAGTCCCCAAGTTTGCTTACCAAACTGCCAATTTAAGTGCGCTCACCAAGTCGACTCTTTAAGTTTGCTCACCAAGCCTATCCCCTAGGTCAACTCTCCAAGTTAGCTCACCAAGTCACTCCCACCCAGTCACCTCAATAAGTTGACTCTTTCAATCAGCTCACCAAGTCTACTATTCAAGTATGCACACCAAGTTAGGTCACCAAGCTAGCCCACCAAGTCATGTCACCAAGTTGACTGTTCGAGTACACTCACAAAGTTGACTCTTTAAGTTTTCTCATCAAGTCACCCCACCAAAGTGCCTCGTTAAGGTTAGTCTTTAAGTCCACACACCAAGTCAGCTTGCCAAGTCGCTGCACCAAGTTGACTCACCATCTCACCTCACCAAGTGGACTTGCTAATTCGGCTTGCCAACTTGCCCCACCAAGTCGACTGTACAAGTATGCTCACCAAGTTGACTCTTTGAGTTTAGTCATCAAGTCACCCCACCAAAGTGCCTCATCAAGGTTAGTTGTTAGGTCTTCTCATCGAGCTTGCTCACTAGGTTAGCTTTCCATGTCACCTCTCTAAGTGGCCTCGCTAAGTCGGCTTGCCAAGTTGCCACTTTAAGCCCACTCACCATGTCAAATCATCAGGCCAGCTCTCCAAGTTAGCTCACGAAGTTGACAATTGAAGTACGCTCACCAAGTCGACTCTCTAAGTTCACTCGCCAAGTTTTCCCCTTAGACCAACTCTCCAGGTCAACTCACCAAGTCACCCCCACTTGCCCCACCAACTCGCCATGTTAGCTTGCCAGGACAACTTCCCTAGTCAGCTTGCCAAGTCAACAATTCAACTATGCTAACCAAGTCGACTCTTTATTTTTGCTTACCAAGTCACCCTCACCCAGTCACCTCAATGAGTTGACTCTTTAAGTTAGCTCACCAAGTTGGCTCACCCAGTTGTTTTACTACCTTGCCTCGGCAAGTTGGCTCGTTATGTGTGCTTGCCAAGTTGCCCCACTGAGTTTCTTCTCTAAGCCCACTGACCATGTTAGCTCACTTGGTCGGCTCACCAAGTCGACTATTCAAGTATGATCCCTAGGTCGACTCACTAAGTGGGCTCGCCAAGTCACCACCCCACCAAGAACCTCTAATTATTTTCTTCTTTGGAAGGTGAAAAGATCTAGCAAGTGACCTTAACATAAACTTGCTACAAGATTATCCATCAGCACATTTTATCAACATTGGTTAGGATGAAACATAAAATAGGGTTTGAGTTACTTTGTTGGGTTTTTCTTTGACTTACATGAGAGTGCATCTATTTGAAATCTTATCTTCATATGCTTAGTGGTGATATGACCAGGCTGATAAGGATTCAATGGCCATAACTCTACTCTTCTTCCTATTTTTCTCATAGTCTTGAGCACCATCTTCTGATCTACACACCCAACAACAGTTATCTTATGCATGCTCATCTCTATGTCCACAATTTGCACACCTACAGAGTTTAATGATAGAATTATCAACTAAAGTTTGAATCAAAGAGAAGCATAGAAATTTTGGATGAGAGTTTTACCTTTTAGTTTACAGAGGGCTTTACGAACAATTCTCTCACAGCCCTTGCAATGCAATCTCACCTGCAATTCAACAACCTACCCACAAAGAAAAATCAAACAAATTGTCATTTTTCACTAAAATATATCATACAAATGTAATTTACTAATGCAATGTACTAAAGAGATGGTTCTTTCAGTTTATATTCTTATCTACTAAAATATTAAGATAGGGGAAAACAATGAGAAACTGATTACCATTTTTCCTGTTAAACTAATATGCAATATAATAACCCTAATGTTTGACAAACCTTACTAAGCAATTAGTATTCATTTACATAAGGAATCATGGTGAGGTAAGGGAAGCGATGAATATGTGGAAGAGTAAACATGTACAACATATATAGTGAAGCAGCCTTGAAGGCTATGTTGTCACCTTCTTACTTGGTAACATTTTCAATTCGGTCAATAAATATATTATCACAACTAATATTTTTCCATATAAAGTAAAATCTATCACATGGGTATGCTACATGAAATAAAATAGATTTGAGCCTGTTTTGTTTGACATGTGCCAAGGTCAATTAAGGATTACCCTTTTTGAAGATTCTCTATTGAATTAACCATTTACATTCATTCTAAGAACCTCATGTAGCTTAGCCCCAACTTTAATTTTATTTTTAACCATGGTTTCTGTAAGATCTAATAGTTCAACTATAACAATTATTGATCATAGCCAATAGTCCAGAGTCCAGACCCAACAATTTTCCTCTATCTGTTTAGATCCTCACAATGCCTAATGTCATGCTTTGATTAAGTACTACGTTTGTTGCTAAAATTGAAATGTAAAAAATCTGTTGGTGCTATCTG
Organism: Cupressus sempervirens; assembly: GCA_028749045.1. Taxonomy (NCBI): domain Eukaryota; kingdom Viridiplantae; phylum Streptophyta; class Pinopsida; order Cupressales; family Cupressaceae; genus Cupressus; species Cupressus sempervirens. Next base: position 205,903,758 of record CM053787.1, read on the forward strand.
CTACCAGTTACAATAGTTCACTCCCAAGTTCTTCATGCAATTACTGATCCAAACCAAAAATATGAGTGTTCAAATATTTGCAAGGCTTATCCTTGGACTATAAACCCATTTGTTTAATATTCTGATATTCACAAGATGTATATTCACTGTAGACCCGTTTAGTTATCTTCTTCGTCTGTATATATCTATGAAAATCAGAGAATAGACAATTCAATGTATACCATATCATGACTACTGCATTCTCCTTCAAACTTGAATAACTCTCCATTTAAAAGGAGAGTTTAACAATGTTCGGTAAATGTATGGCTATTCTACATACCAGACAACTCCTCTATTCTACAAACCATGAGTGGTCCACATTGACTGTCCAAGAAACTGCTTCCTCAGGAAATTGGCATAGCAGATGCTTATGTACCAATGTTTGGTGCCTTCTACGTTAAAGAAACCTATTTTGAAGATACTGGCTGAAACCTTGGTTTGGTTGCCTTCTAGAATTTCTAGGAAATCGATGGCATCTTCTGCCACTTTGGTGGTGTTGGTTTAAGCAGCCCGGTGCAAAAGCAGTGTAAAACTCACAACATACACATTCGGCACTACCCCAATTTTTTTAGGTTGTTACACCGAAGCAACCAAACTATGTCTTCTATTGCCATCAGGCATAACTATGAAAATCAGTTACTTTGTGGAATTTGAAATGCTTTTAGCTTGGCAGATTACATGACCTTTTCGCAGTTTGATTACCTTGACAATAAATTAGTTTTTTGAATGTTAATTATGTAAAGCTCTTGTGCCAAATTACATGACCTTTTCGCAGATTGATAAGACAACTTCTATCCAAGGCCTTTATGTCGTAGGTTTCTTCAACTCTATGCAAGACTATTTGATTCCATCCAAGGTCTATAGAATTTCGAATGCCTTTGGATCTGAGAAGGAACTCACTGGGATTATTCATAAGGGATTTGTCTGATTATCATTTTGAGGATAACTTATCCAAATATTATATTCTAAGACTTATTTTTTAAGTTAAATGGTTTAAATAGACAAAGTTGACTTATTTTTCTAATTAATTATTCTATTGATGTTTAAGAATGAAAGAAGAGTATTTAATATGTAATGTTTAAGAATAAGAGAAAGTACTTTTTACTGTGTAATATTAATGGATCACATTTTATAAAATTATTTCTAAGTGAACCATTTAAAAAGAGATGGGTTTTAGGAACAATGGTTTCCTCATTTTATAATTATAATAATCTATTTTGGTGTGTCCGTTATTTCTGCTGCAGAAAATCTACTGAAATCTCTACGTTTGACTCCTACTCTCATAAGCGCAGGCAGCTGAATATGCCTGATGTAATAGCAAGCCCCCCTGGGATATGGTAAGCAATTGCCATATGACTCAACAAGTTTGTAATTGCTATTTAATGTCTTTGGCTCTATCATAGGAATGTAATGATCTTGGCTACCGTTTCAGGTTATCTTCAATCATTTTTTATTTTTGTATTTATGTGCTTCTGTGGCTTATTGTGCAGGGAGAACCAGGATTGTGGGACTGAAATTGAAGACTTTTTGCTAGGTAGTCTAGAGAGTAGAAATAATATGGTGAAACATTCTCTGTAACCTGTTATTTATTATTATACAATCTTCTTTTTTTTGTAGTGGTGAATTTGTGTTGGTAAAAGAGAGGTGATAAGTTTAATAAGAGAAATTCATGAACTTTGGCTTTTGTACGATCTCCATTTCTGCTTAATAACTAATACTGTCCATAAGTTCTGATTTGGCATTAGAGAAAACCATGTCCTTCTGAATATAAAACAAAGAAAATTCACAGACATTGTGAAAATCCAAATAGTGAATGATAACACACATTAGGTTATACAATGAGAACAGAATTTATTAAAAGAACTTCCTTAAAATGTCACTATAAAAGACAAGCATTACTCATAAAAAAGACAGAATAGTTAATAATAAAAATAAGCACTACCCTTCACTCAAGGGGTGACATAAATAATACTAGAAAAAATAAAGTACACAAACTATTGCAAATGCTCTCCAAATTCAGTAGTTCCCCTGAGAATTATGTAGAATTAAATTTTAAAAATGGTGCTTGCGAAGAAAATGTGGAAAAAATGCAAATGGTGAATTAATGCACTGGGGCTTCCTCTTCCTGGAAATCAAATCGAACAATGAGATGAAGAAGCAAGCCTTAGTGGCAGGTATGGTGTCTATAGCTTCAAGAAGGGTGGATAATCATATACTGGAACTGGATTCCTTCTTGTTAAATCAATTAAAGTCATGTACAATGTTCCTTTCCCGATTGGAGGTTGAGGCATTGTGTAAAAGAAGCTCTTTTGCTGGGCTCTTAAGTTTGTCAATGTTAGGTTTCAAAATTGCACACTCCATTTAAATGTGACAGAAGACATTTTCGCTAATCTTGGAGTCAGTCAAGATCCTTTAACTGTTCTCTACAGCCACCTTTCAAATTAATGGGACAGACCAAAACAGCATCTGTGGTATAAGCCTCCTCAAACTCTTCATTAAGTATATTGTCGTAATGAATAGCGAAGGTTGGTGATTGTGTTTGTATTTTGTGTTTCTTTTTTTCCAATGTTGGAAGATGTATTGTGGTCCAATCAGAGCCTTGTAGGCACATATGAAAAGGGATCAAATTTATTTAACATATTTGTTAATCCTATTTGTTCAAGTATTGGCTCTCAATGTTTGAGTCTCTATGGGTCTATCCAGTGAGCTGGCTGACAGGTGTCTCATTCACTCATTTCAAAAATAATTTTACCAAATTCATCTCAGAACTAAAACAATGGATTCCAAATGAAAATCATAAATAGAAAATGTAACTTACGAAGTTGTATTGACAAGATGCATCACGCGCTGTTTGTAAGTATGACATTGTCCAACAAGATCTATAATCACTTCCTGCTTCAGACCCTGCATATTGTAGCTATTCCAATTACAAATCTAATATGTTCTTGAAAATCATTATGTTGATATTTAATCCAAAAATATACCCTCATATTATAAAGTACAAAAACTAAAATATGCTCCCAAATGTTGCAACATATATTAAATAGAAAGCATCTACAAAAGCAGCCCTCAAGAAAAATACCATGTAGTTGGCAAAATATGCTCAAGATTGAAGTAGAGACTTTGAGTAGAATAACAGGTATAAGGAATTTAGTCTTAACATGAAACTTAGTAAATTAGTTGTAAATTTATCCGGCTAACTATCCAGGAGAATGAGATGCTTGATCCATCCTATTAGATGCTTGATCCATGTCACTCTGCCAATAATGAATAAGAATAGCATGTGTATTAAAGATAAATCACTTGAGCTAGAAACTGTATCCATCTTTATGAATCTAAAATATGACATAGCAAAAAGTGGAATATTTCTGATGGAGAAATATTATGAATGAGCCAACTTCAGCATCAAATGCCTAAACAACAATCAAAGTATACCTCAAATTCATAATCTTTGCAACAATATAGAGACCTTCCTCTTCGTTCACTATCTACGTTAGCCATTTGATTAGATGTATTTTAAGAATTAATGGAATGGTTCCGAGACACTGAACATCCTCTCCTCTACCCACATATAGCCTAAGATTGATAGTTATTGACATCATTAGGTCTAATATGAGACAATGATTGCCCTCTTCTATCGCTTGAGTCCACCTTGCTTTTCTCTATGACTCTGGAGGCTTCTTCCAGTATTGTGGATCCTCTAAAAAGGGGATTAACTATCATATTTCCAAAATCCATTTGGTCATTCAAAAAAATGTCTACTAATGAGGAATATTGAGAATAGTTATTTGAAGTTTCATTGCTCCTTGATCTCCTATGGGCTCCATTTTGAGAGGAATCTTATTTTCCTTTATCTGTTGTAGCTGCACTCCTATCTTGTGACCCAGTTAAAGATCTTTTAGAACTTGATTTAAACATTTCCACAATCATCACTAGTTTGAGCACATGCCAACCTAAACCTTCGTAACCATTCTTGCTTCATGGCACTATCCTCACTATCCTTACCAGCATAATCATTTTTCATGGGTGGAACTGTTCATTTCATCCTTGTGTGCACCTGCTTGCAACAGGGTGAATAGTGACACAACATTCCTAAATAGAATAAAAGCCTTTGAGTACACATCCAATAGATACTAAGTTTTTACTTTTTATTCTTTGATTGAAATTTTTCTTTAGTACCATTGTGACCTTTTCACACCTTCATCCCAATGCAAATGAGGACCCTCTCTTTTGGCTTTCACAATGTGTACTCTGTTAGTTTTAGTTGTAGCTTGGCAACATTTTGAAGTCTCAGGGGCTATCAAATGGAAATCTTGAGCAAGTCAAGGCCCTAGTAGCAGGTATTCAGTTGAGATCAATTATAGGTTATTGCTCTCATTTTTTCTAACATGTTGTTTTATAATTTATTCATTCATTCTCATGGAAAAACAACTTTTTCAAAGTTATTACACACTCAAGTCTCAACACTAAGGATAGGAACAAACATTGTTATTTTTGTATAAAATTTATTGATTGAAATTGTCTGATATGTGTGTGTACTACAGCATAACAAGATCCAATGTCAAACTCCACCCATTAGAATATGTCCTCATTTCAACCTATATGCTATTGGTCATGGGTTTGCTTCTAAAATATTGTTTTACTATTCATTCTAATGGAAGAATAAAAACCTTCAAGTTATTGCACTCTCAACATTAATGAAAGAAACAAAGTGTGTCCCACTTTTGTGGACATGCACAATCTGCATGTGGGCAAGTGTGGGTGTAGTGTGTACATGTGCATGCATTTAGGGTGTGCAGGGGGATCATGATGTGGGTGTGGGTGTGAATGTGCCAATGTGTGTGGTGTGTGTCCATGGACCAAAATTGAGGGGACACTATGAGAAGGATCTAAATATCCCCCTTTCAATAGAATTTATATTCAACTTAATTAAGATGAAAAAATAAGATGAATGAACATAGGCTGGAAATTTTGGTGGCTTTCTTTTATGCACCAAGTTTAAGCTTCTATATTTCAAGATGTCAAGTTGAAACTATTTTTGAGTCTACTTTATTTATCTATACAAAGATTAAAGCAACCTTTGTTGATAAACAAGATGTCAATTGAGAAATTTTTTTCCTTGTTCTCTTTTGGCTACTAGAGATCTGAATTCATCATTAATGATTTTGGAGTTGACAGAAAGAGCGAAATAGGGGACACAGAGCTTAAAGCTCCTAGGTTTCCTTTCATTCAATAGGGAGTAATGTTAAAAGTGGAGTAATGTTAAAAGTTGTGATTTTTATGCTCTGATTGAAGTTCCACTAACATGTATGAAATGTCTTCTTGTATGGAAGAAGAAGATGCTCCTCTTAAAAATGAAGGGAATAAGTTGGCTTTGATTGGTTTATACTAATATGTAAATTGAAAGAAAAGAAGTGTTATTTTTAAGAAGACTGCTTAATTTAATTTTCAGCATGCTTTAACAGGCTCTAAGGATAATTCTATTGAATTGACTTTGGTATCATTTTTTAGTTCAGAGCCCATGAACAGCTTAGTTTGCTTTCTTTCTCAATTTAATGAGTGTGGAGGATGATAGGACTGGGTTAGTTTTGGCTTATTGCCAAGTTGAATTTTTTTCTAGCTCATTTAGAATAAGTGGAAGCTTTAGGTTTCTTAGTTGGGGAAGCATATAAATTGCTTGGACCCAAGGAGCAGGATTCAAATACTACTACACTTATGTAAGATTTAGGAGCCATTTATATTTCATCAAAGAGAGGGATATTTTCATCACTTAACTCTGTCTTCTTATGCGATAGTTTTGCATTACTTCCATAACTAAAGTCTAATAATTGATGAAAAAAACTCTTACACTTTGTCCCAAAATCCTTCCACTTTTCAGAATATTTCCTAACAATAGATGTAGTACTTTCTATAATAAAGAATAATAAAAAAAGAAGCCAAATATGGCCATTCAACTTGGCTTTGGAATAATATTATAGATATTATTGTTGAACAACTTAGGGCAATAATATCCTTCTAGATGAAAATAAGCAAAATGGCCTCTATGGCCAACCTTCCTTTCTCCCAAATATCTTTGTAGTCATATGGTTGCCATGAGATACCTACTTTGAATCTTCCCTCTCCTATACATCTACATATCAAGGAATACTTTTGACTAGATGAGCTTCAGCCTTAAACATCGAGTGGTCAAGGGATATGATAGTAGATGGTGAGAAATGAAGATACAAGTACTTCAATGTTTCTGCCAGAAAAAATCTTTGCATCATATCATCTGAAAACTTGCAAACCTAACAGAGTGTATATTAGATTGTGTAAGGGAAACCACCAAGGCAGAAAACCGTGCCATTTCTAAAGTCATGGGTGAGATTTTACTTAGGAAGATGCTTTAGAGATTTAATTCTTCTAAGGCAGTCCCATTAAACATGCTTTAGATTTATCAACTACTCATGAATATGGTCAACAGTGTTTGTGGTGTAGACTCCAATTGTAGGGGGTTTGAAGCATTTCTTAGGTGACAATAATTTAAAAAAAGGGAAAAATTAAAATAGAGAGGATTTTAAAAATTTATAATAGAAGACATCCGTGCCACATTTATTATATGACCATACATATCTATGTTCTAAGTTCTGAAAAAGCCCCCCATATCATTTTTGGGTCCAATTCAGGGCCAAACAGTTTGGGTTCAGTCAGGTTGTCTGGATTTTCCCTGTGTCCACTCCAAACCTAACTAAACCCAAGCAGAACCATAGACCACCCTATCAAAAAGCTAAAAGAACAACATTTTTTAAAGCATATTTTAAAAAAAACTTTGAATTATCCCAATTATGCCTTAAAGTAGGGAAGTTTAACCTCTTTTTCCTAATTTCACAAATGCAAGTGAGTAAAAGATTATTTTTGCTTCCAAGCTAACATTATTTTTTCAAGGTCACTGCATTTTTCTTAAGGGTGAGGCAATCAGATAGTGACATACCAAAAGGGTACATTTATCTATCAAAGGTGAATGAATCTTGTCAGAAAAGAATTCAAGATTTTTCAAATTTTTGTAAAGCCCTTTTATAGATACTTGATGCAGGAGCATCTTGCATGGGAAAAATTTAAAACAAAAAAAAAAAAAAATTTGTCGAGGAGAGAGAAAGTGACAAAAATTAGAGGAAAAATAATAAAAAAAATAAAAAGGAGAAAAGAAAGGAAAAGGAGATTTCTATTTTCGAGGTGCATAGGTGGCATAATAGAAAAAATAAAAAAAATAAATGGTTATCATTCCATTTATCAAGGTGTGTGGGAAGAATTCTAGAAAGTTATGAATATTGTAGAAGGTTGTGGATAAGTCATGTATTGGGTGGTAAGTGCCTATTTAAGTAAGGCATATGAGCATTTCTAATCAAGCTCAAGGAGTAGCTTGAGAAGTGGAAGCTTGAGGAGGAGTAGCTTGAGAAGGAGAAGCTTGAGAAGTAGAAGCTTGAGAAGTAGAAGCTTTGGAAGGAAAATCTTGAATTTGTGAAAGCTGGAAGGTGTGAAAGAGAAGGAGAAAGCAAAGAGTGATTTTTCTTGAGTCTGTGGACAGAGTGTCGAATGTGAGGCAGTTTACAGCATAATTATGGTGGAGTTGTGAGTGTGTAGACAGAGCGCCGAATGTGAGGCAGTTTACACTTGGATCCTAGATTAGGTTTGTGAGAAGAGCTAGTGACTACGGTTTAGAAACAAGGAGATTGCTTGGTGGCTTGTGAGCACAAGTTGAGATCTCGAAGGTTTCTACCAGAGTGTGGAACTGGACTAGCTTGGGTTTGGATTGGATCTTGAGAGATCTTGCAGAAAGGTTATTGTAATTGCAAAGGATTTTCAAGTTTAATAAAATTTCTTGGGAAACACTTTATCTCTCTTTGTCTTCATATTGTTGCATTCTTGGTTATGAGTTGGTAAGGGTGGTGTGGCCCTCCATCAAGTGGTATCAGAGTCATACTTTATCAAGGTAAGGTATGCTCTGATACCACTGACGAAGGGTCACACTACCCTTACCAACTCACAACCAAGAATGCAACAATATGAGAAAAAGAGAGACAAAATGCTTCCCAATAAATTTTATTAAACTTGAAAATCAAATAGTAATTACAATAACATTTTTGGCAAGATCTCTCAAGATCCAATCCAAACCCAAGCTAGTCCAGATCCACACTCTGGTAAAAACCTCTGAGATCTCAACTTGTGCTCGCAAGCCACCAAGCAACCTCCTTGTTTCTAAACCGCAGTCACTAGCTCTTCTCACAAACTTAATCCAAAATCCAAGTGTAAACTGCCTCACATTCGGCACTCTGTCTGTACACACTCACAAGTCCATCACAATCCTGCTGTAAACTGCCTCACATTCGGCGCTCTGTCCACAGACTCAGGAAAACTCACTCCTCACTTTCTCCTTCTCTTTCACACCTTGAAGCCTTCCAAGCTTTCCAAGCTTCACCTTCCACAACTTCTACTTCTCAAGCTACTCCTTCTCAAGCTTCTAGTCCTAAAGCTTCCACTTCTCAAGCTTCTTCTTCTTTTGCATTTTTCTTAAGGGTGAGGCAATCAGAGAGTGACATACCAAAAGGGTACATTTATCTATCAAAGGTGAATGAATCTTTTCAGAAAAGAATTCAAGATTTTTCAAATTTTTGTAAAGCCCTTTTATAGATGCTACAAGAATTATGTCAATTTTTGTGTTTATTTTGAAGTTACAGGATTTTGAATTTGTCATGTCTTTTCATGTTGTGTTCATACAGGATGGTAGAAAGTTCTGGTTCAATTGCCCCATGTGTAGAGATCATATAAACTTAATGCAAAATCACCTCTTTGGCAACATACAACAATTATTGACTCATTTCAATGTGGCAGCCTGGATTCTTGTTGGCAACTCTAGCTAATGCAAGAATGAATATAAGAGCTTGTACAGTCATATGAAAGATAACCTATGCACCATTACCAAATCAAGAATGAGAATTTCTTCAGGGCCAAATTAAAAAAAATGTTCTGAAAGGAACAAGATTTGGAAATAGTAGAAAAGAAAAAGATGTTGACATGGTAAGTACTAGATTAAAATAAAAAGTGCAAGGATTCAGAAACATAATACTAGCTTTGAGCATAACTTGTTGGCCACATCCTTTCATGCTAGCAATCTCTAGTATAGGAAAAAGAAAATGGTGAGAATAGAATTGCAACAGTGGGAAAGAGTGTATGTTTCCCAACAATACTTTAGGTACAACAACTTCAGGAGTGAGTGACATCCTAAAAGAATATGTAATCTACAACTGTATGAAATTACACAAGATGTTGAATAGTAGTCAAAGGGGTAGCTATTAGTCCAGAGGTCTTATCTAGGTATCAATTTCAGATCATTCTGATGTTGTCAATACTACTAATAACTAAGTCCAATCATGATACTAGTAGTTTCTTAGTGGCTACTTTCATTGTAATGGTCATCATGATAATGAATTAAGCTCCTTAACCATTTGGAAGTATTTGGAAGCATTTGGAAGAATTTGGAAGTAAGAGATATACTGATGAAGAGTTTGTTTTCTTTCATTGTTCTTTGATTAAGACCATTAATGTTTGGTAACTTATGTAGCAGAGAAATAGATTTAGGTCTTATTTTCTCTCTAATCTCTATCTACCAGATGAGGGCAAATTCAATATGATATAGATGGAGGAAAGAAAGATAATGTTGATGAAAGATCAAGTAATACTACCCTTAAGGCGAAATAGGGAAATATTGAAAAGAGAATCTTCCAAGGCTCCATCTACACCTACATAATATAATGGGCAGAAAGATACCATAACAACTGAGTTACATATGCACAACTTAACTATTAATCAAGCCATCTTTGATCAATGTCCTTGTTTTTTCATTCATTCTAAGTTACTCTTTAGTCCAAACTAGTTATAGGTGAGTAAATTGCTCCATTTGTAGGGTTATCAAAAAGAGTTATAAAAATGAATTAAAGATGCATTTAGTTTCTCTGTCAGAAGGTGTTGTTATGATTATGCAATAAATATAACATCGAAGCCTCACAACTGGTGAGTTGAGTTCCCATGAAGACACTAAGAACTCACACCCATGTGACTTAAATAATCAACTCCATATTCATGCATTGTGATCCTCGTGACTGACTTAACTACCATTTTCTATCCAATTTTTCTTATAAAATAAAATTAGGGGCAATAAGTGTTCATCATTAGTACAACTATACATCTAAACTTTCAGGACTAGAACAAGGGACTGAGTAGTAGAAACATATGTGATAGGACATAATTCAAGATTGTTAATAATATTGAGTTGGTTGTATTTTGAACTCTTACAAATTCTTAAAGGTATTCTCCCTCTTATATTGACAACAATTTGAGTTTTAGAGATGTGATAATATCAAGCACACACTACAAATTTTATTTATCTTTTACAAAACTATTCTATTAACTATTACTTACACATTGAACTGCTACTTTATAGGGTACAAAATTTCAAATTCATTCCCTATATTGATTTCCATTTCTATAAATTGACACAATCAGAATAAAAATGTCCAGCTAACAATCTATGCATTGTAATGTCATAAAATATTTTGAATCTTTGAAAAGGCTTGGGTCAACATACTTATTTTAGCAAATAACCCTTCAACGTCTTTAACAAATCTCTCCAAATGAGAGAGAGGTGTGCAGGCCTGCTCGATCATAGTGCTTTTTCTCACCATACAACATCCTAAATGTACGTCTCATCTAAGAATATCCTGTAAACTACATCTACTAAATAATACTACATGCATACAAACCTGCTTTATTATGGTTTGATATTACGTATTCTCTTTCTTTAATTGCAAATTATGCCTATTTGTAATCTTCCTTTAAAGCTGATATTATTTTCCTGGACTGCTCAAGAATTTTCTGTACACTTTCAGATACAGTTCAAAAAGGGGATCTTCCAAAACTAAGTTACTACACAGTGACACATAATACTCCCTTAATTTATGACCATTCAATTATTAGAAAACTCAAATAATAAATGTCCTCTAATGACATTAAAAAACACAAACTATATAAAACTTCCTTTTTAGTATTACAATAACTATCTTGAGCTCCAATAGATCATATACCTCTACTGTAGGTGCAAATTGTCATTAATTGTTGCAAATCAATTTTTATGCAAGAAAAAATGAAGATGGAATAGTCATATATCATCCAAAACATCATTTAGAATGATTCTATACTTGCAGAGCTAAGTAAAATGTGATTTATAACAGTGAGAAAGAAACAATCCTCAATATATCTTTGTCTCGATGATAAAGTAATATTTTTGTAAGTCTGATTACCTAATCGGTGCAACTGAACAATTCATTTTGTTGGAAGCTATCAAAGAACTTAAACAAAAAAGAGAGCATAATAGTTGAATATAACTATCCTACAATGTTGTCATTCTTTGACTATCACTCTTATTCCAATGGTTCATGCCTCCTTCAAGAACTCTCTTAGGATAAATATGAAGATCTCAATAACCTCGAAGCCCATGAAACTTAGAAAACATCTAAATAGTTTTGATCACATTCACATTATCCATGAGCAATGGAGCACACGACTTCATAGAAACTAAACAATAAATCAATACAAGATTTGAGGATTGTACTTCTACAACTGTTAGGAAGTAGTTTATATATGCGAAAGAGAGGGACTTCCAAAAATTGTCACTGATCACAAATCAAAAAATTAGAACAACTTTCTACGAAACTACTCTCCACACATCTTTGTGGGTACCAGTACAAAAGATTTGAAGCAAATATTTAGTATTAAATCTTATTCATCTATTCTAAAATTCTTAGTCTTTTAAGAAATAGCTCACAGTGAGCATATGTCTCCAAGAAAAGTGCAAATGAAATTTAACAAACAAGAATAGTAACTATAAAGATGATAATGCATTTCCAAAAAAACTGATTTTGAGCACACAATAATCCAAGTTTTATCAAACATCAAGAACTCAAGGCATTCATATATGGCCAAAACATTAACAATGGAGAAGCTAGCCAAAAACTTTTTGACACTTCACTATTACAAAAAAGAATTTTGTCTTTCAAGTCTTTTCATACCAAGCAAAGGATGGGATTGCCATCTCTACTTCAAAATTTTATTATAGCTGAAGAATTAATAAAGGAGAACTGAACCAAAAACTTTCAAGGCTTCACTGGAATAGAAAACTATTTCAGTATTTCAAGACTTTTACCAAGTAAAGTATGTGCTTACTAACTTCTAGATTTGTGAAGCTTTCTTAAAAAAAGTTTATAATCATCCATTAGTATCAATTCAATATTTGGACATAGATCCAAATGGGTGAGAGAAAATCTAAGCTGCAAAAGGGACAAGACCTTATAGAGAGAATATAGGTGTCCAGTGAACGAAGAGCAGTCTGCAGAACTGAAATTAGTCGAGCAGGTAATTCAAGAACTCTTATCCCATTTTAGAAGAGTTTTAAGGTTAACACGATGCACTATAATTTTTGTATCACAAATTGGAGCCATAAAAAAAACACGAGATAAGATGTGGGCAATAAAGAGGTGTATTTAGGCCCAAGTTTGATTGCAGCAGGTTTCTCAAAAATCTTTTAATTGGATTTTTTTTGGCTTAAAAATGGGGCCATCTCAAAATAGAGGGGTTATTTGATTACTCCTATGTTTAATCTCATAAATAACCAATGATATCAAAAATATAAATTTTCCACATATTTATCCTTGCACTTAAATATATGCTAACCCTGAACCTAAACATCATCTATAAAACAACTTTGTGACCTGAAAGAATTAACAGTGGCTTTGTTTTTTAAATTGCGATGAGTAGAAGAGAAAGAGAAAATGTAAAGGCATTGAATAGCTTTGGAATCTACCTCTACAACTTTCTGATAGATAACAAACTTGGAATGATATCTAATGACCAAATTCTTACCTCCTTTCTCCTCTCCTATTGACCCTACACCAAACTCTCACCCACTGCAGTCACGCGCACGCCAAAAAAAAACAAAATTAACACTGTAATGAAATTTTTTATTATCCACATCTTATGTTGTGAAGGTCAAAATTTAACCATGGTCTAAATTTTGACCATATCGGGCCCATTTTTTCAAAAAAAATGAATTTAACAACCCAAATAGGCCTTTGGTCGAAAATGGGGGCCTAATGTACTAGTGCTAGGGACCTATTTGGGTGGTTCAAATGTGTCGAAAGGGGTCATAGGATAACATATGACCCCTTTCGACGTATTGATGACAACATATGTCCCTAAGTGCCCTAGGACCCCTAGGGACCTATTTGGGTGGTTCAAATGTGTCAAAAGTGGTGATAGATGAACCTATGATCCTTGTCAATGCATTTCATGACAACATATGTCCTTAGCAGCCCTAGGACCCCCAGGGACATATTTCATTTGTTTGAATGCATCAAAAGTTACCCTATGACCCCTTTCAATGCATTTGATGACAACATATGTCCTTAGGGGCCCTAGGACCCATGGGGACTTATTTGATTAGTTTGGGTGTGTCGATAACCTATGACCCCTTTCGACACATTTAATGACAACATATGTCCCTAGGGCCCTAGGACCCCTAGGCACCTATTTGGTTGGTTTGAATGTGTTGAAAGTGGTCATAGGTTATCCTATGACCCCTTTCAATGCATTTGATGAAAACATATGTCCCTAGGGATCCTAGGTCCCCTTAGGACCTATTTGGTTGGTTTGAATGCATTAGAAGGGCTCATAGGATATCCTATGACCACTTCTGACCCATTTTATTAGAAAATAGGTCCCTAGGGGCCCTATGACCCCAGGGATGTATTTGTTTGGTTCCAATGCATTGAAAGGGGTCATAGGTTATCCCATGACCCCTTTTCGACACATTGGCAACATATGTCCCTAGGGACCATAAGACCCCTACAGACCTTTTTGGTTGGTTTGAATGTCTCAAAAGGGGTCATAGGGTAACCTATGACCACTTTTTATGTATTTCATGTCAACCTGTGTCCCTATGGTCCCTAGGACCCCTAGGGACCTATTTGGTTGGTTCAAATGCATTGAAAGGGGTCATAGGATAACTTACAAGGGTGAAAATATGAGGTTGTGTAACCATTAATGTTGACTAATTAGAATGACTAAATTTGAGTATTTCTACCTAAAAATAATTTTTTTTCAAACATATGGTCTTGTTAGATTTATTCTAGCTAAGTTATATATGGTCTCACATTTTTTCAATTGGAAATGTCTATTAAATGAAAGGTTCATAGTAATTAGTATCACATTCCCAAATAAATTAAATTATTTCATAAAATTGATGTTTCAATAACTCTTACTACTTTTTATGATATTTTTTAATAAATTATAAACACCATTTTATAGAGCTCAAATGTAAGAATATTCTCATATAGAGTTCATATTATTTTACAAGTACACATTTTAACATTCAAGAAGTTGTCAATTTTGAGAAAGAAAATATAGTAAATCATGGTAGAAAAATTTAAAAATTATATGTTGTTCTAAGGAGAGAGTCCTCTTCAAGAATCTATATTTTTTCTTTTGGTTAGATTAGATTTATTTTCAAAAATGTGGTGGGAGATGAAAACTATAGATTTGAATAAGTTGAAATTTGAATAGTTATAAAAGAGAAAATATAGGTCTAAAGTCAATTTTTGTTTTTGATTGTTCTAGCTACATATATTATCTATAGCATAATCTGAGATCAAAAGGAAATAAGTTTATTTTCTTTTGGTTTTGTGGTGGGAACAAGACCACTAATTTCTAGCATTTTTCAGCAACTAAAAAGTTATCCTTAAAAAAAAGGAAAATCTATCATTTCTTTTTGCAAATAATTATTAAAAATTATAATCCTAAAACTCATCCTTTTCTACATATTTCATTAGTTTACTTTATTTTCAAATTCTAAAGAATAATACAAGATTTATGTCATTGAAGTTGAATAATTAGCCTTTTTTTAGCCTTTTCCTTTGTAAAATGGTGACATAGGTTTGTACTTTTACCCATGACCCCTTTCAATGAATTTCATGACAACATATGTCCTTAGGGGCCCTAGAACCCCTAGGGACAAATTTGGTTGGTTCGAATGCATCGAAAGGGTTTATATGATAACCTATGAACCCTTTCGATGCATTTTATGACAACATATGTCCCTAGGAGACCTAGGACCCCTAGGGACATATTTGGTTGGTTTGAATGGGTCAAAAGCCTCTTAACGCATTTGAAAAGATATGTCCCTAGTGGCCCTAGGACTCCTAGGCACTTATTTGGTTGGTTTGAATGCGTTGAAAGGGGTCATAAGATAACCTATGGCCCATTTTGATGCATTTTATGACAATGTATGTCCCTAGAGATCTATTTTGTTGGTTTGAACGTGTCAAAAAGGGTCATAAGATAAAATATGACCCCTTTCAACATATTTCATGATAACATATGTCTGTAGGGGCCCTAGGACTATTAGGGACCTATTTGGTTGGTTTGAATGCGTTGAAAGGGGTCACAATTTTCAACACATTTCATAACAACACATGTCACTAGGGGCCCTTTAACCTCTAGGCTAGGACCCCTAGTGACCTATGTGGTTGGTTTGAATGTGTCAAAAGGGTTCATAGGATAACCTATGACCCCTTTTGACACATTTCATGACAACATATGTCTCAAGGGGTCCTAGGACTCCTAGGGACCTATTTGGTTGGTTCAAATGTGTCAAAAAGCGTAATAGGATATCCTATGACCCCTTTCGATGCATTTCATGATAACATATGTCCCTAGGGGCCCTAGGACCCCTAGGGACCTATTTGGTTGGTTTGAATGCATCAAAAGCGGTCATAAGATAACCTATGACCCCTTTCGATGCATTTCATGATAACATATCTCCCTTGGGGCCCTAGGACCCCTAGGCACCTATTTGGTTGGTTCAAATGCATCAAAAGGGGTCATAGGTTATCCTATGACCCCTTTGGATGTATTTCATGACAACGTATATCCCTAGGGACCTATTTGGTTGGTTTGAATGTGTTGAAAGGGATCATAGGATATCCTATGACCACTTTCGATGCATTCATGGTAATATATGTCCCTAAGGGCCCCAAGACCCCTAGGGACCTATTTTGTTGGTTCAAATGTGTCAAAAAGGGTCATAGGATAACCTATGACCCCTTTCGATACATTTCATGATAGCATATGTCCCTAGGGCCCTAGGACCTATAGCGACCTATTTGGTTGGTTCGAATGCTTTAAAAGGGGCCATAGGATAACCTATGACCCCTTTTGATGCATTTCATAACAACATATGTCCCTAGGTGCCCTAGAACCCCTAGGGACCTATTTGGTTAGTTCAAATGCATCGAAAGGGGTATAGGATAACATATAGACACTTTCGATGCATTTCATGGCAATATTATAGTTAATAATAATAATATAATTTTATATATTTTAATATGTAATAATAATATATTACTAGATTATATAACAATAATAATCATATATATTACTATATTATATTTAATGATAATAATCATTTATATTACTATATATAATAATAATAATAATCATGTAATATTACTATATATATTTACTAATAATAATCATGATAATAATTATATATATTACTATACTTTATTTAATAATAATCATATATATCACTATATATAATAATAATAATATAATATTATTATATATATAATAATAATAATCATCATCATAATCATATATAATTATAATAGTTAATAATAATAATGCCCACACTTCACAAATTTCGAGTTCCCTCCAAAATTTCCAAAATTTGGACTGGGCTATGAATTTTTGAAAGAATTTTGGCCAACACTTTTTGGGTACCCAATTATGCTTGGCATTTACCAAACCTATTTGGTCAACTCAAAAAACATGTTTGAGAAAGGTTTCAGTAACATTCAGACTTTGAGTAACCATCTAACAATATTATTTTCATCGAAATTCAATGAAACAAAAAGGGTTTTTTAATAACACTCTCAAGATTCCATTGATATAATTGTTGTCAACTTCTGAGTTTGATAAGTATTATTAGTTAATTTTTAATGAAGATGTTTGTAAAGTTTTGATTGACATATTGATTGAAAAATAGCTATAACTTTCAAATGGTATAACATTTTTGAATTAGTTAAGGAAAAAATAATTTAATTTGCTAAAGTTTTCAATTAGTTAAGGTGGTCAGATACGAGAGTTTTTTTATTCTTGAAAAGTTATAGTGGAAAATTCATATTTAATTATTTATTTGGAATAAAAATACCCAAATATATGCATCACATCTAGCCATGAGTCTATTTTTTAATCTATAATTATACTAAAAAATATTATCATTTGATTTTGATTAAGGTGGTCAGACATACACCTACTTTTTATTTTTGCCCTCAAATTTTTGTAGTACTACATTAAAATCCAAAATTCTAACAAATCAAATTATTTTTTTCTCTAGATAAGGCCCTAATAGTTTAGAAATTAAATTCAATTTTTTATAGATTCTTTTCTTACAAAATTTTGATAAATAACCCATAACTACTTTAAAATTACATGTCAATTTAACATAACTTGATTTGCTGGTTTTTCACTGCCACTTAAGGGCATAGTTTGGTTGACGATTATCCTGCACATACTTGATACAAGTATGATAACTGTTTTACAATCATTGTTTTCTCACTAATGTAAAACCTGCTATTTTGCTGGTAAGACAATTACTTATGATTTAAGTATTATTACCTATTTGATTCATGAAGATGATTTGATCAAAAGATGTAACAATAACACCTAGAGGAAATGTTAAGTTATGATATAAAAAGGAGTACAAGAATTAGCTAAGACAGTGATATCATAGTGCATTGATAATATACTTAAGGTTGCAAAGATTGGTTATACTAAGCAAGATCAGAAGAAAAAGTTAAGTAAAGTTTGTTTGCCAAGCTTGACCGAATGGATAGTAGGTTCCAAGAAAAGTTAGTGCAAGCTGAATAGAAAATTAGTTGGAGCTGAGTAAAAGTCTATCTTAGTGTATGTCGAGAAAAATAGTGGATATCGAGTAAAGTTTAGTTGATGTCAAGCACCAGTAAACTTTAGTTCATGTCGAGTGATTTTGTAGAAGATGTCGAGTAATGCAGTATGTCTCAAGCCTTAGAAGAAAGTTAATTTTGAGTGCCAGTATTATTAGAAAGATCGTGAATTTGATGGATCTGAGCTGAAAAGTTTGTTTTCTTGGATTGTGTGAACTAGGTGGAAGATAAGATTGATGAGTTGGTGGCACAAAATTCATGGTAAACCATTTTGTATTGAATTCAAAGAGGATTGAAGGAAAATTTTCTAGAAGTGATATGGAATGAGGGGTAGATTCATTAAATCCTACCTAATCTGTCCTAACCCTAAATTGGATGATGGAGAATGAATGACAAAAGATCATAAATCTCTATTTATAGGGATGACTGGTCAAAAGCAAGGGTTTTCATGTGCGAGAACCTAAGGAACACAAGGAGTCAATGGTATTGCTTCATCAAGTGACCTAACTGAAGAGTTTGCATTGGCATGTTAAGCAAAAAGGCTTAAGGGTATGAATGATTGAATGGTGAAAAAGCTATCAAAGCTAAAGAGTGTGAAAGCCAAGTAGAATGGAGGACTGAAACAAAGATTTTTAATCTGCAAATGGATTTGTAAGTTATTATTAGATCAAGCCTTATTGTTACTCTATAATAATTGTATTAGTGTAGGGTAAATCCTTTGGATTACGATAGACCTAAAATTCATTTTTATATCCTTTAATTGGGTGACATTCCAAGTGAATGGTTTAAAGTCCTCTAACAAGGCTCACTCCTAATAGGGTAATTGAAATCCTTTAACAGGGTCACATTTGATAGTGTGTACTATAACCTTTAATAGGGTTGGCCTTTCATAGGCCATCACTTCAGAAGAGTGAAAAAGAGTAGTATGTTACTAGTATTTTTTCTCAAATTGGGTTTCCACATAAATCATTGTGTCAAATGTGTTGCTGAATTTGTTATGTTTCATGTATACATTTCTGCAAATTGATTTGACAGTAACCTACAAGGTTTTAAGTGATTGCATAATCTTATGGATGCATGCATGATGATTAATGTTTTATGGGTTCACTATGCCGTGAAAAAAATTATTTGTACATCTAGACCTTGGATAACTGATTCACCCCCCCTTAGTTATTCTAGAGAATTCCAATAGGAACAAGGGTGTGACTAGGGTTAGTATTAAGCAAAAAAAATAGCTCCTTCAAGTTTTTGGTATTGGGTATAGTGCAACTTTTGTTTTAGTACTAATTAAAATCATTATCTTTTAGGTCCCTCCACATTAATTACATTAAGTAAAAGCATCCTTGTTTCTTACATTAAACCAGAAAGTTTAAATTTACAATATACCAAGTGTTTCATCATTACTACATTAATACACAACTACCAAAAATCGTAGTGTCAAAAATCATAGTATCAAAAATTGTAATATCAAAAATAGAATAGATCTTTCTTCATTCTGCTCGTTATTTAGTTTTTATCTTCATGCATGAATACTCTTCATGATGTACCTACATTCCAATATCATAAAAAATATTAGTAAATAATCGTATTAAACAAGATAATCATTGGTTCACCAAATCATTATGAACAAAAGAACATAAGAAGTAAATATACCTAGTCATGTGTTCCTATAGGGTCCTCTCTCTATTTTAGGGTCTCTAATAGGGTTTCATGATCAACATTAGTAATAGTAAAGAGTTTTTTTTACTTTTGGGGTTCCTTGATGCTTCAACTTCACATTTTTTGTTATAATAAGATGTGAATATATGAGAATTGCTTTATGCTTCTGATAGTTTTTGAATATGGGAATTCTATTCCTTCTAAGCATGTATGTCTCCAGCCATGTTCTAGCAACAAAATTGAACTAGTAGGATATGTAAATCCATCATCATCTATAATCAATTGTGCAAGCTTTTGTTTACCTCTTACACAATGTGCTAACCAATCATCTAATTTTTCATCATTCCCTTGTAGTACAACCAATGCAAAGACAAGTCTTGGCTTAAGAAGATCTGATAGATGGTTATGCTCAATTGAACTTTTCATGTCATCACTTCTGATAGAGGGTATGATAGACAATGGAGTAAGATAATGTAAATCCCATGTGTCCACCCACTCACTCAAATCATAGTGATGCCAATCATACTAAAAATAACTAGCACAAAATTCAGTTAGTTGTTGTGTCCAAATGGTCCATGTACTACAACCAGAGCTCTAGAATGAATGCATTTTTAATGAGTCTCTAACAGTAGTACAATATGATCTATCACTTATGGACCCTTCCTCAACCAACCAAAAGAACCTGGATACTAGTGAATCAAGAGTCCCTCTTTGTGATAATGGTGAACAACACCAATCAATAATGCTATGAGCATCAAGAGGCTCTACTCATGAAATATTTAATTTCTTCTTAACTAGATCTCTCTTCACACATTCCCTTGCTCCATCATGTTCCCCTTTGCAATGAAAAAACTCAAAAGAAACTCCAAATATGAGGCATCCCAAACTCTACGTGCATCCTAAACAACTAATAAAACATGTGAGCATTCCTTAATTGACCTATGCAATTATCTGATCAAATGATATGTCTATCCATAGCAATGCCATGCTTGAGTAAGAAACCAAAATAATTCTTGAAACAATGTTGCACAAACTCATGAGAGGGAGATCTATCATCACTCATGTAAAAATGGTACTCCTATTTACCTTTTGATTATCTTCTGCACTATTAGGGTCACATCTATATGTTATGTGAAAAAAAAGAGCAATATGAATGAAATGTTAATATTGAAGTTCTATCTCATTTTGTGTCTATAATGTGTAGTTCTCTACAAAGTCAAAAAATGATATAATAGTGCCAATGGGAAAATTCTCAATACACATTCTAAATTTCTGATCCAACCACTAAGACCCATTACTATGTCTTTCATACTTGTAGAAAAGATTTGTCTTGAAATCTAAAATAAAACTAGCCACACTGATTTCTTTTGCAACCAATTCACATCTAGAGCCCTCACCTCCACTCTTTAATGTATATTTCACCATTTCATACACCATTTTTAAAACTATTGTCCTTCCAAGATCTTGCTCACACCCCTCATGAAAAAATATGTAAAACTTGGATAAGCCACCACATTCTGAACACTTCTCATTTAAGCAAGCATTTCTATGAAAGAGATAACTATCAACTCTAGGACATAAAAATTGATCTACCAAGTCTCTTGATGATTTTGGAAGCCCACTAGCACCACAATTCTCCAACATTTCTTTACTGTGAAAAGTAGAATGGATGGAGCATAATAGCACATGGTGCATAGAAAAATCCACATGATATTTGCAACATGGATTTTGAATCTTAAGTGGCACACAATAAAATGGCTTCAATGATTGAAAAGACTTTTGTGATATATGTAATCTTGGATGACTCTCTCTAAATTCTTTGAACAACATAGTTTGACTTACCTCCAAATAATGTTTAGGATGTGGCATGTGGTCTCTAATGCCAATTGTAAACTTCAACATGTCTTTAGAATTGGGTGAGACTCTTGACCTAGAGTACCAAAATTATGTAAGGGTGAAAGTATGGATCTGTGTCACCTTTGGGGCTAACTTTTAGGTTCTGGTGGGATTGAATTTGATCAGATGGCTTTCAGGGGGACTGAATCCAACTGAAACTATGTGGCACTGACTGTACACCAATTGGCCTATATACATCTGCAGGGATCCGACCGAAATGATGAAAATTATATAAGCCAAAAAAAGACAAATCTGTCAGTCATTTTCATCAAAAGAGCTTGCTAGAACTGTGGAATGGGAAGAGCTACAGGAGACATTCAGTCGGATAAGACATGTCAACAATTTTTCATTTTTTTTAATGTGTTTTAAGTTTTATTTTATGTTTTCTTATGTAGAAATATAGTTTTTAATGTAAATTGTTTTAAAGAGTTAATTTGTTTTAATATTATTATACATTTATGTTTTTAAGTACTCTAATATTAGATAAAGTTTAGAAAGTGTATAGAAACTTAGTAAAACTAAAAAATTATTACAAAAATTGTAAAATATCATTTATAGAAAATTATGTAGAAAATTGTGTAGAAAATTTAGAAAAATATTAGAAAATAATGTAGAAAATATTAGAAAATTTAGAAAATAGTAGAAAAATATGTAGAAAATTATATAGAAAATATTAGAAAATCAAGAAAATATTACAACAATTAGAAACTTTTGAAATTTTAGAAAGCAATAGAAAAAATTTATTAAATATAGAAAATTAGTTAGATGTAAATTAGAGAATTTAAATATTTTTATTTTGTTTTATTACAAATCATTAGAAATTTTTATAAAGGTAAAGGTTTAGAAACAAGTGTAAACTACTAACTAAAACCATTAGATTGAACTAAATGAGACTTTACCTCTTACCATGAACACAAATAAATTTTAATTGAAACCTTAACATTGAACCTCAAGCAAAAGCAAAAATTAACATTAAATGTAATTAAATCACAACTTTAAACCTAATCAAATTCAAACTAAAATTCTCACATGGAATCAAATTAGACTCTAACTCCTATATTGAACTTCAAATCCAAATATATTGACCTAAACTACTCTCTAAACCCTAAATTGCTTTCTAAACCCTAAACCACTCTCTAACCATATAATCTTGAAACCTCTCTCTCTCTAAACTGCTCTCTAAACCCCATAATCTATAATGTAACTTCATCTCTCCCACTCCCAAACCCCATCTCTCTACACCCTAAATCACTCTCTAACCCCAAAACCCCATCTCTCTAAATACTAAATCGCTCTGTAACTCTTAAACCCCAAATTTTAAATCCTAAATCACTCTAACTCTTAAACCCCACCTCTCTAAACCCTAAACTGCTCTCTACACCCTAAATTGCTCTCTAACCCCCAAACCCCATCTCTCTAAATACTAAATCACTCTATAACTCCTAAACCCCATCTTTGTAAACCTTAAACTACTCTCTAACTCCTAAACCCCATCTCTCTAAACCCTAAAATACTCTCTAACCCCATTTAATCCTTAACGCAACTTCATCTCTCCCATCTCATCTATCTCTCTCTCTTACATAACTTCATATCTCTCTCTCATAACCTCATCTATCCAAACCCTAAACCTTAATCCCTAACATAACTTCATCTCTCCCCTCTATCTCTCTCTAACTCCTAAACTCCATTTCTCTAAACCCTAAACTGCTCTCTAACTCCTAAACTCCATCACTCTAAACCCTAAACCACTCTCTAACTCCCAAACCCCATCTTTGTAAACCCTAAATCCCATCTCTCTAAACCCTAAACCACTCTCTAACTCCTAAACCCCATCTCTCTAAACTGTAAACCACTCTCCAACCCCATTTAATCCCTAACATAACTTTATCTCTCCCATCTCATCTCTCTCTCTCTCTCTCTCTCTCTCTCTCTCTCTCTCTCTCTCTCCTACATAACTTCATCTCTTTCTCTCTATCTCATAACCTCATCTATCCCAAGCTTAACCCATAATCCCTAACATAACTTCATCTCTCCCCTCTATCTCTCTCTAACTCCTAAATCCTAAACTCCATCGCTCTAAACCCTAAACTACTCTCTAACTCCTAAAACCCATCTTTGTAAACCCTAAGTCACTCTCTAACTCCTAAACCCCATCTCTCTAAACCCTAAACTACACTCTAACCCCATTTAATCCCTAATGTGACTTCATCTCTCCCATCTCATCTCTCTCTCTCTCTCTCTCTCTCTCTCTCTCTCTCTCTCTCTCTCTCTCTATTTGTACCTATTACTAAAAACAATGTAATGTAGTTAAAATTTCTTTATATGTTGTACAATAGGTTTTTTTAGGAAGATTTATTTAGTGTGTTTTGATTCAATTAGTTTATATAATAATTTGTGTATATGGTTATATGTATGCATATTTAGATCTCTATTATCATCTCTCTAGTTTTTATGTTTATATCTTTCATCATTATGGCATCAAGGGGTAGTGATTCTGGAGAGGCTAGTTTGGATGGTCATCCCCATAGTGGTTCATCCCATAGATAGACTACTAGTACCTAGGACAGGGAGAAATTATTCAGTGATACTATTCAGCACTTATAGAGCACACTTGATACTATTGATTAGAGTCTACAAGCTTCACCTACGCTACAACATAGGGATAAGGTGATTGCGATTAGAGATGAGCTTATTAGCATGATGCGCACTATCGAGAGTTTTAACCCTTATGATAGTGTTAGTTTGGACACTTTTTATAGTGCTATATCCCATACTATTAGTGGTGGTTTGCGATGGAGGGAGATAGATGAGATGGTCTCAGTGGAGTGTGTGAAGAACATGTTGCCACATTATCAACCTTTGAAAAAGGTCAGAAGGTACCATGCCACAAGGTGTATAGATCTATTTGTGGAACCTTTCATGTATCCTTGTTGGTTGGACACACATCACATGTGGCCCCAAAAGGATGAGTTCCCCTTATATTTCTGCAAAAAATTGTTTATAGAATTTCAGCTACATCGAGAGGTTGATTACATAGGAATCCTAGGGCATGCTAGGTAGGGTTAGGGTAGGTTTTCAGATAAATTCAAACACCCGGATGCTCCTACGCCTATTAATAAATAGGCATTGATTGGTCTAAACCTTTTGGTGATGCCAAAACATTTGGAGTTAGCTGCAGTTGGAGATAGAGTGGCAGATGATACACATAGAGATATGTATGAGAGGATTACCACTATCACTACCTAGGTGCATGAGATGTCTTCTAACTGAGTGCACAGATACATGACACGGTCATGATCTGCTTCTACAGGTGGTCATACTGTTGCATCATGTTCAAGTGATGATATGTATCATGAGGCTGATATCCCATCTCCAGTAGATGTCTTTGTGGAGTCTTTAGTAGACTGCTTGAGGGCTATGAGTACATGTTTGTCCACTAATCTACTTTTAGCCTATTGAGGTATACAGTTGTTGACTAGACAAACACTTAGTGTGCTGCCATCATACATGATTGGTATCATTAGAGGTATGTCGAAGGCACTGGGTGGTCAGGGGCAAGAGGAAATATATGTTGTAGCTACAGCTCCACCATAGACCATAGTTGAGGAGCATGCAACCTCCTTTACGAAGGTAAGTTCTCACCCACCATGATGTTCATTGTTCACAGATATGCTCATGGATCCTACACTTGACATCAGAGATGTGACCTTTAGTGATACAGACTTGAGGGAGATAGGTAGGCATATATTTGTGATGACGATGGCATATGGGGACTTGCAGATAGCTATACATCCTATGGAACAAGAGACACAGGTGAAACTTTACAAACATGTTTATTTAATTGGACCTATAGTCATATATTTAAAACTTTAGTAAATTATAACTTGTGACATATTTGTTTCTTCTTTTACATACAGACTGCATCTACAGCTCGTGAGGGTGGAGATGGAAATTGTCGAGCCTAGTCATCTTGAGTCGCAGCTAAATTTAATTGTACTTATGTTATTATTTGAAATGAATTTATACACATGCTCACAATACATTTGTTCTTATATTAGACACAGGGTTCGTGATCTCGTCTCTGTTGATCACATTGTCGAGTGTGATGTAATCATGTTTGATATTCATATATGTCATATACATGATGTTTCATATTGATTTATGAAGATATTATTTCTAGATTTACAACTATGAGACATTTTACATTTATAGCATGCTCATATTTGACATATTTCATATTAGCATGAGTTATCTAACCATTTGCATTTATAGTAGACATATATGATATTTTGATGAGTTATGTGACCATTTACATTTATAGTTGACATATTTTAATTTTCATGACTTATGTGACCATTTACATTTATAGTTGACATATTTGATATTTTCATGAGTGATGTGAACATTTACATTTGTAGTTGACATATATGATTTTTTCATGAGTTATGTGACCATGTTTATATGTAGTTGATATATTTGATATTTACATTTATAGAATATCTTTTAGATAAATGTGGAAACATATTTTTGAAATATCTCATACATTTTTATTTAGATAATCATTAATGTGTAACAAGTTTATGTGCTCTATAAATTAATGAAAATATGTGTTACATAATTTTTTAGGTGTGTTGTAAAAGTATATAGCAAATGTACATGTAAATTTAGAAATAAATACATTATTTTTTCTAAATAATTGTTAATGTGTAATAAATTTATGTGTTCTATAAATTAATAAAAATATTTGTTACATAATTTTCTAGGTGTGTTGTAAAAGTGTACATAGAAAATGTACATGTAAATTTAGAAATAAAATACAATATTTTTTTGATAATTGTTAATGTGTAATAAATTTACATGTTCTATAAATTAATGAAAATACATCTTATATCATTTTCTAGGTGTTTTGTAAAAGTGTATAAATAATCAAAAAAAAAAAAACATGTATAACTATTCGAAACCAATTTATGTATATACAAATTTGAATTTTTTTATGAATCATTAAACCTATCTAGATCAATTAGGAAGTTGCTGATACATATGGTTAGGATCCTCTTTATCTTTAATAATCTCCAACAACTTTTCACAGTCCTCAATATCCAACCTCCACTTTGGTTTGCTACGTCCTTTTTTTGTCATAATGTCAAACTGAATCTTTGTGGCTAAAACCAAGTGGCTGTAATGCAAAACTTTTTGGCTAGGCATGCATTCAATAAATTGAACACCATTGTGGTCAATTTTTGTTTTCTGATAATAGGTACCTACAAAATAAGATTTATAATTCATTTAGTATTCTTAATAATATAGAAAAGAAATAATTATTTACAATTAATATTTCACTCTCTAATTAGTTGTATACATCTCATAAGACGATAATATATACCTTCTATAACAATTGAACCAGTTGGATAAGACTAGTTATCATCATCTATACGTGGTTCAGTCAACTTGATTTTCACAATTGTGCATCTAAGTAAATAATAATTCACACATTCCACATTTTGAGGATCCACATTGATAGAAAAGATGTCACCTACAAATGTACGAAAATAATGAAAACTGTAAATAAATAAATATGAAGACAAATTAATAGTAAAATGAAACATGTTTGTAGAAACTCAACTGGAACAACTAAATTAGAAACATGCTCATAATCAGTTGAATAGACAAGATTATGAATGTCTATGTCATTTTCATCTTCTTCATAAGGAGTACTTTTGATTATATTTGTTCATGTCCATTCAGAGACATAGCTAGTCACAATATTCTCGCATTGACCCATTGCATTTTTTTTTAATGGAGACATCATAAATACATGATTTTTCTCTTACTTGAATTATTGGAGGTTTGTGTTGTCTAGTAGTCATCAATTGATGCAATCTTCTAATTCCAACAATGAGTTGACAATTGTAAGGATTTGATCGATCAATATCTATAACACATTAAATTGGCAAGTATCTATGTCAATAATCAAAATATTAAAGTAATCATGTCAAAGAAAAATGGAAATCTTACCTTTCACTTCCCAAAAAAAATGTTTATTATATGTTGTCTCATGAGGACAAAAATGAGATTTACACCATTCAACAACTTGATTTGCTTTGTTTATCTTTGAACTTGTATAGGAAAGAAAATTGTATCAATTTTAACAAAATATAAAAGAACTATCTAGCAAATGGTCATACACATCAAATTTGATTAAAACATAACAATATTATACCTGAAAGTTCATGTTAGCAAAGTGCAGACTTTACACATGCTCCTGCACCATCATGCTCTCTTTTTCCATGACCACTTTCAAAGAAGTTCCAAAGACACTTAACATTTTGTCTCGCATGTTGTATTGCAAGCCAATTGAATGCTATTGTAGACTTAAATTTTCCTAGGAAAAAAATTACAATAAATTTATGAGTAAGAAAATCTATATATAATTAATTGTTCAATTAATTAAATATGTGCATGAAATTTTAAAGTATAACTTTCAAATACATGTACCAGCACAACCATCAGACCAAATCCAATGTTCTGAAGCCTTTATCCCATGATTTGTGAGATCATCAAAGAACATTCCAAAATAATGAGCTACATAGCTACTATGTGAATCCTATCATCACTAAGATAAAAAGAGACCTCCTTGATGATAATGTGTTCATTTAGATTGATACTTTCTACCCCATCCACCTCAAATTGTGCATGTCTATAGGAAACTTGTATAAAAATTGCAATTGGATTTGAGTGATAATATTTAGCTTGAATTTCATATTGAGGGGAAAAAGTATAGTTTTTAGAGAAGTCTACAATAGATAGAATACATCCTAGTGGAAAACAATTTTTTGAATCTTGAAACTATTTGGCTTGCCATTTTGCACCATGACAATGCTGGATGTGTGGATAAATCATAGTTCTGTTTTCATCCAAAAACTCACCATATGGAAAATTGCTCTCCTTCAAAGCTATTTTTTTTATTCTTCTCCATTCCTTGTTTTATATATCTCATACTCAAATATATTCCACACAACTGGTGTTGAAACATCAATATTATCCATTTCATAAAAAAAATTTTGCAACTCTCCACAATTGTGCATGCATTTTTTATGCATTGTACATTGAATTCATCTAACATTTCAGCATTATCACATAACAAAGACTTGAAAAATGGTTTCATGCTTCTAGGAATTATCAAATTTGGCTTAAGTGTTTCCATAGCTTTTCTAAAAGATTGCAAACAAAGATGAAACTCAACATGATTTCGACAACAACAAGTTTCATGTACCTTATTTATGCATACAAAACATGGGCGCAACCTCTCAAACATTCTTTGGAAAATTTTTACATTTGAAAATTATTTTTTGAAAGCTTCAAATAATTCACTTTGCATTGTGTCTACAAAGTGTTTTGGATGTGCTATTCTCATACATGTCTCTTCATCTTTGATTTGTATAGTGTCTCTTCTATTGGAAGAAACAGGTGATTGGCTGGTCCAATATTCAACAACCTGTCTTCTAACATCTTCAGAAATTCTATCCTTTCAAGGAAGTTGACAAATACTAACCTAGTTCTTTTCAATTTTCTCATCAAGCAAATTTCTCCTTTTTATGTATCTTTGAATAATTCTTCTACATAGATTGAGCATTTCAGAAATTGCTCAAACTTGGTTTTTTTGTGACAAGTCCTTTTTCATAATCATAGTCATCAATGTTCTCTGTACAACACTTAAATCAACTACTTGACTTCTGTTATCAATAACATTTAATGTATCTCTCAAATTCTAAACTATTGTTGCCTTCAGACTATCTTCTGAGATTTTCTTATTGTTCACACCTAACAACTCTAGGACAAGACTCATTTCTCTTTTCCTAAATAACCTGACAAATAATCATGCTTTACCAATCAGAGATTTATTTTCAAAAATATCCTCCCACATATTTTTTCAGATGTAGCTTAATTGTACTTTTAGGCATCATGTGTTCAGATGATTCATTTTTTCTTAAAAGAGAGTCTTCATCCATCTCCATCAAATTTTCCAACCATAAACCATATTTTCCAAATGTCCTACTACATCTTGGAACTTCAACAGGATCTTCTTCAACTTCAATCAATGGATCTTCAATTGGTGGCTCTATATTACATTTTCTCCATCCTTTCTTTTGGTCATCTCTGACTCGATCATATATTTTTTGTTCTTTCTACTTTATTCCCCATTCCACAAAAACCTGAATAGAGAGCTTGATATCATGTGCATACAAAAGACTTCCAAATTCAATTACACTAATACTGGTAGATCATAGACAATTTAGCAAAAACTTTCAATATTAGAAAGTTATTATATTTGACTGTCTATAATAGTACAAAATCTTAAGACAAGTAGTTGCATTAAAGTATTGCTAAATTTAGATTAAAGAATTTATTAAATATATTAAATAATTTAACTATTTCATAATTTTAATAGTTTTCATAATATTTTAAAACACCTAAATTCATTCTAAAATTTTATTTAAATCAATTTAATTAATAAATTTTAAATAAACAATAAATTTAATTAATTGATTTCAATACAAAAATGACTTTAAAAGTCCAATTTCTAGATATTTCTTCAATAAAATTTCATCTAAAACTTTAGTTTTTTACTATTACAAATGCAATTATGAATTAAATATAATAATTAAAATAATAAAACTTTGCCTTTAAAATAAAAAACCTATTTTATTGAATTAAATATAACAATTAAAAAATAAAATTTTACCACTAAAATTAAAAATTATATTTTATTGAATTAAATGTAACAATTAAAAAATAAAACTTTACCATTAACATAAAAAAATTATATTTTATTGAATTAAATATAACAATTAAAAAAAAAAAAATTACATTTGTAGAATAAATAAATAAACCTATTTTATTGTTTAAACCTGCTCATGCATGTGACCTTGGGTGGGTGAATTTTGTGTCGTATTGATTCAGCCAGATCTGGTATGACCGGATTGGATCCAGGCGAAATTGTCTGTGTCATCTAATTTGGCACTTTCTTTCATTTTTTTTGGAATTTTGAAGAAATGAACACTTTAGAGGCCAATTTTATCATTAGAATTAGGGTTTCAAAAAACAAAAAAAAACACCACTAGATAGAACTTGAAGTTAGAATTATGCCGAAACAATTTTTTTTATAGGTGACCCATTATCGGTTACAATAATTGAAAAACATTGAAGATGATGCACATTCAAAAAATTATAAAAATTAGTAGATGATAAAAAAAAAATTTAAAAATGATGAATTCTTTTAGAGGAGAGAGTCCTCTTCAATAATATATAACATAGATTTACTAGGGAAAAGATAGTGGGAACGAAAACTATTAAATTATGAAAAGTTCAACTTTAAATAGCTATAATAGACAAAATATACAATATTTTTGAAAATTTCTTTTTGATAGTTCTAGGTACATATGTTTTCAACAACATAGTTCAAATTTAGATGAAAATACATTTATTTGCAGTTATTTTTGTGGTGGGAACTATAACCCCTAATTTGCTCAATTTTTACCACTGTCAAAAAATGTCATTGAAAATTATAAAAAACATAATATTTTTATTTTTAAAACTTTTTTAAAAATAACATAAATAAATTTTATACTTTTATACACATTTCATCAATTTACACCAACTTAAAATTCAAAATAAAAATATGACTTTTAAATTCTTGAAGTTTAACACATTTTTGATGTTAGCCAAGTTTCCTTTGTAAAAGGGTGACACATGTTTGTACTTTTATCCGTAATTTCTTGCTTTAGATCATCGGTTAGCTTCTTATCAAATTGTGGAAGTCTCCCACCAAAATCCCATGTATCATTTTGAAGAGGATCATCAATTGTCTCTTGTCTAGTAAGTTCTCTTTTCAAGGTAGTATGATTTAGGTTCAAGTCAATACATGTTTGTCTCATATATATACCCTATCTCAAACGATGACTTACCAAAGAGGTTGTAATAACCCCTCGAGAAACTATCTTATCCTTCTCTCTGCTATTTTTCCCAATACTATTGATAGCACTGAAAAGATTCTTTACAATAATAGAGTTTCTTTCCATTTTCTTGTCGACACGAATCTTCAATTTGGAAAGCACATGTCTCATCTTTTGCATCTTTAATAAGTGGATAAAAAGTTGACATTACTCAAGCATTGTCTTGTTGCTGAAAAACATCTTATATAGCCTTGAAGTCCATAACCAAATGGTTCTTTGTGAATTTTTTTCCTTCCAAATTATTAATAATCGTTTCATCAATTTCAATTATCCATTTTGGTGTTCTAGGACCTTCATTTTGGTGATAATTAGGAGATATGTAACATTCCTGTGCATTTTCATTTTTGACATGGTCAATCATGACATTTATATTATGAACTGGTAAATTTTCATTCTCCAAATTTTTAATCTTGGCATTATCGTTACCAATTAGTACATTTTTATTCCCCAACTGAACATATTCATTTTCTAACTCTATGATTTCACCTTCAATCAATGCATCATCAACTTGATTCACATTTAA
Organism: Cupressus sempervirens; assembly: GCA_028749045.1. Lineage (NCBI taxonomy): Eukaryota > Viridiplantae > Streptophyta > Pinopsida > Cupressales > Cupressaceae > Cupressus > Cupressus sempervirens. The sequence continues at coordinate 205,935,938 of CM053787.1, forward strand.
CATACCTTGTCTCTTCCTTCAGTGATATACCCTGTCTCTTTCCCTATATGTTGCAATGTTTTAATTCGATACCTTCCTTTTGTGTTTAGCCTTTTGATGAATACTACTCCCCATTCGTACACCTAATCAAATCTTGTAGAAACATTTTAAAAAACAATGGGCCCCAAACAAAATTTTCCTCCAAACCCATGAAAATGTCTAAAAATAATGTGATTGTAAAGTCTACAATGACAAAATATTTTGGGAAAAGTCTTTTAGTAAAAAGATTTGGGTACTCGATCCCATATTAGGTATCTAATTCAAGATCAAATACTCAATATGATATCGGGTACCCAAAATCATCACCCAAAATTTGGAGGGAAATCAATTGAGAAAGTGTGGAAAATCAAATACTATTATATATTAGTACATAAAATTAATTATTATTATATAATATAGTAATATATTATTATTATTATTATATAATATATAGTAACATATTATTATTATTATATAGTATGCTAATATATTATTATTATTAATGTAATTGATGTAATAGGTCGAATGGGGTCGATCATATTATAATTTTATAATAATAATATATAGATAATATTTATAATATTATAGATAATATATAATACTATATAGTAGTATGATCCTAATATACTATCTAATCATATTTAATATCATATGTAATATTATAACAATAAAATATGTTACATAATATATTAAAAAAATAATTTAAAAATAATATCCAAATAGATCATTATATCTTAAATGTGAAAACATATTTGAATATTTTTGTTAGCTTTTGGTTTAAAATGTAGAATTAGTTCCCACCTTAACTTTTGAAATTTTGTGTTTTACCGCCACATTTTGGGTGCCTAATTTCAGATTGAGTACTTCACTAGGCTTGATAGTTACCAAACCTCTTTGGTCAACATAAAAAATGTGTTTGACATGTTTTCCTAACATTTAGACTTTGAGTGGTGATTTGGCAATATAATTTTTCATCCAAATTCAATAAAACGAAAAGGGTTTTTTGAGAAAACTCTCAAGATTCCATCAATATAATTGCTGTCAAATTATGAGTTTGATAAGTATTTATAAAGTAATTTCTAATGAACATGTTTGTAAACTACGAATTGATATACTAATTGAAAAATTGCTATAACATTCAAATGGTATAACATTTTTGAAATCAAAAAGTTGTGCCACATTCTATGCTTTACCTATTATAAGAAAAAATAAATAAAAAGTTGTAAAGTTTTCAATTAGTTAAGGCGGTTAGATATATGAGTTTTTTATTCTGAAAAAATTATCATAGAAAATTCATATTTAATTATTTATTTGGAATAAAAATAACCAAAAATATGTGTCACATCCGGACATGAGTCTAGTTTATATATATATATATATATATATATTAAAAACTATTATCATTTGATTTTGATTAAGGAGGTTAGACATATACTTGCTTTTTATTTTTCCCTAGAATTTTTGTAGTATTGCATTAAAATCCAAAAATTTGACTAATCAAATATTTTTTTCTCCAAATAAGGCCTAGTAGTTTAGAAACTACATTCAATTTCCTACAAATTGTTTTCTTATAACTTTTTGATATAAAGCCAATAACTACTTTAAAATTAGATGTCAAGTTAACATAACCCTAATTTGTTGGTTTTTCATTGCCACTTAAGGCCATAGCTTGGTTGACCATGATCCTGAACATACCCTGCTTTCCCTCTGCAAGATGTCATTTCACCAATTTTGCAAAATACTCCCCCACCTCTTAAATCCAAGAAATTAAAGATTGATTCTATGTTATTCAACAATGTTTAAATATGACACCTGGTCTTTGAGTTAATGTAACTAATGGTGAATTAGGAACTAGACTCTTCCACGACTAATAATTATAGTCTAACTAGGATTGACACTAGTGATACTAAGCATGATAAAGTCATGGGGATTTGAAGATTCTCCAAAAATTCAATTTATAATAGGTTGTAGAAAACTAAAATGGAAAAAGAGAAACTAAAAGTGATGGTTTAATTACTATTAGAAAGATTTAATTCCTTATTGAGTCTATTTTCTTCTCAACCAACTCCTTCCTCTTCTGATTCAATCCTAGATCCCACATTTGACTAGACTAAACACTTCATCAATAGATTCAAATAAGATAACATTTTGGAAAATATATTAAGGATTAGATTGCATCTCTAAGTTCAAGGGAAATTTCCTTCATTGATAGACTTGGAAAGTCACATCTTTCCCTAATGTAGGCCAAGAATTCAACAATACTTGAGTTGAAACTATAGAAACTTGAATATGTGACTCACACAAGTATTATGAAGTATATTATGGATATAGTTGATTTTTGTTCATTGATTTGATTCAACTAGAGGAAGATTAGTTGCAAATAATAAACAATAATTTTGAATTTTTTCTAGTTCATAATGGACCCATTTGTATACAACTTCTAGAATTAGACAATTTTGAGTGGGCTATTATTGACACTTTGAAATGACCAATTTTTATTCTTAGATACTAATAAAGTTTTTATAAAACTTAGATAATATTCAATATTGAACTCACACATAAAAAATAAAATAAAACTCTAAATTTGATATATTGTTTCTTTAAGATTTGTGAGTTTTCCCTCATTTGGATATTTTTCCTCCTATTAATATTTTCTCAATACTTATAAAGTTCTTGATTTCCATTACACAACCATGAGTTTATTTTGTGTGTTTCTTTAGAATTTCTCTATAATTTTTAAAAAAATTTTTGTCATACTATTGTTAGAAAAAAGATCCTTGGTCTTTGTGAGTTGAAAGATACACTTGTGAAAGAATTTTGTTTTAATACATTTGTGAAAGCTGAATTCTTTAAGCTTGTTAAACTATTCTATCAAGTCTTTCTTAATCCTTGTGGAGGTTCCCTAATTGACTAAGAAATGTGTCAGTTCTTCCCAAAATCCTATTTATTTTAGTCATGCTAGCTCTAAAATATTTATTCTAGTTGTAGGGACAGGAAGAATCTCATTGGGGAGGCTAAATACCAAACATGCCAATAGTAGTTTGGTACCACTATAAATTTTTTGTGTTGTTCTATTGGCTCGTTGAACATTAGTTCTTAATAATTTTATACAATAAATTCTCCACAATAGTCCTTACTGAATATTATTTCTCTTCCTTTGATTCCTTAGACATGCGACAACATTGAGTGATTCCATTAACATGTAAACTTTGATATAAACTTCACATTTCTAGTGATTTCATTCACCTTGTAAAGAAATGAAAGCATTATATTTCATATGAATCATTTAAAATTAATTTATAGTTTGGAAGTGCAACCATGAGATAGATCTTGAATAACATTGTCTAATGCATTTTTAAAAAACATTATCAGGTATAGTGAGTTGATTGATGAATGTGAGTGAACAAGTATTTGTGGATAAATGGGTCAAATTTGTATAGTTTTCTAGAATACAATATTTCTTGTAGATATTTTCTTCATGAAGTTTCTTGTATTATTGAGTTAGTCAATTCTTAACTCTCTCTTCAAATTTATGTGTGAGAAGCAATGAATGAATGAGTTCTATTATATAAGTTTTTTGTATGAAAAGATGTCATTAAAGCTATAGGATAAAATTAGGTAGTTGTTTTACTTAATCACCAAGATTTCCAGTTTTTTTACCACTTATCGTTTTTTCACTTTTTTTTTGAAAAGTTGCCAATTTTGATGTTCTTAGCTGCAGGATGAAGCCAAGTCTTCATCTATCCTTTTCTTTTAATTTTTTGAGAATTAATAAATTAAATATTAACTAAAATCAATGTCTAATCAACTTTTCATAATTTAATGCAAAAAATCAGTTTTCCTATGAACTTCTTCTAATGCTTTAGTTTCTAAGATAATTTTTCAAAAATAATTAAATTAAATATCAATAAAATTAATATTCAATTTACCTTACCTAACTCCAAAAATATTTGAACAAAAATTCCTTTTTTGAAAAAAATAAATTCCAATTTTTCCATCTTTGAAGAATTTTTAATTTTTCATTTTTTTTTTGTGTTTTCCGATTTTGATGGATTATTTTCCGACAATTTGTTTTTTTACCATAGTTTGGAGTCCAATTTTTTTTGCAACCTTTTCCATTACCTCAGATTTTTGAGATTTCCCAAAGTTTCACAATTTTTTTAATTTTCCAATTTTTTTCCCCAAATTTCTAAGATTTCCCATTTTTCACCTTTTGGAATTTTCCTATGACTTGAGATTTTCAAATTTTCAAGATTTTTCAAAATCTTATAATTTTTCCAATTTTCCTCATTTGGAAATTTCCCTCTTTCCTTTCAAAAGATCGAGTCATTTCTCTCGACTTCCAAAATCAAATATTTATTTTATGCATTTGATGCTTCAGCACATTTGCGAGGGTTGGGAGACTTTTTAAATTTCAAAAAATTCCTTTGCACGCTTCCTTTGGAGGAATCCATGACACGCAAAAATGTGTGATCCATAAAAAAATTAAAAAAAGGTGCAGAAAGAGGGGTTTGGAAGTCATGAAGGAATTTGATCACAATGGAAGACTCCATCATTTCATCAAATATGCATCCGAGAAAGGTGGTTAGCACACTTTTTAGGAGGTTAGGGATTCTTCATCCACAGGAGCCTTCCATTGGCTGCAAATAAAACACACAGACCATTGAATGTAGGTGAGGAAGGCTCCATAGTGGACTATTTGCTTACATCCCTAGATTATCTGCACGCAAAGAGGGAAGGGTCCCAAGCACAGGTGATGGGTGAAAAAAGGTCACAACAAATGTCAACTCCTCCCTTGAGGAGTGCTAAATAATTTATCTCCCGCCGATCTAATTTCAGCATCCAAGGTGTTGACATAACCTACATAGTTAAGTTAAGTCATAAAGAAGAAGAGGGAAAAGGAAAGGGAGTGAGGAACTAGACTCTTCCACGACTGATAATTATAGTCTAGCTAGGATTGACACTAGTGATACTAAGCATGATAAAGTCATAGGGATGTGGAAATCCTTCAACAATTCAATTTATACGAGGTTGGAGAAAACTAAAATGGACAAAGAGAAACTAAAAGTGATGGTTTAATTACTATTAGAAAGATTTAATTCCTTTTTGAATCCATTTTCTTCACAACCAACTCCTTCCTCTTCTAATATGATCCTAGATCCCACATCTGACTAGACTAAACACTTGATCAATAAATTCCAATAAGATAACATTTTTGGAAACTATATTAGGAATTAGATTGTAACTCTAAGTTCAAGAGAAATTTCTTTCAATGATAGACTTGGAAAGTCACATTTTTCCCTAATTCAACAATACTTGAGTTGGAACTATGAAAACTTGAACATGTGACTCACACAAGTATTATGAAGTATATTAGGGAAATAATCAATTTTCCTTCATTGATTTGATTTAACTACAGGAAAAGTAGTGGTAAATAATAAACAATCACTTTGAATTTTTTTAGTTCATGATTGATCCATTTGTATACAACTTCTAGAAGTAGACAATTTTGAGTGTGCTATCATTGACATTTTTAAATGACCATTTTTTATACTTAGATACTAATAAAGTCTTCATAAAACTTAGATAATATTCAACAAGATCTCTTTGAGAGCTGGAGTCCCTGCCTCTAAGGAAACAAATTGGACGTAATATTTGTTAAAATTATGGTTTTGAAAAGAAAAGTTATAAATTTTAGCAAATTTACTTTAGATTTTTAGTTAATATTTTAAATTTTAATTTTATAGAATAATGTGGCGACTAGCCATTGTCTAAAAATATACAACATAATGTAATGCATTGTAAAATTGGAGATTTGAATGAATAGAGTTTTAACTAAGAAATTTAAGATTTTTAGAATTTTATTACATAAGTTAAATTTGGAGATTAATTGTTTTTAATTTTTTTAAATGATATATAGTAAAGTTTATATATATAAAGCAATACAATTCTTAATAGCAATAATATATTTTAATAAAAAATCAAATTTAGTAATTATTGATTTATATAAAATCAAATTTTAAAATAATATAAAATATATTAGCATTTTTAAATACTATATTCAAAACTAAAAATTGTGATATTAATATTGATAAGACATTATTTTTGTTGTGAAAGATAAAAACATGACTTTTTAATAAATCTAATCAACTTGTGACAAATATCTAAAAGATAAAGTTGTAATTATTTTATAACTCTAATGAACTTGTGACAAATATACAAAAGATAAAGTTGTAATTAATTATGCACTTGTCACAAATATGTAAAAGATAGAGTGCAATTAATGAATTCATTAATGCATGTTAGAAAATATTGTATTTTTTGAAATGGAAAAATAAAATAGACCCCACCAAAAATGTAACGAACCAATTAGAAAAATGTAATAAATCAATATAAATTAATTTTAAAATAAAAAATTTGTTGAACTTTAGCAATAACTTTAGAAATAGAATAATTGTTCTCCAAAAATTAATAAAAGGGGGTAAAAAGAACATTAGTACCCTGCTTATAAATAAGCAGGGACTAATAATTAACTAACACATAAAAGATAAAAGAGAACTCTAAATCTGATATATAGTTTCCTTAAGATTTGTATGTTTTCCTCCCATTTTAATAATTTTCCTCCTATTAATATTTTCTCAATACTTGTATTTGTTTGATTTCCATTCCATGACCATGAGTTTCTTTTGTGTGTTTATTTGGAATTTCTCTATAAATTTTTTAAAATGTTTTGTTCATACCACCCTTAAAAGAGGTCATCATTCTTTGTGAATTTAAAGATACACTTGCGAAAGAATTTTGTTTTAATACATTTCTGAAAGATAAATTCTTTAAGCTTGTTGAACAACTACTATGCTATCAAGTCTTTCTTAATTGTTGTGGAGGTTCCCTAATTGACTAAGAATTGTGCTTGTTCTTCCAAAATACATGTCAATTTTAATTATTCTAGTTCTAAAGAGAAAAATGTTGTAGGCATAGAAAGACTTTCATTGGGAAGGTTAAATACCAAATATGCCAATAGGGGTTTGGTACCACTATAAATGGTGGTTAGAGATCTCTTTAAATTGGATCTATAGAATGTAAATATGCAAGCTCGGTATGACAATCATATATTTAGTTTAGTTGTAAAAGGATAATTGCCTATTTAATTGGTATTTTGTATTTATATAAGATTTCTTCAACATGAAAAAATAATATTAAGTGTGAAAAATACAATTAAATATAATTTTTGATCTTTTATATTTTTTCAACAATCTAAAAATAAGATTAATAATTATTGATTTTAATGTTGAAAGTAGACTCCTTAGTCATTTAGCTTGCATGCAATTATTTGATAATAAAAATAATAATAAATTAGGTTGCATTTATATCGATTTGAGCTTTTCAGCTATTGTCTAATTGCTGTCATTTCATGTCAAAGATATATCTAAAAATAGATTAGTTAATTTTATTTATTTTTTATAATAATTAATTTCATGCTTAGTTTAAGTTTATGATATTTATAAGTGATTTGTTTATTATAGATTAAAAAGATAATAAATTGTGGCATATGATCAAGTGAAATCACATCACATTTAGGCCCTCTTTATAGGAAATTTATCTCCTCAAATAGATTGGAGGCAATGCTTCAGAAAAATTTTGTTCATATTTTTCTCCTTCAATTATACTCGTATTGAAGGGTCAAAATCACATAGACATTCACATGTACATCTATTTGAAGAAGACTTAGCAATCTTTAGTTGTGTAGGTAAATTTTTCAATTGTTTTTGTAGACATATGTACTTGTACTTTTAATGTTAATATTAAATGATTAATGATAACATGAAAACAATTAGACATTTGTGAAAATAAAGTTATCTTTTCAGTTATTGAAAACTAATATATTAAAATATGAATGACAACAATAAGACATTAGTGAAAATAACGTTATCTTTTCAATATTTTTAAGCTATATTAGTCTTAAAATATGATGGAGATTGCTATATTTATTTTTTGTTTTGGAGTTGCTTGATCCAATAAGAACTTCTATATCTAAGAAAATAGTCTCAATGGTTAAGTGTTGATCAAACTTCATTTTATTCTAATCTATTAGGATATTAACAATTTGGTTGGATGAGTTTAGTCCCAACTATTTATATTCTTAATAACTATCAATGGTTCCGTTATTAAGAAAGGACATGTATAATCTCTTCATCAATATAAGAGAGATTAGATGTATTCCTTTTTAGTGATTAAATATTGGATTAGAGCTTTTTATTTAAGAGCAAGGTTGTGATATTGCTATTAGGATTTAATTGTATAGTTTTTTAGTCAAATTTATTAACCATATTTCATGAGTATTGATTCAACACGAATTCATCTCTCATCAGAATAAATGGAACACTTCACACTCATTGGATCTAGGTGAAGTACCAGGTATTCTCAGAAGGTCACCCATCCCAGTACTATTCCAACTTGAGCACACTTTACTACAAAGTTTCCTCCACATTTAAGCCCATTCTTCTTGCAAACTCATTTGCAAAATCTTCACCAGTATTGTGCCTTATGAACCATTCATTAGAAAACCCCTTAAGGTCATTAACTGATAAGTAGGAGAGATGAATAGTTTTTGCTCATCAAACTCACTAACACATATTTCATGAGCAGTGATTGAACACCTTAGCACTGAACGTTATTACTACGTGTGTGTGTATTCCTCCATCCAAATCGAGGCTTTCATAAGAGACGTCAATGAAGAAAAGATCCATCAAACCAATTTTCTCCTTTGACGAAGTGATGCAAGTCAAATTTATTCTATCCACTCATCTTATTATGAATGATTGCTGATATGGTTATAAGTTGCAATGATCATGATAGGTGAGTGGAACCTAGAATTCGGATGGCTTAAGCATTACACATTAAGACTTGCTAAAAGTGTTAAATAGTCTAAATTAACTTTTCTAAACTTAATTTTTTTAATTTAGTACTTGATGTCTAAAGATAGCCCCAAAATCAAATCTTATTGTGTGCTCTTTAAGCCGAGATGATGGAGTCGGTACAATAAGGGAACATGATCAAAGCATTTTGTGTGATTTAATCCACATCCTCCATTTGTTGAATAAACACTTTCGTGCTGTGTATCCCTGGTCCTCTCATTTCCGATCCTCAATTCTTGATGCCTAGTGAAAATTTTCCCATCCTTTTCGTGGCATGGCCAGCTCCAGGGACGACGCCCATCTCTTACAGAAATATGCGGCTCCACGTGTCAGCCTTCTGCTCTCTTCCCGGGAATGGACAGTTGGCTGTACAGAGCCGCTAAACAGGGGAGTGGATCATTAGAGAAAAGCTCTCCAGAGATGAAGATGCCGATACTTTTATGAGGTTTCAAAAAGAAGGAAACGCTGCTCTTCATGATGCGGCAAAGGGAGGAAATTCATGACGATGATGACCTGATCAGATTATCAAATAATGCGGGTGATGCTAACATTCATTTTGGGATTTGCAACCTCATTTGCAAAGTGTTTATCAAGTGTTGTGTCTTATGAATCATTCATTAGAAAGATATTTAAGCTCATTAATTGACTCATGTTTTATGACAAATAGTTTATATAAATCCATCTCTCATGGTAATGATTAGAACATTTAACCACTCATTGGATCTAAGTGATGCTCACAATTTGAATTGTTGTCGGAACTATCTCCTATTTATCAAATATAAAATTTTATTTTATTTAAACTGAAAATTAATTATAATTTAATTTATTCACATTAAACTATATTTAAAAATATTTTTATTATTAAACAACTCTCGACTTATCTCATATATATATATATATAGGTAGATGAACATTTGACACAGATATTGATCGACTAGTAATTTAGCTTTTGTTAATGAATCGTTCTTTTCTTTAAATTAATTGTTCTATTCTATGAAAGTTTTTCCTAGTTATAAACTTATTATTTTGTTAAATGTTCTTCTTATTTTTGAAGTTGAAAGGCTCACAAAGAGCCCAACAAGGATCAAGTCTTGTTGAGTACAAGGTGTTAGCATTAATGTTGATGATACTCCTTTGGGGGTGTATCTTAAGCATTGGAGAGATGGCTAACATTATTGACATGTTGCATTCATGAGTGTGTTTGTCATTGATGTCAATATAGTATTGTTTCTGTAAAAAATACTAGAGTAGAAAACAAAGAACAAGTTCATATACACTATGTATTGATGATCAAGTCAACTATAGTTGAGGACGTGTTCTACATTATTTTTTAACAAAGTGGACTAGTGCATGCACAGAGAGTCAAAGACATGAGAGAATTATTCAAGAATCATAGAGGATAATGTGCAAATAGAGTACCTGATAAGTGGTTTCTAATGTTTGGATTGTATCTCTTAATACATATAGAATCATAATGAGTTTAGTTAGGCACTGATAGTAGAAAACCTAATGATGATGTCACCAACTGCAAAAGGATAGAGCTCACATGTGTGAGAAGTTTTGAAGACTGTGAGCCAATAGTGTTGTCGAATTGTAATATCTTAATGAGGTCCTATTATAATTAATTGTGAAAGCCTTAAGGATGACTCAAGGAATTATTTTGAGGACATGGTATCAAGGAAGATTATTTTCCTTGTGGTGAAATGTGCAATTTGTGTAAGAAGTGTGAATTGTATAAGTGGTATACGAATTTGATAAATACAAATAAGAAATCCAAGGCATTATTGGATGCAAAGTTGGCAATCTTTTATTCCATGTACCCCTAATTACAAGATTAGGTAAGTGATCAAAGGTATTATTGGATAGGAAGTTGGCAATCTGGTATTTCATTATTGTAGGGTCTTATTACACCCAATTGTCCATGTGCCCTTGATGAGGATGTAGAGAGTGATTACTCTCTCTCTCTCTCTCTCTCTCTCTCTCTCTCTCTCTCTCTCTCTCTCATTCCATCTTATCCACTCTCTCTTCCTATCCATCCTTTACACATTCTCTCTTCCTCTTTCTTCTCACCACATCCTCTCTTTTACTATTACCTTTGTTGAACATACACACATTCACCCTTTGTCTCAATCTATTCCTTTCTCTATCAATTATATCCTCTCTTTCTATGTCTCCTAATGCTATTCATTTTCTACCTGTCTCTTCCTATCTCTTTCTCTACCTACCTCCATCCCTTCCTCTCTTTTTCCTATGTAAATATAATAAGTAGCTTGTATGCTCTATATTGCATTCATATTATAGTGTGATTGTGCTATTTTTTACATAGAACACACACACAATAGTTCATTCATAATATAGTGCGTATAGAAACTTCATAGTGTATTGGAATTTATCAAGCCTAAGGCTTGGATTTGTCTTGGAGATTCAACACAAAAGTTTGGTGGTCTCAAGCTGGTCAGAGATGTGTTTTCAAGAAAGCACACCAAAATTGCTTGATTTTTCATGTCTTCTCTCCATCGTGTTTGACCATTGTTGAATATTAATTAAATCATGTTACATGATATTGTAGATCTCTGTGTTAGCTATATAACCATAACATTTATTTTGAATTCACTCCATTTTAAGCCTTTCAACTAAAATTTATTTTGATTGGGCATATGCACCGAGTTGTGGTGCCAGAAAGGTGACAACGAAATTTTTTTTTCCTGTTTTAAACAGCGCGTACGCGCTATAGCGCGCACGCACTATAGTGTGCATGCACTATAGCGCGCATGCGCTATGGCTTGGGCAACCCAAGCCATAGCGTGTGCGCGCTATAGCACGCACGTGCTTTCTAAAAAATAAAAAGTATGTATGATGGGTTGCAAACCCACAACCCATCATTTTCATTACCATTTTCTTTTACTCCTACAGCGAGCAGTGCGTACGCGAGTTGAAGACTCAACATTTGCACCACCATTTGCCAAAATGCCTCCTCGTCGACGAAATCCAAGACCACAAGTGCACCCACGACGATGCCATAAGTGATATAAACCTAACTTTGCATTGTTTGATATATTTTTCATATTGTTTTGTAAGTTTTTTATATTCTTTTGTAGGGTTTTTACAAATTTCATTTAGATTTGTTTATTTATTTGAATTTCAATTGATTTTTTATCAGGAAATGTTCATAATCAACCAGAAAATCCACAAGAACATCAAAACCCTCCTCAAGAAGAAGAACAAATTCCACAACCCAAACCAATTGCAAGACCTCCACCAGGCACACAAGAAAATCTAAGAAATGAAATAGAGAGAGGCAAAACTGAATTAGAAGGAATCATTGCTCGGTTGAAAGAATCCAGACAAACCAATCCAATGAGGGCTCAATTGGCATCATCCCTCAAATCCATTAACACTCAGATAACCTCAGTTAGTGGTCAGTTAGATATTTGGCGGGCTAAGAGGGATGAACAAAAAAGATTTTATGCAAACAAATTGTCATATGAAGATGTTAAAAAAAAGGAAATACCAAAAGGTAGTATATGTGCATTATTTAGAAAACCCGGTGAGAGAAATATTGTTAGAGAGGGTACTAAACGATTCCCCATCCATTGGTGCATACATGATGCTATTAGAAATAATTTTTGGGATAGATGGTGGATGGTTTTTGATGCCCCTCCTTGCAACAATCACGAGGTTCCCATGTATTTTTTGAAGAAATTATATTGTGAGTTTGTCCTTGGGGAGATCTCCAATTATTTTGATATGTTAGACTCCCAGGGTAGAGGTGGGGGGTCATCATTTGAGAGGTTCGGAGCACGTCGTGACCCTAATGTAGTTAGGGCACCCGTGGTCCATCCACAGCGTGAGCATGTGATTATTCCTTCAGTTGTGAAGGAACATGTAGAGGCCAGCACTCTAGGGACCATTAATGCTTTGACACAGACCCTCATCCATTCCACGAGCCCATTAGTTGAGGGGGAGCCTTCTATACGTCGTGGTCACATGTGCACTTCATGTGGATCCCTATGCACATTTGGCACTCATGTCAGAGATGGTGTAGATGATGGGCTTGTCACCGATCAGTTCCTGAATGAGACATTTGGCATTGACACACAGGTAAATTACTAATTTTATCACATTTCATACATATAGTGAATGATTAATTAATTAGGATTTATTAACATTGTTCAAAATTTAGGGTCAAAGTGTTCCTGGGCCTAGCAGTGATCCTCCAGGCCCATTTTTTGTCCCTTCGACGAGTCCTGAGGTATGTATCAATTTAATAATTTTAATTAATACATATATTTATTACGTAATCATATTAAAGATTGACCAAAAAAAATATGCATGTGCATCAGTTCTCCACAGGACCCTCAACCTTTACCACAGATGCAGAGCAGAGACATCATACAAGCTTCACACAGGTACAATTGTTTCATGTTAATTTAATTCATTTGATTATATTTATTCCATGTTTCATGTTAGATATAACGTTTATTGTATGACGTGCAGCTCATGATGTTGGACACACCTCCTCATCTACGACAGTCTGTTGATAGTGGAGTGGCCGCAGCTGTGGCTAGCTCACAGCCACTGACGGAGGTATGAAAGAATTTTCTTCATTTTAGTTGTTGTTTATAATAGTTAATCTCAAAATTTCTAATGTTATTTATAAGTGATTATATTTATTGAATTGTTGTAGGGTCTTGTCACGCCTGATTGTCCACGAGCATTTGAGGTGGACTTACAGAGTGACTATTTGTTGGCGGTAAGAAAATAATTGATTTTGTGAGTACATATATTTGATTTCAACGTATAATAAATATTGATTCATATCTACTTTCTTTGTATTAGTTGGACTTGGAGAAGAGCCTCAACAAGAGGTCAAGTGAGCGTGTCAGGAAGGCCCCGTCATCTCCACTATCTCCCTCCACACGACGGCAGAGGACGTCGAGAGACTTGTTTCCTTCCCCTCGTGGGAAGGAAAAGATGTAGTTGAGATATTTGATACATATATATAGAGACTTATTTCCTTCCCCATGTATATATATAGGCATCTAAGAGACATATTCGATACACATTTGATGTACATATGACATTCTATATTTGATGTATGACATATTTGATGTATGACATTATTGGTTAATATATGATATGTTTGTTCATATACGACATTATTGGTTATCATAATATATTATGTGTTTGTTAATGTATATGACATTATTGGTTATCATTTTATATTATATGTTTGTTCATGTATGACGTTAAATTAGATATGTTCGTGTATGACATTAAATTAGATATGTGCATGTATGAAATTAAATTCAATTGCTAGAGAGTTTCCATTATGTCTACCAACTAGTAGATGTTCTTTTTTGCTTTATTAGTATTTCTCAAAAACTGCAAAGAAGCTGTTTCTGGTAGTATCTACTATAGTCCTACTCAAATATGTTTTCAAAAATACTTAGTATGGCAAAGAAATGTCTATGGAAAGCTTGTCAAATAGGATATTAAAGAACTAAATGTGGATAGTCATTAGTACCGATCAATAAGAACACAGACATCTTTCTCAAGCAAGCCATATGACATTAGCAAGTAATTTATAAATTTCCTTTGCAAATAACTAGACGATGCTATGAATCTTTATACAGAGTTAATCATGAACTCATTATTCAGTCCAAGAAGCATATATCACCCTAAGCCAATTAACCGACAGGATAAACATTAATTCAATTTCAACAAAATTTTGAGTATAACAAGCATCTTAGGGATTCTTACAAGAATTAACACGATGTTCACAAGAGCATTACAAGTTCTTGTAATGCTATTTCACATATTGTAATCATATTCTGTTTTGAATGGCCATTTGTGTTACAAGCATAAATGTTCTTTAAGGTCTTTTAATTCTAGACATGAATTTTATTATGAAGCTTTTTTATGACAACCCACTCAATGCATATATTGTTGTTCCAAATTATGCTAATTTGACTTTCATTGGTTGATTTGGGTCTAGACATGACGTTATTCACTACCTTTTTTATATATTATTTTTTTGTAGTGAGGTTCTGGCCTGAATGAATGTATTAATCATCGAAGTTGTGAACCTTGGTCGAGATCCTTACAAATATATTTTCAAATTGGACCTCAAATAGTTTTCTCAGTCACCCCCTGTACACAGATACTGAAATTGTAGTTAATTACAAAATTAATAGTGAATTAACACAAGTTTAATTGAGAAGTATTATGTACCTCAATAGGCTAGATTATTATTGACCAGGAAGCTTTATCTTAGAGCAGTTGGTTTCCTAAATCTTTAGCACAATGACAGTCTTATGGAATGTGGAATTTGGTCTGCTAGCTAAGTAACGTTCTTTAAAAGGTAGAGGAAACTCAAGACTCACATGTTTCCAATCAATATAAATGTTTAAATCGCTTCTCTAATTTTTTCTATTTATGATCTTCTTCAAACTTAACTTTCTAAATGCATTGGTGGGGAAATAAAGATCTTCTACGAACTAAAGGCTAATCATGTTTAATACTTACAATTCTCTGTTTTTATCTAATAACTTAAAAAAGATTGTACTATTTCTCCCAGGTCACCTACTATTTCTCTCTCTCAAGTTCTCTCTCTCCCTCTCTACTCTCTCTCTCCCATCCCCTACTCTTACTCTCTCTCTCTCCCATTCCCAACTCTCTCTCACACTCTCTCCCATCCCCTACTCTCTCTCACACTCTCTCCCATCCTTTCACTTTGTCTCTCCCATCTCGTACTCTCTCTTTTCCACCCCCTACTCTCTCTCACACTCTCACACTCTCTCCTATCCCCTACTCTCTCTCTTTCATAGACACACACACACACACTCACACTCCCATCCCCCCTCTCTCTTCTCTCCCATCCCCTAATCTCTAGATTTCTCACACGCACTCCCATCCCTCTCTCTCCTCCTCTCCCACTCCCTCTCCCAGGTCACCTACTATTTCTCCCTCTCTACTCTCTCTCTCCCATCCCCTACTCTTACTCTCTCCCTCTCTCTCCCATTCCCAAATCTCTCTCACACTCTCTCCCATCCCCTACTCTCTCTCACACTCTCTCCCATCCTTTCACTCTGTCTCTCCCATCCCATACTCTCTCTCTCTCTCTGCCACCCCCTACTCTCTCTCTCACTCTCTCCCATCCTTTCACTCTATCTCTCCCATCCTTTCACTCTGTCTCTCCCATCTCGTACTCTCTCTCTGCCACCCCCTACTCTCTCTCACACTCTCACACTCTCTCCCATCCCCTACTCTCTCTCTTTCACAGACACACACACTTTTATCCCCCCACTCTCTTCTCTCCCATCCCCTACTCTCTACATCTGTCATGCACACTCCCATCCCCCCTATCTCTCTCCCTCTCCCTCTCCTACCGCCTACTAGATCTCTCTCTCTCAAGTTCTCTCTCTCCCTCTCTACTCTCTCTCTCTCTCTTCCATCCCATCCTTACTCTCACTCTCTCTCTCTCCCATCCCCTACTCTCTCTCACACTCCCATCCCCTAATCTCACTCTCTCTCTCCCATCCCATACGAGCTCTCTCTGCCAACACCTACTCTCTCTCACACTCTCTCCCATCCCCTACTCTGTCTCTCTTACACACATTCCCATTCCCCCCCTCTCTCTCTCCCTCTCCCACTCCCTCTCCCCCATCCCCTACTCTCTCTCTCCCCTCTCCCATCCCCTACTCTCTCTCTCTTTCATAGACACGCACTCCCATCCCCCCCCCTCTCTCTCCTCTCCCATCCCCTACTCTCTAGATTTGTCACACACACTCCCATCCCCCCTCTCTCTCCCTCTCCCACTCCCTCTTGCACCACCTACCATCTCTCTCTCTCTCAAGTACTCTCTTTCCCTCTTTACTTTCTCTCTCCCATCCCCTACTCTCACTCTCTCTCTTCCATCCCCTACTCTCTCTCATACTCTCTCTCTCTCTCTCACCCCCATCATGTACAAGCTCTCTCTACCACCCCCTACTCTCTCTCAAACTCTCACACTCTCTCGCATCCCCTACTCTATCTCTCTTATACACATTCCCATTCCCCCCCCTCTCTCTCTCTCACTCCCTCTCCCATTTCCTACTCTCTCCCATCCCCAACTCTATCTCTCTTACACACTTCCATTCCCCCTCTCCCTCTCCCTCCCACTCCCTCTCCCATCGCCTACTATCTCTCTCTCTCTCTCTCCCTCTCTCTCCCATCCCCTACTCTCACTCTCTCTCTTTGCCACCCCTACTCTCTCTCACACTCTCTCCCATCCCCTACTTTCTCTCTTACACACACTTCCATCCCCCCTCTCTCTCCCTCTCCCACTCCGTCTACCATTGCCTAATCTCTTTCTCCTCCATCCACCCTCTCTCTCCCTCTCCCACTCCCTCTACCATTGCCTACTCTCTTTCTATCCCATCCCCTACTCTCTCTATCTCTCTCTCCCCTCTCTCATTCCCTACTCTCTCTCTTTCACACACACCCATCCCCCCTCTCTCCTCTCCCATCCTCTAATTTTTCTCTCACTCGCTCTCCCTCTCCCACTGCCTACTCTCACTCTCTCTCACTCTCTCTCTCTCTCTCTCTATCTCTCTCTCTCTCTCTCCCTCTCTACTCTCTCTCTACTACCCCCTACCCTCTCTCACATTTTCACACTCTCTCTCTTTCTCTCTTACACACATTTCCATCCCCCCTCTCTCTCTCCCTCTCCCACTCCCTCTCCCATCGCCTACTCTCTCTTCCATCCCCTACTCTCTCTTCCATCCCCTACTCTCTCTCAAGCTACTCTATCTTCCCCCTCTCCCATTCACTACTCTCTCTCTTTCACACACATGCACTCCCATCCTCCTCTCTCTCTCGCTCTTCCTCTCCCACTCCATCTCCCACCACCTACTCTCTCTCTCCCCCATCCCCTACTCTCAATCTCTCTCTCCCAACTTGTACTCTCTCTCACACTTCCTCTCTCTCCCATCCCCTACTTTCAATCTCTCTCCCCCATCCCATACTCTCTCTTTGCCACCTCTACTCTCTCTCTCACACTTCCTCTCTCTTGCATCTTGTACTCTCTTTGCCACCCCTACTCTCTCACATTTCCTCTATCTCCTATCCTATACTCTCTCTACCACCCCTACTCTTTCTCACTTCCTCTCTCCCCTCTCCCATCCCCTAATTTCTCTCTATCTCTCTCACACACACAAATAGCCATTCCCTCGCCCCACCCACCCAGCTCTCTCTTGGTTTTGATTTGCAATTTAGGTCTCAATAGTGCGTGCGCACTATAACGTGTGCGCACTATAGCGCGTGCGCACTACCTCGAATTCAATAGTGTTTTAATAGGGCGTACACGCTATAGGGCACATGTGCTATTCAAAGCTTTGCATTAAAACCAAGCCTAAGGCTTGGTTTTGCCTTGGAGATCCAACCCAAAGGTTTGGAGTTTATAAACAGGTCTGAGATGTGTTTTTCAGGAAACATACAAAAAATGATTGATTTTTCTTGTGTGCTCCCCTTCAAGATTCTTTGTGGTTGGGTATCGATAAGATCAGGTTACATAACATTATAGGTCTCTATGTTAGCTATCTAACCATATAATTTATTTTTAATTTGAACTATTTTAAGTCTTTCATCTATAATTTCTTTTGAATGTATGTTCATTTTTTGTCAAAAACCACCATGTACTAATTGGGCTGTAGATTTTAGCTCATTCATCGAATTTTGTAACAACTTAGTTTTTTAGAAACTAGACTACATTCTACACACTTTGAAAAAAAGAAGTTTTGATTTTAGATTAGTTTTCAATCATTTCTAGGGGGAGCACATAGATATTTCACATTTTTGGGATGGGTCTAATTTAAAAATTCATTAAAAAAAAAATACACATTATAAAATTACCCGAAAAATCTGGGATAAACTACATAGTGTTAGGTAACTTTTGACCAGAGCGATTAAAGAATTTCAAAAAAAAAGTTAAAATTTTAGGGGGGCCACACTTTGTACTATGTTATGTTTTTTTGGAATAAACAGTACCACTTTCTGTGGCCCCCTTTTTTGAGGACCTAAAACTAAACCATTTTGAAAAAAAATTAGTAGTTTAGAAACTAGATTCAAAGGACTACGACTTTTGTTTTTGTCATATCTTAAAATTTTGAGCGTAACTATCTTCAAATTCTTGTTGAAGTCTAGAATTTGCTGATTTCAGGAAAAAGGTGTCCACTTATACCCCCCTTTTGGCACCACAACTTTGTGCACTTACCCGATTATATGTCCTTTTTCTCTCCAAAAAAAATATATACTATTTTGAAGTTAGATTCTAACTCGTTTGTCTAATTTTATAAAAAGTCTTTTTTTTAATAAACTGGACTTCATTCTACATACTTTAAATAAAGAAGATCTGATTTTTTATTGGTTCTCAATGATTTTGAGGAAGAGCACATAGATATTTCACATTTTTTGGATGTGTACACTTAAAAATTTCATGAAAAACTATATATTAAACAACCCCCCCAAAAAATATGAAATAAATTGCATGGTGTTAGCTAACTTTTGACTAGAGCAACTAAAGAATCCCCCCAAAAAATAGGATTATAGGGGGACCATAGTTCACACAATGTTATGTTTTTAATAAGGATGAAGTATCAATTTATGTGAACCCATTTTTTGAGGGCCTTAAGCTCCACCAATTTTTTTTGATGAATATTCCCTTTCTATTAAAATAATAATAAAGTTACGTATTCAAAAAAGAGGGGTTGGGGGATGCTAGATCACCCCATGAAAGTTCAAATGACTAGAGACCAGAAACTTAGCTACTCGTTAAAAAAACATATAAAACCCTCAAGATAGAAAATAGGTTGCTAAACAAAACAAAGCATATGAAAAAGGCTCTTAGGCTACAAGAGTAGTGTCGACTGAGGTAGGATCATGATCATCAGTATCCCATACATGAGTTAGGTTAGTGGTTAGCTCAGGAGGAGTGCACCCATCAATAAAATTAGTAGAAGCTTTATCTTTATATCCCTTTGGTATGGGAGGGGAAATCAACAAGTCCAACTAAGGGAAGGACCACTCTAGATCCTTGCTAGAGGAGAGCTGCATAGAATCGGGAGCAACAAAAGGAACCATTGGGGACCAGATAAAACCCTAACTCCAAGGAGGTGAGGCCAAGCACTGACGACAACCAATACTATTACTGGGATAGCAACATGGAGGTAATGACCTAGGGGTGTGTGAGCACCAAACAGAAGAGCTCTAGCCAAGCCAGTGACTACGAGGTAGCATAGAATCTCTGAGATGGTATCAAGTAACACCTTGATGACCATACAAGAAGCACCTAGAGGTGGGCCACCTTGAGTGCCACCTTCATTTTGTACTTGAATTTTCATCATTGCATTGTTATATATACAAGCATTAGTGTAATTAGAGATATTTATATCAAGAAAGCTGTGACAAAAAAATTCAATTTTTCAATCTTTCAAGAGAGTGAACAAAATATCCATTTTGAAATAATGCCAAATCTAGGAATATTTAAAGGGGATCCTAGGAAAATCCCTAGAATAATCATATGTCAATAAATGGTTTATGGGTGGAAAGGCTTGAAGAAGTCATGAATCTAGTGCTAGTATTTTTGGTGTTTGCAAAACTGTAAAGCTTTGTAGTTGCCTAGAAAAGAGACATGTAGGGTCAGAAACATCCAAAATATTGAATGAGGGCCCAATGGAAACCCTTCAAAGAGGATATCCAAGAAAAGTGCACAATTTAAAGTTCAGTGTTTTCTGTCCAAATGGTAAACCTCAGACTCCAAGTCTTCTGAGAGGATTACAAATGTCATTGTTGGTTGAGCGCATCAACCGTAGGAAGGTGGGCAACCAACCACAAATAACCAAAATTGACTTCGTATTTGGTCATAGGAGTGGCAATATACCATTCCAATCCTTCCACTAAGATCTAGATGACTAGATATCAAGCTTGTGTAACAAACAGGGAGGGACTGCAGAAACTAGAAGATCAATGTCTACCGATCTGGGTGAAAAAGACATAATTGTGCCTACATGTCCTCCCATAAGAAGAGGCTCGTGGTGACTTTATAAAATAAGTCAATAGGGGTCATGATGAAACATTTGAAAAAATGTAGAGCATTGGCTCCTTGCACTTTAGTCAACAAAACCCCTTGAAAGGAAAACATGGGGAACCACCATAGACTATGTTGGTTCATGGAGAGCCCATCAGCAAACCCATCTCCAACCCAATGGAGAAATGACTTAATAGATTCCCAAGATTTCCAAATACACTTAACCATAAAGGTACCCTATATTTGCAATTTTTAGAGGTGACGAGAAGGGTTTGAAAGCCAATACCCTTCCAGGTAGGTCAACTCACCAAGAAGCCTAAAGAAATACAATTTCTCAAAAGATATTTCTAGGATTTATTGCCAATGAGATCCAGTTGGACCCACTTGGCACAAAGAGAAACACTCTTATTTTGAGTAGAAAGTGGCCCTACCCTACAAGAAACTTTAGGAAAACAACAAAAATCCCATGCTAGCCTATTGAAGCCATGGTGAGAAGCCCAAATAAAATCATTCAATAGAAACTCAAGATTGAGATAAGAGGCTTTCAAAGGATCCCAATAGGAGGAATAGTACACATTAGTAGCAATCAACTATTCCAATTTCTTCCCAATCTTGGCCAAGACTACATTGGAAATCTCTACAAGGGAATATTGAAGGGCAAAGGGAATATACTTGGCATACAACTTTTGACAAGAGCTATTGAATCTTTAGGGAGAGTGCCTTCACAATGATATTATAGGAGACATTCAAAAGCATGATGGGCCTCAAGTTATATCTTTTGGGTCACCAGCTTTAGGCATGAATTTGATTTTTCATTTGTTAATCATGCTCCCTAAGGACTATTAAATAAAATATTCAAGATAGAATTTGTGCAAATCAAGAAAAATTTCTTCACAAAATGATTTATAAACTCATAGGGGAAGCCATTTCATCTAGGGGTTTTATCATCCATAATGGAAAAAAATGCCTCTTTATGATCAACAAGAGTAAGCTTCTTCTCACAAAAGGTGTACTTCTCTGCAGCAAGTTTGTTAGGAGTAATAGAAATGCAAGATTGTAAGGGTTAATCTTGCATAGAAGAAGTACCATGTGTAGTGAAAATTTTCTCATAATAGTGCACAAAATCTTGGAGAATATTAGGAATCTCAGAGAAAATTTTCAGGCCTTCCTTGATTCTCTCTATGGTAACAATAGAGTTGTGAGCTTGAAGATTTTGGAAAAAACTCTTTGGAAGCCTGATCACCAACCTCCAACCAATGGAGACAAAATTTGATCACTAACCTCCAACTAGTGGAGAGGATATTTGAAAACAAAAAATGGCATCTTAGACCTCCCCTTTTTGTACTACATGAATGTGGACTTTCTCATATCTAGACTTGTGTCTCTATTTTTAGAAGAAGTTAAATACTAATTCTAACCTAAATGTTCAATATTTTCAGTTTTCTTTTAGTTCATTAACTTAATGAGAGTTTTGAATCTATTTTGATGTGTGGAAAATTTCTAACTCATATTGAGATATTTAAAAGTGCATTCTAGGCTCTAGCCTTCTACATTGAGGAATAGTCAATGCAACGTAGTTTCTCTACCCAATGATACACTCATCAAATTGAAATTTTGAGTATAATTTAAGAACACTAACTTGTTGCATTTTATAATTTTTAAATTTTTTTTTTTATATTAAAATGTTGTAGAACAACATTTAGGTTTTATTATTCATCCTAAAAGTTGAGGGCAAGGTTTCTAGGCCTATAAATGTTAATACTTAGTATTAATTGTGAGGTATATGTATCATTGACTTAATCATTTAAAATGGAATTGGTAAAAGTAGTAAGTAATAGATATATGGAAAATTAAAACCACAAGTATGAGGAAAACTAAAAGCCAAGAGAAAGGTAAAATGGTGTTAACAAAACTAGTGAAAATAGCAAGCTTTACTGATTAATACCATGATATTTATGATCTTGTTATCTATGTGAAAAAGGTTAATAATGGGAATATATGGATTGAAAAATATGTGGAGAGATCTAAAGATGAATGATATATATGTTATTTTTAACAAATCAATAAATGTAAAGATAAAAAAACTTGCAACATGAGTTTTTGGATTGGCACACATTTCATTGCCCAAAGTATTCCCTTTCCCTAAACTTTTCATGATCTATGCCCAAAATTATGATGATGATAGAAAATAAATTATCATTAAAATAATCAAGAGGAAATTTCATCCATAACCAAAATGAAATTTTTTGTTTGTTTAAAGCACAAAACTCCAACATCTACATTAACCCAAGAGAGTTGGAAGAGGCTAAAGAGATTTTTTATGGTGATCATAAAGAGTCATATATTAGATGTCTATCACATCAAGGTATTAAATTGGATGAAAATAATAAACCTCCTAATTATTGTTATATTTTGTACAATTCTTTCAAGATACTATTTCCTTGAATGTATATTTACCTAGAAATGGAAAGTAATAGAAAAGTGGGTGCCAACATTATTGAAGTGATTTTTCATATGCTTTGTGTTAGTGAAAAAACAAGATATTATTTTGTTGAGAACATTGTTCAATCCATCCAAGAAAGAAAAGTATTGATCAAAAGAGGTTCTCTTAATATATTTAGATTTTCAATTAAAATTTTCTATCCTCTTCTAGCAAAGTATCATGCAATATTTGAGAGCAACAAGACTCACATTCAGGTCTTTAAGTTTGATGAGAAAAATGAGACCAAAAAAAATTCCTATTGGTATCTCTAACTATTCTTGTCTATTAGTGTCAAAAACTTAGTCAAATTTACGAGGCAAAGTCAGACAGTCATCACTATGACTGAGCTACTCTATATAGGCTGATTCATGTACATAAGAAAGTATGTATTAAGCTCTATAGGAGATGAGTAAGTTTATGATCACAAATTATTTTCTATACGAGCTAAGCTCAATAGTGATCGAGAAAGTTTCAAGCATACAATTACCAAGTTACAAAGTGTGTGTCGAGCATAGTACATGTCAAGCATAAGAAGAGCACAATACATGCTAAGCATTAGAAGAGCACAATACATGCTGAGAAAGAGCAATGCCAAGCATCAAAAATTAGTAAAGACCAAGAAATGTAGAGTTTATGTAAATGTTTGAAATGGAAAATAATTTGAGGTACCACATTTTATAAGATGACTTGGAAGGAACATTTAATACATTTAGAGGTTGTCACATAATTTATTTTTTTATGCATAGAGAGTTTTATGCATTAAAGATGTGGATTACATATCTCTATATTTGATGTAGGAGAATTGTGGGTTTTGTCGGTGACTACTTTGGAGTTCATGCGAAGAGGCTCGATAGTTGGTTTGGAGGGTGTTGGGATTGATACTTGATTGAAGAAGAGGTGCTCAATAGAGGTTACTTAGTCATCTCTTAGCAATTCTTGGTTGAGAACTCACTAGATGAATAGACTCAACAATCTTAGACATGCTTAGTTGTTGAAGGAGCTTAGCATAGCTTGGGCCACTCGATCGTTGAAGGTGTTCAACGTTTCTTGTAGGAACATGACATGCACTTGGAGCTCAGTGAAGCTTGGCTATAGTGTTCCCCAAGTTTCTTGGTCAATGAAGGGACTCATTCTATGAAGGAGGAACTTGGCATATAATGCGGAGCTTGGCTGGTTTGGTTGTTGTGCTGATTGAGTGGATTGATCAATGAAGGGGCTCAATTATGCTTGGTGGTTTTTTTGATGTTATGAAGTAGTTCTTTGATGCTTGGTTTGGTCTTGGTTCTGTATTAACCATGTTGTTGTTGAGCCAACCTTGGTATTTAATTTGGGTTGTAGGTATTTGATATGTGTTGCAATCAACTTGTGGCTTGCATGAGCATTTAATGTAAGGGTTTATTTTTAATTGTAATTGCTAGGTCAACTTGTGGCTTAGTGGGTATAAGTAAGGGGTTTTAGGAAAGTCTTTTGATATTCATTCAAGGGAGTGGGTCATTAGTTAGTGTGGGGATCCAACATGGAAACTTATGGAGTAGCTGTGTGAGAGAAGTTCTCCTAAGTGTATGGATAGAGCATTGAATGTGAGGCAGTTTACACCAAGATCTTGGGTAAATCTTGAGAAAGGGCTAGTAGATGAGGTTTGGGAAACAAGGAGATTACTTGGTGGGCTTACAAGCACAATTTTAGATCTTCCTTGGAGGTTTCTACCAGAGTTTGCATCTGGACTAGCTAGAGTTTGGTTAAATCTTGAGGGATCTTGTAGAACTATTTTTGTAATTGCTATTTTATTTGGCCATAACTTAGAAGACCTTATAGCCAGGCACATTGCATGTAAATCATTATTTTATGAATAAAGAGTTGCATTTGGTATCAGATCTTACATTGTTGTTATTTTTCCATTGTGTTTTGTTGGGGGCTAGGACATCTCCTTTGGGGATTCTCCTACCTAGCACTGCATCATATGGTATCAGAGCACAATTATTCCTAAGTATGCAAAAAGATCACCAAAGCTAAGGTAGTTTGCACTAGGACATTAGGTTGGGAGGAGTCGATCTAAGAAGATTTTGATCTAGTTAATATTGTGGTGGATTGTTCTTTCTGGAGTCCTAGATAACTTGGTTTTAAGGTAGTAGATTGTGGTTTTGACTTACAATTATAGAGGACATGCAAATGGATTCATGGATGTGAAGATTGAAGGTTGATCTTGTTAGAGCGTGATCAAAAAGAGTTGTGATCTAACTTGCAAATAACTTAGGTTTGTTACAAGGTGCATGAGAAGAATTTTTCATAGAGGGTTTGCAAAGATCTTGGAAGATTCCTTTGAGAAGATTAGACCTTGGGATAATTGAGAATCTCTATGATGTGGTGGAGAAGAGGCTTTCTGAGATGTTTTCTCAATTTGAATCTAGTTTGATTGATCAAGTAAAGGATGGGATGGTCAAAGTTTGTAGATGTTTATGGAGTTGAAGTCTACTAATCTGGAAGATAGTTGTTTGGCTGGTTAAAAGACTTGTTCGAGAGAGAAAAGGACATGGAAAGGTCAAGGAAGAGGTTGGTTTTGTTGACTAGATTGAGGAGTATGATGCCGAGCCTATAAAGCAACTTGAGGTTGTTGCTAAGGTTATTCCTAACCTTTTTGACACTAGGGTGGAGATTATTTTTCATGATTAGTTGGTTGAGTCTAACATGGAAATTGCAAAGCACTTGGTCGTGGATGATCAGGTTGTTGAGTTGTATGTTGCAAAGGATCTTGTTGTGAGCAATAAGATTGTGGGTGTTGAGAATTTGGCATATTTTCCTAAGGAGTTACATATTGCTGGTGATGTGGATTTAGTCTCAGATCTACATGTTGTCATTATGGATGTGGGATTGGATGCACTTGTTGCTGATATGGATGGATGCGATAAGTTGCATGTTGATCCATTAGTGGTAATTCAAACATTTCTAATGTTGGATGGATGAAGTAGATCTAGATGATCTAAAGATTAGTTTTCTTTTTCTTGATAGAGTGGTTCAGCCTTTGGTGAAGATAAAGATTGGATCAAATCTTTCTTTGGGCATTAAAGTGTGAGACACACTTTTCTATTTACCTGGGGAGTCTGATGTAGGAGCATCATGGGTTTTTTCAGTGGCTACTATGGATTTCATGGGAGGAGGCCTGGTAGTTGCTTTGGAGGGTGTTTGGACTAATACAAGTTGAAGTAGAGGTGTTTGGTAGAGGTTACTTGGTCACCTCTTGGCAGATCTTAGTTGAGAACTCAATGGATGAATGGACTCGATGATCCTAAAGGTGCTTGGTTTTAAAAGGAGCTTGACATAGCTTGAGGCACTTGATCATTGAAGGAGCTCAGTGATTCTTAAGGGAACTCGACACACACTAGGAGTTTGGTGAAGCTTGGCTACAGTGTTTCTTGAGTTGCTTAGTCAATGAAGGGACTTGGTTTATGAAGGAGGAACTCAACATATACTAGCGATCTTGGTTGGTTTAGTTGTTGTGTTGACCGAGTGGCTCAATCAATGAAGGGGTTCAATTATGCTTTGTGGTTTTGCTGATGTTCAAAAGTATTTCTTTGATGCTTAGTTTGGTCTTGTTTTTTTGTTAACTAAGTTGTTGGTGAGCTGACCTTGGCATTTAATTTAGGTTGTAGTCATTTAATATGTGTTGTAGTCGACTTGTAGCTTGCATGGGCATTTAACGTAAGAGTTTTTTTTTTTTAATTTTTAATTGCTAAGCTGACCTATGGCTTAGTGGGTATAAGTAAGGGGTTTTGGAAAATTCTTTTGGCATTCATTCAAGGGAGTGAGTCATTATTTAGTGTGGGGATCCAACATAGAGAAGATGGAGTAGCTATGTGAGAAAAGTTCTCCTAAGTGTGTGGAAAGAGCATCAAATGTGAGGTAGTTTACACTTAGATCTTGTGTAAAGTTTGAGAAAGGGGTAGTATTTGAGGTTTGGGAAATAAGGAGATTACTTGGTGGGCTTGTGAGCACAAGTTTAGATCTTCCTTGGAGGTTTCTACTAGAGTGTCGATCTAGACTAGCTAGAGTTTGGTAGAATCTTAAGGGCTCTTGTAGAAATATTTTTGTAATTGCTATTGTATTTGGCTATAACCTAGAAGGCCATATAGATGGGTACATTGCATGTAAATATTTATTTAGCTCTTTAATCTTCCTTTGAATATTATGCATCATTCTTTACATTTGGGTAACACCTCCAATTTCTTTGCCTCTTCTCACTTGACCATCTTCCTTCTTTGATACCAAATGATGTAGCACATCACTATTCTTCATATTAATGCATAATTATGCATAACCAAAAAACTCTAAAACATTAAAAAAACTAAAAATTTGCCTATTTGGAAGATTTTCATAATTTTTCTATTTTGTCATTTAAGGTAATTTATCCTAATAACTCCTACAAATATGATTTTATCCCTAAAGCTATTTTTTAAGTAGATGAGAAGAATTGAAAACTAAGATTTCAAATTAGAAACATGATCTTTCAAAGTTATAACAAGTTGAAGTGTCTAAAAAATATACAAACAAAATTAATTACTAATTTTGAGGGTCTAGATGATCCTTCTAGGTCTCAAAAATAAATTTTCCTGGACAACACTAGAGAAAAGCTGAATGGACAAATGACTTAACTATTTCTAATGAAGTCATCCTAAAATATTCAACAAAAACCCACATCTGAGTCAAAAATTATGACCTTCAGGAGTCCATACATTAGAAACTCTCCATAATATTTCCTAGGATTCACTCACTCACATTCTAATTTACCTCTAGAATAGTATAGTTTCTTGTAGTGTTCAAAGCATATAGTTTTGATATGTCAACTATATTATTTGGGCATATGCAATTTCATGTGATGTTGTGATCAACTCAACAACATTCTAACATCTTTTTGTATCTTCATACTAGCTTCTTTATATACGATCATGATTCTAATATGTATCATTTGATGGAAAGTAGATTATGGCATTGTAAACATATCACAAATATATGTTGTTGTAAATGATTGTAAACATGCTATAAACATGTATTGATGATCAATGAGATGCAATATTTAAAATTTAATTAGATTGACTATGTATTCCATTATCATCATTGCATTATATATTCTAGTCAAATATCAAGATTTATAATTAGATGTGTTGGTGTAAATACGTATTTACTATTTACACTTACTTAAGTTTACTTAGGTTAATGCATTATTTTATTATATTTCATTATTTTATTATTTATTTTGTGAGACACTTAGGAGTTTGTGCACCTTTATGAGTTCTCATGTTGACAACATAGAAGTACACAACTCTAATTTAGTACATGGTGTCTACAATACTGGAGTTTGCATCATTCACTGAGTTGCCATGTAGACAACACAGTTATCCGCACTCCCTTTTTAGCACATGTTATCTACAACATAATTTTGCATGTTACACCCTTGTAGGCTTATCCTCTCATCATCACACTTACTTTCATGCTTAATAGAGGATAACCCATATCTGGTGGACATGTGCCTGGTTGTATGACTTATCATGTAGCTAATTCTTATGCATTTTAGATGCATCTAAGAGGCCTTTATATATAGGCACTCCTAGTGTACTTTCATACAGATTGAATCAAATACATTATTATTCTAATCATATTCCTTTCTGGTCTATAGTTGTGGTTGTGTTTGAGTTCTTAGTTCTTGGGTGAATTTAAACCTAAGGAAAATTCTTATATGGTATCAGAGCTATACCAAATTCTTACATGGTATTAGAGCTTGGAGAATTTTTCTTCACATAGTTGTTTGAAACCATTGTTGCTTCAACATCTCGGCCCAAATGTGGAGTACTGCAGAAATTGGGAGCATGTACACCCAGAACGGACCTTGCCATTGCATCTAGAATGTCGATTAAGTGCAAATCAGCTATAAAGTTTCCTACCCTAGGCCAAAGTCGATCATGAGGAAAATAAATTTTGCAACTGGGCACCTAGAGGCCGCAATTTGCAAGTTCTAGTATGATATTTTAGATTTGCTATTTATTCTCTACTATTTTTCTACAATTTTTTGTGGAATTTTTGGATATTTTTTCTACCCAGTTGGGCTAGCAAAGAATTTTTTTTTGCAAAACCTGACAGTCAGACCCCGGCTCTATAGCATGACATATTCCATTTGCTACAAGGAATATTCTTTATTCGATAGTGAACTCAACACATTCTAGCATTAGATTTTTTAAATTCGACCACATACTACAAGTCTGGTTACACAAGCCAATTTTCGGCCGAGCTCACCGGTGACCCTCCTCAACACATTCCACTCATTGGTTGAGTGAATTCTTTATTTGTTTTGGGTGGTGGCTTGTTTTTTAACACCTCACATAGTGTTATCCCCACAAGTGTGGGATTAAAATACTATCATCGGCGACATTCAAATTCTAGCACCGCAAAGCCAAAATTGACACCCACGTAAGAATTTTGTCTTTGGTACATCTGCAAACTTCGGTAGCCATCCTTTGATGCCCTCTACTCACTACCACACATCTTTATAGGTGATTTCCACATGGAAACATAAATTTTTGAAGCAACATGAGGATAGTGTCATGCTGGACCATTAGACATGTCAGATCTAGTGATGCAATGCCACATCATAGATAGGTGGAGCCTAGTTAGTGCCTACTTGCCAGTACACATTAGCTCTATGTAGGAGATATGACACATCATCACTGTCACCTAAGTGAAATGTGACTTGTTCATAGTGTGCCACATCAGCTAGACCCCAACCTCTAACATTTCAGCATGTGTACAATCTATACAATCTAGTCAGCTTCTACATCATCTAGCAAGCTATTTTTCACTGACATTTTGCTAGACATGGGAAAAAATTTGACAACCATCTAACTGTCATTTTTAGGCATTTTATAACTGCTGTGATGACCAGTTGACTATCAAATTTAAGCACACAATTTTTCTTCTAGACCCCACTCTAGATTGCTTTTTGATTTGGCAACCTAACTTTGCGAGGCCATAACTCAATCATCCAAACTCCAAATCAAGTGTGATTTTTTTTGAAATTGGGTAGAATTTTTTGAAAAATTTAGTGTTGGTGTTCTTTTCTAGTTTTGGTGCAAGGATTTTTTAGATATTGCATTTTTTGGCAACTGTACCTACTCAATCCTGCATTTTGCAACTTGAAACACTCCGTACGGGCTCATCTAAACACAAAAATAGGTTCCATTTTTTTTGAAAGTGCATTATTTTTTGTCTTAGATTTGCAGATCTCTAGTTATATCTAGGGTTGTGTTGACAAAAATCTTACTTTCAGAATTAGGGCTTTTTTTGCATTGTAATGCTTTGATTACTTTTCAGAATTGTTGTACATCTGAGTTATAGTGCTTAGTGACAGATTTGGGCCTCAAAAGGTAATTGTAAAAAGTAAAATCAGACGTCCACTTTGTTCATTTTGACAAGTGGCCTATTGTACATGCACTGCATATAAAGTGCCAAAAGAATATTTTTTGAGGGGGTCTTTTGATTGAGTGAAAAGGGGGTGTGTGTATTGTGTATTGTGTATTGTGTCTCTCTTTTGTGCCTTTTCCATTTTTTGCATCATGGGTTCACCTAAATGTCCACTTCTAACTTCACGTAATTATTCTACTTGGAAAGATATTGCATGGAGTAGATTAATGGAAAAAGGTTATAGTCTTTATGTTGATGATACAATACCCAAACCCATTGATGCTAAATAAATCATTAATTGGAAATAACAAGACCAATAGGCTTCAGGAATTATCAGGAATTGTGTACACAAAGATCTCTTCTTCCACATTTCTAGTTTCAAGGAATCCAAACTTTCCTGGGACAAACTTGAAGCTTTGTATGGTAAGGTGGATGAGGAAAAGGGATTCTAGATTGAGGATGATCTACTTTTGTTGGATCTAAAGAACTTTGACATAATTCAAGATTACATCAACAAAGCCAATGAGTATAGGGCACTACTTAAATATTGTGGAAATCCCATGAAGAATGAAAAGTTGATTCATCACATCCTAAAGAGGCTACCTTTAGAGTATTTCCTTTTTTTTGAGTTATAATACTCACAAGTTAACCATGGAAGTGCTTACTAGAAGCCTAATTTTGATGCTTTTGTAGAGATGTTGATTGTTGAACAATATCACTTGATGGATTTAGGACTTCTCACGACATCAAAGACCAAAGTCTTGGTGGTTAGTGATGAGCACCAATCAAGTCAAGGAGGGAAAAGTTCTAGCAATAATAAGAAGAAGCAGTGGAAGTAGAAATCACAGTCTAAGACACAACAATTCTCCTCACAGCAAGGCAATTCTTCTTCCTACAAGAAGGGAAGTAATGAAAAGAAGGAAAAAAAATTTTGTGTGCATATTGCAAAAAGCCAAATCATGATGAGCAACATTGCAAGATGAAAAGAATCAATGAGTTGGAAAACCTACTCAAGAAGAACAAAATTAAAGTGTCAGGTACTTCCAAGGATTCAACTCCAACCTCTTCAAAGGGAAAAGGGCAAACACTTATGGCCAATACAAGTTCTTCTTTGGAATTGATACTTGACTCAGGTGCCTCCTATCATATGGGTTCTTCAAAGGGAGACTTTTCTTCATTGAAGTAGTCACAAGTATTGCACATCTTTGTGGGAGGTG
The DNA here is from genome assembly GCA_028749045.1 of Cupressus sempervirens. Taxonomy (NCBI): domain Eukaryota; kingdom Viridiplantae; phylum Streptophyta; class Pinopsida; order Cupressales; family Cupressaceae; genus Cupressus; species Cupressus sempervirens. The sequence goes on from CM053787.1 coordinate 205,968,083, forward strand.
ATACTTAAATGGAAGTTGAAGGGAAAGGACATGCAAAAATTGAAAATGGTGAATTCAAAGATGTTCTCTATGTTCCAAACCTAAGCTCCAACCTCCTCTCAGTTTACCAAATCACTCACCTTGGAGATGGTCACAAAGTTGAGTTTCTTCTAGATTCAGTGATGGTGCACAGTCTCAAATATGATTCATTGGTTGTAGTGGGGAAGCCAATCATGACAAGAGGCTTTATTCCTTCTCCCACTTTGTGCCTAAGTCTCCTTCTCAAGCCTTTTTGACTCACTCTAATTTTCAAACTACATTATGGCATGAGCAGTTTGGTCATCTTGCCTTCTGCCATCTTCAACAACTTTGTTCAAAACACATGGTCAAAGGTCTACCTAACATCAACTTTTCTAAGGGTGAGTGTTCATCATGTTCAACAGATATGCATCTTGAGGAGAAGTATGATAAAGAAAAGTCTTCAAGAGCACCAATTGTTCTTTAGTTGGTTCACATGGTATTAACATGTCCTTTTGCAGTGACTTCAGTCAGCCAAGGTTGCTACATCCTTACTTTTCTTGATGAATTTTCACGTTTCACATGGGTCTACTTCCTTCATCACAAGAATGAAGTGGTTGATAAGCTTCAAGCCTTTAAGAGTCATGTTGAATAGAAATCAAGGAAAGCCATCAAGGTTCTATGGATGGACAAAAAAAGCTGATATGTCGAAAAAAGACTTAAGGACTTTTGCAAACAAGAGGGAATTGGTCAATTACTTATTTAATGTTTAGTACAATACCAACTCATAAAGTTTAAGAGGTTTCATAATTTCTCGACTACTCAAGACAATTTGGTTGCTTCTCCAAGTATTATCCTTTATAATCATTCATTCTCAGCAATCATATGCATAATTTTTCATTTTTTAAAGGATTCAATGTAGTATTCTAACAAATGACATCAATTTAGAATGGTATGTTTGAGACTAGAAATAAAGGAAAAAATAATAATGGAACATTTACGACAATGTAGAACTTCTATATTCTCCCTTATAAATCTTAAGTGCTTATATACTTTAGAATTGAGAAGACATTTGTTGATTGTCTCAGTAATATGTATGTTGATATATTTCCTAATGGTGAATATGTCATTGTTGAGTTTAATTTAATTTTTTTAAATAATTATTTTTTAAAAATTAAAAAGCAGCCAAAACAAGGGGGTTGGCCCATGAAATAGTCAAAATGCTAAACCACCAACCAAAATTAACCCCTACCATTTTTAACAAAAAAAAAATTGTTCATAATCACCATGAAAAATGTTTCAATAGGCTTAACACTACTATTTCCTATACTAAAACTAATAAAACTAAGAAAGCATAACAACAAAGGCACTACCGCATTAAACCTAGCAAAGTTCAACAACCAGCAGAATAAAAAACATACAAAATTTGGAGGGAAGGGCCCTAAGCATTCTTGGCATCCTTCCCCCCAGGAGAATTTTAGCCCAATCTTCTACAAGAAAGTCAAATAACATCCTAGAGTCCTCATTCGTTAAGTCTCCCTCCTAGTCCTTTAGCAGATGTAACATGGTAGCAGCAGCATGTGTCACCTTGATAGTAAATTTATTCAAGAGACACATTCTTTCCTCTAGAGCATAGATTCTCTTCCACAACTCATTGCCAGCCATCTTCTGAACCTCCTCAATGACCTCTTGCTCCTTAGTGGCATCCTACACAATTGGGGGGTTAGGTATAACATTATCTTTGAAAGAAACCCTTATAGGAGAGGATATTTTTATAGGGGAGGGCACTCTATCTACAGTATCTAGGAATTGGTCCCGAGTTAAGTCCACACATCCCAATCCAATGGTAGCTGAAACATGCGTCATCTCTTTTCTCCCTTTAATCTTGTCTCTCGAGCTAGACCTTGAAGAATCAAAAATATCCACTTCCTTGTCCTCCATATTCTCCCCACCAAAATTTGAAGCCTTCTATTTAATCTTTTTGTTTTCTTTACCCTAGGTTGTTTTAATCTCCTCCCTTCTAATCTCTTATTTATGGTTTATGCAAATTATTATTTATAATTTTCCATTGAATTGTATTAATCTTTGTGAATAAGCTATATACAAAATTGAGTAGAATATATATCGATGATCTCTCTTGATTCAATATGAACTAGTTATTATATATATAGTCCCATCTCCAAATTGAATAGGGAAATCATAAATGGGAACATGCTTTCTTTATTGATTCCTATAAGTAATTTTTATTGTTTGATGACAAAACTTATTTTTATTATTTAGCATTAACGATCTTTTAGCTATCACTAAAATCCCATTATAAGGTCTAATGGCAGTGGTATGGTTATTGATCACCTCCTTCTATTACTCATAGTAGATAGCATAAGTAACATAATTATATTTTCAATAAAAGGGATGATGTCTATAGTGTTTTCTAGCATTTTCTTTATATCCATTAATATAATTCATTTGATTTGATATTAACATTATGAAAAATTATATACATATATTGACAAGAATAAATTATTATTATCTATCTTGTTAATTATTATTATATTAAAATATATTATTATATGATATTATTAAATTAATATTATCATTTTTATTTATTTACTTGTTTATTTTTATTACTAATTATTAAATTTCATTCTTAGCAGAGAGACATTAAGAGTCTTCCTTCTTCAAAAAAACTTATTATGTAATAACAATATTCTAAATAATGGGATGAGATTTATCCATTGACTGAGGACAAAATCTAGGGACCATAGCATTATCCTAAAAATTTCATATTGAAGCAACCTATACTTCTTAAACTTTTGTAAAGCTATGGCCAGCTATCTTCTCCAAAAAAAATTTGAGGACTTTAACATATATGTTCCTAATTTTTCTCCATTATGTCTGAGTGAAATACTTCATCTTGAAGAATTGGAGCTATTTTCCATAGTAGTATTTTATGATAATGATGAGCTTTTCAACTCTTCCTTAGACTTGTTCTTGATAGGGGCATTAGATTCTTGTGTCATCATCAAGTTTTTTGTTCCATGTAGGAACACAAAGTAAGGATCAACATCACCATGAAATGAAAAATTTGTTTATTCCTCTATAAAATGAACTTTGATGTATGGGTTTAGAAAAATAATTTTGGGTTTACTAAAAGACATGTGCCAAGATTGACTACAAAGATGGAATTTTTTAACTCTTTAGTCAAAATATGTCTTTTGTTGATTCTAATCTTACAATTTCAATGAGTTAAGACTAATCATATGGGTTCATATATGTTAGAGTAAATAATTAATTTACTAATTATTTATTCTATTTACTTAAGCTTACTTAGGTAAATGCATTCATTTATTAGTTGTAGTCTAGGAGTTTGTTATAAGTTGTTGACAATACGGGATTTTGTTCTCTCCTAAGTCATACTTATCCTCTCACATTGTTCGAGGAATTTCCACCTTATGTGGATGTATGCTTAGTTGTCACACTTATCTCCTAGCGTCTTCTATGTTGTTCTAGAAGATTCCTTGAGGCCTTTATAAGCGGTCTCTCTCTCATTATAACATCATCTCATTCTTATTGTAAATACATATTTTATTGTATTTTCATATTTTCTCTCTCATATCCGTTTAGGGTTTTTTCCCTTGCTCCATGCTCTTCTCTCCTTGGCTTTTCTTTGACAGGTTTTCACATGCATGTGATTTTGGGCATCTTCAAAGTTAGATTTCATCAACTCCAACATGGTATCAAAGCCTCCTTGTTGCTGCTTCGTTGAAAGATTTTTGAAGCTATGATTTGAAGTCACAAACCCTAGTTTGTTTGTGCATTTTTTCTTCAAATCAGGGGAACAACAATTTTTTTGACCAATTTTAGCCCAAACAGACACTACTATTGGATCTGAAAGGCTCTTTTCAATTAAGAACCATATAAAATTTGTCAATTTTGGAGATAAGGCTCCAGGAGGCCAAAATTTTTTGGTTTTAGCCCTTCCGTATGGGCTGTACAGACAATTTGCGCAAGAAAATTTAAAAAAAAAAAAACAAAACATTTATAGGCGCACCACCGCAGCACCACCCAGCGGCCACCACAGGGTTGCCTATGCACCACGCTTCCAGCGATGTTCCAGTCCTCTCCTTTCAATCTTGGCAACTTTGTCTTCTGCCAGCAGCTCAGCCCATTCACCGGCAGCCTAGCTTTTGCTTCTCTGCTTCAACAGGCACACTCCTCTAGTGCACCACCCCTACAGCGTAGCTCAATCGATGATTTTCACCATCCGTCCATCACTGCGCCACCCTCTATCACCACTTCTGCACAGTCACTACCACTGCCTACAGGGACTATCAGGTTTTTAACATGTGGGAGCACAGTCAAAAGCCACATCAATAGGTACGATCATTGCTGAGTTAGCTCCAGCGCATAGTCCACGTGTGACACGTGGCAGGTTTTCCATGTGGCACTTTGCCACATGGCCCATGCCACATCATTCGTACAACCACGTGGCCTCTTTTTTTGCATTGACAACTGACGGGCCATCAATTATTTTGTAGTGAAATGATAACGTCAACATGATGTTAGCACTGCATCATCATCCTTGCTTGCACATCTCCAGGGTCAATTTTGGACCTACCTTCAGTTATTTGGCCATAACTTGAGCATACAGGGGTATTTTTCCGATCTGAAAGAAGCACTAGAAAGCTGCTTCTAAGGCAGAGAGATTAGTGTAGGCATTTTTAAGTTTTGATACTTTTTCATTGCCTATTTTTTCACTTGAAGTCCGAAGTTGTGTTTTTTACTCTGGCATGCATATCTTTTGCATCCCATGGCTTTTTTTTGAAAAATTTATATTTCTGGAAAGCTAGTTTTGTCACCTTTTTAGAAATGTGGTCATTTTCTTTAGTTTTTGGCCCATGCTCTTTCTATCATAGTTTTGGCATTTTTTTATATGCTGCATATCTTGAGTAGTTTTGGCTTGAGGATCATTTTCCTAGCATGGTTTCCTTTATTTTAGGTTGTACTATGTTTTGTATCAGCTTATTTTTAGTTTTGATCATTGTAGCTATCATTTTGAAGCACTTTTATATATCGCACTGAGATAAAGTATCACTCTTGCATTCTGGGGGTCATGAATGTTGTTTTTGAGTTAGTTGTACTTGCACTATTTTTATAAAGCACCATGGGGGGGATAGTTGTTTGCTATTTTAGGTATTCTCCCTTTGTCAAGTGAGTGTCCCTTCCATGACATTAGCCCCATGCAGTGTCAGAGTGACCGTGTCTTTATAGGTGTTTGTACCTCTTCCTCTCTCGTCATTCTTGGTTCATCTGCAGGAGACTTTGGCCCACCTTCTTAGTTGCCTATCATCACACCCTATCTACATTAAGGTTGGTTATGTTGTTGTTCTAATGCATCCATGGTTCGATGGTTTGATAGTGTGAACTATGTATTCATTGGTTGATCCTATGTACAAGGAGATTCCAGTGGTTGGTTACTTATGCATTTTGGTGAGATGGATCATCTACCATATATACATGCTTGGTTCGTGCCTTCTTGTTCCATGAAGGTTCTCCAGATCAGTAGTTTTCTTTTAGATGATAGATTTTGTGGCCTCTACATGCTTCAGTGATGCCTCTTCATGATCATTCCATGTTCCTATTTTAGGGGACATTCCCTAGTGGGAGGCTTCTTCAGTTCTTCACTAGATTTTTACCTCTTTTTGGGGAGGGTTTTTCCCACGTGGTTTTCTCTCTTTCCCCATTTTCAGAGGTTGCATCTCTTTGGATTGTACATGGGTATCTAACATGGCTTCATTGCCAGGGACCCATTATGCATTCTGCATTATGCATTTCTTAGTTTCGTGAGCTTAAGGCATTTCTCTAAGTTGCACTTAAGGGGGGGTGTTAGTGTAAATAATTAATTTACTAATTATTATTCTATTTACTTAAACTTACTTAAGTAAATGCATTCATTTAATAGTTGTAGTCTAGGAGCTTGTTATAAGTTGTTGACAATATGGGAGTTTGTTCTCTCCTAAGTCATACTTATCCTCTCACTTTGTTCGAGGACTTTCCACCTTATGTGGATGTATGCTTAGTTGTCCCACTTATCTCCTAGTGTCTTCTAGCTTGTTCTAGAAGATCCCTTGAGGCCTTTATAAGCAGTCTCTCCCTCATTATAACATCATCTCATTCTTATTGTAAATAAATATTTTATTGTTTTTGCATATTTTCTCTCTCATGTCCGTTTAGAGTTTTTCCCTTGCTCCACGCTCTTCTCTCCTTGGCTTCTCTTTGACATATTTTCGCATGCATGTGATCTTGGGCATCTTCAAAGTTGGATTTCATCAACTCCAACATGGTATCAAAGCCTCCTTGTTGCTGCTTCGTTGAAGGATTTTTGAAGTCGTGATTTGAAGTCACGAACCCTAGCTTGTTTGTTCATTTTTTCTCTAAATCGAGAGAACAACAATTTTTTGGAGCATTTTTAGACCAAATAGATGCTTCCATTAGATCCGAAAGGTGCTTTTAAGCTAGGATCCATATAAAATTCATCAATTTTGGAGACAAGGCTCCAGGAGGCAATTTTTTTTTGGTTTCAGCCCTTCCGTACGGACTGTACAGACGATTTGTGCAAAAAAAAAAAAAAAAAAAATTTACGGGCACACCGCCACAGCACCGCCTAGCGGCCACTGCAGGGCCACCAGTGCACCGCTCTTCTAGCTGCATTCTAGTCCTCTCTACTCAATCCTGGTGGCTTTTTCTTCCGTCGACAGCTTAGCCCATTCATCGACGGGCTAGCCTCTACTTCTTTGCTTCAACAAGTGCACTCCATCAGTGCACCACTCCTGTAGCACAGCTCAACCAATGATTTTTGTTGTTCGTTCGCCGATGCGTTGCCCTCTATCACTGCTTCTTCATAGTCATCGCTACTGCCTGCATGGACCATTAGGTTTCTGACACGTGGAAGCATAGTCAGTAGCCACATCAATAGGTACGGTCATTGTTGAGTCAGCTCTAGTGCACAGTCCGCGTGTGACATGTGGTAGGTCTGCCACATGACACTTTGCAACGTAGCCCCTGCCACATCATCCATACCACCACATGGCATCCACATGGCCTCTTTCTTTGTGTTGATGGCTGATGGGTCATCAATTTTTTTCACTAAAATGTTGACATCAGCATGATGTCAGGACTACATCATCATCCTTGCTTGCACATCTCCAGGGTCAATTTTGGACCTACCTTCAGTTATTTGGCCATAACTTGAGCATACAGAGGTATTTTTCTAGTTTGAAAGGAGTGCTAGAAAGTTGGTTCCGAGACAGAGACATTGGTGTAGGTATTTTAAAATTTTGATACTTTTTTACTGCCCATTTTTTCACTTGAAGCTCATAGTCGTGTTTTTGACTTTGGCATGCATATCTTTTGCATCCCATGCTTGTTTTTTGAAAAATTTATATTTCTAGAAAGCTAGTTCTATCACCTTTTCAGAAATGTGGTCCTTTTCCTTAGTTTTTATCCCATGCTATTTTTATCATAGTTTTAGCATTTTTTCTATATGGTGGATATCTTGAGTAGTTTAGGCTCGAGGATCATTTTCCTAGCATGGTTTCCTTTGTTTTAGGCTGTACTATGTTTTGTATTAGCTTGTTTTTAGTTTTGATCATTGTAGCTATCATTTTAAAGAACTTTTATGTATTGCACTGAGATAAAGTGTCACTCTTGCATTTTGGGGGTCATGAACATTATTTTTTAGTCAGTTGTACTTGCACTATTTTTATAAAGCACCATGGGGGGATAGTTGTTTGTGTTAGAGTAAATAATTAATATCTAATTATTTATTCTATTGCTTAAGTTTACTTAGGTCATGCATTTATTTAATATTTAATATTTAATGCATGTAGTGGTTAGTTGTTGACAACATGGGAGTTTGTTCCCTTCTTGTTGTCACACTTATCTTCTACCACCTTCCAGCTTGTTCTACAAGCTTCCATGAGCTCTTTATATTCGGGCTCTCTCTCATTGTATTTACATATCATCTTCACAACATCACATTATTGTAAATACATTTCTTCTTGTGTTTGCATTCATGGTGTCTCTCATGTCCGTTTAGGGTTTTGCCCGTGCTCCATGCTCCTCCCCTTCTATGGCTTCTCTTTGACAGGTTCGCATGCAGGTGATCTTGGCATCTTCGGAGTTGGCTTTCCTCAACTCCAACAGTTTGCTATTTAAGGCATTCTCCCTTTGTCAAGTGAGTGTCCCTTCCACAATATTAGCCCCATGTAGCGTCACTGTGACTGTGTCTTTATAGGTGTCTGTACCTTTTCCTCTCTCATCGTTCTTGGTTTGTCTGCAGGAGACTTTGGCCCACCTTCTTAGTTGCTTGTCATTACACCCCATCTGCATTAAGGGGGGTTATGTTGTTGTTCTAATGCATCCATGGTTTGATGGTTTGATAGTGTGAATTGTGTATTCAATGGTTGATCCTATGTACAAGGCAATTGCAGTGGGTAGCTACCTATGCATTTTGGTGAGATGGATCATCTACCATATAGACATGCTCGGTTCATGACTTCTTCTTCCATAGAGGTTCTTCAAATTAGTAGTTTTCTTTTAGATGATAGATTTTGCAGCTTCTACATGCTTTAATGATGCTTCTTCATGATCATTCCATATTCCTATTTTACGGGACATCCCCTAGTTGGAGGCTTCTTCAGTTCTTCACTAGGTTTTTACCTCTTTTTGGGGGAGGGTTTTTCCCACGTGGTTTTCTCTCTTTCCCCATTTTTAGAGGTTGCATCTCTTTACATTGTACATGGGTACCTAACATGCCCTCGTTGCTGGGACCCATTATGCATTATGCTTTTTGCATTTTTTAGTTTTGTGAGCTTAAGGCATTTCCCTAAGTTGCACTTAAGGGGGGGTGTTAGAGTAACTAATTAATTTACTAATTATTTATTCTATTTACTTAAGCTTAGTTAGGTAAATGCATTCATTTATTAGTTGTAGTCTAGGAGTTTTTTATAAGTTGTTAACAATATGGGAGTTTTTTCTCTCCTAAGTCATACTTATCCTCTCACATTGTTCGAGGACTTTCCACCTTATGTGGATGTATGCTTAGTTGTCACACTTATCTCCTAACATCTTCTAGCTTGTTCTAGAAGATTCCTTGAGGCCTTTATAAGCAGCCTCTCCCTCATTATAACATCATCTCATTCTTATTGTAAATAGATATTTTATTGTGTTTTCATATTTTCTCTCTCAAGTCCATTTAGAATTTTCCCTTTCTCCATGCTCTTCTCTCCTTGGCTTCTTTTTGATAGGTTTTTGCATGCAGGTGATCTTGGGAATCTTCGGAGTTGGATTTCATCAACTCCAACAATATATACTAGAAATATCATAATTAACTAGGTAGGCTTGAAGTAAGAGTTTGAGTCCTAAAAATTTAAAATTTAGTTGGCATGACTTGGCCTACTTGTACAATTGAAAATCTTGGATATTTTAGACTCCTATTAATGAGAGGCATTGATGAATGAGGTTGAATAATCTTATCTCAAGATTCATGAAGAATAAGATGCTAAGATGGGATTATCAAGAGTAGATTTATAAACTAATGGTCTTTGAATTATGCCCAACCACCTAGTGAAACATACTTTTCAGGATGGATTATGTTACAAAAAAGCCAAAAAAATTATATCGAAAAATTTAAAAAATCCTTGATTGAGTATTTGGTAAATTATACTTGTACTACATAGTAATTTGGATAAATCTATAATATATGTTTCTACTCTTCCCATAGGTAATAATTAGATAAATTTTCAACCTCTGAGTAATCTATAGATAGGAATTGAATGGTTTTCTCCTTCTCTCTTCTTTCATGTTTTGAATGGTGTTCCTTTATGTTAAATTTTTGGGTAGCCTTTCGATACTTGTTTCTTGTCTTCTTATTCCTCGACCTTTCTTATTTTGGTGCAAGGGGTTTCTTCAGGTTGTTGGTTTAGGGTTCTCACCTAAATCTCTCTATTTTTTATAATTTAGATTGTGGGGTTTGGGACCCCTATTCCCAATAGTTATTTCTCCATTCAAAATCCTTTTTAATTCACTTCTTCTAAATTCCTTTTCTAGTTTTATATTGACATGATGCCACTTTTACTATAGGGTTCAGATCATCTTCCAAATCAATCTAATAAAAACAATGTATCATTCCAATATATAGACAAAAAAATCACTTAAAGTTTTTGAATAATTATATGGACCTCTAAAATGATGCTAAAGTAACCATCAAAATAGATGGTAATTAATTAATATGCCATCTACCTTCCAAACCTATGATATTTCATACATGTTCACCATTGTTGGATAATGTCCTTGGGTCCCTATAATTGAATTGAATTATCACCTAGAATTCAGAAAGTGGACCCAAGGACATTATAAGTTGAATTTCAATTTATTTATTTGTTCTTCAACTATTCTATGTTTAATTTCTATAAGCTTATATATAAATAATTAATTTTATAAGAGTAAGAATGTAATGACCCACTAGGGAACCCAAAAGAAATTAACTTGAAGTTTCACTAAGTTTTTCAATATTATTTTTTGAAAGATAATATATAACAACAGTTATAAAATAGTGGAATAAATAACAACAAGAGATAAAATATAATGTCCAAACAATAACATACACATAAAAATATATCATATAATAGATTACAATTCTTAAGTGTCCCATGACATTAAATCACATTTAAGTTTAATTAATTTTAAATCTAACATATAACACAACCATATTAAAGAATAACTACAAGTACAAATTCTATGTAAATAATATACAATTATAGGATGCCACTTGGCAATAAATAGAATGCACAATCATCCACCATACATATCACAAGGTATGAGAGGATGAAATAATATATATCATGGAATAGATTACATCATCTTGTAAGATCTATAAAATCAAATACAATACACTTAGAGTATAACCATCTATCATAGAACATAAGAACTAGAATAAAAGAGAGTACATAACAGGGAACTCCAGGCATAGTATCAAACTATCAAATCTCAATGGTATAGGAAAATGCACTGCCAGCCAACCTCGTGAAACCCAAAAAGGTCCACTTCCACCTCGCTGAGGAGATAAACTCAAGTCTCAAATAGGATAACAAACTCAAAAGTCAAAACCAACATCTAGGTTCAAGGAATCACCTGAAAGAAAACTATCTCAGAGGGTACTAAGAAAAAAGTATCAACTAATCTCAACGGCAACACTGAAATGTAGGAAATCTTCTATGTAAGTGTAATGACATGAGCCAACTCTAAGGTTACGCTAGTAGCCACTATGGACTCCAGACCCCCTAGTGTCTCTATGTAGCATCATTATCCTTTTGTATAGACAAGGCATACTAACAAGTAAGCTATAAGGATACCCTAGTAGTCATTTAATACTCTAGATCCCCTAGTGACTTTCTGTGGTACTCGTATCTTATTAATTTATTTTAAACCCATTTAATGAAATGTTATCACTTATTAAAATAACCTACAATGGGTTACCCACTAGCCTCTTTAGGGCCTCAACCTCCATTACTAGCCACTACCAAACATGACATATAGGTAATCTACCCTAATCTCAAAAAAAGAAAAAGATCTCAAATGACTATAAACAACACATTAGTCCTTAAACAAGCAACTGGAAAGATATAGAAAACATCAGTGATCAAAATCATAGATTTCACCAATATGATCATCCTAATAGGACTAATCTAAAATCAAGTAAACATAAACTAAATCCATGTCATAACATGACATCACAAAGAAGAAATCAAATAATCACCACATTCCTATGCAGGAACCTGGGAAGTAATCCAAAGATAACTAATCAAAGATTCAAAAGGTTATATCAAAAAAGACATATCATCCACCCGGGTTCTACACAAGAACTAGAAAGTACTAACAACCATGTGAACAAAATAATCGTAGAACACACATGACATATTACCATGGTTAGGTATAAAAGATTGTAACCAAAACATCATTATGACATCATATAACAAAACTCCCAAGCCTCTGATAAACATCTTGATTGGACAAAGCTAAGTCAAATCCAAAATCTCTAGCACTAGTAAATCACACGTCATAAAGAGTACATACAAAAGTCATTTTCATAATTCTTTAGGTTTTGGAAACCACACAAGTTTAATTTTCAATTATAGGTTTTCAAGTTTTTGTTCCTATTTCCAAGTCTCATAAATACTAAGTTAAACCCAAACCCAACATCAGTAAACCACACATCATAAAGAGTACATAGCAAAGTGAATTTCATAATTCAATTCGTTATCAAAACACCAGATTCCATAAACAAATAGTCAATAGTTTTTGTCTTTTTGAAGTATTATAAGGCAGGGTTTTTCAAAACACAAGGACGTTTGATGTACAAACAAGGTTCTAGTTTTCATTACCAAAGTATCAAAACTTCTATTGTTCTCAAGTTATAAAAAATATGTACTAAAATTTCCCTAGTAATAGAAATCATTTCTATAATTACATTATGAATTAATATCTAAGTCTACTTTAAAATAATTATTTTTCCAATTTCCAATTCATAATAAACTTGCACACATACATTTTAATAATTAATTAATTAAAACATTTAGTTAAATATTATTAAAAATTAAATTGATAATCATAATATCGTTAATAGATAATAATTATTTATTTATCAATAAAATAACTTATATTAATTTATATATAAAATAATTATTAATCTAATAATAATAATCAATAATCAATCTTGATAGGCATTCTACAATGGCAGAATGGGCGGAGTGGGATGATGTGAGCGTGTTAATGTTAAATTTTATTCTTCTAGGTTAAATTTGATAACAATCTACATGCCAAAAGTTTAAATCTTATTATAAATAGAATATACTTTGAAAAATAATTTAATAAATACCACATAAAAGATTTGTTTGAATTATAATATTTGGAGATATAAATCATCCATATATTTAGAAATTAAAATAAAGAGGTTAAGTTCGTAGAAAACTTTAAAAATGTACATAAAGGAAATATAAATAATTTTAGATGTAGTAAATTAAATTATTATTATTTCTTTACAAAGGTAAGCCATTTTCACCTAGCACGATCCCAACCTCATCCGTTTTAGATGTCGGGGACCTTGCACTTAGCAAGACTTGATCCTTAGTGGGCTCTTTGTGAGCCTTTCAACTTCAATAGTAGACCAAGGGCCCTTTGACAATTATAATTATTTTGTAGTAGATATCTATTGGCATTTCTTTAGATAAATTTATTTAAGATATCTATACTAGTATTATTATTAAATAATATTTAATATTTAATAACAATAAAATTTAATATATCTAAAACATTTAATAATATATTTATCAACTTAATAACATTATTTAAATTTAATTGTAAAAATAAAACTTCTAAATAATTATCATTAAATTAAATAAATATGAATACATCAAAAAATAGAATTTTAATAAAATCTTTTAAATATAATTCTTTTATTTAATTAATTTATCAATTAATTAAATATAATTAAATATTGATCTTTCTTTATAAAATTTCCATTAAACTAAGTCATTAAATATCTTTTAATTTGATTTAATTATAATAGAAAATCACAATTGACCAATAAAACCAAATATGACAACTGAACTGAAGACAAAGAACAAAATTAAACTCCAGGGTCAAAGTCACGAATTGACGTCACTTGACAAATTTGGACATGTAAACAACTCAGATACTTGTCCTACTTTCTAGGACAATTGTCTTAAGGTTTAGGATTTAGACTCAAGAATTATCTCCCCACTTATACTATTGAAATACTGTGATAGGTTATGCTCATCCTGGGAATTTAGGGAAGCCGATACTTAGTACCTACAATCTACATAAAATCCATGCATGTACATACACATATATTCTAAACTAAACATGCAATGGTGGGAAGTGCTACATCATGTAGATCCTAACTAGTAGGTGACTATGACTTCCTCCCTCAACTACATCAAAAACATCAATCATAAAGTTAAACATACACATACACCATACACTTGCAAGTATGGGGTAAGTATTCATAATACTACATATCATTCATTCATCTAACTAACCATCATGAGATAAGTTAAATCACTAACTAAACATACATATATTGTCATTGAAAGAATAAGCATAAACACATGAAAAAATTGAACAACTCATCACATAAATCAAATGAGTATGAAATACATTTAATCTAATCTAGTAACCGAGTACCTATAATTCATAAAACATAATAAAAAAATTGACCTAAAAGAATCCGACAATACAACAGAAAAGTCAAGTAGGGGTGGGCATTACAAAGAATTTGTTAATTACTTTATTTAAAATTATTGTCATGATTAAGCATAAAAGATATTGCATACTACATCAATGAGTCATATACCTTTAATAATTTACACCAATAAATTATTATGATTTTGCATACATTTATGAATTTTTACATTTCTAAATAATTGAATTTATAATTGAAGTGACAATCTTCTTTATACTTTTCTTAACTCTTGAATTTGATAGGATGATCTTTCCCTCATATTCTCTAGTCTTGTATAAAATTTTGTGCTTTGGTTGCATGTAGAATTTTAGTTATCTTTATAAAAAAAAGAACAAGTTACACATCGATATAAAAAATTAAAATTTAAAAAAAAAAAAAAAAATATGAACAATAAACTCTTAATTGTTTATTAACACACACACACACACATATGAATCTGTGTATGTGTGTAGATATGTATATATATGTATGTGTATATATTTGTATATTTATATCTAAATGTATATATACACACATATATATACACATAGATATATACACATATAAAGATATATACATATATACACATAGATATATATACGTATATATAATAAAATAAAATTAACTTAATAAACTGAAATATTTCTTAATTTAAAAATTAAGCAACAATTTTTTTAATCTATAAATAAAAGGAAAAATAAAATGTAAAAATAAATGTCCTTAGAAATAGTCATGAAATAAGAAAAGTTACTATATTTTTGCGCTAACATCTTGAACCTGTATGACAATAGTCGAGCTCAAGCTCCTTAGCAAAATAAATATTGATTTTTCTTTATAAAAATTCCATTAAATTAAATCATTAAATATCTTTTAATTTGATAGAATTATAATAGAAAATCACAGTTGACCCATAAAACCAAATATGACAACTCAACTGAAGACAAAGAACAAAATCAAACTCTAGGGTCAAAGTCATGAATTGATGTCACTTGAAAAATTTGGACAAGTAAACAACTCAGATACTTGTCCTACTTTCTAAGACAATTGTCTTAAGGTTTAGGATTCAGACTCAAGAATTATCTCTCCACTTATACCATTGAAATACTGTGATATAGTATGTTCATTCTGACAATTCAGGGAAGTCCATACTCATTACCTACAATCTACATAAAATTCATGCATGTACATACACATATATTCTAAACTAAACATGCAATGGTGAGAAGTGGTACATTGTGTAGATCCTGACTACCAGGAGACTACAACTCCCTCCCTCAACCACATCAGAAATGTCAATCATAAAGTTAAACATATGCGTACACCATACATATGCAAGTATGGGGTAAGTATCCATAATACTGCGTATCAGTCATTCATCTAACTAACCATCATGAGATAATTGAAATCACTAACTAAACACACATATATTGTCATTGAAACGATAAACATAAATACATGAAATAATTGAACAATCATCACATAAATCAACTGAGTATGAAATACATTTAATTCAATTCAGTAACCGAGTACCAATATATCATGAAACATAATCAAAAAATTGACCTAAAAGAATCTGCCAATACAACATAAAAGTCAAGTAGGTACAAAGAATTTGTTAATTACTTTATTTAAAATTATTGTCATGATTAAGCATAAAAGATATTGCATACTACATCAATGAGTCATATACCTTTAATAATTTACACCAATAAATTATTATGATTTTGCATACATTTATGAATTTTTACGTTTCTAAATAATTGAATTTATAATTGAAGTGACAATCTTCTTTATACTTTTCTTAACTCTTGAATTTGATAGGATGATCTTTCCCTCATATTCTCTAGTCTTGTATAAAATTTTGTGCTTTGGTTGCATGTAGAATTTTAGTTATCTTTATAAAAAAAAGAACAAGTTACACATCGATATAAAATAAAAGATAAATATGAAGAGTAAACTCTTTATTGTGTGTGTGTGTGTGTGTGTGTGTGTGTATTTGTATATATATCTATATGTAAATATATACGCACACATATATACACATAGATATATACACATATAAAAATATATACATATATACATATATACATACATATATACTCACAAATATATATACATATATATAATAAAATAAAATAAACTTAATAAACTGAAATATTTCTTAATTTAAAGATTAAGCAACAATTTTTTTAATCTATAAATCAAAGAAAAAACAAAATGTGAAAAACAAATGTCCTTAGAAATAGTCACGAAATAAGAAAAGTTACTATATTTTTCCACTAACATCTTGAACCTGTATGACAATATTCAAGCTCAAGCTCCTTAGCAAAATAACTTCAAAGTTTGGTAGCATGACTCTGATCGCCCTTGTCTCTGAAAAGCTCATCATAATCATAAATAGGCATCAGTAGAAGCAGAGTAAGCTCAAGCGCCTTAATTTTATACCATGGAGTTTTTCAATAAATAAAGATATTAGATTTGACACATACCTCACGACACCCTAAAACAACTGATAACCTCTTAAAGGCCAACGTCGAAATAGAAACCTAAAATTTACATCTTATCAACAGGTACACAGCAGTTTTTCAATCGTTCTTTCTCTACTGTACACTTTAGTTAAAACAAGGTGATTGAAACAGTTGAGCATTAAAAGTAGGCTTAACAATTGGACAATGACAAAGAAAAACATAGCCCGATAGGATTGAGAAAATAAATTTGAAGAGTTTCAAGATCAAGAACTTTAAGTTAAGGAAATGTGACATGACTAAAAGCTTTCTAAACTTTTAAACTCAAAGTGTGAGAAAATAATCATTCGCCAGCCTATAGTGGTTGTCATAAATTTGTGAATATTGAGAGTTAGGGTGAAGAGGAAAAGCCTAAATTTTAATTATACAGATCTTGACGATAGATACAGACTTCACAAGATAGCCAAATGATAGTAGGAAACAATTGGTTTAAGCAAGAAGCCCACTAAGGAAGCGTCGAAATCATTTGCTTTAAAAGCTAGAAAGGCTTCAATTCCAGTTATTCCCAATCTTGAAATCATTTGCTTTAAAAGCTCTTTTGCTAGAATCGTAGGAGCCCATGAGAAAATGAGAGATTTAAAAGAGGGTACTATAAATAAACTAAGAATGCAAAAAAAAAAGTACAGAACAACAAAAATGCATAAACATAGAGTTTATCGTGGTTCACCACAAATCGTGGCTACGTCCATACTGAGAGCAAAGGAATTATATTAATGAGAAAACCAATTGAGTTTACAATACATGCCATCAGCATTTATAGATCACAAATGATCAGCTGAAGAGAGAAAATAATATGGAGGGAAAAAACATGTGTTTGTTGGCCTTTACAATTCAGCAATCTCCCACCTGAAGACAATAGATACACTAGCTGATCATCCATTCCCCTGCTCTACATGCTGACTTACTTCTTTTTAACAAGGCCAAGAGAAGTCCTCGCACATTTGAACTTCTCCTTGGCAACAACTTTCATCAACATGTCCGCCGGATTGATCTTGGTATCAATTTTGGCAACCTTTAGTTTTCCTTCTACTACCACATAACGAACATAGTGAGCATGCTTGTCAATATATTTGGAGCGTCGCTGAGAGGAATGATTGTGAACCATAAAAATTGCACTCTAACTATCTGAAAATAAAACATAATCATCTTGTTGCCAATGTAAATCGCTAAATAAGCATTGCAACAAAATCATCTCTCTAGTCCCTTTGGAAAGAGCCAAGTATTCAGCTTTAGTAGAAGAAAGTGCAACACAATTTTGCAGTCTTGAGGCCCAACTAATAGCAGCCCCGGCAAATGTGAAAGCATAACCAGTAGTAGACCTGCACTTTTCTCGATCTCCAGCAAGATCTGAGTCACTGAATCCTTGCAACTGAGTATGATTTCTACCAAAACACAATGCATAATTAGAAGTACCCTTGAGATACTGCAATATCCATTTCAGTACTTCCCAATGAGGTTTCCCGAGATTTTTCATGTATCTACTAACTACTCCCACCGTATGAGCAATGTCAGGACACGTAGAAACCATAGCGTACATTAAGCTACCAACCGCTGATTTATAAGGAACATTATTCATAAAATCTTTCTCATCTTGTGTTTTGGGACACAAATCAGAACTTAGGTGGAAATGAGGAGCAAGAGGAATAAGAACATGTTTAGCTTCAGCCATGCCAAACCGTTCTACAACTTTGTCAATGTATGATTTTTGTGACAAAGTCAACATCTTTTTCTGTCTATCTCTTGTAATAGTCATCCCAAGAATGTTTTTGGCCACCCCTAAATCTTTCATGGAAAACCGAGAAGCTAACTCTTTCTTTAGCTTGCTAATTATTTGAGGAGAAGTATCAGCAACTAGCATGTCATCAACATAAAGTAAAAGAATAAAAAACTCACCACTAGGAAGTCTTTTATAGTAGATGCAAGGATCTGATTCACATCAGGTGAAGTTATGTTCAGCCATGAACCGATCAAACTTAATGTACCATTTTCTTGGAGCTTGCTTGAGCCCATACAAACTCTGCTTCAGCCGACAATAGAGATGTTCTTTCCCTTTTTCAACAAAGCCTTCAGGATGTTCCATGTACAATTCTTCATTGATATCACCATGTAGAAAAGTTGTCTTAACATCAAGCTATTTGTGCTCAAGATTCCAAATGGCTACCAATCCCAAAATTGCCTGGATTGTAGTCATTTGAACAATAGGTGAGAAAATCTCTTCAAAATCTAAGCCCTTTTTCTGAGCATATCATTTGACAACTAATCAAGCACAGTACCTTTTTCTTCTGCCATCTTCTTCTTTCACCTTGTACACCCAATGATTTTTTTGAGGTTTTCGATTGGGTGGAAGTGGAACTAAGTCCCATGTTTTAATTGTTTTAAGAGAGTTCATCTCTTCTTCCATTGCAATCATCCACTGATTTTTATCAGTACTTTCATAGGCATCTCTAAAATTAGCCATCTCTACTTGATCAAAGATTAAAATCTCAGGCTCTGCCTCCTCGGAGTAAAGTAACTCATAATCAGAATACTTGGCAGGAATCCTCCTCTGCCTTGTAGATTGCCTTAAGTCTAGAATATTTGTCTCCTTAGAAATTTTTTGTAGCAATTCATGGTCACTTCCATGTGAAGATGTTCGAGTTTTTTTATTCTGGGTATTAACTTTGACCAAATGTTCATTTTCTTTTTCTTGGATGCCTCTATTTATGGTAGGCTGAAAGTGGAATTCAGAGACATCTGTAGGCATCACATTTCCTGTAATGGGGAATGCTAGTAATGACCTAGTTTGAAAATTGGAACAATCATCATTGTATTGAACTACAGAACTGCCAATAATATGGTGCTCCCTATAGATCGTAGTTAGGACTGATTTTTCACATCCACCATTCAGGCCAGAAGAACTTCTATCAGGTTCGTACGGTATAGAGAATTGAAGCTCCATTGGATGGAAAGAGTCATGTCTTTTGGTAGCAGCAATAACATTGGAATCTTGTTTTAACTTCTCAACTTGGCCACCATACCATTCACGCTGCTTGTTGTGAGGTTGAGAAAGACGTCTAACCATATTTTGACTACTTCGAATTCCTTCATCGAGCTCATGTTCTGCATCCCATGTCTTGCATCTCGTATCCACCATAGTGTTCTTCAAATGATGAGTGTCCATGCAAGCTCCACTATAAACATTGCTTTCATCGGGCATGTATGCAGGGGACCACCTAGAAGGAAGCGGGCATTGATAATCTCCAACACTATGTTCAAAGATATCTGCTACTTGAGTGGATGCTCCACGTAGGTGAGAGGTGTATGGGAAATTCTTATTGACTGAGAACATTTCTGTATCACAATGGGTAGAATTATTAACTTGCCATGTAGACCTGTCTGTCAGGGATGTGGGTGAGAAATCCCCCAAATGTTATTATTGCCAACATGACCTACATTCTGATTATTCGCAGTAGGCAAGGGCAAGGTTATATTAGAACAATGTTCCTCCATATGCTCACAGGGTATTGAGAAATTTATGAGAGAAATTGGCTATGTTTGAACTATTGGCAGCATGGTAGAAGAAGACTCTGTAATATTTTCAGATGAATCATTGCTGATACTAGGAAATGGAGCTAAACTAGAGCTAGGAGTAGACACCATAGGCTAAGACTGTGGATTGAATGATGAGTTAATCTCATTTAAATAGGACATAGGAATAAAATCTTCAACTATTCATTCCTGTGATGCTGATTGAAGTGGTGGAAACTTTGTCTCATTAAATACCACATCTCAACTCCTTACAATATTCTTTGCAATAGGATCCCATAATCGAAATTCATACTGATCTTCACCATAACCCAAGAAGATACATTCTTGTGATTTTGAATCCAGCTTGCTCCTTTTTTCTTTAGGAACATGAACAAATGCTTGATACACGTACACTCAAAGATGTGAGTAGGAAATCCTTCTACCCAACCATTCCTCCTCCAAAATTCCAAAGTCCAAATGAGATGAAGGACTTCGATTAATCAAGTATACTACTGTATTGCAGGCTTCTGCCCATAATTCTTTGCCTAAATTGGCATTAGATTGCATACATCAAATTTTCTCAAGTATAGTTTGATTTAATCTTTCCACTGCCCAGTTTCCTTGAGGGGTGAATGGCACAACTTTCACCCATCGAATACCATGATCTGCACAAAAGTTATCAAACTCCAAGGAACAAAATTCACCTCCATTATCTGATTTTAAACATTTAATTTTGTGTCCACTCTAATTTTCAATAAGAGCTTTAAAAATTTTAAATTTGGAGAAAACTCCAGACTTTCTAGACATTATATAAACCCAAACCTTTCTAGTACAATCATCAAGAAAGTAAACAAAGAAATTTGTGACTCCATGATAGGTTACCTTTGTTGGACCGAAGACATCTGAGTGCACCAACTCCAATGGTGTTGTCTTCTTATCATGACCATGCTTAAAAAAACTAACATGCTTTTGTTTTCCATGAAGATAATGTTCGCAGAATTCTAAATCTGCTGATTGGAGACTTGAAAGTTTCTCTCTATTAAGCATAATCTCTAACCCCTTCTTGCTTATGTGGCCTAATCTTTGATGCAAAGTGTGGCATCGCTATTTGCAATAGTCATTGCAACTCCCACCTCATCATTAGTTTCTACAACATATAGATTGCCAACTTTATCCCCTTTGGCAATAACCATGGAACCCTTGGTAATTTTCCATATGTCCATGAGGAGTGTAAGAAAACCTTGAGCATATAACTGACTGACGGAAATCAAATTTCTTTTTAATTTGGGAACATGCCTAACATCTTGAAACAATAATTGAGCACCTCCTTTAATTGATAACAAAATATCACCCTTTCCTACGATTTCGCAAGGCTTGTTATCACCCAAAAAAACATTCTCAAATTTACCTTCCTTGTAGTTTGTGAAGACTTCACTGCAAGAAGATGCATGAAATGAAGCCTCGGAGTCAATTACCCATGAATTCAAAGTTGTTTCACTTGACTCAAGAACCAAAACACCATCACATGGGTCATGAATGATGTTTGCTCCGCTGTCCAAAACTTTTTCTTGAGTTCTTTTATATTTTCTGCAATCCTTTTTGACATGACCAACCTTTCCACAAAACCAACAACCGTTTTGTCTACCTCAGGACTATGACCTTCTAGCTGATTGTGATCTTCGGTTGTTGTTATTATTATTGCCTCTATGCTGAGTTCTTCCTCTATTTTCCATACTAACCACTGTTAGTGCATCGCTGGATGAAGACTCTTTATTAGTTCTCCTCATGTCTTCACTAAGCAACGTAGAGGCTACCTCATCATAGACCAGCTTGTTTTTGTCGGTTACGGAAGTGCTAATTGTTGTTACCACACCATTCTAGCTATCCGATAAGGAACATAACAAGATGACTGCCTTATTTTCGTCATCTTGAGGCATACCAATGGAGTGTGCTTGACATAAAAGATTATTTAACTTATTGATGTGATTCGACATCGCTGTTCCTTCCTTCATCTTCAATTTGTAAAGCTTCTTCATAATGAAAATTTTGTTTGCAGCAGATGCCATTTGATACATACTATGAAGTCTGTCCCATACATCCTTTGTTGACGTTTCATTTTTCACATTGAACAACACATTCAAATATAGCGAAAGAAAAATCTTTGCCATTGCCTTCTCATCAGTTTTAGTCCAATCTTCATCTGACATGGTGGTAGGCTTCTTTGTTTTACCTTCAGTTGCTATTGCAAGATCATGCTTGACCAAAAGTGATCACATCTGTACCTTCCACAAGTTGAAATTCTTCTCTGAGAATTTCTGCACTCTTGTTTCCTCCATGACTTCGGAATTTGGTCACCGAAATCGATTACGGCTCTGATACCAATTGTAAATTAACTAAGAATGTGAAAGAAAGTATAGAACAGCAAAAGTGCATAAACACAGAGTTTATCATGGTTCACCACAAATCGTGGCTACGTCCACACTGAGAGTAGAGGAATTATATTAATGAGAAAACCAATTGAGTTTACAATACATGCCATCAGCGTTTATAGATCACAAATGATCAGCTGAACAGACAAAATAATATGGAGGGAAAAAACATGTGTCTGTTGGCCTTCACAATTCAACAAGTACGCACATCCATCAAAGCATAACAAAAAGGGATTATATGTTTGTCTTCAAACCTAAATTTAAACAAAAAGGCCAATACGCAGAGCTCCGAAAAACTCCAACTTGAAACCTCTCTGGAATCTTCAATGTCCGGTCGAGGAGATCGTAATCTATCATAAACCCTTAAACTAAATAACATAAAATCAAATGTAACGATTTAATGGACACCTTGAAAACAAATATGACTACAAACCCCAATGCATTGATACATTCTAAAAGCGAGGGTATGGAAGAGTTTGATAAGACTAACAATGGATATCTGGACAACTCATAAGGGTCAACGGATCCTAAGGTAAACTCCTTGATTCTCTTTTACTTTACTTAAGCATTAAAGTTTCAGCCCACTAGAATTTCTCCATGGCAATTGCAATCTAAAGTTTTATCGTTTCTTCAGACGTCAAAAAAAACTAAACAATTTACAACGTTAGAATGACGAATTATTCTTTATGAATACAAATTCTGAGGCATAAGACAAATTATTCTTTGTGAAGACCAATTCTGAGGCATACAGAAGAGTAAAACTACATGCAGTGAAGACACCTGTATTTCTTGCTAAAGGCAGCTTATTATAACATAAACAAATCTAATCAGTCCAGTACACGAGAAAAAGCTCTACTTGTTAACTTGTAGAAATAGATATCTCCGGTCAAGCTCCAATGAAATGTTGTTAATCTACCTTATGATGTGAACAACAACAACAATAAGCCCACATATGGCCGCCACCACCACAATGATCACAATAACTAATTGGCTGAATTAGGTTCTTGATTTAGATGAATTCTCAAAATTATAGTTATTGCATGGATCATATAGATGGGGAAAAGGAGGAGGTGGAGGCTGTCGAAGGCATGGACAAGGCTGAGAAGGTGGTGTAAGTTGCACTGCACCAGGCGGACGTGGAGTAAATTGTAATATAGCTGATGGAGGTGGTGGAAACTAAATGCAACAGGCGGAGGTTGTGGAAATTGTAGTGCAGTGGGCGGAGGTGGTGGAAGAGGAAGAGGACTAGGACTGTTCTCTTGTGCTTTACAAGCATGATGGTCTAGAAAACTTAAAGAAGCTCCCAGTCCCAACACCACTAACCAAGAGAGGTCAAGTTTCATTTCTCATAATAAAAATGAATCCTCACTCGGAGCATACTTTCTATTAATAGTGGTGATTAGAATCTCAACAAATCTATTCAGCAGTATTGAGATGGAACAAAAACTGGTAGTTGTATTTTTAATCGAATGGTATACTGTGAGTCGAGACAAATCATCTTTATATACCTGTCCTTTTTTAAAGTTCTTTGTCTTATATTGTCTATCTACCTCATAAACGTGGTTTCGACCACCTCCTAGTTATGATTTGAGAACTTTTAAATTTTTTATTCACCTACTAGTTGGAAAAATATAGAGGAAGTAAAGAAGGACCATTATAGACATTGTTTTTAAATACTTAAAATTCAACCAAGTTTATAATACTATTATTACAATCATATGGCTAGAGCTATTATGAGATATATTATTTATGAGTGTTATTTCACTAGTATTTTTGGTTATCACATTATATTAATTATTCAATTTAGACATAACAAGATGGTCTCTATGTTGTATTGCTTGCATTTTTCTGAGCTAGTATTAATGAGCATTAAAATAAAATAAAAAAGATCCATAATCCTTTATGAAGGGCTAATATTTCTCATAATAGAGTGTACTAAAGGTGTGTCTATACCTTTGTATCTCTCCAAAAGGAAGACTCAATTTGGACAAAATGTTAATGTGCATTAGTTGGATATGTCAATGGACTATCAAGGCACCTCTTTTGATTAAAAATTATGTGGGCAATCAAAAGCATCCCAAAAAGAAGACCCTCATGTTCTAACTCTTTTTACCCCAAGGGTATTAAACTGACGGTGATGGCTTGAAATAAGTTTCATTAATATATTATGTCATAGCCTCTTCATTCCCCTCCCCCCCAACACTACAAAACAGATCAATAACGATAGGTAAGAAGGGGGAATTTCATCAAAGTCCAAAAGAGGTAAACAACTTATACAAGGGAAAAAGGGAAGAAGTTGTCTCGAGATGGAATTATGAACAAATGTGTGGATGTTGACTCCAATATTTTATACACCAATTATTGTTATAATTTGCAATTAATGCTATTTTCATTGGGTTCATTAATAGTTGGCATTAATGTCAACAAGTGTGATGCATAGATGTGGTTCATTTAGGGTTTTGGTGTTTTGGTGTTTGACTAAAGAAGTTGGTGCATTGGTAGAACTATTCATGAAAGGATGGGCTTTAAATATCTATTCTTATACGTGGTAGTGCTAGTGCTTAGTGTACAACATATGATCATTTCTTTGTTTGGGGTCAGTCCTATTTGGAACATATGATGAATATCGGTGATAATGACTTCAATGGTGGATTTGATCACATTTCTTATATTCTAGTGGTTGCTAGCCTCTTTCATACATAAACGTATTTATCTACATCGATAGTGAGAAAAAATAGTAGTGTGAAAAATAATAGTGTTCCATTTGAAAATTTAACCTTCACCATAGCTCATTTTATGTGAATGATTTTCTAGTGTTATTTTTTCTAGTTTGGGTTAGTATGTGAAGTCATGTTAGTTTTGTGCATTCATGTTTATGTCTATTAGATAGTTTCTTATCTATTTTAGTATTATTTGGATTAGTAAATGTCTATTGAAGCGTTTGTGAATAAGTCATTTACCCCCCAAATCATTTGACACATTCAATAATTGGCATCAGAGCTTAGTTTCTCACTAAAGAGCTTAACAAAATATGGTAGATCCAATCGTGCATGAATTTAATATTCCTTTGTGTGATAGGTGTCACTACTATTAATGAAAAGAGAAAATGAGGGTATATGTGACATCAATCTATTATAGTACCTAAAAGCATGTAAAGAAAAAGTATATGTTTCTTCAAAATGACCTTAATTATCAATATGATTTCACAACCTATAACTAGAATGCAAATGCAAGGAATACAATTTTTAGTGCTTTATAAAAACTAAGTTATATAAGGATATCTCATTGAAGATTTCCTATGAAGTTTGGGAAAAGTTGAATTGGATTTATGAAAGAAAGGATAGAGATGATTTATTTAATATATATAACTACAAAATATTAATTTATACTAGAAAATATAAACATGTTATTTAACTACATTTTCTCTATTAAACATTGAATAAAATGTGCAAACCTCAAAACATGAATTGGAGACATTGAAGAATCACACCTATTATGTTCATGGTCATGGATAATACTAGTATTCATTCTCCATGTTGTTGTTGTGCAAGATAATAATGTTCAAAATAGTTTGATATTTTTTTATAGTTTTAAAGATTGGTGAGATATAATATCTTTCACTTAATCCTTATTGTGCTCCATCTCATACAAAATCTAATTACACAAGAATATAATTTAGGTATGCTAAATTTTAAATTGATAGCATAAATGTTAAATAATGTTTGAATTCAAATAATTACTTTTTCCTGGCTATCAATGTTCCAAAGTTACAAAGGAATTCTTTTTCTAAAATGACTAAAGAGAAATAAAAAATGGAAGGATATATGCATATATTGATGTGGGATCCCCAACTATGAAAGAGATGAGGAGTTTTGTAGGTAATAAGATGACCTATAAATCACAAGAGAGATACAAGTGGAGGGAAAAACGTGCTAGTGAAAAATCCATATTTAGGTTTTGTGGAATCTTGGAAAATTCTAAATAATTTGAACATTTGATTTTTGTGAGATTAAGAGCTAGGCTGGTTAGTTATCCATTAGAATTTACATTCCTTGATAATTTGGATGTGAAGGTTTAATGTACTTAAAAAAACCCCTCAAGGGTTAAGGAAATTCTACAAACCTTAAAGGGTGTGGATCCCTATGTATCCTTCAAAGGTTCATTTAAAACTCCCTTTTCTTGTACTTTTTTGGCGAAACATTGGCTATCTCAACTCTGTTATTTTTTATTATGCTAATTTGTTTGTCTTATGTTTTGATCTGTATATGAATCATGGCCCTTCAACCTTGCTAAACTAATAAAAAATTAAAGGAAAATAAAAAAAGATGATATTCTGAAAAGGTTGAATTACAACATTATATTTGAGAAATTTCTCATCTCCGTGGTCATGTAGTGACCTAAATCAAACTAGAAAATTATACATACTAATTCATGGTCCTTATTTATTCTTGATCAAGATCATAAGGATTTTTACCACCACAATTTCCTATGTCTCCATTGTCATAGCATAACATAAATCTAACCAAAGTATTATACACACCTAATTCTTGTTTCTTGTTTATTCTTTTTCATCAATTGGAAAATATAATAGGAACAAATCGTTATGTTATCATTGATGTAAAACTTACTAGTAAGAAATTTTCTAATATTATAGAGTGCCATATTACTTCACTGATGAAGAGGATTTGAAAAGAAGAGATAACAAAGTGAACTAGTGAAGTTGTTGAGTAAAGAGGAGTGGGTATGATATAATTTCAATGGGAATTTGATTAGTTAGTATTTGACAAGATAATGTGTTGTTTGATAATTGTATAAAGTGAAAAGAGGATGAGTTGATGTATGGAAGAGATGATTGTTAGAAGACAAGAAGTTGAGTAAAACACTCAGCTTGACTGAGTAATTATTTACTAGGTCATTGAAGAAGTTGAAGCTGAAGATTAAGGAACTTAAGTTATAGCTGAGAAAATAGTATTAGCCAAATGATACTTGTGGCCAAGAAATATTAAGAAGGAAATAGTAGTAGCGAACAAGTAGAGTCTAAGCCAAGCGCAGAAAATAATAGACAATGAGCTACTCAATGATTTTTTCTATGAAAAACATAGTGATGACTGAGTCTCAACTAATTAATAGTTTTTGAAAGAATTAAAATTTGAGGGTAACATAGCTGAATTTATGAATAGGTCAAAATACACAAATAGTGAGGACTGATGAGCTAGTGTATTTAATGCATGAACTAAATTTATTAAGATATCAAAAGAGAGGATTTAAGGAGAATTTTATAAAAGTCTCAAGAAAGGATAAGAAGGAAAAAAATGATGGACAGGTTCAATGAATCAGATCAAACCCTAAGATTGTTGGTTATGTTTAAGTAGAAAAATATTAAATCTACCTATATAAGGAGGCATAAAAGATATTTCATGGTTTTCGATTAGAATTTTTTTGGAGAACCTATGAAGAATGGAGTAGTAGAGGAGAAGTTAGATGTTGGTGAAGAGTGATTTCTTAAAGGGTTGGCAAGAAGATCAATGATGGAGAATGTGATGAAGTCTAGTCAATGAACCAGAAATGAGCCAAACGGAGATCTAAATTTTCAATGTGATTTGTATTTTATTAGATCAAACCTAGTTGTTATTTTCTAGATATTGTGGTAGTAAAATCCTTTAATCAAGGTTGACATAACAATCATATTGTAAATCCTATAATCAAGGTCACATTCTAATGGAATGATCTAAATACCTCTAACAAGGCCACTCATAATAAGGTAATTGAATCCTTTAACAAAGTCACACCTAACATTTTTTTTTGTAACCTTTAATAGGGTTGGCTCTTAACCAAGCTCACTTTAGGAGACTGAAAAGTGGTAGCATGTTACTTGGTAGTTTTTCCCAAAATGGGGTTCCATGTTAAATCCTTGACTCATACTTGTGTGAATGTCTTTTTCATGATGCATGCTATTTACTATTATTTATTTATGTTATTTGGCATATACTAAAAAAAGAGCTAAGTGATGAAAGAATAAGTTAAGTTACTCATGAGTTTTTATATTGGGCGAATAGATTTATGAGTTTGAATAATTTGTTTAAATTTAAATTGTTACATGTGGATCTAAGAATAACTAATTCACCCCCGTCTTAGTTAAATTCTACCATTCTGACAATTGGTATCATATCTTTTGTACTTGAAGATAAAGTTTGAAGGGACTTAAGATAAAGATCAAGATATATAAGAGAGAGGTGCCCAAGATTAACAAAGAGAACTCCCCAACATGACAACTCTTGATGAAATTGCATCTATCTAGAGTTGGAGATTGTGCATTATACTACTTGGATAATGAATGCATTGAACTGCCTAGGCCTAGGACTATTTAGAAAATCAAAGAGAATTAGGAACACAATGAAATGATGATAGATGTGGCATCTTCCTTGAGTTATGCTAAGTTTGATGATGTGAAGGATTGTGCTACTACAAATAAAATGTTGGATAATTTGGCATGAATTCATAGAGGAGTCAAGAAAATTCAAGGGCTAAAGCTAAAAATTTGAGAGGTAAGTTGATGACATGAGAATGAAAGAAGGGAAGGCTATTGCACAGTATTGTGACCAAATAAAAGAGGATGTGAATGCAATTAGAGGTGTTAGAGCCAACATATCTTATGAAACTATAATAAGAAATGTATTGAGGAATTTACTTCCTATCTATGCAATAAGAGTATCTATATTTTAAGAATTGAGATCTACACCTAGTAATTATCTAACCCTAAATAGTCTAATTGTTAGACTCACTACACATGAATTGTCACATTTTGATAATTGTACATCTTCTAGTGTTGAATGTTCTTTCTAGTCTCAACTTACCCTTGATGGATCCCAAAGAAAGAAAATTTCCTATTGTAATCATGTAGACACTGAAAGTGAATTAGATGATGAGCTTGATGATCTAGAAGAATTCATGGCAAGAAGGCTACCAAGAGTCCAAAAGAAAAATAAAAAGGTAAAATTCTTATAATCTGTTTTACATGTAACAAAGTTGGTCAAACTATTAGGATATCCTAATAGAGATGAGAATGAAGAAAAGAAAGACAAAAAATATTGAGGAAGGAGAGACAAAAGAGACTACCGAGGTAGCAGAGACTACAAAGGAAAAGGTAAGAAATCTTGTTACATTGTGAAGAAAATTCTTCTTGAAGTAATTTTGAGGAACGTGATGAAGAAGTTTTTTATTTTGTAATGAATGATGAATTTAATGAAGATGAAAAGCTTGAGAAAACTACCCTAATAATGCATGTGAGTAATAATGATAAATTGATAATTGATATTGATTTCTCACATCATATGAAGTGATTCAAGTAAGTTTGAAAAGATAGAACATTATAACGATAGTTGTGTTAAATTTGCAAATGATGCAACATGTTATGTGAAAGGTAAGGGATCATTTATAGTGAATGGAAAGATCAGGTGTGACAATGCATACTGGGTTGATAGACTAAAATGTAACATGTTGAGTGTACCAGAGTTGAACAATTTAGGTTACCAAGTTGAATTCCAAAATAGGAAGGATAAGATCTATGATACTACTAGTGAACTGATTAGAAGTTGAGAAAAAACTAGAGGTAACTTGTTCTGTCTAGACCTTTCTGAAGATATATTTCTATTTGTACAATTTGAAGATGTTTGGTTGTGGAATAAAAGGATATGCCATGTCAACTTTGATAATTTGGTAAGAATTAGTAAGATGGAAGAGTATGAGGATTACCAAGATTGAGAAAAATTGATAAAGTTATGTACAAACAATGTCAAATGGTAAAAATGAGACAGTTTAATTTCAAGATAAAGGCCTATTCTTCTGATGATATTCTGGACTTGGTTCATACTTATATATGTGGTTCTATTGGAGTGAAAATTTATATGGTGATAAATACATTATATTTTCTATTGTTGATTTCTCTAGAATGATGACCGTAATACATTTCTTAAAGAAAAATATGATGCTTTTCAAATGTTGGAGTTGTATTTGGCTAGACTTGAAAAGGAAACAAGTAAAAGTTTGAAATACTTGAGATCAAATAGAGGAAGTGAATTCATATCTGAGGAGTTCAATACATTCTTCAATGACAAATAAATCAAAAGAAAAATGCCAACACTAAGGACTCCACCACAAAATGGAACAACTGAAAGAAGAAATAAAGATCAATCATGGATTGTTCAAGAATACTAATGATGGAGAAGAATTTTATACATGATTATTAGAGAGAAACAATAAGTACTACTATCTATACATTGAACCAAGTTCAAGTCAAGAAAGGTACAAATGAAACCCCTTTTGAATTGTGGTATGGTTATGCACCTAATGTCAAATATTTCAAAGTGTTTGGAAGAAAGCATTATATATTAATAGATACAAGGAAATGAAAACTTGATGCAAGGAGTGATGAAGGTTTATTCTTAGGATATTACACTAAAAGCAAGGCATACAAGTATCTAAATTCTAACACTAACAAAATTGTGGAAACTGGAAATGTTAGAGTTGATTAATTTATGAAAATGAATGAAGAAGAATGGAAGATGGAACCTAGAGATTTTTAAAAAAAAATTCTACATCTATGATGGAGAACCAAGTATTGTACCTGAACCTTAGAAGGAGACTATCAAGCATCAATAGATTGGCACTACCAAGTCATAATAGACAAGCTATATTGAGTCTTGACATGTTGTTGAGTATCAGGTTGTAGGAGCCCATGTTAGCATGAATGCTAATGATATTCCTATGGGGAACTATCCCACCATTTCTCGAGAACTTAAGATATTGTTATAGTGGTTACATGTTGCATTCATGCCATTATTTGTCATTGATGTCAACATACTATTAATATTGTGAAGATTGGTAAAGTAGAAGATAGAGATTGAGTCAGCACAGATAGAGGATTGCAGATGAGTTTATGACAATTTTGGGACATGTTCTACAGAGTGTTTTGATGCTATGGCTAAGTATAGATGTAGAAAGATGAAGACTGGAAAAAGTTATTCAAGACTTATAGAAGACAATTCATAGAAAGGGTTGTTGAGAAATAGTTTCAAGGTAATCAAGTTATATCACCTACTAGGAATAGAATCTAGTTGAAAGAAGTTAGATAGAGGAAGAGGACATACTGATGATGATGTTATTTAGTGCACAAAGCTTAAGGATTCATGTGTGAAGAGTTGTAAAGACTATGAGCAGATAGTTTTATATAATTATGAAAAGATGTAATGTAACGTGTATTTTTTTAATCTTAATGGGGTCTTATTATAATTATAGATTGGGAAAGCCTCAAGGTCAACTAATCAAATTATTTTGATGACTTGGTATAATGGAAGGTTTGTTTCTTCAGTTGTAAGATGTGATTGTGAGTAAGTGTGTGAGTGTATGGATGTTCATCTACCTATATATATATAAATGTAATTTGATTAGGGTTAAGAATTGGTAGACTTGGAAAGCACAACAGTATTTCACAAAAGAAAATCCTTGCATTAAAAAGTCTTTGCAATTATAGAATTTGATTAGGATTTACAATTGGTAAATTTGGATAACATAACAGTCTTTCACAAAAGAAAATGCTTGCATAAAAAAGTCTTTGCAATTAACATGTGTTAAAACTACCTACTTCCATTTGATTTGGCCCCATGACACTTATTTTTTCTACAACAAACAATTGCCTTTTCCAAATCTCATTCCAGACTAATGCGTGGATAACACAAAAAAAAGAAGTGAATTTTTGGGGAGGAAAATGATAAAACTATTAGGAAAAATTGAACACACCCATAAAAAATTAGATTAAAAAATAGGAAAAAATAGTTTAATGAGAATATTATAAAGAACATTAGTTTGAAAAAGATAAAATATTTTTCAAAAAGAAAATTAATTGGACAACTATAGGTTGTGTCCTCTGATTCAAGAAGTCTTAGGAAAAAAATACTATAGTTTCATACATAAATAATAATAGTTAATCCAGACTTCCCCTTGTACTTAAAGAAAATACATGGATTAAAATATTAATAAAAAAATTAATATAATAATTAATATACACTAACTATGAATGACTTGGAATATTTGATAGAAATTGTCATATTTATTTTCACATTCTGAATGCAATAAGAAAATAAGTAACCATATAGTTTTCCAAATTTTCATAGAATGGAGTACCTTATAGAATCAAGAACTACCTTCATATAAATCCCAGTTCTCATAGTACAATAGAATGCACTAGCTCGTATCTCTTGAGAGGCAAGGTGCCTTAGTAATTCTACATAAGTAATATGGGACATGTGCAGGATGAAATAAACCCTAATATCTACTCCCTACAAATACTGCATGATAATTCTAATGGATAAAAATCAATTCATAGTGTGAACATTCCATAGCACTGAAGAATGTCACCAAATTTTGTAGAAGGCCATGTTTCCAGAAGAGTCCACTTTTCTTGTACATCCTCAAATAGATAAAGCCTACATTCATTGTTGAACCTATCATTTCCGCATATAGAAATCTACCTTTGCCACGTTGTTAGACCCTTTACTTCGAACCTCTCAGGGTATACCATGGCAAATGGATACTACATTTCTAGTAAATGAAATTAGTTTTCTACATAATTGAATTCTATAATCCCCATCTTACAAGCATAGAATAACTGTCCAAATGCTAACGAAGGAGGGTAACAAACTAAGGAGCCAAAGTCTGTAATTCGCCTCCATATTCCTTTTATAGGATCATAACAATCTACATTTGTAAAATAATGATTTCCCTCCACCACATACAACTTGTCATCAACGAACGCACTATAGAAGATCTGGGCACTCCACATCATGGGAGGAAGATATTCCAGGTTGTCTTCCTCAATGTTATAAAATTTTGACATTGGCTGGATGTGGAGAACAAAACCATGTCTTCCTGCAATGTAAATCAATCCTTTGCTTCAATCCACACAACTGTTGAAATATTTGATGCATAGTTGGTTTGCCCCTAGAGCCAAATGCCCACCTACCACTTGATAACCTGCAGAATGGTAAAAAATAATGAATGCAAGTAGGTGAGTATATCAAATTTTGAAAAGAGGGGGAAATAGTTTTTGGTAAGAGACAAAAGGAATGGATTAGTCTCATTAGCATAGTTGTTGTTGAGTAGATCAAAGAGCTGCAAAGCAAAGCAGTGAAGTAAGAAGAAGGAAATTGATCAGCAGATCTAGTCACTCAGAAGGAAGTGTGTTCTCATGTCTCTAGTTGTACGTGTTTCCTCTTGTCATTTTGTAAGTTTTTTGTTTGATTCAACCTATGAAGCAGTGATTTCTCTAAGCATGATTGTATGTAGCCATTAGAGCTGCAAGTTTAAAGTTTTAGGTTTTATCAGTTTGAAGTTTTTAGGATTTTTTTTGTTGAAGCTAAATGCTCCCATATTTTGTAATAGTGTATCATATTTGAATAGCAAGCAAGCAAGTAGGCAAGCATATTTATCTTTTTTTTTCTTCTCTTATTCATTATTGCATGTTTTGCATTTGAGAAGTTCTTTGTTGAAAGCTTCACACTTTGGCTCTCTGGTTTTAATGGTGGAAAAATCTAGGTTGTAAGTCTGGTCACTCGGTCTAGTCTTTGTCTACCTTATAACTTTGTAGTTATTACTAAGCTCGCTCTATGTTCTCTTTTTTTGAGCACCACCTTGTAGTAGCTATGGAGCTCACTCATCATTGCTTATTACCAAGCTCACTCGGCATATACTTGCATCTACTTTACCTTGTGTTGAGTTCACTTGACATCCTCTTGTGTGGAGCCAACTTGGCACCCATCCTCCTGTCACTCAACATCCATTGGTGCCGAGTAAAATTGCCACTCAACATCTTCACGTCCTGAGTGAAACTGGCACTCGGAAATAGTTGTTGCCGAGCAAAATTTTAGGTTTGTGATTTTATTTTTCACATGGTATCAAAGCTTTGAGGCCCCACTTCTACAGTGAGTTAGGGCATTTGTTTTCTAGGATATTTGACATGGTAGGAGATGAAGGAAAGATATGTCAATAGCCACCATCTTTTAATGGATAAAATTATGATACATGGGCAAAGAAGATAAAAAACATAATGGTTGGAAATGATTTATGGGAGTTTGTGATAAATGAGTTCAATGATGTGATAGACCCA
The DNA here is from genome assembly GCA_028749045.1 of Cupressus sempervirens. Taxonomy (NCBI): domain Eukaryota; kingdom Viridiplantae; phylum Streptophyta; class Pinopsida; order Cupressales; family Cupressaceae; genus Cupressus; species Cupressus sempervirens. The sequence goes on from CM053787.1 coordinate 206,003,003, forward strand.
ACTTAGTATGCTACCCTCTCAAATCCACAAAAGACTTAGTTGAAAGAGTCAAGGAGAAAGGATGCTACGGCATTAAGTCTGATTGAAGCAACAATGACAAAGACAATTTTCTCCAAGATTGTAGCAACAAATTATGCAAAGGAAGCATGGGATATCCTTGAGGGGAACTTCAAGGGGACTGATAAGGTTAGAGTAGTGAAGCTAGAAATGATTAGAAGAGAGTTTGAGAACCTTCAAATGAGGGACAATGAATTTATTGTAGAGTTCAGCTCATGAGTCTCCACTTTGATAAATTAGCTCAAGTCAAATGGAGAAGAATATGATGAACAGAGAATAGTAGAGAAAATATTGAGGAGTTTGCCTCAAAAATATGACAACCTTGTGATGACCATAAAGGAAGCAAAGGACCTCACCACATTGACCATGTATGAGTTGATGGGAACTCTTCAAAACCATGAGCACCAGATAAACAAGTCAGCTACTACTTCCTTAGAGTAGTCTTTCAAGGCTCAAGAGAATTCAAGAGGTAGGGGGTGAGGAAGAAATGGCTCTAGTAGAGGATCAAGAAACAAAGGTCGTGGAAGGAATGGTCAAAGGAATGTTGGTGTAGAAAGTTTAGGATGAGCAAGTATCCAAAAAGGAGTAAGCACCTCTCAAAAAAATTCTACAGGAGGTAAGAAGAATTACAACTCCAATAAGAGTAATGTTGAATGCTACTACTATTATAAGTATGGGCATTATGCAAGTGAATACTGGAAAAAATAGGGTAACCAATCAAAGAAAAATGCTAATGTGGCTGATGTGAACATGGGAAATGAAAACAATCCCATTGCATTCATCATGTGTAACATTGGTGAAGAAGGAAGCCCTAAGGTATGGTACCTAGACAACGGATGTAGAAACCACATGAGTGGTAATGACAGTTTATTCTCTTTCTTTGATAAGACTTTTAAGTCTGAAATTAAGATGGGAAATAATAGAACCATTTCCATAGTGGGCAAAGGATCTATTATGCTCTGCACCAAGCAAGGTGAGAAGAAGGAGATACAAAATGAATATTTTGCCCCTGGTATGAAGCACAACTTGATGAGTGTTGGACAACTCATTTAAAATGAATATAAAGTGTTGATGGAAAATGACAAGTGTGTCATTCATGAGAAGGGTGAGAGTAATAAATTACTTGCAGTAGTTGAAATGACAAAGAACTGGATGTTCCCATCGAAGATAGAGACATTTTTCTCTTCTCAAGTCAGTTGCACACCTCCCAAGCATGCATGTACAATAGTACATCACCAATCAACTCTTAGGAGTGTTATTGAAGAACCCTCTAAGGTTTGGCATCTCAGGTATGGACATCTTGACTTTGCTGGTTTAAATTTGTTGTCCAAGTTTAAAGAATGGTAGATGGTTTACCAAGCATTATAAATTCATATGACAAGTGTGAGGCTTGCATATTGGGTAAGAAACATAAGCTTCCCTTTAATTCTAGAAATTTTAGATGGGCTAGTGCACCATTAGAATTGGTGCATTTTGATTTGGTAGGCCCCATGCAAAGTACTTCTTTTGGGGGGAGTACTTATTTTATGACATTCATAGATGATTTCAATTATAAGACATGGGTGTATTTCTTAAAGAATAAATCTGAAGCATTTAACAAATTTGTAGAATTTAAAGCCCTGACTGAAAAAGAATGTGGACATTATATTAAAATCCTTAGATCAGATAGAGGAGGGGTGTATACCTCCAATATGTTTGTAAAGTTTTGTAAGAAAAATGGCATAAGAAAAGAGCTTATAGCTAGTTATACTTTGTAGCAAAATGGAGTGGCTGATAGAAAGAACAGGAACATTGTTGAAATGGACAAAAAACATGATGAAAGCAAAAGGACTTCCAACTAAATATTTGGGAGAGGTTGTAGTAACAATAGTATACTTGATGAACAGGTGTCCTACAAAGTTTATTTGTGACAAGATAATCTCTTGAGGCTTGGTCAAAGGGTAGATGGATAGTTGCGCACTTGAGAGTGTTCAGATGTGTAGCATATGCACATGTTCCTAAGGAAAAAAGGCAAAAGCTAGATGACAAAGGTGTGAAGTGCATCTTCACAGGGTATAGCTTGGAATCAGAGGCTTATAGATTGTATGATCCAATTGACAAGAAGATCATCATTTCAAGAGACGTGGAATTTCTTGAAAATAAATCATGGGATGGATCAGTAGATGAATCCTCAAGCACTTCAAGTAAAGTGCCTAATATTGAAGAGGAAGAAGATGACATTGGTGATTAGCAAGAAGATGGAGTAGCAAACATGGATTGCAGACAAAGGAAAAAAGGAAAGTAGCCCTTTACATGCCGAGCAACAACTCCAAGAACTTTAAGACAACCCCAAGCTAGTATGCAAAATAGTAGCAGTAGTAATACTGAAAATTCAGATCCCACTCTCACCTCCCTATTGCCAATAAAAATCAAAAGTCTAAGGGAGATATACCAAGAAGAAAGGTATGATGAAGATTATGGTGAGATTGTAAATTGTGTATTATTTTCTCATAGTGATCCAATTTATTTTGAAGAAGTTGTGAATGAGGAGAAATGGTGTAATGCCATGGATGAGAAAATATATGCTATTGAAAGGAATGAGACATGGGAGTTAACTACATTGCCTCCCAAAAAAAAAGTAATTGGAGTGAAATGGGTATACAAGACCAAGTGCAATGCTAAAGGAAAAATAGATAGGCATAAGGCATGCTTAGTGGTCAAGGGGTACAAGCAACAGTATGATAGAGATTATGATGAGACATATGCCCTAGTTGCAAGAATGCAAACTGTGTGTGTTGCCATAGAAATTGCAGCTTAGCACAAATGGAAGGTATATCAAATGGATGTGAAGTTTGTCTTCTTGAATGGTGTATTGAAGGAAGATGTGTATGTGGAGTAGCCACCTAGTTATAAAGTTGTAGGTGTAGAACACAAGGTGTATAGATTGAAGAGAGCTCTATATGGGCTCAAGCAAGCTCCACAGGCATGGTACAATAAGATTGACTAATATTTGATGAGCAATGACTTTAACTAAAGCGATGGTGAGCTCACACTTTACATCAAGGCAATAGATGGTAATGTGTTGATTGTTGTCTTATATGTAGATGATTTAATTTTCACTAGAAATGACAATTTCCTAATTGGTGAGTTCAAAGAGGCTACGAAAAATGAGTTTGAAATGACAAACCTAGGTCTCTTGAAGTACTTTCTAGGCATAGAAGTAAAACAAATACATGATGGCATCTTTATCTCTCAAGAAAAATATGCAAGGTAGAGCTTGGAGAGATTCAAAATGTAGAATAGTAAGGCAACCCCAACACCAACAGCATTAGGTCTGAACTTGAGCAAGGAATATTACAGCAAAAGTGTGAATCCAACAATATACAAGAGTATGGTTGGAAGTTTGATGTATTTGACTGCAACTCGGCTAGACATAATGCATGCAATAAGTTTGATTTCCAGATTTATGGAAACAAAAAAGGATTCCCATTGGCAAGCGAGAAAGAGGATCCTAAGATATGTCAATGGTACCAAGGGATTTGAGATTTTGTATACTACAAATAATGATTTCAAGTTGGTTGGATACATGGATAGTGATTGGGTTGAAACTTTAGATGATAGGAAGAGCACTTCTAGACACATGTTTCATATGGGATTGGGTCCAATTTCATGGTCATCCAAGAAGCAACCTATTGTTGTTCAATCTACAGTAGAAGCTAAATACATAGCAATGAATACTGCAACATCTCAAGGTATTTGGTTAAGGAGGATCTTGACAGATTTGAATGAAAGGCAAGAGGATGGAACCACAATTTATTGTGACAACATCTCATCAATTGCATTGTCCAAGAATCCATTCTTCCATGGGAGAAGCAAACATATTGAGATTAGATATCACTTCATCAAAGAGTTGGTGGAGAATGGGGATATCAAAATAGAATTTTGCAAGTCTGACCAGCAGCTAGCAGACATTTTTACTAAGCCTTTGGGCATTGAAAGTTTTGTACACTTAAGAGAGTGTCTTGGTGGAGTTGATTTGGATCAGAAGTGATCCTTTCTTGTTTGGCTCGAGACAAAGGGGGAGTGTTGAAATATTTAATGTGTAGTTGGTTTGCTCTTAGAGCCAAACACCCACCTACCACCTGACAAATTGTAGAACAATAAAAAATAATGAATGCGAGTAGGTGGATTTTTCAAATTTGGAAAAGAGGGGGAAATATTTTTTGGTAAGAGACAAAAGGAATTAATCAGTCTCATTAGTCTAGTTGCAATTCAACAGATCAAAGAGTTGTAGAGCAAAGCAATGAAAGAAGAAGAAGGAAATCAATCAGTAGATCTAGTCATTCAAAACATAGAAGGAAGTTTGTTCTCGTGTCTCTAGTTGCATGTGTTTCCTCTTGTCATTTTGTAAGTGTGTTGTTTGATTTGACCTATGATTGCTCCAGGCATTATTATATGTAGCCATTACAGCTACAAGTTTAAAGTTTTAGGTTTTACCAGTTGAAGTTTTTAGGGTTTTTCTAGATGAAGTCGAATGCTCCCAGATTTTGTAATAGTTTATCATACTTGAATAGAAAGTAGGCATACATATCTTTGTTTATCTTCTCTTATTCATTATTGCATGTTTTGCATTTGAGAAGTTCTTTGTTGAAAAATTTACACTTCGGCTCTCTGGCTTTAATGGTGGAAAAATCCAAGTTGTAAGTCTAGTCACTCAGTCTAGTCTTTGTCTGGGTTATAACTTTGTAGTTATTATCGAGCTCACTTAGCATTCTCTTCTACCAAGAACCACCTTGTAGTGGCTACCAAGCTCACTCAGCATTGCTTGCTGCCGAGCTCACTCGGCATATACTTGTGTCGAGTTGCCCTTGTGTCAAGTTCACTCGACATCCTCCTGTGTCAAGCCAACTCGATACCCACCCTCTTGTCACTTAGCATCCATTGGTACTGAGAAAAACTACCACTCGCCACCTTTACGTGCCAAGCAAAACTAGCACTCGGTAATAGTTGTTGATCAAAAATTTTTTAGGTTTGTGATTTTATTTTCCACAACAACACCCAAATCCCTTCCTCCTGTTAGGGAGGTCTGCCCCTCGCTTCCATGTCCCTGGAAAATATCTAAAAATGATTATATTTGGTGGCTGAAGATGGGGAATGTGGCTTTCTTATATGACCTAACTTTTTTATGGATTGTATGTCTATGGGAGGTTTGAAAATATGTTGGATCGTATGGCTTGATTGACTAAAATTGTAGAAAATTGTTAATAGGACATTTAAATTCATTACTAAAACACACATCATTTGTAAGAAATTTTACTTAATAATATAGATAATGTTATTTTACAATATGTATAATATATATATTAACAATTTATCTTATTGTTCATTAAAAAATCATATAAAAGGTAAGGGTGATCATCAAATTCTAGACAACTGAATATGTTTTAAGAAATTAAGCTTCAACTTTGAAAATTTTAGACCTCTGATCTATGTCTTATGATGTTCAAACCATTCAGTCAATATGACATTTAAATTCATTACTAAACCATCATTTATAAGAAACTCATTGTATACATGATATAATTTTACAATATGTACTATATATATATATATATATATCTTACCTATCATTAAATAATGATATAAAAGGTAAGGGTAAGGCTTATCATCAAATTCCAAACTTGTAAGTAATTGAACATATTTCTAAAAATTCCATTAAAAAAAGTTTACTGAATGAGAAAAGCAAGAGAATACCATAGTGAAAATCGAAGATGAAAAGTAGCTCCTCTTTGTAATAAAAGCCCATGATGAACAGTTTGTGATTGACCACAACACAGTGAAAAAAGTATGTGTCATGAAGAGGAATATCAGATAGAGTTTCCATAATTTTTTGGAGAGGGTCGTAGAGTTCTATTGTGTAGCTATGTTCAACCTCAACCCTTAGGAATAATACAATTAATTCTTGGGTTGCGGCACATCTTTTTCTACTCTTATAAAACTCTGGGCTTGTCACAATACTTTCCCATGAATTACAAATAGAAGTTAGCTTGTAGTGGGAAGAGCATGGCACTCGAACCAGGCACTCTCTGCTGATCTCATTTGGAAGATCGAGAATAATTTGTTGGAATATTAAATGCAGATGGTTGTTTCTCCCTAGAGCCAAATGCCCACCTACCACCTGACAACCAGCAGAACAGATAGAAACATAAATGTGGTGGGTGAGTTTTTTTCAAATTTAGAAATGGGGGGGAAAGCATTTTGCAAGTACAACAAAAGGAATGATCAGTTTCATTTGACCAGTGAGTAGAGTTTGCAAATCAAGCAGATCAGAGAGAAGTTGCAGAGTTGAGCAGAGAAGGAAGAAGGAAAAAATTTTGTGCATGTAGTTGCATGTGCTTCCCCTATTCATTCTGTAAGTTTGTCATTGTTAGATTCGTCTTGTTGAAGCAGTGATTGCTCTAAGCACCATTGTATGCAGCCATTAGAGCTACAAGTTTAAAAGTTCATTGAAGTTTGAATTATTATCAGTTTAGGGTTATTTTAGAGTTTTTTGGTTGAAGTCGAATGCTCCCAGATTTTGTAATAGTTTAAATCTTAGTTGAATAGAAAAGAAGTAGGCATACTTGAATCTATTATTCTTCCTCTTCTATTCATTGCATTTGAGAAACTTGGTTGAAAGGTTAATGGTCGGCTCTCTAGTTTTAATCATGAAAGCATTCATGTTAGATTGTTTCTAAGTTATAAATTTTATTAGTTGGAGCCAACCTTACTCGGCATCCATTATCTTCTTTGAGTGTCGAGCTAACTCGGCATCTACTACATTTTCTTTTATGTGCCGAGCTCACTTGGCACATCAAGTGCCGAGCTCACTCGGCACATCAAGTGCCGAGAAATCTATCACTCAGCACCTTCTTGTGCTGAGCAAGTGTCGAGCAACCTGCCACTCGGCACCATCAAGTGCCGAGCAAAACTGGCACTCGGCAACTTCATGTGCTGAGCAAAGATTTTTGAGTTAGGGTTGTGAGTATTAAATTAATTTTTAATATATTTATCACATGGTATTAGAGGTTTGAGGCCCCACATCCACAGTGAGTTAGGGCATTTTTTTTTTCTTGGGATATTTGACATGGTAGGAGATGTAGGAAAGATATGGCAGCAACCACCATCCTTTAATGGGCAAAACTATGATACATGGGCAAAGAAGATGAAGACCATAATGGTTGCAAATGATTTTTGGGAGTTTGTGGTCAATGGATTCAATGATGTGACTGATCCAACTCAGTATGCTGCTCTCACAAATGCACAGAAGACTCATTTGAAAGAGTCAAGGAGGAAAGATGCAAAGGCATTAAGTCTTATTGAAGCAACAATGACAGAGACACTGTTCCCAAAGATTGTAGTAGCAAATTATGCAAAGGAAGCATGGGATATCCTTGAGATGAACTTAAAGGGGACTAATAAAGTCCATACAGTAAAGCTATAGAACATTAGGAGGGAGTTTGTGAACCTTCAAATGAAGGAAAATGAATCAGTTGCAGACTTCAGTTCAAGGACCTCCAATGTGATTAACCAATTGAAGTCAAATGGAGAAGACTATCAAGAGCAGAAGATAGTGGAGAAGATATTGAGGAGTTTACCTCATAAATATGACAATTTGGTCATGACCATAGAAGAGGCAAAAGACCTCACTGTTTTGAGAATGGATGAGTTGATGGGTTCTCTTCAAACCAATGAGCATAGGATCAATAGATCTACTTCTTCATCTTCCCAAGAGAAAGCATTCAAGGCTCAGTCAAATCCAAGAGGAAGGGGGAGAGGAAGAAATGGCTCAGGTAGGAACTCTAGAGGCAGAAGCTGAGGTAATGGAGGACAAAGGAATGCTGCAGCAGAAAGCTTAGGAAAAGTAGATGGAGCAAGTAGCTCACAAAATACTTCAAGAGGAGGTAAGAAAAACTACAACTCAAATAAGAGTAATGTAGAATGCTACTACTATCATAAATATGGACATTATGCAAATGAATGCTGGAAAAAGCAGAATGATCAGTCAGGACAAGAAAATGTGGTTGATGTGAACATGGGAAGTGGACCCAATGCTGCTGCCTTCATCATGTGTAATGTTGGTGAAGAAGGAAGCCCTGAGGTTTGGTACCTCGACAGTGGATGTAGCAACCACATGAGTGGCAATGAAACCTTTTTTTCATTCATTGACAAGAATTTCAAATCAGAAATTAAGATGGATAACAATGGAACCCTACCAGTTGTGGGCAAATGATCTATTATGGTCTGCACCAAGAAAGGTGAGAAGAAGGAAATACAAAATGTGTATTTCATCCTTGGTATGAAGCACAATTTGATGAGCATTGGTCAGCTCATTCAAAATGGATACAAAGTGTTGGTGGAAAATGACAAGTGTGTCATTCACGAAAAGGATGGGAGCAAGAACTTACTTGCAGCAGTTCAAATGACAAAGAATAGAATGTTTCCCTAGAGGATTGAGACATGTTTCTCATCTCAAGTTAATGCTACACCTCCCACACAATCAGCTCTAAGGAGTGTGATTGAAGACCCCTCACAGCTATGGCACCTCAGGTATGGTCATCTTGGCTATGCTGGTTTAAATTTGTTGTCAAATAAAAGAATGGTAGATGGTTTGCCACGTGTAAGAAATTCTTGTGACAAGTGTGAAGCTTGTATTTTGGGTAAGCAACATAGGCCTCCCTTTAATCTAGAAATTCTAGGAGGGCTAGATATCAATTAGAATTAGTACATACTGACCTAGTCGGTCCTATGCAAGTTACTTCCATTGGGGGGAGTACTTATTTCATGACATTCATTGATAATTTTAGTTGTAGGACATGGGTGTACTTCTTAAAGAATAAATTTGAAGCATTTGATAAATTTATAGAATTTAAAGCCTAGGCTGAAAGAGAATGTGGACACTATATCAAAGTCCTAAGATCAGATAGAGAAGGGGAGTATACCTCCAATTCTTTTGTAAACTTTTGCAAGAAACATGGCATAAAGAAAGAGCTCACATCCAGCTATACACCATGGCAAAATGGAGTGGCTAAAAGAAAGAACAAGACCATTGTTGAAATGGCAAGGAGCATGATGAAGCTAAAAGTCTCCCAACTAAATTTTGGGGAGAGGTTGTGGCAACAACAGTTTACCTAATTAATAGGTGTCCTACAAAGGCAGTCCATGAAAAAATTTTAATGGAAGCATGGTCACGAGGAAGATGGACAGTTGAACACCTAAGGGTGTTTGGATGTGTTGCATATGCACATGTGCCTAAAGAGAAAAGGAAAAAAATTGATGACAAAGGTGTGAAATGCATCTTCATAGGGTACAAATTAGAATCAAAGGCATACAGATTGTATGACCCATTAAACAACAAGATGACTCTTTCAAGAGATGTGGAATTTTTTGAAAATCAGTCTTGGTATGGTTCAATTAATGAGTCACCAAGCACTTCTAGTAAAGTTCCAATTGTGAGTGAAGATGCTAATGAACATCAAGAAGAAGGAGTAAGTAGAAGAAAAGGTAAGCAGATTTAGACATTGTCGAACTCCTCTAGGCATGACCAACTATTAGTGTCGAGTACTAGTGAAGACCAAGCTAGTCGGCAATGCAGCAGCAGTGAAGATTCTAATCCTACACTCTCCTCCCTATTACCAAGAAAGACCAAGAGTCTTAGGGAGATATACCAAGATGAAAGGTATGAAGATTATGATGAGAGTGTTAATTTTGCATTATTTTCTCATAGTGATCCAATATATTTTGAAGAAACAATCAAGAAGAAGAAATGGTGTAAGGCCATGGATGAGGAAATAGATGCTATAGAAAAGAATGAGACATGGGAGCTAACTGAATTGCCTCCCAAGAAGCATGTGATTGGAGTGAAATGGGTCTATAAGATCAAATGCAATGTTGAAGGCAAGATTGATAGGCATAAGGCAAGGCTGGTAGTCAAGGGCTACAAATAGTAGTATGGAAGAGACTATGATGAGACATATGCCCCTATTGCAAGAATGAAAATCGTGCATGCTATCATAGCAATTGTAGCCCAACACAAATGGAAGGTATTTCAAATGGATGTGAAGTCCACCTTCTTAAATGGTGTATTGAAAGAAGAAGTGTATGTGGAGCAGCCACCTAGTTATGAAGTTACAGGTGAAGAGAACAAAGTATATAGATTTAAGAGAGCTCTTTATGAGCTCAAGCAAGCTCCAAGGGCATGGTATAGTAAGATTGGCTCATATTTGATGAGAAATGGCTTTAGAAAAAGCAATGGTGAGCCCACTCTTTACATCAAGGCAATAGATGGTAATGTATTGATTGTTGTCTTGTATGTAGATGATTTAATTTTTATTGGTAATGAAAAGGCTCTAATTGGTGAGTTTAAAGAGGCCATTAAAAGTGAATTTGAAATGACAGACCTAGGTCTCTTGAAATACTTTCTAAGCATAGAAGTAAAACAAATGCATGATGGCATATTCATCTCTCAAGAAAAATATGTAGGGTAGATCTTGGAGAGATTTAAAATGTAGAACAGTAAGGCAGCCCCCACACCAACAATAGTAGGTCTGAAGTTGAGCAAGGAAGACTCTAGAAAAAGAGTAGATCCAAAATTATACAAGAGTATGGTTGGAAGTCTAATGTATTTGACTCTAACTTGGTCAGACCTAATGCATGCAGTAAGTCTGATTTCCAGATTTATGGAAACCCCAAAGGATTCCCATTGGCAAGAGGGAAAAATGATCCTAAGGTATATGAAAGGTACCAAGGGATTTGGAATTCTATATATTGCAAATGATGATTTCAAGTTGGTTGGTTACACAGATAGTGATTGGGCTGGAAGTTTAGATGATAGGAAGAGCATTTCCAAATACATGTTTCATATGGGATCGGGTGCAATTTCATGGGCATCCAAGAAGCAACCTATTGTTGCTCAATCTATAGTAGAGGTTGAATACATAGCAGCAAATGCAGTAGCATGTCAAGCAATTTGGCTAAGGAGGATCTTGATAGATTTGAATGAAAGGCAAGAGGATGGAACCACAATTTATTATGACAACATCTCATCAATTGCATTGTCCAAAAATCTAGTCTACCATGGGAGAAGTAAACACATAGAGATCAGATATCACTTCATCAGAGAGTTGGTGGAGGATGGGGATATCAAAATAGAATTTTGTAAGTCTGAGCAGCAGCTAGCAGACATTTTTACTAAGCCATTCAGCATTGGAATTTTTTTACACCTAAGAGGGAGTCTTGGTGTAGTTGATTTGGATCAGAAATGATCCTCATTTGTTTGGCTCAGGACAAAGGGGGAGTGTTGGAATATTAAATGTAGATGGTCATTTCTCCCTAGAGCCAAATGCCCACCTACCACTTGATGACCAGCAGAACAGATAGAAACATAAATGTGGTGGGTGAGTTTTTTTCAAATTTAGAAATAGGGGGGAAAGCATTTTGCAAGTATAACAAAAGGAATAATCAGTTTCATTTGACCAGTGAGTAGAGTTTGTAGATCAAGCAGATCAGAGAGAAGTTGCAAAGCTGAGCAGAGAAGGAAGAAGGAAAGAAGTTTGTGCTTGCAGTTGTACGTGCTTCCCCTATTCATTTTGTAAGTTTGTCATTGTTAGATTCGTCCTGTTGAAGCAGTGATTGCTCCAGGCACCATTGTATGCAGCCATTAGAGTTGCAAGTTTAAAAGTTCATTGAAGTTTGAAGTATTATCAGTTTAGGGTTATTTTAGGGTTTTCTGGTTGAAGCTGAATGCTCCCAGGTTTTGTAATAGTTTAAATCTCAGTTGAATAGAAAAGAGGTAGGCATGCTTGAATCTATTGTTCTTCCTCTTCTATTCATTGCATTTGAGAAACTTGTTTGAAAGGTTAATGGTTGGCTCTCTAGTTTTAATCATGAAAGCATTCACGTTAGATTGTTTCTAAGTTATAAATTTTATTAGTTGGAGCCGACCTTACTCGGCATCCATTGTCTTCTTTGAGTGCCGAGCTAACTCGGCATCTACTACATTTTTTTTTGTGTGTCGAGCTCACTCAGCACCTGTTGCCTATCACTTGGCACATCAAGTGCCAAGCAATCTATCACTTGGAACCTTCCTATGCCGAGCAAGTGTCGAGCAACCTGCCACTTGGCACCATTAAGTGCTGAGCAAAACTGGCACTCGACACCTTCATGTGCCAAGCATTTTTCAAGTGCCGAGCAGAGATTTTTGAGTTAGGGTTGTGAGTATTAAATTAATTTTTAATATATTTCTCACATAATTTCCATTGCTCTTTCTCCACAACTTTCAGCCAATGTACTGATTGGTAAATCTATTTTGGGTGTTTCATTCAAAACCATTGAGTTGTGCCTCTTTTATAGAAGATGTAAAGTAAAATTTTTAAATTAGCCAACATAATCTAATACATTTAGAATAAAAGTTCCCAAACATTACAATATTATACTTAATATATGCTCTAATCGGGCAAAAGTTTTAGGCTATATGAATTCCATAGAGTAACCAAAATTAATATTTTCTTTTCTTTTTCTTAGATTTTTCAAAATCTAAGGTACCTTTTCAAAAAAGTTTATAACCAAAAAAATTCGGAGAACAAATAAGAGTGTATATATATATAAGAGTAAATAAAATAAATATTTAATGTGCTTTAATTTATGTATAAAATTTAAAGGATGAATCATTTTTTTTATGTTTAACGAAGTAAGATCAAATATTCAATTTGTTTTTGTTTTCTTTCACTAGATTGAAAGTGGTTTTTAGAATTAGATATAACAAATATTATGAAATTATTATGCAATGTTTGTTCTACTGCTAAATTTATCATTTAGATATACAATATAGAACAATATATTCATATTGAAGCACATACTAAAAAAATACCAACTAAAAATATCTCCCAAAAGATCATTATACTTCCACAAACATCAATTATCAACATACTTCCTTTTGATTTTAAGTGAGCTCCCAATTTGATCCATTCATTTCAAAGTGTAACTCCTCATCATTAGAGTCTTATATAGACTTACATAGTACCTGTAATAGAAGTCAACTAACTATTTGTTAATTTCTCTCTCTTTCTTGAGAGATCACAAGGGTTAGTCTTCCTCTCCTTTCTAGAATATAGAGAAGCCTTGTGACTCTTCCATCTATCAATCAAAGCATGTAGTTGTTAGGATTAACCATAGACATAAATAATAAATACATCCAAATATAACCAATATCATAAAATCAAAAAATCAAAAAGAAGAGAACACAAGACACCGAGATTTAATGTGGTCCACCCAATCTCTAGGCTATGTCCACCAAACAACAAGTCAAATATTATTACTATCTAGCTATTACAACTTGATTACAATTTGTAATGCCTTATAGCTCAATACTACCACAAGAGGTAATTATCACATCATATCTTATGAAATCCCTAACCCGAAGCCATTTTATAGAAGTATTTTTGTCATTTTAGGGATAAAATTAATTACAACATGTCAGCCCAAAAATCCTGATAAAGTAGCCCCAAAAATAAATCTCAGGGGCTCCGTCCTAAACTTCTAATAGTCATGGGCTATCTTCCATGAATGTAAAGGGGTTTACCACCCCCAAACCATTGCCCAGGGCCTGACCCGACCCTAAATCCCACCAAGGAATTACAGTACTTCCTGATTAGTCACCAAACTAACAATATTCATCAACTACTTCACTCGAATACCATTACCTTTATCTACTATTGTAACATTTGATATAAAAATTTTGAGGCTTGCACAACCTTTTCAACATCTTTGTCAGTTTCTACCAAGAGGATTCGTCAATCAACCCATAATCAATCGACATACAAGTTTTTGTAAATTCTATACCACCATATCTATTCCAACATGTATTTTTCATGTAACTCTTGAACCTCCAAATTCCAAAAGGTTGAACATCCCAAAATTTATCTTCTTTATTTCCTTCTTTGTGAAAATGAAAATATGTAATACATTCTTTACTTATATTCATTTGTTTAAACTTATAACACTAGAAATATCAACTATCTCTCAAAATCTTAAAATACTTTTTCTAATATAGAATAAAATAAATATTTTTGAATTTTTTTTTTTGATGCAATTAATGTTTTGATTTTTAATTTTTTTGTAAGACAATAGAAAAGCTAATTTTAGAACAATATAAAAGGTCATATTTTTCCTACTCTTAGGCTCATAGCTCCTAGATCATACAAGGAAATTATTGTTATTAAGCATTACAAAATTTAGAATTAAATCAATGGTAACCTAGAAATGCTTTGAGCATTTTCTATCAAATAGAAATTAGATATTGTGAGGTTTAATTTTCCAAAATGTCAATTAAATTTGATTTTAAATAATTATAAATAAATATTTTTATGTAGATTAAAATAGCATATCTTGATAATATATAAGAAACTCAATTGAGAATTCTTCTAAGTAATGAATGCTTTGTAAAATCTTGGAAAAAAGTTCATGATAGACGTGTACTTTTCTTCAATGATTGAAGTTCTAATAAATACTCAAGAAGTTGAAATTTAAATTTTATATAGACATACATAGGTGAATGTATGCTTATGAGCAAGTCATGTAAATAGACACAATTCTTTCTAATCTTGGGGAATTTGCTTCTATTAAAGAGATAGGGCCTAGATTAGTAAGACCAAGAGATTTTAGAATGGAGGAAATTACTATCAAACTTGAAATCAATAAGCATTTCCCTATCAAATTTTGACAATGGTCACAAAATTTAAAAATCACCTTGAATCCCTACTCAAACAGCTCAATATCTTTAAAATGAAGGGTTGCAAGTAGGAAGACTCCAGAAAATGAGATAATGCCTTTATCATCTTAAAATTATAAGAGATAAAAGGCATAAGTGTCACACATGAAAACATTGACACTCAAACCTCTTTATGAATTTTATTGTTTCTTAATAAATTTATGGATTTAATACCTAATTAATAAATCTAGAGTAGCCACTTGTGAATGATACTTTCAAATGATTCACAATGGTAAATACCAAAAGTTTGTAGATGAACACATTTCTTAAGAATAAGCTTTTTAATTATTTCCAAATTTATATTTTCATTAGTACAAATAGAATAAATATTCTCATTAGAAAATTTGAGTTGGTAACCAAGTCTAGGATCTATAACATTTAAAGGAAGTTATAGAATGATGAATGACCTCTTTCAAAGGGATTTCATAAAAAAAGATTTATTTTACTCATTTTTATTCTCCATACACTAAGAAAGAAATCTATAAATATAGTAGTGAAATATTAGACAATACATCTATACCATTTAACAAAAATTATAAAACTATGAATGGCCTCTTTCAAAGAGATTCTGGTTAAAATATGATAAAACAAGAATTCATATGAAAGATTCGAAATATTTATTTTACCCATTTTTATTGTCCATACACTAAGAGAGAAAAGATAAATATTGCAGTGGAATATTGGACAATATGTCTAGGCCAAGAAAATATTATATTATGATGGATGGGTTTCTCCTTTTTTGAATTGTAATAAGAAAATACGTTAAGCCAATACATGGGATTGTTAAGAAATCTTCAATCATAGTATCTCATTGAGATATTTTCCCATTTGCATTAGCTTTACCATGTGACACTCATGGCTTGGAGAGAAATTTTTAATAGATTCAAGTGCACCAAAAGGACAATTATTTAAAATTTCGTAGTCCACCAAAGCTCACAAAAAAAATTCAACATCTTCATAAGGTGATTGTTTAACTCTTCAAAATGATTTTTGTTTTTAACCAACATTGTTATTGAAGTATTAGATAGCAACCAATAAAGATGGGGGGATGACCCCAATTAACAAAAAACATGAATAATTAGCCAGAGGTAACCTTCGAGTTATTGACCCTATGCCATCTTAAAAATTCAAAAAATAAAATATGTCCATAGAAGAATTGATGATAGTATCAGTCCTTAGTCTAACATACATAACAAACTGTAAAATAGACCAGCTGATCTTAAACAAAATGCTACTATTAATTGACTTAAGTT
This sequence comes from Cupressus sempervirens, assembly GCA_028749045.1. Taxonomy (NCBI): domain Eukaryota; kingdom Viridiplantae; phylum Streptophyta; class Pinopsida; order Cupressales; family Cupressaceae; genus Cupressus; species Cupressus sempervirens. The sequence goes on from CM053787.1 coordinate 206,019,098, forward strand.
ACATAAAACTAAAACCCCATTGGGTACCAAGTTCATAGTAATGACATTAAAAACCTACATAGAAATAAAATACACCAAAAGCAAGGCTGGCTACCCTCTTCTTGCCCTTGCTTGTCCTCCTTCTTTTCCTAAGGAACATCCTTGTTCGCAACCTCCCCCTACACCTTAACCAGTTTGTCCAGGATGGTCTTTAGCCAGTCCTCTACTAGAAATCCATAGATGGATCGGGTGGTCTATGTAGCTTTTCTTGGGTCCTTCTCCTCCTTATTAACCTAGAAGAAGTATAAGGTTGTTTCCACAGAGTGCATGACCTTGGTAGAAAATTTGACCAAATTTTGAATCTTTGGCAGATACCAGTTTGATTATTAGCTAGATCCTTTATAGATTGTTCTAGCCTTTCCAATCTGACCTTACTATGATTGTAATTCCTTTTCTCTTAGTATCTTTGTTGGTTTCTTTCCTAGGGGAAGTGATATCCTCCCCCCACTTCTCACCAGGGTAGTCTCTAGGGTGTCAGTGATATGGGAAGGGCTAAGAGGGTTGGGGGCAGACTTGTTGTCATTAGGCAATCTCTTCATTCTTGCAAGTTTGACATCATTGTCGGAAGACTCAGAGGTGGAATCATGCTTGGGTGGGGGGGACTTAAATTTATCTAACTAGAGATGTTTACTGGTTCTCTTGGTGCTCAATGTTCCCTTCCTAGTATTCGAATCTGGCTCTATGAGGCTGATTTTAATCTCAAGTTCCATTTTGACTTCCATGCTAGGGGTTTTCTTGATCTTCTTGTGGCTAGGGCCAAGGCCTAGGTCCAAGGAGACTTAGGGGGTGACAGAGGCCAGAGGGTTAACCAAAAGAGGCAGGTTTTGGGCTAGGTGTTGGATATACAATTTGATCATAAGCCCTTGATGGATAAGGTAAAAAGTTTTGCCCTCCTAATTTTTGCATTTGATTGGTAAGAGGCCAAAGCTAGGATTAATTATTATGTGTTGTGATTAATAATAATTATTATTTATTAAGCTAAAGTAGAATCAAACCCAAGACCTCTTCGATAAGAGGCTCACAATTTACTGTTGTGTTGTAGACTCTTGCCTAGTAAACTAAAAATTATTGACCCAAATAGTATTTTCGTATATAAATTTCAAATTATAAAATGATATTTATTCCTATTAAAATCCAAAGGATCTTAATCTCTATGAATTAGGAAAAATTATATTTAGTCAGTTTTGTCTCTATAAATGTTATTTATCAGTCAGTTTTCCAATCACCTAAAAGACAACCTTTAGGCATGAGATAGGTTTATATGAACACCTCACAACTTTTGATTGGCCCCTTCATCTTTTTTGTTCATAAATCAGTCTTCTATTTTAATCTCCGAAATCATAGGCATCTCTTGAGATTATTCATTATTTTCTAATAAATTAGTATTCCTTCTCCTTTCTTGATCTAGGTCTCTCTCAAATTTTCACACTAATAACATCATCCAATATTGACAGGTAGACGAAATTGCAATCAGTCCTAATCCCTTAAACTCTAAAATAACATTCATTCAAATACATGGGTTTAATGGATACCTTGAAAACAAATATGACTGCAAACCCTAATGCGTTGATACATTATAAAAGCAAGGGTATGGAAGATTTTGCTGAGATTAACAAAGGATATCTGAAAATCCCATCAAGATCAACCGATCGTAGGATAAACTCGTTGGTTTCTTTTTACTTTACCTAAGCATTAAAGCCTTATATTTGGAAACATGAATTAAGAAACCCAACATATTTTTCGTTGCCCTTCCGCATAAACTTCTCTTCTTTTAAATAACATAAATTTAATTTTCAGCCCATTAGAAATTCTCCAAGGCCATTACAATCCAAGATTTCGTGTTTCTTGAGAGAAAAAAAACGAAACAATTTAAAACCTTTAGAATGACGAATCATTTCTTTATGAATACAAATTCTAAGGCATAAGATGAATTATTCTTTATGAAAAAAATTCTGAAGCATGCAGAACAGTGAAACTACACGCAGTGAGGATACTTGTATTTCATGCTGAAGGTAGCTACTAATAACATAAACACTAGAATCAATGCCTACAGCACACTAGTAAAAGATCTGTACGTTATTTTTTTACTTGTACAAATAGATATCTCCGGTCAAGCTCCAAAGAAATGTTGTTAAGTTTCCTTAGGATGTAAACAACAACAATAATAAGCCCACATATGGCCGCCACCACCACAATAATCACAATAACTAATTGACTGAACTGGGTTCCCGATTTAGAGGAATCTTCAAAATTATAGTTATTGTATGGATCATATAGATGGGGAAAAGGAGGAGGTGGAGGCTGTTGAAGACATGGAGAAGGCTGAGAAGGTGGTGTAAATTGCACTTCACCAGGCGGAGGTGGTGTAAATTGTAATAAAGCTGGTGGAGGTGGTGGAAACTCAAATGCAACAGGTGGAGGTTGTGGAAATTGTAGTGAAGTGGGCGGAGGTGGTGGAAGAGGAAGAGGACTAGGGCTGTTCTCTTGTGCTTTACAAGCATGATGGTCTAGAAAACTGAAAGAAGCTCCCAGTCCAAACACCACTAACCAAGCGAGATCAAGTTTCATTTCACCTAATGAAAAAGAATCCTCTCAGTCTTGAGAATTCAGAGCAATACACTTTCTATTAATAGTGGCGATCAGAATCTCAACTAATCTCTTCAGCAGTACTGAGATGGAAAATTTCCCACAAAAACTGGTAGTTGTATTTTAAATCGAATGGTATATTGTGACTCGAAGCAAATCACTTTTATATACCTGCTCTTTTTGAAAGTTCTTTGTCTTATTCTGTCTATCTACCTCATAAATGTGATTTCAGCCACCTACTAGTTATGATTTGAGAACTTGTTAGTTTTTATTCACCTACTTGTTGGAAAAGTATATAGCAAGTAAAGAAAGGACCATTGTAGACATTGTTTTTAAATACTTAAAATTATCCAAAGTTTATAATACCATTATTACAATCATATGGCTAAAGCTATTATGAGGTATATTATTCATGAGAGTCATTTTACCTAGTATTTTTGGTTATCACATTATGTTATTTAATCAATTTAAACATAAAAAGATGGTCTCTATGTTGTACTACTTTTTTTAAAGCTATTATTAATGAGCATAAAAATAAAATTAAAAAAGTTACATAATCTTTTATGAAGTGCTAATATTTCTCATTATAGGATATAGTAAAGGTGTGTTTACACCTTAGCATATCTCTTGTAGTCCAAATGAAAGACCAAAATTTGCACAAAATGTTAATGTGCATTACTTGGATATGTCCATGGACTCTCAAGGCACTTCTTTTGATAAAAAAATCATGTGAGAAATCAAAAGAATTCCAAAAGAGGTCAAACAATTTATACAAGGGAAAAATGGAAAGAAGTTGTACTGAGATGGGATTGAGAACAAATGACAAGCTGTTGAATCCAATATTTTATACACCAATTGTTGTTATAATTTTAATCTAATGTTATTCCTATTGGTGTCATTAATAGTTGGCATTGTTGTCCATGGAATATCAAGGCACTTCTTTTGATGAAAAATCATGCCAGAAATCAAAGCAATTCCAAAAGAGGTTAAACAATTTATACAAAGGAAAAATGGGAAGAAGTTGTCTCTAGATGGGATTGAGAACAAATGAGAGGATGTTGAATCTAATATTTTAGACACCAATTATTGTTATAATTTTAAACTAATGTTATTCCTATTGGTGTCATTATTAGTTGGCATTGTTGTCAACATATGTGATGCATAGATGTGGCTCATTTAAGGTTATGTTATTTTGCTGTTTAACTAGTGGTGTCGGTGTATTGGTAGAAGTGTTCACAAAATGATGTGCTTTAAATATTTATTCTTATATGTAGTTGTGATAGTGCTTAGTGTGCAACATATAATGAGTTCATTGTTTGGGTTTGATCCTATTTGGAACATATGACGAATATCGATGATAATGACTTTAGGGGTGGATTTAATCATATTTCTTAAATTCAAGTTGTAAACCCAATTATATTAGCTGCTAGTCTCTTTCACACTTAAAGGTATTTACCTGCATTAATAGTGAGTAAAATAGTAGTAAGAAAACAAATAGCAATCAATTTGAAAATTTCAACTTCACCATCATTCATTTTCTGTGAATTATTTTCTATGTTGTTTTTCCTAGTTTGAGTTGTATGTGAACTCATGTGTTAGTTTTTTTCCTTTCATGTTTATGTCTATTAGAATTTTATTTTTTTATTTAAGTACTTTGATTAGTAAATGTCTAAGAAACTATTTGTCAGTAGCTCATTTACCCCCAAAGTCATTTGGCGAATTCAACAATTGGTGTTAGGGTTAAGTTTCTTAGCAAAGAGCTTACCAACATATGATAGATCAAATCAAACATAAATTTAATATTCCTATGTGTGATAGTTTTGAATACTATTCATTAAAAGAGAATATGAGAGTATATGTGATCTCAATCTATTACCTCACCTAAAGAGTATATTTTTCCTCAAAATGACCTCAGTACTTAATATGATTTCACAACATTGAAGAAGATTGCAAAATCAAGGTACAAAATTTTGAGTTCTTTATCAAAAACTAAGTTAGATAAGGTTATTTCATTGAAGACTTCTTATGAAGTTTGAGAAAAGTTGAATCAGATTTATGAAAGAAATGATAGAATATTCATTTAATAGATATATCTAGAAAATATCAGTTTATACTAGAAAATATAAACATGATATTTTACTAAAAAAATTCTGTTAAACATTGAGTAAAATGTGCCAACCTCAAAACATGAATTGGAGACATTTGAAGGATCACTGCTATTATGCTCATGGTCATGGATAATACTAGTATATATTCTCCATATTTTTGTTATGCAAGATAGCAATGCTCATAATAGTTTTATAACTTTTATGGTTTAAATATTGTTGAGATACAATATCTTTCACCTAGTTCTTATTGTACTCCATCTTACAAAAATCTCTAATTATATACCCCTTTGAATATTATTTAGAGACACAATCACAAATCGATATCTAAATTTTTAAATTGATAAAAAATAATGCAAAATCATGGTTGAATTATAATAATTCATTTTTTTTTCCACTATCAATGTTCCAAAGGAAAATCTTTTTAAAACCAAGTAATGAGAAACAACAAATGGAAGGATTTGTGCACATATTAAGGTAGGATCCCCAACTATGAAAAAGATGAGGACTTTGGTAGGTAACAAGATGACCTAGAAATTACAAGAGAGATACACCTAGAAGGACCAAGGTGCTAGAGAAAAAATCATATTGAAGTTTTGTGGAATCTTGAAAAGTTACAAATAATTTGAATTCTATGAAATTTAGAGGTAGGTTGGTTAGTTAGCCATTAGTATTGGTATTTCTTGATAATTTGGTTGTGAAGGTTTAGGGTACTTTAAATTTTTTTTCAAGGATTATGGAAATTTTGAAAACCTTGAAGGATGTGGATCCTTATGTATCCTTGTAAGGTTTTGGGTTCATTTAAAAAATTCTTTTCTTACACTTTGTTAGGGAAACATTGGCTATTCTAGCTCTATTGTTTTTTATTATGCTAAATTTAGTGTCTTATATTTTGTTGTATAGGGATTAGGGCCCTTTAACATTGCTAAACTAATAAAAAACTAAAGAGAAACAATGAGAGATGATATTTTTAAAAAGTTGAATTACAACATTACATTTGAGAAATTTCTCATCTCCATGGTCATGTAATGTCATGAATCTAAAAAGAAAATTCTACAGACTAATTCATGGTCCTTGTTTATTCTTGATCATAGGACTTGTTACCACCACAATTTTATATGTCTCCATTTTCATATCATAACCTAAATATAACCAAAGTGTTTTGCACACCTAATTCATTTTCCTTTTTTAATTTGTATCATGTTCATAGGTTCTCTAATGCTCATTACCATTATAATATCCTACTACCAAACAAATCAAATGAAAATATAAAACAAACTTACTTGACATTCACCTTTCCACCCCAGTCACCCTTAAACATCACACATTAAAAAGAAAATTAAACTTGGAAAAAATAAGTCAACTTTGACTATTCAAAACTTTTATTATTGAAATGAAATTTAACATGATGCCAACCATCCTATTTTAATTTTCTTGAAACAAATACATACTTGGTTTAAGTCCTCACCTATCTCTGGAACAAATTTTACCATATAAATTGCTTCGATCTTTGATAAAACTAAAATTAAGAAATTCAATGTACCAAGAATAATTACGAGAATAATTACACTAGTAATAGGAGTAGCATTATTCTGATATAAGGTTGTAGTAATAATCAGCTGTACAAAGTTAAAACTATTTATATTTGATTATTTCTTCAGTCTATGAGATCCTATCTGTAAACCACCAATTAAGTGGGAGTTGAGTACTTAGCCTTGTAGTCCTTCCAGAGTTGATCGACAGATTTCCCCGTGAGAGCATTAAAGTATGTGACGTCCCATCCAGAAGCCAACTTAGCGTTCATCTTGGCAACAAAACCAGGCTTAACGCTCTCACAGTACTGTAAGAAATAGGCAGTAATCTCATACCCATGGTCCCATCTGTCCCCACTGCCAGGCTTAACCCAATGAGGAGGAGCCAACCCTGCAGTCAGCCTCAAATTGTCAGCAACGCCTTACTGCCACACGTGTGTCATCTCGTGGTACAGAATTCCTCGTATCTCCGCCTTCACATCTTTGGTGTAGTCTGCAACATACTCTGCACTTAAGTGGATTTCGTCTCCAATCGTATACGCGACTCCACTCATGCTTTCCACAATCAGAGTAACTTTGCTCACCTTCTTCCTACTCGAAGCTGATTTCTGGCGGAAAGTGTTCCAGATAAATTTAGTGGAGGAGTTCATGATTTCCAGTGCACCGCCATTGCCGATCTCTTGATTGAATCGATTGCCGCCTGGGGTTCCTTGTGCCGAATTAGTGAATTCGAATTCCAATGCTTCAACAGTGCGCTCAATTATTAATGTGACACCCAGCAGGAATAACATGAACCGAAATCTTGCAGCCATTTTTGAAAAATCACTCAAATTTCTAAGAGAAATTCACTGATTATCATAACAAGATTATATTATCGATAAGGAGTGAAGTAGATATTATGTAGGCCTTTTCTGGTCAACACAATCTCTTCCATTATATCGTGGTAAAGCCACTAGCCCACCTCACCAGTGGAAATAATAATTACGTTCCGCATTAGTTTAAATCATTCTATGCAAGATTGTGTATTAATGTGGTCTTTTTAAAATCTAATTTGATCTTTGTCCTCCACAATTTTCTTCATGTATTTCTGTCTGGATTGTGGTCTGTACTGCATCTTATCCACGTCACTTTCATCTAGAAGGATACAATTTCAAACTGGACTTCAGCCTTTGGAGGTGGCACTTCAAATCCTCTTAAAAGAATAATGTGAGTGGGATGCCATCATTACATGCAGCCTCTAGGATTAGAGGCAGGGACTTTTAATAAAATACTAAAATATTTCGATGGGATACCATCTTATCTCTAACTTTTTTTAGTGGAATACCATCACAGCTTGCACTTTCTATGATAAAAAGCAGCAGACCAATAATAACATTTGTAGGCCCACTACTCTTTTCGCTATGCAATATGAAAAGTATGGGCATTTATCATCTTTTTGGATTCTTGTTATGGCATTTTACTAATAAAAAGTAGTGTTGTATTTATATAGGCTTTGAAAAATAACTTTAAACGACTTTGGTTTGGAAAAGATTTAAGTGAGATGGACATACGATCTAACTGAAAATACCAAACTTTTTTTTTTTTTTTCTTCAAAGGAAAAACTAAGTTGGAGAAGATGTTTGAAATTCTTATTTCAATTTGAACGAAACGTATATATTAACAAATAAATATTGTTTGTTTATATGATTATAAAAGAAAAAAGTTAATAATATATTATATGTTCAAATATGTTTAACTTTTGATTGAAATATTTTACATTTACAAGTAAATTTATTTTGTCAATTTATTAACTATTTTTCATATTAAAATAATTTAAAAATACTTAATTAATTACTATTTCTTAATGGTAAATGTTCTATTACATTTATTACAATATTTTGACTAGGCATTATATTATTTATGAACTGATTATTTAGTTATATGTATATTTTAAAAGAGTGTGCATGTGTGTGTATACATATGCATAAACATATACATATACATATTAAATTATAGGAGAAAATTTTGATTAGAGAAAATTTGGTTTTATAGGGACCAAGATCCAAATTTTACCAAAAAAAGGTTCATGATATTGAAAAAGTAAATATTCACTACATAGATAAGACCAGAGTACCTACCAAAAGACAAAACAAAGGAACACATCCTTAGGAAAATTTGTAGATACTTTACAAGAAACATTTTTCATCTAATAATGTCAATAGTAATGTCTCTCACCTTTCTAGAACGAGGATCCAAAGGATTCAAAGTATCTAGTTTTTTACTATTTATTCTCATGGTTGGATGTGAGTTGGTCTTTTCAACCATAGAGTTTTACATGTTTTCCACTCCTTTATCTAGACTTGTTTATTTTTTCCTCAGCTAGAAATTGTTAGAATCATATGTAATGTTTCTAGAATGGGAAGTAGAGGAATTATCTTTAAAGAAATCATGCTCAATTTTGACTTGTTGATTAAGTTTCCTCATATTCTCATTGGTTTCCTAGAATAGATTTTTACTAACAAATACAGCTTTATTCAACATGATCTCATTGGAAATTTGGCTAAGGAGATTTTTTAGAGTTGTAATTTCTGGAAACATATGATTTCTATAAAGAGGGAAAACTATATTATAAAGTTTTGTGAGTGAAGACTTCAAAAAATGTCTAAGTATTGTGAAGGAAATTAATGAATAGTAGTAGATATTGTTTTGGGACCCTTCATTCAAAGAACTTTATCATATGTGTAGTTAGGGAAATATAGAATAGGAATATAGAGCATATCTACAACATCACAAAATATTTGGAGATTTATGGATTTTTTTTGAAGTATAGTTTATTAAAGGAAGAATTGAGAAGTTGATAGAGTAAATGCGTTTTAGGCAAGAGATTGCTTTTGTTTACCAAAATAATGACTTAACAAGGTTGGGATGAAATTCTAGATGTTAACCCACACATGGAAAAAGTTAATTTAAAATATTTAGCAAAATATGAAGCACCAAGACCAACAAGATGGAAGAACTTGGTATAAAGAAAGACATTTTTGTTTGTAATAAGTGCGGCATTGTATTGTAATGATAATATTTGAATGTGCACTTTGTATAATGAGTATTGATGTGAATTAGATAATACTAAAGTACAAATGTATGATCACCTTTTGAGTATTTTACATAAAGGACATATCAAATATTTAAGATACATCATTGTGTAAAAGGTTTTTGTATCAATAAATTTTGCATGTAGATTGTATTGTTGTATATGCATGTTTGGCAGTGGGCATCACATCCATAAAATTTCAATGCATAACACACTGATTTGGTTAGCCAAAAACTCTTCAAGATGAAGATAAAATTGGGATGGGGATGAAACCCACATATCTTTACTGTTTCAACAATAAAGTTAAATTGTTAAGGTTACAATGATTGACTGAAAGAAATGATCTGATTGGTGAAGGCTCTGTCATGTTAAAGACTATTAGGTCTTTCCTTGTTAGAGGGCTAAACAATTACAATAAAGTAAAGACTATGTTAGGAGATTTAAATGGGCCTATTAGGATCACTCTTTTAAGAGATTTTCTCTATCTTAGTTACAAAATAATTAATTAAGTACCTGACCCTCAGTATGCTTTATAATATGATTTTGGGTCTAAAATCTTTCTTTCATCTTTGATCTGATTCTCCTAATCTAATAAATTTGTTTAATCCTTCACTTCTCTAATCGCTCTCTATTGGATCTATCTTGTTAAATCCTTCACATGTGTATATCACCCTCACATTTCATCCTTCCATCTAGTTATATTTTATTTCATGATTAGAATCTTCCTTCAACAGACTTCATTAGAAGCTTCTAGATCTTGATAAATGGTTTAAACTTCATCATCTTTTTTCATTTATATCCCTCTTTTTGATTGGTTGAATTGTTTGCCTAGGGATCATTAGGTTCTACTAATGATGAATAATCAAAACCTATTCTAGCTCTACAGATATTAAAACTCATAGACATTTTGGAAAAATGATTCACACATGAGTTTGTGCTATTGCAAACTGACATATGGAAACTGCATTTCTCAATACTTAAGTTCTCTTATGCTTGGTCATGTATGTTGTTGCTATGATCCTATAAGTTTTTTTTTAATCTCAACACTTGATAACTTCTCAATATTCTTGGTCATCATTATATTACCTAGCTCATTCTATATTCCTTGACTCACATATCTTCTCGGTCTCTACTGAATGATCAAAAATCATTTCTCTAGTTGGTCTAAGTATTGTTTGCTCAACCTTTACTAGATAACTTGGTTAGAGTGATGACCTTGTAATCTCTCCTACTAAGTGACTTGCAAATGATTAAGTGTTTGGTCTCTAATAAAAAAAATAGGCTTAGATATCAACAATCTACCCCTTTGATATTAGTGGTAAAAACACATTGTCATGAAATCATTTCTATCAAAAATGCATTCACTCGTAAGACCAAAATTTGATTCTATGATTGATGCCTTCTTTTTCATAACTCTAATTCTAACTCTAACTCTCCCTTATTACTTCTTCCTTCTTATCAATTCCATCAATTATCCCTCTTATTTTTTTACTAATAGCAATTGGGGCTATTGGGATGAGTTCGAACTTCTCAAAAAAATTGATGACTTGCCACAATATTGGCATTGCCTTTGTTCCATTTGTCTTGTACCTTTGCCAAATTTTGAAACTGAATCTCTAGCTCACTAGCTAGGTCAAAGAATCATACAATGTGTGGAAATCTTTTTCTCTCTTCAAAATTTCCTTCACAATAGAAATAAAATTTTGAATTATATCTATGTATGGAAATAATTGAAGTTGAATTAGTGTCAACTTATTCGATATTTATGCATCTTTATTTGTGAGCTCAACTAACCTTGTCTAATTGAATGTAAGTTCACTAATTGAAACTGAACTTGAGTTGGTACTCTTTTTCTTAATAAGTAAACTTTGGATTTCATACTTACATGTAAAATCTCTAATGATCATGTAGTATCTGTTGTGAAGACATCTATATCACAAAATTTGAAGTATAAAGAATTTAGTGTTTTCAACTTTTTTTCCAATTCTATTATAGCTATAAAAAGCTCTATTTGGCATTGTACAAGGTCATGTGAGACTTTTTTGCAATACTTTATGCTCCATTCTACTTTTAGACCATTGTAACAACTTCTCATTTGTTTCTATGTCCTTTTTTTGAACTCTATCAACTACATATACTAGTTGATCAAAAATTGTACATTGACGATTTACCTTTGTATTACCAAAAATATCTATAAAAATGTCTTTGACAATATGTAGTACATGTATTCTTTTCTTTTCTTTCTTTAGTAATTCTTGTTTAAACTTTTGACTCAATAAGATATGCAGTTCATAAATTTTCTCTAAGGTAAGATTATTCAAATCATATATAGGTAATGTAATTACCTCATTAAGGTCTACTAACTCATCATCATCCTCTTCTACAAAATTCATAGCCAGAGGTCTTGAGGGTGTATCACTTGGTAGTGATAGTTGTAATTGCTTCCCTTTCTCACTTGATGTCTCCTTTGGTTGTTGCACTTGTGAATATCACTTGTTGTATAGGTTTCATTGGTGTAGGTTCTGCAGCCTTTGCACTTAGCATTTGAATGAGAGCTTGAGTTGCCTCTTGCTCTTTTTATGTCATTTCTTCATCTACCAAGTTTGTGCTTAAAACTTTCTTAGACTTTACTTCCATTTCCAAAATTTTCATATAAGTCATTGGTGGTGAAAATACAATCAATACCTTACCAATAACCTTAGCACTTGTAGCCTCTATAACTAGTGTGACCATAGCATCATCAATCTTCCTAACTTCAAGCTTTTGATACTAAATTACTTGTAATGGAATTGGATTTGTACAGAGTTCTCTTGAGTCCTTCATAAATCCTTGGATTTCCTCTTCAATGAGCACATTTGGATTTGGTGAAGGGATGTCAGTATCATATTCTATTGTGATAGTATCCTTTGGTTCATTTTCACTAATAAGCTCTTCAATTTCTTCTACTAGCTTGGCTACTTCCTTCTTGTCTTCATCTTCAACTTTTGTAGCATATTGGCCTTCCCTCACCTCTATAGTTGGAATAATTAGTCTAAATAATTCTTTCCAAAATTTAATATTTTATTCATCAAATCTAGTAGCCAAGCTTCTTAATAAAATCTTTAAGATATATACACATATGTGTCTTTCTGATGCAAGTAATGGGTATTAATCACTAGGTTATTCCTAATAACCTTCCTTAAAATTCTCCTAAGTTTAGTAAATTTATAATATCTTCCTTAGGACATACTCAAGACTAGAGTGGTGGTGATTGGTCTTCTCAACATTCCCACTTTACCTCCCAATACCATCTCTATCTTCAAAGTATCCATAAGCTTATAAAAAGGAAACCAAATCTTGTCCTCAGCTCACTCCCTTGCACCCTCTAATAAACCTCTTTATACTCTTTTCCATCATTTCACCAATTTTCATGTCACTTTGATAGGTTTTGAGCTTCCTTCTAAGGCAAAACTACAAGTTGTTCTAAGAGGCCTAATAAGGGCCCTTTCCTAGTAGCCTTGTCCAACCCAAATTTTAACCAACCTCTCAAAACTTCCAAAGAACTCACTTGAGTAGCTCCAAAATATCTAATGATATGTGAAAACCTTCTATAAAACACAATATGGTTTCTAGGTCAAGTCTCCTGACCCCTTAATAATTGAGCCCTACTTTAGGACTAAATAGGGCTAGTACCATTGCTTGTGTAAATAGTGTTGGAAATGATTGAAAAAGATCATGAGAGAGATTGTTGGAAATGACTAAAGAGATTATACATAAAAACTAATGGAACTGGTAAAGAATGTTCTCAATCATTGTTTTGTCATTGATGTCAAACTTGCTACTTGCAAGAATGACAATTCCTTTAGTGATCCAAATACTATCAATTGGTTGATTGACAAGGAGCAGGCAATTAATAAGATGTAACTAGAGTACCTGGAGAGAGGTTGAAGTTATGATGTTGTAATGAAATACAAGGATCAACTAAGCCATTGATGAAAAAGTGTATTGATGACATGCTCTAAGACACAGAGAATGGGCACACTGAAACATATCAAAGATGTAAGGTTTTAGCTAAGTCATTTGTAAAAGCTAACTAAGTTCATTAGAGAGAGAGAGTTGAGCAAGCAAGTCAGTGCTGAACAGATTCTTAGTTGAAGTCAAGCAAGTTCACTTTTAGAGAGTGTCGACTAAATATCAAGTGCAGAGCATGAAACAAGTGCTGAGTAAACATCAAGTGCCGAGCATGAAACAGGTGCCAAGTAAAGATATAGATGCCGAGTAGAAAAAAAGTGCCGAGTAAACATCAAGTGCCGAGCATGAAATAGGTGCCAAGTAAAGATATAGATGCCAAGCAAGATACAAGTGTTGAGTAACACAGAGCAAGCCGAGTATTAGTAAAACAATAATGCCGAGTTGCTGCATTATTTTGAAATTCAAGATTGGCTAGATCTGAGCCGACAAGGTTGTTACCTAGAAGTTTGTAAAGCAGATAGAAGATAAGAGTGATGAGCTAGTGGCACAGAACACCATGTAAAAAGCTTTTTAAAGAACACAACTGGATGCTAGACAAGGTTTCTAGATGAAGAAGAAATATGGGCTAGATACATTGTATCCTACCTAATACATTGAACCCCTAAAATTGTAGAGGGAGAATTGAGCGGGAAAGATATTTCAAATTTTTATTTAAGGAGTCATAAGGTCACAAAGTAGAAGAGTGGTGGTGAAAAGCATGAAATCATGAGCTACTAAAGAAAAGTGCTAAGGAGTAAGAGAACAAAGAATACTCTGTTTCGCTGGATGACCACAGATATGATTGCATTGGTTTGATGAGTAAAGAAGACTCAAGGAAACAAAGCTTGAGAGGAAGACAAGCTAACAGAACTAAAGTGATTAAAAGCCAAGGAAAGGATTGAGCTAAAGTGTGATCTGTAATCTGCAAGTTATGTTGTAAGTTGAATCAGATCAAAGCTATTGTTGTTACTTTCTAGTAAGTGTAATAGTTAAGATAAAACCTATTGACTTAGGTTGGTTTAATAGCCATGTTGTAAATCCTTTAGCATGATGACATTCCAAGTGAATGTTCCAAAGTCCTTTAACCAGGCCCATTCCTAATTGTTTGGTGAAATCCTCTAACAAGGTCACATTTAACAATGTGTTGTAGCCTTTAACAGGGCAGGCTTTTCATAGGGTAGACCATCAGAAGTGGTTAAAATCAATTGCGCAGTTATTTTGTGAGTATCATCCTCACCCCAATTTTATCTACTTAATTCTGGAGGGTTTCTAGGTTATCAAATTATTAGTGTTATGTTGTGATGCATGTTTACTTTTCTTAATTGTTTCAATATTTAAATTGCATGCATGATAAGTTCAGTTATGCACCATTAAGGATTTGTAGAGAAAAAAAAAAAAAGGAAGTTTTATTATGGCATTTGGACCTTGAATAATTGATTCACCCCCCCTCTCAGTTATTCTAAAGAATTATAACAATTGGTATCAGAGCCTTGGCTGTTGATTTAGTTTAAAAGACCAGAAGCAGAAAAGATCAAAATGCCTAAGAGAGAAGCTCCCAAGCTCAACAAAGACAACTTTGTTGCTTGGAAAAGCTTGATGAAGCTACATCTTGGATCCATAGGAGATTATGCCTGAAACTCAATTGATACTGAACATGTTGATCCAACTGGTGCTCCTACTGCAGAAGATTTAAAAAACAAACAGGAACACAATCAAACAATGCTGGAAATTGCTTCTGCAATCAACTATGCTAAATTTGATGACGTCAAAGGATGTGACACTGCATTCAAAATGTGGAAAGCCCTATTTGAAATTTATGGAGGAGATCAAAATGTCCAAAGAGAAAAAAGAGAAAGTCCCAGAGGAAAGTTTGATGATATGAAAATGGAAGAAGGCGAGAATGTTGTTTAGTATGTTGCTAGAATCAAGGAAGTGGTAAGTGCAATAAGGTGCTTGAATGGTCAATTAGATGATGATACTATTAATAGTAAGTTTTTAAGAACCTTGCTCCCTATTTATTCTATTAGAGTATCAGCTATACAAGAGCTAAGATGTGTGTCAGGAAACAATCTAAGTTTTGAAGGCATAGTAGGTAGACTCACTACATTTGAGTTATCTAACTTTGATAACTACAGACCTGAGAATGTTGAATCTGCTTTCAAAGCCAAGCTATCATTAAAAGATGTTGATCAGGTGAAATCAAAGAAAGAAAGAAGAAAGAAATATGTATCCAGTGACAGTAGCACTAATGAGGAAGATATGGAACAATTGGAAGCGCTACTAGCTAGAAGATTTCACAAAAGCAAAGGAAAATTCAAAGGTAAGATGCCTATCATTTGTTTTAATTGCAATGAAGTAGGACATATTGCTGCAAGGTGTACACAGAGAAAGGAATACAAGGAAAGAAACAAGTACAAAAATAGAAGAGAAGATGATAAGAGAGGTTACAAAGACAAAGGCAAGAAGTGCTATATTGCTAAAGAGGATTCTGATGATAATGATGATGAAGTTGTTTATGTGGCCATGAAGGACCAATCTGATGAAGAAGAGCCAACAACACTGGTAACATGAATGAACAATAATGATAAATGGATCATAGATAGCGGATGCTCACATCACATGATAGGAGACAAAAGTAAGTTTGTTAACTTTACTCAGTATGATAGAAATTGTGTCAAATTTGGTAATGATGCTCCATGTCAAGTCAAAGGAAACAGTACCATTAAGCTTACAGAACAAATTTCATGTGATAATGCATACTATGTTGAAGGACTAAACTACAATTTGCTAAGTGTCTCACAGTTAGGCAATGTAGGTTACAAAGTAGAATTTTGAAATAAAACTGCAAAAATATATGATACTGATGATAGACTGATAGGAAAATGAGATCAAACAAGAAGTAATCTATTTTATCTTGATCTGAAAAATACCTCTTGTCTCGTTGCAAAATTTGATGATGTGTGGTTATGGCATAGAAGGCTATGTCATGTCAACTTTGATAATCTAGTCAATATTAGTGAAATGAAGAAAGTTAGAGGTTTACTTAAACTAAAGAAATCTGACAATATCATGTGCAAACAATGTCAGCTAGGAAAGATGACCAAGTCAAGTTTTAAAAGTAAAAACTATACATCTAAAGAAGTACTTGAGTTAGTCCATACTAACTTATGTGGTCCAATGGAAGTACAAAACTACAAAGGAGACAAATATATAATGTTGTTTGTTGATGATTATTCCAAAATGATGACTGTTATGTTTTTAAAGCAAAAATTTGATGCCTTTCAAATGTTTAAGTGGTACATGTGGCTAGAGTTGAAAAGGAAACAGGAAAAAGTTTGAAATGCCTGAGATCAGACAAAGGTGGTGAATTTACATCAAATGAATTCAAGATATTCTGCAATGACAAAGGAATCAAAAGAAAAACATCAGCCCCAAGAACTCCCCCACAAAATGGAATTGCTGAAAGAAGAAATAGATCTGTGATTGACTGCGCTAGAACATTAATGATGGAAAAGACTGTTGCTCTAAAATATTGGAGAGAAGCTATAAGTGTGGTTGTTCATACACTAAACCGAGTACAAGTCAAGAAAGGTACAAATGCAACACCTTTTGAAGTATGGTATGGTCACTCACCCAATGTAAAGCATTTCAAAGTATTTGGCTACAAATGTTTTATTCTTAAAGATGCTAGAAATGGAAAATTTGATGCAAAAAGTGATGAATGCATATCCCTTGGTTACTCCACTAGAAGTAAAGCATACAAGTGTTTAAATACTAACATTGACAAAATTGTGGAAAGTGCAAATGTAAACTTTGATGAGCATGCAGATCTCCAAGTTGAAAAACTAAAGAAAATGGATGACTATAGAACCTTTGTGTATTCTTATGAAGGAATGCCCATTGAAAAAGATACCATCAATCAAACGGGGATTCGATAACAAGTTTTAGTTTCAGCTAACTCTCAACTCGTGAATGTCAAGTTGCATTCAGAAGCTGAGTTGCATTCAGAAGCTTAGTTGTAGAATGAAGAAAATGCTCATTCTGACTCTGAAGTTAGTATACATGATAGAGATGTAGAGCTACCTAACAATGAAGTGCATAGTTATCCTGAATTTGAAAGATCAAATATGGAAACAAGGATAGAACCAAGATTGTCCAAATATGTGAAGAGGCATTAGGCTATTGAACAAATAATTGGTGACAAAGATGCAAGACCAATGACAAGGAATAGACTAAAAAATGAATCATGTCTACTAAGAAAAATTGAACCTAAGACAATGTATGATGCATTACAAGATGGTCACTGGTATAAAGCTATGGAAGAAGAAATTGATCAAATTAAGAAGAACAAAACTTGGAATTTAGTTCCCAGACCAGTTGACAAAAATGTGATTGGTACCAAATGGGTATTCAGAAACAAGCTAGATGAGAATGGAGAAATTACCAGAAACAAAGTCAGACTAGTATGTAAAGGTTATGCTCAAGAAGGATTAGACTATGAGGAAACATTTTCCCTTGTTGCAAGAATTGAAGGAGTAAGAACTTTACTT
This sequence comes from Cupressus sempervirens, assembly GCA_028749045.1. NCBI lineage: Eukaryota > Viridiplantae > Streptophyta > Pinopsida > Cupressales > Cupressaceae > Cupressus > Cupressus sempervirens. Next base: position 206,036,970 of record CM053787.1, read on the forward strand.
TCATATGCTACATATAAAGGTTTTAAAGTCTATTAGATGGATGTAAAGTCTACTTTTCTGAATGGCATATTGGAAGAGGAAGTCTACATTGAACAACCGGATGGTTTTGTTGATGAAAACAACAAAGATATGGTTTGTAAACTACATAAAGCACTCTATAGTCTGAAACAAGCACCTAGAGCATGGTATGAGAGATTTCACAAGTATCTAGTGGAAATTGGATTTGAAAGAACTGATGACAACAACAACATGTATATCAAATTAGAAGAAGGTAAGGACATTATTGTATCTGAAATCTTTGTAGATGACATAGTGTTTGGAGGAAAGGAAGTGCTTTGCAAAAGTTTTGCTAAAAAAATGAAACATGAATTTGAAATGTCTATGTTTGGAGAAATCAAATTCTTTGTTGGATTGCAAGTACATCAACTAAAACATGGTATATTTATGACACAATCAAAGTACATCAAAGAGATACTTAAAACATTTGGATTAGAAGATTCCAAACCCGTAAGCACACCAATGGAAACAGGAAATAAGCTATCCAAAAATGATGTGTCAGCTGAAGTTAATAAAAAAAGTACAGATTCATGATTGGAAAACTACAATATGTTGTACATAGTAGACCAGACATAGCATTAGCAGTTGGAATAGTGGATAGATTCTCTACTAATCCCAAAGAAAATCATCTCATAGCAGTAAAAAGAATAATGAGGTATCTCAAAGGAATTGATAACTTTGGTCTATATTATAAAAAGAATGAAAAGTTTGAGCTCAATGCATACACAGATGCAAATTGGGGAGGTAACATTGATGACAGAAAAAGCACAAGTGGAGGGGCACTATTTTTAGGAAAAATATTAGTTACTTGGACCAGCAAGAAGCAAACATGCACGTCTCAATTCACTGCAAAATCAGAATACGTGGCAGCAGCAGTCAATTACACAAACATTGTGTGGCTCACACATTTATTGAAAGGAATGAAAGAAGAAGTAACCAAACCTGTGATATTGTATTGTGATAACACAAGTGCTATAAACATATCCAAGAATCTAGTAATGCATGCAAAAACCAAGCATATTGCAATCAAGTATCACTATGTCAAAGAATTGGTAGAAAACAAACAAGAGAAGATGGAGTATAATCACACAAAGGAACAAACTGCAGATATCTTCACCAAACCATTGTCCAAGGATGCCTATGAATATATTAGAGGCAAGTTGGGGGTAAGACCCCTAACTCAAGCAGTATAAAAATAACAAGGAAGATGCCCTGCATCAACATGAATAAATTATTGAAATATCAGAAGAATGATGTAGAGGATGATAGCAGGAGCAGAAACTCCAAATCAGTCACAAGCATGGTGATAGAGAGATAAAATATGAGATGCAAAGCCTATATTTAACATGTTAAAGATGCTACATCTTTGGCATTTATGTCAAAGAGGGAGATATGAAGAAATTGATCAAAATAAAAAAAATAAGAGAAAGATACTCATGAGGGAGATATATATGAAAGAGGGAGACTTATGAGAAGCTGAAAAGTAAAGATATATGATCAGTAGTAAAACTACAACAAAAGAGGGAGAAACAAAAAGTGGCAAAAAAATGTACAGAGGGAGAAATAGAAAGTGGCAGAAAAACTTATGTAACTAAGTTGATCAAATGATCAGTTTGGTTTGCCATCAATGTCAAAGAGGGAGATTTTTGAAAATGATTGAAAAAGATCATGAGGGAGATTGTTGGAAATGATTGAAAAAGATCATGAGGGAGATTGTTGGAAATAAATGAAGAGATTATACATAAAAAGTAATAGAACTGGTAAAGAATGTTCTCAATCATTGTTTTATCATTGATGTCAAATTTGCTACTTGCAGGAATGACAATTGCTTTAGTGATCCAAATTCTATCAATTGGTTGATTGACAAGGAGGAGACAATCAATAAGATGTAACTAGAGTACCTAGAGAAAGGTTGAAGTTATGATGTTGTAATGAAATACAAGGATCAACTAAGCCATTGATGAAAAAGTGTATTGATGACATACTCTAAGACACAGAGTATGGGTGCACTGAAACATATCAAAGATGTAAGGTTTTAGCTAAGTCATTTGTAAAAACTAAGTTCATTAGAGAGAGAGAGAGAGAGAGCTGAGAAGGCAAGTTAGTGCCGAACAGATTCTTAGTTGAAGCTGAGCAAGTTCACTTTTAGAGAGTGCCGAGTAAATATCAAGTGCCAAGCATGAAACAAGTGCTGAGTAAACATCAAGTGCCAAGCATTAAATAGGTGCCGAGAAAAGATATAGATGTCGAGAAAAAAACAAGTGCCGAGCATGAAACATGTGTCGAGTAAAGATATAGATGTCGAGAAGGATACAAGTGCTAAGTAACACAGAACAAGCTAAGTATCAGTAAACCAATAATGCCGAGTTGCTGCATTATTTTGAAATCAAAGATTTGCTAGATCTGAGTTGACAAGGTTGTTACCTAGAAATTTATAAACTAGATAGAAGATAAGAGTGATGAGCTGGTGGCACAGAACACCATGTAAAAAGCTTTTTAGCGAATAAAACTGGATGCTAGACAAGGTTTCTATATGAAGAAGAAATATGGGGTAGATACATTGTATCCTACCTAATACATTGAAACCCTAAAATTGGAGAGGGCGAATTGAACCGGAAAGATATTTTAGATTTCTATTTAATAAGTCATAAGGTTACGAAGCAGAGAGTGGTGGTGAAAAAGCATGAAATCATGAGCTGCTAAAAAAAAGTGCTAAGGAGTAAGAGAACAAAGAATACTCTGTTTCGCTGGATGACCACATATATGATTGCATTGGTTTGATGAGTAAAGAAGACTCAAGGAAACAAAGCTTGAGAGGAAGACAAGCTAACAGAACTGAAGTGATTAAAAGCCAAGAAAAAGATTGAACTGAAGTGTGATTTGTAATCTACAAGTTATGTTGTAAGTTGAATCAGATCAAAGCTATTGTTGTTACTTTTTAGTAATTGTAACAGTTAAGATAAAACCTATGGACTTAGGTTGGTTTAATAGCCATGCTGTAAATCCTTTAACAGGGTGACATTCCAAGTGAATGTTCCAAAGTCCTTTAACCAAGCCCATTTCTAACAGTTTGGAGAAATCCTCTAACAAGGTCACATTTAACAATGTGTTGTAGCCTTTAATAGGGCAGGCTTTTCACATGGCAGACAATCATAAGTGGTTAAAATCAATTGCACAATTATTTTGTGGGTATCATCCCCACCCCAGTTTTACCTTCTTATTCCTAGAGGGTTTTTGGGTTATCAAGTTCTTAGTGTTATGGTGTGATGCATGTTTACTTTTCTTAATTATTTTAATATTTAAATTGCATGCATGATAAGTTTAGTTATGCACCATTAAGGATTTGTAGAGAAAAATAAATAAATAAATTTATCATGGTATTTGGACCTTGAATAACTGATTCACCCCCCCCCCCCCCCCCCCCCCTCTCTCAGTTATTCTAAAGAATTATAATAAATAGACCTTCAATAGTGAAACCCAAACCTAAAATACCTTCTTAAAAACTTAGGGCTTCCTTCCAGGTATGTGCAGGATCATGGTGTACCAAACTATGGCCTTAAGTGGTAGTGAAAAATCAGCAAATCAAGGTTATGTCAACTCGACACGTAATTTTAAAGTGGTTATGAACTTTATATCAAAAAGTTGTAAGAAAATAATCTGTAGGAAATTGAATTTAGTTTCTAAAATACTAGGCCTTATCAAGAGAAAAGAATAATTGATTGGTCAAATGTTAGGATTTTAATGTAGTACTACAAAAATTTCAAGGCGACAATAAAAACTAGGTGTATGTCTAACCACCTTAATCAAAATCAAATGATAATATTTTAGCCTAGATATGGCACATATTTTTTGGTATTTTTATTTCAAATAAATAATTAAATATGAATTTTCTACCAAAACTTTTTCAAAAAAAAAACACTCGTGTCTGACCACCTTAACTAACATAAAATTTAATTTTTTTTTTCTTATACTAGGCAAAGTATAAAATGTGACACAACTTTTAGATTTAAAAAATGTTATACCGTTTGAAAGTTATAGCTGTTTTCCAATTAGTATGTCAATCAACACTTTAAAATAATCTTTGTTGAGAATTAACTAATAAATACTTATCAAACTCAAAATTTGATAGTAATTATATGGATGGAATCTCGAGACTGATATTAAAGAACACTTTCCGTTTCAGTCAATTTTGATCAAAATAACATTATCAGATGACTACTCGGAGTATGGGTAGAAATGGATCATAGGGTGCCCTATGACCCCCTTTGACCCATAAGAAGCATTCTAATATGTCCCTAGGGGCCCTAGGACTCCTACGGACATATGTCATCATGTAATGGGTCGAAGTGCCCTAATACCCACTTCTACCCATACTAAGGATTCTAATATGTCCCTAGGGTTCGTAGGACCCCAAGGGACATATATTGTCATGTAATGGGTCAAAGGGGGTCATAGGTCACCCTATGACCCCCTTCGACCCATATGAAGGATTCTAATATGTCCCTAGGGGTCCCAAGACCCCTAAAGACATATGTCATCAGGTAATGGGTCGAAGGGAGTCATAGGTCACCTTATGACCCCCTTCAACCCATATGAAGGATTCTAATATGTCTCTAGGGGTCCTAGGAACCCTAGGGATATATATGTCATCATGTAATGGGTCGAAGGGGGTCATAGGTCAACCATTGACCCCCTTTGACCCATTTGAAAGATTCGAACATGTCCCTAGGAGTCCTAGGACCCCTAGGCACATATGTCATCATGTAATGGGTTAAAGGGGGTGATAGGTCAAACTATGACCCTCTTCAACCCATACAAAGGATTCTAATATGACCCTAGGTATCCTATGATCCCTACGAACATATGTCGTCATGTAATGGCCGAACCTATGATCCCATTCGACCCATATTAAGCATTATAATATATCCGTAGGGGTCTTAGGACCCCTAGCGACATAGGTCATCATGTAATGGGTTGAAGGGGGTCATCGGGTGACCTATGACACCCTTCAACCCATTACATGATGACCTAGGTTCATAGGGTGACCTATGACACCCTTCGACCCATTACATGATGACCCCCTTCATTCCATAAAAAAGATTCTAATACGTCCCTAGGGGTCCTTGGACCCCTAGGGACATATGTGATCATGCAATGGGTCAAAGGGGGTCATAGGTCAACCTATGAGCCCCTTCGACCCATATGAAGCATTCTAATATGTCCCTAGGGGTCTTAGGAGCCATAGGGACATATGCCATCATTTAATGGGTCAAAGAGGGTCATATGTCACCCTATGACTGCTTTTGACTCATACGAAAGATTCTAATATGTACCTAGGGGTCTTAGGACCCCTAGGGACATATGTCATCATGTAGTGCGTCCTTTGACCCATACAAAGAATTCTAATATGTCGTTAGGGATCTTAGGACCCCTAAGGACATATGTCATCATGTAATGGGTCGAAGTGGGTAATAGGTCACCCTATAACCCCCTTCGACCCATATGAACAATTCTAATATATCCCTAGGTTTCCTAGGACCCCTAGGGATATATGTTATCATTTAATTTGTCAAAGGGGGTCATAGGTCAACCTATGACCCCCTTCGACCCATACAAAGGATTTTAATATGTCCCTAGGGGTCCTAGGACCCCTAGGGACATATGTCATCATGTATTGGTCAAAGGGGGTCATAGGTCATAGGGTGACCTATGACCCCCTTCCCTAGGGGTCCTAAGACCCCTAGGAACATATGTCATCAATTAATGGGTTGAAGGTGGTCATAGGTCGACCCATATAAAGTATTCTAATATGTTCTTAGGGATCCTAGGACCTCGAGGGATAGATGTTGTCATGTAATGGGTTGAAGGGGGTCATAGGTCAACCTATGATCCCCTTCGACCCATATGAAGGATTCTAATAAGTCCCTAGGGGTACTATGACCCTTAGGGACATATGTCATCATGTAATAAGTTGAAGGGGTTCATAGGTCACCCTATGACCCCCTTCGACCCATACAAAGGGTTCTAATATATCCCTAGGGGTCCTAGGACCCCTAAGGACATATGTCATCATGTAGTGGGTCGAAGGGGGTCATTAGTCACCCTATGACCCCCTTTGACCCATACGAAGTATTCTAATATGTCCCTAGGGGTCCTAGGATCCCTAGGGACATATGTCATCATGTAATGGGTCGAAGAGCATCATAGGTCAACCTATGACCCCCTTCGACCCATACAAAGGATTCTAATATGTCCTTAGGTGTCCTAGGACCCCTAGGGACATACGACATATGTCACCCTATGACTCCCTTTGACCCATATGAAGTATTCTAATATGTCCTTAGGGGTCCCAAAACCCCTAGGGACAAATGTCATCATGTAATGGCTCGAAAGGGGTCATAGGACAACTTATGACACCCGTCGACCCATACGAAGGATTCTAATATGTCCCTAAGGGTCCTAGGACTGCTAGGGACATATGTCATCATGTAATGGGTTGAAGGGGTTCATAGGTCAACTTATGACCCCCTTTGACCCATACGAAGGATTCTAATATGTCCCTAGGGGTCCTAGGACACCTAGGGACACATGTCATCATATAATATGAATGATTCTAATATGTCCCTAGGGGTCCTAGGACCCCTAGGGACATATGTTGTCATATAATGTGTCAAAGGGGGTCATAGGTCATCCTATGACCCCCTTCGACTCAAGGACATATGTCATCATGTAATGGTTCAAAGGGTGTCATAGGGCACGCTATCACCACCTTCAACCCATATGAAAGATTCTAATTTGTTCATAGGGTCCAAAGACCCCTAAGGACATATGTTTTCATGTAATGAATTAAAGGAGGTGATAGGTCACCCTATGACCCCCTTCGACCCATACGAAGCATTCTAATATGTCCCTTGGGGTCTTAGGATCCCTGAGGACATATGAAATTAGTTAATGGGTCAAAGGGACCTATGACCCCCTTCGACCCATATGAAGCATTCTAATATTTCCCTAGGGGTCCTGGGACCCCTAGGGACATATATATTAATATATACATTATGTTTATAGATTATAATACTAATAAGATAATATATTATTATATATTAATAACGTAGCTCATACTAATAATAATAAAATGTATTAATATTATATATATATATATATATATATATATTATATTTATAGATTAAAATAAGAATAACATAATATATTATTATATATTAATAGACTATATGTTATATCTTTATGTTACACACACACACACACACACACACACACACACACACACACACATATATATATCTTTACATAGTAATATAACTCAAATAATTGATAAGTCATAAATTAGAACTCACATATTTGATTTTCCCTCCAAAATCTTTTAGGGGGCATATTGGATATCCAATTTGAAATTGGATATCCGATATTACTGGCATCATTTTCCAACATATTCCCTATCCCTGCAAACCCGACAACATCACTTTTTGACATTTTTTTAATGAGTTTTACAAAAAGTCACATTTTTGTGCCCAACCAATCAATAAAAGTTCGAAAATATAACCCTAAGTGTCTAATATTGTCATCTGAATGGGGAGCAACAATTGTCGAAAGGCTAGATGCAAAAAGAAGCTATCAAATGAAGACATTGCAGCATATAGGGAAAGGGACAAAATGGAACATCGAAGAAAAAGACAAGGTATGTTAAATATCAGTCAAGTTGACGATGAATTAGTCAAAGGTGAAATCATAGAGTCAAATAATGAATATGTACAGTTGGGGAATGAAAATGTACATATTGAAAACGATAATGCCAGAATTGAAAATTTAGAGAATGAAAATTTTGAGGATGAAATGCTACCAAGTCATAATCAAAATTGCATAATTGACCATGTCGAACATGACAATGCACATGAACCTAACGCACAAGAACCTTACATATCTCCTAATTATAATCAACATGAAGGTTCTAAAACACCAAAATGTATAATTGAAACTGATGAAATGATTATTACTAGTTTGCAAGGGAAAAAATGAGAAAGAACCATTCAATTATGGGCTTCAAGATTATATAAGATGTTTTTTGGCAACAAGACAGTGGTAGAGCAATGTTAGGTTTTCATGCACTTATTAAAGATACAAAAGATGAGACCTATGCTTTCCAAATTGAAGATTCATGTCAATAAAAAGTTGGAAAGAAATGTCATTATTGTGAAGAATCTTTTCAGTGCTCTCAATAGCATTGGGAAAAAAAGTAGGGAGAAGGATAACAGAGCTGATCGAAGGGTTATTACAACATCTTTGGTAAGTCATCATTTGAAAAAAGTTAGGTATATGGGACACGTTTGTATTGATTTGAATCTAAATCATATTATGTTGAGAAGAGTACTTAGTCAACGAGAGAAAATTGATGATCCTCTTCAAAATGAAACATGGGCATTTGGTGGGAGACTTCCACATTTTGATAAGAAGTTATCCGATGATGTGAAGGAAGAAATTACACAATTTTAGCACTCTAGCTCACGAGTATCACCCAATGCTAAAGACATGTTAAAGTTGAGAATTTGCATCAAAGACCGCATGCCACATCCTAAACACTATTTGGAGGTAAGTCAAACTATGTTGTTCAAACAATTTAGAGAGATTCATCCAAGTCTTCTTAAATCACAAAGGGCTTTTGAATCTTTGAAGCCATTTTATTGTGTGCCGCTCAAAATTTGAAATACATGTTGCAAATATCATATTGAGTTTTCTATGCACCATGAACTATTATTCTCCATCTGTTCTACTTTGCATAGTAAAGAAATATTGGAGTATAGTGGTGCTAGTGGACTTCCAAAATTATCAAGAGACTTGCTAGATCAACTTTTATGTTGTAGAGTTGGTGGTAGTTTCTTTTATAGAAATGCTTGCTTAAATGAAAAGTGTTCAAAATGTGGTAGCTTATCCAAGTTTGAAACATGTTTCCATGAGGGGTGCAAACAAGATCTTGGAAAGACAATAATGAAAATAAAAAAGTATATGAAATGGTGAAATACACATTGAAGAGTGGGGGTGAGAGCTCTAGATGTGAATTGGTTGGAAAAGATATCAGTGTGGCTAGTTTTATTTCAGATTTCAAGGAAAATATTTTTTACAAGTATGCAAAACATAGTCATAGGTCTTAGTGGTTGGATCAACAATTTAGAATGTGTAAGGAGACTTTTCCCATTGGCACTATTATATCAGTTGTTGATTTTGCTAAGAACTACACATTGCAACCTCAAAATGACACACAATCTTAGTATTACAACTCCATTCATATTGCTATTTTCATTCACATAACATATAGAGATGCCCTTGATAGTGTAGAAGATAGTTGAAAGATTATTAGAGAGTATCATTTTTATATGAGTGATGATAGATCTCACTCTCACGAGTTTGTGCAATATTGTTTCGAGAATTATTTTGATTTCTTACATGAGCATGCAATTGCTATGGATAGACATATCATTTGGTTAGATAACTATATAAGTCAATTCAAGAATGCTCGCATGTTTTATTGGTTGTGTAGGATGCAAGTAGAGAGAGGGGTTCCTCATATTTGGAGTTTTTTTGAGTCTGGCCATGGAAAAGGGGAACATGATGGAGTACGGGCATATGTGAATAGAGCTCTAGTTAATGAGTAACTGAAGATTTTAGCAACAGAGCTTCTTGATGCTCGTAGAATTGTTGATTGGTGTAGTTTAGCATTATCATAGGGGGGGACTCTTGATTTAGTGGTATGCAGGTTCTTTTGGTTGGTTGAGGAAGGGTCCATAGTTGATAGATTAGATTGTGCTACAGTGAGAGACTCATAAAAAATGCATTCATTCTGGAGCTCTAATTCTAGTACATGGACCATTTGGACATGATAGCTAACTTGCTTTTGTCCTAGTTCTTTTCAATGTGATTGGGATCACTATGATTCAAGTGTGTGGGTGGACACATGGGCTCCACATTATCTTACTCCATTTTCTCTCATACCCTCTATCATAAATGATGACATCGGAAGTTCACTTGAGAATAACCATCTATTAGATCTACTTCAACTAGGACATGTCTTTGCATTGGTTGCACCATAGGGGAATGATGAGAAATCTGATTATTGGTTAGCACATTATGTAAGAGGTAAACAAAAACTTGCACAATTGATCATAGATGATGATGGATTCACATATCCTATTGGTTCAGAGGTTGTCACTTGAACATGGCTGCAAACATAGATGCTTAGAAGGAATGGAATTCTTGCATTCGAACACTATCAGAAACACAAAATACTTATCATATATTCACATCTTATTATAGCAACAAATGTAAAGTTGTTGAAGCATTAAGGAAGACCAAAAGTAAAAGAAATTTTTACTATTACTAATGCTGATCATGAAGCCTTGTTGGAGACCCTAAAATAAAGAGAGGACCCTACTAGAACACTCAACTAGGTATATTTACTTCTTATGTTATTTTCTTCATAATGATTCAATGAACTGATGATTATCTTGTTTAATACAATAAATTACTAATTTTTTAATGATATTGGAATGTAGGTACATCATGAAGAGTTTGGGGGGGGGGGTGTTGGGGAGAATTCCTAAGATTTATGATGTATTATGATATAAAATGTGAAATTTTTTTGTATATGGTTTTTGTAATAATGAAAAAGATAGGTTAAATTAGGTGCACATTCTAATTTGTATTTTGGTAGGTTCTTTGTAAGGAATTATAAGAGGAAGATATTGAACAAGTTCTTCCAAATCATATTTGCATGTGATACAAGGCTATAAGGACAATTTTAAGAGCATTTATAACTATATGAAAGATAATTGCTTGCGGATATCTTATTACAAGTTTGGCTTTTTTCTTATTTTACATAGAGCTCTTAGGCCCACCCCTTGAAATAGGAGTGAAATTGACAAGAATCCCTTTGCATGCAGTCTCAAGCCTTCCCAAATGAACTAGTCATTACCAAGGTGGTTCAACATCACCCATTAGTGTTGAACCCTTAGGCCCACCCTTCACACTAAGAGGAAAACTAGTTCTTAATCCAATAACATTAATGAAATACAAGGTTGTTGATCATCCACATAACCACTACATCTAATAAAAAGAATTTTCAAGAATGCATGACATGTTTCCAAATGCATATCCATAAAAATGCACAAAAATGAAATTATATAATATTAAAGGATGCCAGTCCCTTTGCATACACCCTTTAGCATCTCTAGAAGAGCAAGTGATTTTTGTTTGGATTCAATATCAAACAAACATGTTGAGCCCTTAGGCACACCCATTTGAATTAGTAGGAAAATGGATTGGTTATCCAACAACTCTCATGCTAAGAAAGCTTGTTAATCAATCAAGGTCAATCTTTTGAGGGTCATAATTCAGAGCTTGTGAGGACTATCAATGAATAGTCAAATGCTACTGGATGATGATGCTGAGACCTAAAATAACCTATCTCATTTTGGAGAGATCACATTCCATTTGGATTCAACACAGTGATCTCACTTGATGCCAAAACTCGCAGTGTGCCTCAGTTCATAGGTGCACCATAGTGTAACTTTGAAACCGCTGATCTTGGCATTGAATCGTCAGTGCCATGAGCTCTGGGTGGGTGGGTGAACCTTAGTGACACCCTTGTTCTGGCCACAGAGACCATCCATCGTTCGTGCCCACCCCGTATCGAGGAGTCTCCAAGGTGCTCAAAGTGCGTTTCGAGGCTGATCTTTCGAGGGTCATAACTCAGAGCTTGTGAGGGCTATTGATGAACTATCAAATGCTATAGGATGGTGATGATAAGGTCTAAAATAACATATCTCATTTTTGAGAGATCACATTCCATTTGGATTCAGCACAATGATCTCCCTCGATGCCAAAACTCGCAGTGTGCCTCAGTTCATAGGTGCACCACAACATAACTTTGAAACTGCTGATCTTGGCATCGAATCGTCAGTGCCATTAGCTCTGAGTGGGTGGGTGAACCCTAGTGACACCCTTTTTTTGTCCATAGATACCATCCATTGCCCATAGCCACCCCCTACCGAGGAGTCTCCAAGGTGCTCTAAGTTCGTTTCGAGGTTGATCTCTCGAGGGTCATTACTCAGAGCTCATGAGGGCTATTGATGAACTATCAAATGCTATAGGACGATGATGGTAAAGCCTAAAATAACCTATCCCATTTTTGAGAGATCACATTCTATTTGGATTTGGCACAGTGATCTCACTTGATGCCAAAACTTGTAGTGTGCTTTAGTTCATAGGTGCACCACAACGTAACTTTGAAACCGCTAATCTTGGCATCAAATCATTAGTTCCATTAGCTCCAGGTGGGTGGGTGAACCCTAGTCTCACCCTTGTTCCAGCCACAAAGACCATCCATTGTCCACAGACACCCTTTATTGAGGAGTCTCCAAGGTGCTCTAAGTTTATTTCGAGGTCGATCTTCCAAGGGCCATAACTTGGAGCTCGTGAGGACTATCAATGAACTATCAAATGCTACAAGACGATGATGCTAAGGCCTAAAAATACCTATCTCATTTTTGAGATATCACGTTCTGTTTGGATTTGGCACAACGATCTCGCTTGATGCCCAAACTTGCAGTGTGCCTTAGTTCATAGGTGCACCACAATGTAACTTTGGAACTACTGATCTTGGCATCAAATCATCAGTTCCATTAGCTTTGGGTGGGTAGGTGAACCCTAGTCACACCCTTGTTTTGGCCACAAAGATCATCCATCATTTGCGGCCACCCCATATCGAAGAGTCTCCAAGGTGCTCTAAGTGCATTTCGACGTTAATCTTTCGAGGGTCATAACTCAGACCTCGTAAGGGCTATCAATGAACTATCAAATGCTATAGGATGGTGATGCTAAGGCCTAAAATAGCCTATCTCATTTTTCAGAGATCACATTGCATTTGGATTCGACACAGTGATCTCACTCAATGCCAAAACTCACAGTGTGCCTTAGTTCATAGGTGCACCATAGCATAACTTTGAAATTCTTGATCTTGGCATCAAATCGTCAGTGCCATTAGCTTTGAGTGGGTAGGTGAACCCTAGTCACACCCTTGTTTTGAAAAGAGAGACCATCCATCTTTCACGGCCACCTCGTATCAAGGAGTCTCTAAGGTGCTTTAAATGCATTTCAAGGTCAATCTTTCGAGGGTCATAACTCGGAGCTCATGAGGGATATCAATGAACTATAAAATGATATAGTATGGTGATGCTGAGGCCTAAAATAACCTATCTCATTTTTGAGAGATCACATTCTGTTTGGATTTTGCACAGTGATCTCGCTCGATGCCAAAACTAGCAGTGTGCCTCAGTTCATAGGTGGACCACAACATAAGTTTTAAACCGCTGATCTTGGCATCAAATTGTTAGTTCCATTAGCTCTAGGTGGATGGGTGAACCCTAGTCACACCCTTGTTCTAGCCACAGAGACCATCCATTATTCGCGGCCACCCCATATTGAGGAGTCTCCAAGGTGCTCTAAGTGCATTTCGAGGTCAATCTTGTGAGGGTCATAACTCGGAGCTCGTGAGGACTATTGATGAACTATTGAATGCTATAGGATGATGATGCTGAGACCTAAAATAACTTATCTCATTTTCAAGAGATCACATTTTGTTTGGATTCGGCACAACAATCTCACTCGATGCCAAAACTTGTAGTGTGCCTCAGTTCATAGGTGCACCATAGCGTAACTTTGAAACTATTGATCTTGACATCAAATCATCAGTGCCATTAGCTTTGGGTGGGTAGGTGAACCTTAGTGACACCCTTGTTTCGGCCATGGAGACCATCCATCATTCATAGCCACCCCATACCGAGGAGTCTCCAAGGTGCTCTAAGTGCATTTTGAGGTTGATATTTCAAGGGTCATAACTTGGAGCTTGTGAGGGCTATCAATGAACCATTGAATGCTATAGGAAGATGATGCTAAGGCCTAAAATAAGTTAGAGCTTGTGAGGGCTATCGATGAACTATCTAATCAAGTCTCTTAAGTTGAGATATTTTGAGGTTATGTTGAAATTAAAAAGTTGTAGTATGAGGATAGTAACAAAGTGAAGTGCTAGTTATCAAAGATTATGAATCTATGAATGACTTGGTGGTTGGGAATAGAATCCATGGTTGAGGAGTGGAGTCCTTAACTATGTTGAGATTAGATTTGAAGCCAAGAGTTAGTTTCAAGGTTGAAGGTGGAGTTTAAAATCAGATTTGGGGTTATCTGAACCTTATGTAGGAGGTTAACAAGAGTGTTTATGTCATGATAGCACTTCAAATTATACATTGCATCCAAATTTGATAATAAAGGCTGTTAAAATGTTATAAAAAAATTATTTCATTTGAATCAAATATAACAAACATAATCAAAATTAATGATATTCCATAAACATGAACAATACACATGATTCACAATAAATTGAACAATACTAGATACTAAATTAATATGTATATCATTGAACACATAAATGAAAAAAATATATATCAAAATAAATGTATCCATAGACAAAATTTTACACAAATATATATCAAAGATCATGTATCCATAGACAAAGTACTCAAATATATATCAAAATACATAGATCCATATACAAAATGTGGCTAATCATGCCATTAGAATGTGTATAATATCAATGTTTCTATATACAACATGGCATATGCCATCTCAAAATGTCTCATGATGCATCGTACAACAACTATACTATCATAAAGTGTTGGTGGATGATCAAAATGTAGCTTCTTTGCTGCACTAGGTGGATCAGATGCCTCCTACATAAGTAAAAAAGGAAAACCCAAAGTTAGACTACTAAATTTGTATGATTCTTTGTATCTAACATGCATAATGATCTTTTTTGTAATGAAGATTTATACTATCAAAATTTCATAATAAATACCTCTCTCGTCGACCTCCTACCCCGATCTAGAGTCCTCTCATATGCCTTTGGCAATGCTTGTACCTCTCTGATTGTGGGTTGTATATGTTCAAATACATTCGTTAGATGAATCTACAATTTAAACTATAACATTATAATTCATAGCATGCTAAATTTATAACATATTTAATCATGAATTAAAACTACAACTTACTATTGTAGGCTCCTCCTTAGGAGAGAGTGGCCACATCATCAAATCTACATAACTCTCCCATCGGACCTCATGTGCACTAGGAGTCTCCTATGACATACAAAATAGTAGTTGTTAATATCATGAAAATCAGTTTTGAATTAATTTATGAAGATAAGGATAATAAAAAATAAATGATACATATACATACAATGGGGCTCTTAGTGTGAATGGAAATCCTTGATGGTCTACAATGTGAAATCTATATAGGCTCATCGCTAGTAGCCACGGCCTATGTACAATAAATAATGTAATTAAATGGGATTACCACAAACATTTTACAAGAATGCATTGATATTTAATCAAATAGAAAGCACCTAATTACATTTCCTTTTTCAATGCATGCTAGCTCACCCCCCACACTTTGTCCCCCTGAGACAGGTGGTACCTGCGAGATAAAAGAAACATTAGTAACCATATATGCTACAATATCAAATTTTAAAAAAAATGCGAACACAACATAATGTACCATAGATGTCTCAAGGCCAAATGAAATGGCCGAGAGTGTGGCATCACCAATCTATCTGAGCTCCTCCTTGATCATCAACTAAACATGAATGAAGATCACATAAATGTAAAAGTCACTATGGCTTAAAAATTAAAATTACTCTATTATAAAAATTAACTTTAAATCGCATATGTCATAACAAAAAAATGTATACACATATTGACACTGAAGGAGTCCATGCCTCTACATTCCCCTCCTCTCTCGAATCAAAGTCTATAGCCTCTACACATGTGTTTGGTGTATCCTCATCTAATACAAAATGATACTCAAGAAGATCACCTATGGGACCCAGGAATATATTCTTGCATGTAATGCAAGTGTGAGGCACAAAAACATGTGATGAGCTAGCTGATGATGAACTCACACCAACATCATCAACACGAGGAGGCAAGACTGACCTAGCCTGAGATATCATTAGGTTACTTAGCCTATGAATGGCTCTGATGGTCTAAGAGCTAGCCTCTGCCATAATATTTGGATGCTGCACCCAAGGAGGGGGGAGATATCAATGGGGGGGACAAAAGTGCCAGCTTTCTTCTGCTAGGAAGAGGGTCTATCTTGAGGAGCTCCTAGTCCTATGCCCATGTTGGGCTTCATGCTCCAATAGTTCACTTTAAGTTTCGACACAAATTTCACATATAATTTTCTAAGGATGTAAAATGGTATGTCTAAATTTCCATTTGGAGGGATATCAAAGACCATCCACCAATGATCCCAAAAGTTTGCACGTATGGCGTCATTTGTGCACCATTTAATCAATAGTTTAGATTTTTTTGGGTCAAATGGTAAACCCATTTTCAGTTCGCAAAGAGGCTAGCAAAATCATCTTTGGTTATATTGAGGGCAGCAACCTCATCATAATCCAAACTATCATCAAATATATCTTGCATTTCATCACACCAACGAAGAGTGGCATTTTGTTGGTTCATAAGGGTTTCAATGTTATCCACTATGGTGTTTAATGTGGATAACATAGGAGCAATGCGGGTACATTATTATATGTTCTATGCAAACCTCTCAGCTCAATGAGATTTTCATTTATCAAATCCTCAATTTGAGGATGGTTTTGAGGGGGTAGAGGATCATTTGGTGGATAGTTTTGTGGGGGTATTGGATCATTTGGTGGGGGGTTACGAGGAATATTATTCCCTACCTCGGTCTCATCATTTTGATCAGCCATCCCTATTGAATTGAAAAATGCAATATATATTTTTAAAAAAACCTTAATTTTAACCATTTGTTTCAAAAAAACCCTAGATTCAACTTAAAAAAACAAAATCATGCTAAAATCTATTGAATTTAGGTTTAAAATGAGTGTTTTAAAAAAACAAAAATTTAATATCTGATATCCGATTCTATATCATATATCTGATCATCGCACTAAAAATTGGCCCCAACAAATGCAAAATAAGGGCCTCGTGGGTCTGTGTTTTTTTATGTAATAACATAGATATCGGATATTTGATATTCCATGCATATTATATATTAATTATAATATACTACTTTTTTATTATATATTATATTATAATATATTACATTTTTATTATTATATTATATTATATATATTATATTACATATATTATATTACATTATATTATATTATTATAATATAATATTATTATTATATTATATTATTATATTATATTACACCACCCTTTAATTGTATATTTTGCAATGAATGTGAAGAGACCATGGATCATCTTCTCCTTACATGTCCATTTGCTAACACATGCTGGACCTTTGTACTACAAAAGCTAAACTATAGTACTCCTATTCAAAATAATATTTGGGCCTTTATTCAATTCTAACCTGTCTTATATAAAGACTCACTATTTGCAAACATTTGGAAATGTATCCTAGAAACAGTTATGTGGGCTATTTGGTGGGAAAGGAATAAACATATTGTCAGGAAAGAGGCTTCTATAGTTGACAAAATCTTGGAGGGGCTGGAGAGATCAATTTCAGAGGTAAAAAATTTGAGTTTACACCAGTCAAAATTCAATCCTACTGTCACACCATGGGATTCCATTATCATTCAACAATGGAAGAAATTTTTCATTCCCAGTGGTTGGAAAATTAGTCAGTCAAGCAACTCTTTATCTCCTCAATCTACAACTCACTAGACAACCCTATCACTAGGATTTTGGAAATTAATCTTTGATGGGGCTTCCCGAGGAAATCTAGGCCCTTTCGGATTGGGTGCATGTATTTAGGATTCACAAGGTCTAGTAGTGGCTATAATTACCTCTCCTCTACCAGTAGGAACTAATAACATGGCAGAATTGCAAGCCCTTTTAGTTGTTCTGATCCTTGTAAGGCAAGGGAAATACCAAAGATTACACAGTGAAGGAGATTCTATAGTCATAATTAATGCTTGCATCCATAGAAAAATACATTCCTAGAAACTAAAATACATTTTCAATTAGATATGGAAGCAATTAGATGAACTCCAAGATGTATGTATTCCACATATCTTTCAGGAAGGTAATCGGGTGGGAGACCACCTTTCCAATATGGGATGCAATGGGATTTCTTCCAAATCTTTTAACCCACAATCAATCATTGAAGATCATGAGGGATTAAGAAAGCTTGTTGATATGGATAATAAAAATAATAAATACCGTGACATTTTATGAGATGTGATCTCATTTAGGGAGGACTATGGCAGCACTTGTGCAAAAATAGAGTACCAAGTTTTTATGTACAATCCCCCTTTAATAGGAGTTTGGATTCATTACTGTAACATGATGCTAGCACGGTATACTATGAAATTTGATTTCCACTTGTGTAACAACAGAGTACCAGGCATATTATTTTTGAGATTTTTGCAACATTTGAAAAGAGTGTTTCATGCCATACAAGACTGGTTTAGCATAGAACTAAGCCATTTGAACTCAAAGGAAGACTATAGGGGTTGAACAATTCTTTGAATGATAGATCAGCAATGCCTAGGTCTATAACCACTAAATATCAATCATATTAGTCTATAAATTGTATTATATTGGGGCATACTGGTTAAAGAAGCTAAGAAGAGTGTTGTAGAAGTTCACAGGTGGTCATAGAAGATCTAAGCTAATTCAAAGTAAGTCATATATTTCCTACCAGAGCTGCATCAAATTTGGAAAAAGTGTGTAATAGCAGAGTGCTCTAATGGAGGAGGTAGGCAGATTCAACCTTATTTTACTTAGCAACAGCCATGGATTTCATATGCTTACAGTCAGCCCCTTGCATACAAGGATGGCCCTAGAGCTTATAATGGCTATAAGACTAGTAATTACAATGGTGCAGTGGCTAAGAATCAGTCATGATCTTGAAGTGAAGAAGAAGAAAAGGGTGGCTAGCTCCAAGGTATTTTCACTATGATTGTATCCAAAAATGAAGACTCTGATGTTTGTTGGGTCTTATATTTTTCAAATGGAACGATTCTATTTTGAATGTGAAAGATGCCCCTTCTTGAGATAATAATGTTTTAATGTGTCACAACATAAGAAACATATTATTTATTTCGAGAGAAAAGTCTGATTGCAAAAAATAATGAGATTAGGAGAAATACCCAACCCCCTATCCACAAGATCCAATTTGTAGAAAAGTATCACTGGATACTCATCAGTGACACATTGATCACCAACGGTTATATCATTTGCATAGCAATATCTGAGTAAAGGGCCACATAAGGTGATCTTGCAACATACAATTTTCCCACAATCCGTGCGAACTTGACAATTTGGAATATCAAAGCATGGAGTAGGCTCTTCCTGACCTTTTATCACAAGACCTATTGGAGATGTGATGCTTTGATTACTTCTTGAAAGGATCGATATTCAATGGGTGGTAATGATTGTAAAGATGTTGTATGCAGGGGCTTCAAAGCTAGCAATGATATGGAAGAAAGATTAGTGAAAGACCATGTTTTGACTTTTGTGTCAATTTTGTTATTGTGAAATATTGAAATGATGTTGTAAAAGAAATATGCTTAGTACTGGTTATGAGTCAATGCCTCAATGGAGGAAGCATATTTTCTCATTTGTAAAAATGCTTGCTCCTATTTGGAGTCCTAACTATAAATCCAATAACTATGATCAATGTAAATATAAGGGACGATGCTAGGTTTTCTTACTCGTTCTTTCCTAGTTGACCTTTTTGAACTAGATTTATCAATATAATATAGTGGCTTGCCATTATTGGCTTTAAAAAAAGAAAAATTTAAAAATTTATTATTATATTATATAATAATTTATTATTATATTATATAATAATTTATTATTATATTATATAATAATATTATTATTATATTATAATATGTTACTTTTTTATTATTATATTACATTTTATATTATATTATATTATATTATATTTTTTATATATTATATTACATTATTATATATTATACTATAAAATATTATATTATAGTATAATAATAATAATTATTATTATATTATATTATATAATATTAAATAATATATTATATTATTATAATGTAATATTTTAATATTATTATAATATAATAATAATAATATTATATTATAGTATAATAATTATAATTATTATATTATTATAATATAATAATAATAATATTATATTATAGTATAATAATTATAATTATTATATTATTATAATATTGTTGTGTGAGTTATCAGATATCCGATATCAAATCGAATATCCAATAAGGTTCGGCTTACTTTCCAGGTTTGGTGCCTGGATAGGTGAAAAAAGGTTAGGGCAAATTTTGAAGCGCTTTTAGACGTTTTCAAACTCTATTTTTTTCACATTGCCACTTTTTGGCACACCATGATCTTGCACATACCCTTCCACATTGTCATTTTCCAAACCTCAAGAACCCATGACCTTCCTTGTGCCTTCTACAACATTATTCTTGACTATCTACATGTTAAGCACGCACATACAAGTGCTTAGCTTAATAATTATGAGGAAACTTCTTGTAGGTGGGTGTTTTGCAAAATAAAAGTTAAATAAGCATTTACATCCTATATTCCTTATATGGGAAAAAAATCATGTTTTTTCACCATGGTGATTAGGAAAGAGACTCCATTTCACTTAAAACCCTAAGTTTAGATTAGGGTAAACAACAGGTACAAAATAAAGCAAATCTACTTCAAGCTAATCCTATTCAATTAAAGCTAATTAGTAAATTAAAAATTAATTCAAAACACAACATTCCACAATCAACACATGTACCTAGTATAACTTTAGAAGGAAATCTCATAATAGTACTTGATGCTTGCACTTGTTTTCCCACCAAAAATTGCTTTATTGTTTCAAATTTTATACATCCAACTCTAGGAACCTTCCTACGTTGAAGAACATACATTTTATAGGCCAAGCCTCTTGACCTTACACATTCAACCTTAAATGTTTAATCAAAATAAAAATCTAACTATTGATATTCCATTTTTGCAAGAGAAGTTGCTTAGGAACAATTTTTGTTGAATGAGCAACTTTTTGACAATTTTTGCAATTTTTCCAGATTTCAAATGAAAAGACTTATAATGGTTACCAAACCTTAATCAATCATTTAGTAATCTTAAAAAATATAAAATTAAGGATTTTTGGTCAACTCCTAGTGTTGACCAATGTTGACTAACCTTTGACTTTCCTATAGGCCTTATTACAACATGCAAGAAAGTTGTCTAAATGCATTCTAGGGATGCTTGAGATTGCCTATTGTCTTGTGTCATTTTGGATACTTATTAAACTCCTACTCTATCCACCTTATTTAGGACCTTGGGCCTCTACACAATACTCCCACAGTTTGAAAAACTCAAGTCCCTTTAGTTGCTAAGTGCTGAAGAGTGGTGCCATCCTTTATGATATCTTCCTCTATCATCCAAATTTCTTCCACCTTAGGTAGGACTTTCCACTTCACTAGGTACTCCTTATAGGTTTTTTTCATTGTCTTTTTTATTGTCTTAGTGTCTAGTATGCATTCTAAGTGCAATGACTTATTGGATGGTAAGTCCTTCACTCATTTGTCCTATTGTGGCTACTAGGACTTATGTTGTTCTTATCCCCTTTGTACAATGTGAGGTTTTCTATATTAATTATAGGTGATATGCCTATCCCTTGTGGTTATTTCAGGTCATATGCATTGTTTCCATATTTATGCAAAATTTTGCATGGACCAATCTTTTTCATTTGTGGTTTGTTGCTTGGACCTTTAGGTTACCTATCATTGTTTAGAAATACCATCACTAGGGCACCAAATTTGAAATGAATCTCTTTCTTTCTCTGATCTTCCCTTTCTCCATACTTTGTTACTAATTTTCCCAAATGATCCTTCACTTGATCATGGATTGTCTTCATCAATTTTTCAAGTTTCTCCCTTGTGGAAGTTCATAATTTCATGGCTTGTAAATTTCTCTTAGTTCCATGGGTACCCTTGGCTGAAACCCATATACTACCTCAAAAAATGTCCTCCTTGTTGACTTACTAACAAGTCATTATATGCATATTTAGCTTGATTGATTACCTAATCCAATACTAGATCATGTTGTTTTGTTAAGCACCTAAGCATATTTCCTAAGGACCTATTCACTACCTCAATTTGGCCATTAACTTGAGGGTGATAAGATGATGAATAAGAAAAATGTGTGCCAAATTTCTTCCACAAGGTACTCCAAAAATGTCCCATCAATTTGGTATCTCTATCTATCACTATTGTCGTAAGGAGTCCATGAATTCTTACTACTTATTTGAAGAAAATTTTTGCAAACTAAGATGCATCATGGTTGCTCCTACAAGGTATAAAGTGAGCCATTTTTGTAAACTTATCAACTACTACAAACACCATGTCTACTCCTCTAGTAGTTTTAGGTAACCCAAGGGCAAAGTTCATTCTTATGTTGTCCCAAGGTTTTGTAGGTATTGGAAAAAGTTGATATAACCCTACATTAGATGATGTGTCTTTGTTTTCTTGACAAATGAAACAATTTTCTACATGTTTTCTAACCTCATTCAACAATCTAGGCCAACAATAGAACCTTGCTACTTGTTCTAGTGTCTTATCTACTCCAAAATGACCTCCAAGAGTACCATTGTTCTTTTCTTTGATAATATTTTCCCTCATTGATGACTTAGGGATGCATAATCTATTGCCTTTGAATAATAAGTCATCGTACAATACATAGTCAAAAAAATTACAAGGAAAAGTGTTAGCATAATCCAAAAAAGTTTTATAAGCCTCTTTGAAATCATAATCTTCCTTATATAGATCCTTGATATGCTCCAATTTCACACTTTTTAGTTTGACTTCTTGGATTGCAAGTATCCTCCTGATTAAAGCATCAACCACCTTATTGGTTGTCCCCATTTTGTATTTTATTGAGAAGGTAAATTCTTGAATCCACTCTACCCATTTAACATGTCTACAGTTAAGTGAACATCTTGTTTGTTCAAAAAGTTGAGGGCATGATTATTAGTATACACTATAAACTCCTTTAGCATGAGGTAATGTTTCTATTTCTTTAGGGCTTGCACCATGGAATATAGTTCAAGGTCATAAGTGGAATACTTCTACTTAGCTTCATTCAAGTTTTTTGAGAAAAATGTAATGGGATGATTCTCCAAACTAAGGATGGCTCCTATAGCATACTTACTACCATCACTCTCCACAGTAAATACCTTATCAAAAGTAGGTAGCATTAGGGTGGGTAATTTTGCCACTTTCTTCTTCAAAAGTTGAAAACTAGTCTCAATTTTTTCAATCCACCTAAAGTTACATTTGATTCCCCCTTTCATTGTGTCAAGTATGGAAGCTACTATCCCATTGAATCCCCTAATAAATTTCCTACAAATGGTAGCTAAGCTATACAAGCTCCTAACATCTCCCATTGCCTTAGGACTAGGTCAATTTAGAAGAGATTCTACCTTACTAGGATCCATCTTTAGGCATCCTTTTGAAATCAGAAAACCAAGGAAAACCAATTCAAACATAAAGATCTCACATTTTTCCAAGTTGATTTGTAGCTTCTCCCCATGCAATGTCTTCATCACCATTCTAAGATGCTCCAAGTGTTCTTCTCTATTTCTATTGAATATTATAATATCATCTAAATAGCTTGTTATATATTTTATAATGAATTGTACCAAGACCTCATTCATTAATCTCATGAATGTACTAGGTGCATTTCTCAAGCAAAATGACATCACTAGCCACTCATGTAGTCCCTAATTAGTCTTGAAAGTTGTTTTCCACTCATGCCCTTATCTGATACTAATTTGGTAGTATACTAATTTCAAGTCCAATTTAAAATAAACACATGATTCTCTTAGATAATCCATTACGTCTTCAATTCTAGGCATGGTAAACTTGTATCTAATTGTAATCTTATTGATTTTCTTTGAATCAAGAAAAAGTCTCCATTTACCATCCTTCTTGGGTACTAAAACTAATGAGCATGCACATGAGCTCAAACTCTTCCTCGCCAATCCTTTATTCAATAATTCTAAAACTTGTCTACTTACCTTTGCATTTTATTGGGATGTGAGCTTGTATGCAAGTTTATTGGGATATATTCTACTAGGCACTTATACTTTTGATAGGTGGTAATGCTTATGACTTCTCCTCTGCAACTAGTGAAGGGTATTGTCTTAGCAATTTTGCAACCTTTTTAGGTAGTGGTTTTCTCTTCTTGACTTCCTCCCTTGGTTTAGAAATTAGAGCATACCATTGAAAATCATCCTCCTTAGTTAACTACAAGAACTCTTTAACCTTGATCATGTTGACTACACTATCATCTTGGTCTTTCACCATATAATCAAGTAAAGGATCCATCCTAAACTATCTATCATCCTTCTCTATCAAAAAGGGTTTCTTTTCACCATTATATTGGGCTTTCACACCATATTTCCATGGCCTTCCTAAGATCAAATGATAGGCATCCATAGGAATGATTTCACATAAAACCCTATCATTGTACTCACCAAGTTCAAATTCTACCTATGCTTGTTCTTCTACTATAAACTACAACTCTTTTTTAACCTTGAAATGTTGTGGGGGGATATATTACGTAATCTCTTAAGATTAAACTTCTCAGTCATCTCTAAAAAAAAAACATTCTCTATGGATCCAGAGTCAACTATTATTTTACACAATTTTCCATATGCCTCACCTTGAGTTCTAAATAGAAATTTTCTTTGTGGTCACTATTTCTTCAAAGGCATCTTCAAAATAGTTTTCCTTAGCATCATGTTCTCTCCATCAAATACTAGTGATGCACTTCCAACTTGTGTAGTACTTGTGCTACAATAAGCTTCATCATTCATGGCCAAACAATTTATTTTGTCTCTATTTTGGTTAGGAGGATTTGTGGTTTTGAGTGGATAGTGAGCCATTGTATGCCTGGCTACCCACATGAATAATACTTTAAGGTCCCATGTCCCCTTCCTTGTCTACCTTCATATCCTCTACCTTTTTCAAATGGCCTATTATAACCTTTGAATCCTTGACTCCCTCTATGTGAGTTTCCATTCCTATTACCACCTTCATTTCTCTACTCATTTTTTTGATGGTCTTCTAACCTCCTTGGAAAGTTTTCTCTTCCTCTTTATTTATTAGTCTTTCCTACTCAAACCCTATTTGAGTTATATTGTCTCCTATTTATATTTTCTTCAATCTTCACTATTAACTAAAAGCATTTTTCTACTATATCGGGGCATAAGATGGCGACTTCTTCCTATATATTATACATCATACTAATAACATACTTGGCCACCTTCACTCTCTGGCTCCACCATCCTTGACCTGATGTAGAGCCTATGAAACTCCTCTATATATGAGGTCACAATCAATTCCTTTCACCTTAGATTTTTTTTTCTCAAGTGTAACTAGATTTCATAGTCATTAGGAACATAAGTATCCCTTATCATGTTAACCATTACTATCCATGAAGTAATCTTATCCTTACCTTCTTTGAATCTCTCCTCCTGATTGAAATTCCACCATGTAAGGGTTGGTCCTTTCATTCTTTATTGAGATAGCCTCAATTTCTTATTCTCTTTTATTCCATGTCATTCAAAATGTCTCTCAAGAGCCTCCATCCAATATATTATGGCATCATGATCCATCTTCCTCCAAAAATAAGAGTATCAATGGATTTACTGCCAAAAGTATCTAGGCATTTTATGAATGTTACATAGTCTACAGGCATGTTGTTGTACTCATTATTCACATATTTCTCTTCCTTCTCATCCATCTCTCCTTCGATATTATTGAGGTCTTCCTCAATCTTGTCTATAATTTTCTCTCCTACTCCCATCTTTTTTTCCAACTTCTCTAACCTTTCTTTGAACTACTTATTCTCGTCTTTCTTTTCTTGAAGTTCCTTGCCCAATTCTAGATTTTTCATCATCTTGTCTATCCTTGAAGTAGAATATTGATCAAATGCAAATAGCCAATTCATAAGCTCCAAGACAAGTTCTGATACCACTTATGATGCAAGTAATGGATGTGAGTCACTAGGTTATTCCTAATAACCTTCCTTGAACTTCTCCTAAGTTCAACCAATTCCTAATCTCTTCCTTAGGACATACATAGTATTAGAGTGGTGGTAAATGGTTTGCTCAACATTCTAACTTTTACCTCCCAATACCATCTCTATCTTTAAAGTATGCTCAAGCCTATAAAAGGGCAACCAAATCTGCTGCATAGCTCACTCCCTTGCACCATCTAGGTTCTTGGTTCTTAGACTCTACTACACCTCTTTATACTCTTTTACATCATTTCACCAAGTTTCAAAACCCTCTGATAAGTTTTGAGCTTTGTTCTAAGCCAAAAGTACAACTTGCTCTAACATGCCTAATAGGAGCTCTTTCCTAATAGCCCTATCCAAAAAAAATATTCACCAAACTCCCAAAATTTCCAAAAAAATCACCTAACCAATTAAAAAATCTCTAATGAAATGTGAAAATCTAACAAACCCCACAAGTTGGGCTTTAAGTTGACTCTCCTTACCCCTTAACTCTTGAGCCCTAGTTTATGATTGAATAGGGCTCATACCATTATTTGTGTTCAAAGGAATTCAACATTAAAACCCACTCTTGAAATCCCTTCCCCAAAACTTAGGGCTTCCTTCCATATTTTCTTCTATGAAACTTCAAGCACCCATGACCTTTGTTGTGCTTTTGGTAACATTATTCTTGAAAGTTTGCATGCTAAGCACATATAGATGCTTAGCTTAATAACTATCAAGACACTTCCAATAGGTGGTTATTTTGTAAAATGAAAGGTAAACAATAATCTCCATCTTATATCCCTTCTATTGGCCAAAAACTAATATTTTTCACAGTGGGGATTAGAAAGGTGACTCCATTTCACTTAAAAGCCTAAGTTCATATTAGGGAAAATAATAGGTACAAAATAAAACAAATCTACTTCAAGATAATATTATTCACCTACAACTAATTATTAAATTCACAAGTAAGTCAAAGTAAAAGTTTCCACAATCAACACATGTACCTACTATAACTTTGGAAGGAAATCTCAAAATAGTACTTGCTATCTCCACTTGTTTTCCAACCAAAAATTGCTTTTTTGTTTCAAATTTTGTGCATCCAACTCCATCAACCTTCCTAGGTTGAATAACATACATTTTATAGGCCAAGCCTCTTGACCTTACACATTCACCCACACATGGTTGATCAAAACAATACTTTGATTGTTGATATTCCATTTTTTGTGAAAAAAGTTGTGCAACATAAATTTTTGTTCCATGAGCAACTTTTTGACAATTTTTGCAAATTTTCAATATTTCAAATTAAATGACTTATAATTCCTATGAAACCTTAATAAATCATGCAAAAATTCAAGAAAAGATAAAATTGAATATTTTTGGTCAAGTCATAGCATTGACGAATGTTGACTAATCATTGACTTTCCTATAGGCCTTATTACCACATGCAAGAAATTTTCCTAATGCATTCTACAAAGGCTTGAGATTTCCTTATTTTCTTGTGTCATCTTGGACACTTATTAGTCTCCTACTTTGTCAAAAAACTTGTGTTTGACTAGCTTATTTAGGACCTTGAGCTCCAGCACCACTTCCCAATTTGGGCATGACTTTTGCCTATATTATTTCTCTTATTTGCTTCTCTTAGGTCAATGCCCATTTCCATTTGGAATCCACTCTATTATAAAATACCACAACAATTCTAGCTCCTAATTCCATTGGTGCATGCCTAAACTTGATCAACGTATCAATTAAAGCTTCTTGATGTTTAGCCTTCTCTTCATTTCTCAATTAATCATATTGTAAGTCTTTAAGAGCCAAAATACTTTTTTATTCTATTAGTTTTTCACATATCTAATTGACATTCATTGGAGGGATTCTCTTTACAACTTGTAGTTTGTTGTTGTCTTCAGACTCTATCCTTTCTTCTTCCTCCTCTTCTGCTTGTACAGCTATCAACTTCCTCTTTGGTTTTACTTGTTCATCTACCTGCTTTATCTTCTTTCATTTAGTTCTTCATAGTAGCTTGGTAGTAGATTGTGATGACCTCCTTTTGGTGATGATAACCTTTCCCTTTGGCCTCGATTGTGTCATCATTTATTTCATATCTCTCTCAAGGTATTCCTCTACCTTAGGGGCAATTATTACAACATTCCTTTGTTTTGTCATCTTCTTCTTTACAACTACAAGCTTTCTTCCTTTGCTTCCAAGGATTCACCTGACCCTTTTCCTTGTTCTATTTTATTAGCCTCATCAACTTTTATTTTTATTTTCTTTACTAGCCTTAATCATGCTACCCTTAGTATTAATTCTTGTGCATACACAAAATCTATGTCCATATTGAAACATATTTCATCATAATATTTATCTACAACTAATTTTAGAATCCTTAGCTTGTTCTTCACTCTAGTTTTGAATTCTTCAAAATAGTTGTCCATGACTGCTACAAAACTATCTCCCGACCTCTTTATTAGTTCATTCAACTGATCTAAATCTATCCCATGCTACCTTTGCAACCATAGGGAAATAGTTCTATACATTGAAAATTATACAAACTAACAAGGAACCAAACTTACAAGATGTGCACTTGCCTTTTCTACTACTTCCAAGTTCTCTAAAAAAAATTGTAATTGCAACTTGACAAGATTTTTTGCAATGATCCTTCTTCACAATTTTTTATCCCAAATCAACTACAAGACATGACATGTTGTTTAATCTACTAGATTGATAAAACTTGTGTGTAATCACATGAAAAAATAATTTAATTAGTGGATCCTCAATATTGTCTATGACATTCTATAGCCATTCCAATTCACCTTGGTTAGGTTTTTAATTTCATTCTCTGTGCTACTCCTTATGTCATTAGGTTGATCCAATGTAGAATACCTAGTTATTCTTCAAATGATTGACTTTTTGATTTTTATTGGCATGCCTTCCAACCATACTTTCATGCTATGAACTTGACTTAAAAAAAATTTATCCATTCATTGTTGAAAATTAAATAGGAAGATCTAGGGCACAAGTATGCCCTTTTTCTGTAACAATTTTGAACTCATCTTTCAGAGTTCCATCTATAAATAACTTGTCATAAGTTGTCCTAATTTCAAAATTTCCAATTTATCCAATCTTACATTGATAACATGATCTAAAGTCTTCCATAGTCAAGACTCTAGTTGAAATAGATGACATCAATCCAATATTATCAATATTGGTTTCAATATTAACTATGTTTCTCAAATTTGGTGGAGGTTGACAATCATTCCTTATGATTTTTGCATTGTTATCATTTGACATTTCACTTCCAGACACCATTGTGAACTAGGGTTATAAATAAAATATTTTCAAAAAAATACCTTACTTAGCAATAAGAGTAATAATTACTAGTCTTCACAATTTTGATGATAACTTGCTTTCTTTGGTTGTTGAGATTGCTTTTCAATCTTTATGTGAGCTCCTTGATTGTTGAGTAAGAAAAATAATTATTCAAATTTGATATATACCTTTGAGCTTCCAATTCAGGTCTACAATTAATATCTTTATGCTCACATAGTGTATGAAAAATGTTCTCAGTCTTAATTTTTATTCAATAAAAATTACACACTCAGTCATAACCAATTTACTTGATTAGTATGTAATTCTTCTTGATCACATTTTCTATATTACGAGGTTCATTCAATATAGAATATACCACTAATGCTCAATACTTACTAAACTTTTATTACTAACATTTCTCAATGAATCTTCTATTATGTAAAGATTTCTTTTCATTACTTTAATGCTAGGAGCCAATGCAAAATATAGATTTTAAGTATATAGTTCCTACATACCTCTTTTTTAAATGAGATGTGTTGTGATCTTTAGATCCATTGATGTCTCCTACTTTGTTGCTTCCAACTCTTACTACCTCTATCCATGTTTATTTATTTTCTAGTTTTCCATTTTCATTTCTTGGTGCTAGTTCAGGTGTCCTCATTTTACAATTCCTACTAATGTTTCTCCACTCTAAGACAATTGAAACATACCATCTCACCATTCAGCCATTTCTTGTTGTATCATCTTAAAATGGAAGCACTTCCATGTTAAGTGCATTTATCCCTCTAATTAAGTGGTCTAGGGCCATGTCAAGCACCTTGAATGGGTCTTTGCATGGATATGGTATCCTTCCCCCTTGTTTTCCTTTTCTATCTCTATTTCTAGCCTATTTCTAACAAACTATTCTATGAAACTAAGGAATTTGGCCTCTAGTTCAAG
This sequence comes from Cupressus sempervirens, assembly GCA_028749045.1. NCBI lineage: Eukaryota > Viridiplantae > Streptophyta > Pinopsida > Cupressales > Cupressaceae > Cupressus > Cupressus sempervirens. The sequence goes on from CM053787.1 coordinate 206,067,392, forward strand.
GACAACCTTCTAGGTTAAGGCCAACCTTAAACCTGACCTAGGTTAAGGACAACCTCAACCCTGACCTAGTGTAAGGTTGACCTTGTCCCTAACCTTAGGAACTATTTTCAATTTTTGGTAGTTTGGGATCTCGGGCTTTGAAAAGCTTCTATTCCTACTACCACGTTAATTGTTTCAAGTTTTGGAATTGCAAACTCTTAAATTACATTTAAGCTAGGTCAACTTCTACAAGTTAAGGCTAAATGAGATTTAATGCTCTTATATTGGCCTTCTCTAGGAGTTAGTGGCCTAAATGTCTATATAAGGAATCCTTATTCCATCATTTTGACATCTACTTTGTATCCATACATATCAAGAAGCTATCCATATTTCATGAGCACATCCACTTTCTATGAACAAAGTTATCATCTATAGTCCACCATGCATTCAAGTGTTCAAGAATCTTATTCATCAAGGAGATCCATTGTTAGCTATTGAAGGATTCTATCACTATGGAGCCCTCTTGTTGAATATTTCTCTATCAATATTCATTGAAGCATTCTTCTATGCAAAGATACATTTAAGATTTGTGTTGAAGATCTAATGACATTGATTTGAGAAATCCTACATACATTTCTACATATGTTCGAAGCATTTGTACTTGTGGATTCAAGGATTCAAATCCTCTACAAGTATTTCCACATAAGTAAGGTGAATAGCTCCATTTACTTTGTTCATTTGTATATATTCTTTCAATTATATTTCATGGTTAATTCTAAACTAGGGTTTGACTGAGGCAAACCCCCCATCCAACAAAAAAACTATTTTTCTTGTGGATACAAGTCTGGATCAATGAATTTAAGAGAAGAATTGGATACCCTTTTCCTTAAAATTTTTCAGAGCAATGTAGGTCAAAGTCAACTTTTTGGGGAACAATTGTGCCCTGGGGTAAGATTTTACCCCTCTAATAGGGTCAAGGTCAACCTCCCTTTAAAATGGAAAAAAGATTTTTGGGTTTTCTCTATCTCATTATTTCTAGTCCAAAATAGGTTGTCAGTTATCCAAAGAATACATACAGACATTAGAAAATAGCATTTTCTAGATCCAAGGTTAGAATTTGTCTTTTATCTATTTTAGGATTTAGGCACATACTCCCCTACAATAGAAAGATCATATAACCCCACTTTCTCCCTATTTTCCATCACTTGATCCATTTTTGCATTGAACACTTTCTTGTACTTAATCAATTTGGATCATTCCTTTTAGAAATTAAGGTTGTGAAGAGGGTTTCCATTTTCTTTCTATTCATTTTGGTGAACTTGACACACCTACCCTCTTTTATTTTGTGGAATTAGATGCCCTATTGTGTTTTGTGGTGTTAGATTTCCATTCATATTATCTTGCACGTTCACTTTCACTATTCATTTTCGTAAACTTGAAATGCTTATATTATTTTCTTTTGTGGAATTAGATGCCCTATTGTGTTTTGTAGTATTATATTTCCTTCCATATTTGCTAGGTCTTTTCTTGCATTCATATTAGATTTAGTTTATGCTCTTGAATCCAAAAATACAAACAAATTGCAAAATCTCTTTCAAAATAAAAAAATATTGTTGATTTATATTTTAGTTTATTTGTCTTGTATTGGTTTATGAGCTTTATTACTTCTAGTCCTACTTCTAATCTTAGAGTTAGAAGTAGTCATAGACTTATGGGTAATTTTGAGCCTAAGTCTTCTTCTCCTTTCCTTAGGATTCCAAATGAAACTTTGATTCTTCCTGTTCCTAAACCTCTTATGGAGAAAAATTCTTCTTACTCATCTCACGATGAGGATAGTGCTTTAAGAGTTCCTTCTGAACAAGTCCAAAAACTTTCAAGTGAACTTGATAAAATGGGTAATCGACTTCTTTAAGAAAACTATAATCAAGATTCTATTAAAGCTATTGAGGCTCTTTAGAAAGTTCTTTTCTATAGTGACCAAGGTGCTAATCTCTTGCATGGTATTACTCACCTTGTGCATTCCAACATTAAACCTTTAGCTCAAGAAGATGAAGATTTAAGGTTGACTCCTCCTATTACTAGTGTAGAACTTTCTTCTATTCCTTTCCCTAGTATTTCTACTTATACTCCTTTGGTGACTATGACTATTCCCTCTATTCCTATGAGTGTTCCTCCTATGTCCCTTCTTAATTTACAACCTTCTTATCATAATTTTCCTTTTATTTATTCTTCTCCTATGCCAACTATAGTTCCTAGTGTTCCTCTAGTTGTGTCTTCTATTCTTGTAGCTTCTTATACTTTACCTTGTGTATCTAATCTTTCTATTCCTCCTATTTCTTCTCATGATTCTACAATTATTAATTTGGCTCAAACCATGTTATCTTTAAAACAAAAACTTGCATCCTTGACTCAAAACAAGTTTAGTATCCCTAGTTGTGACATGGTAAGTCCTTTGTCTCACACTAGTACATTTGGGGGTAATTTTTGATATTAATTTGCAACTGTAGCTCAATTTGGCTTGTCTAATTCTTTAAAAAAAAAATATATCTTGATAACGTCAAAATTTTGAATGAAGTTAAGTTGTGCATCAAACTTTTGACATTGTCAGGATATAAACATAAAAAAGAAAAGAAAAGTGAAACTTCATTTCATCACATGGCAAAGTGTGGGCAGGAGGATTCAGGTATGAGCAATCAAGAGCTTTCTAGCATCATCGAGGTAAGGTTGATGGATTAATTTTCATTCTCCATGTCCTCTTCTATTTGGAATTCGCTTTCAACATATGATCTCATTGTCTTCTATTTGCAACTTGCTTAATTTCAATGTAATTAGGGTTCAAGGTATTTTTCATTTTCATTGTAAGGGTTCAAATTAATTTTTATTTGCATATTTCTTAATCTCATGGTAGTGATTCAAGGTAATTTTTACTTTGGCCATAAATTATGGTGGTCCAAACAATATTCATATTGTCAAATTTCTCGAATGGATTCTATAAAGAACTAGCCATTTAAGATTTTTAAGTCTTCACTAAACCAAAAAAGTTCCATTGAGTGTGATAATAAAATGGGTCTATGCCTTCATCGTATAAAAAAAATCCATATTCTCTGCACAAGACTATCACGAGTTGCCATGTAATGTTATTGTTTGCACTAGTTCCCATGACTCTATTACTTTAGCAAAGACCAAAATGTTAGAAAACAAAAAGAATAAAAAATGCAAATCAAGAAAATAATAATCAAACAAAGATCAATAATAATGAGAAAAGATGATAAACCTAGGCTACAAGACCTTAGAAACATTTGAAAGCCAAAGCTTGAAATGAATAATCCTAAACCAATAAAATGTCTAATATACAACCTTCTGAAAAGGGCAAGAAAATGATCAATTATCAATATTATTATCCATAAGAACAAAAATACCATTTTTTTTCCACTAAAAAATTTAGTTTCTTTTTGAAAACGTACCTAAATATTTTAGTTCCTAAATTTTCATTTGAAAGTAAAATTAGTTAAATGAGATGAAAAAATTGCATATGCAGATGTGTGTGTGTGTGTGTGTGTGTGTATGTAATGGTGGGATGAAGCTGAATCTGCAAGAGTAAGGATAAAGCAAAAATCCAAAAGTTTTAATGTAATGAAATGACCTTTAATGCCGTCAACACCTAAATAATTGTTAAAGACCTATACTATGATCCAAGGTGGTATGAATGGTCTTAAAATATCAACTATAAGGTGATTCAATTGGTTCTTCCCTTCCACAAACTCACTACAATGATAAATTAGAAAATGCATAAGATAGGCCTAGTAGCCCTATCAATTAGGTCTCCAACAAGCTTCTAAAATGTATAAATTTTAAGACTTCCAAAATGCTAAGAAAACATATATCCTTTTTAGATACCCTTTATTGAATAATCCAACATGCCAAAAAGGATAGATAGGGTTACTTTGGAAAACAATCTCTATTTTAATGCGTGATAATGAACAATGATGGATTTGGAAAACATATATCCTAGATGATGGATTTGGAAAGCAACAATGAGTGAAACTTACCCCCAAACTTCAATATTCCCCATAGTCTCATAAAATGAGTTGAATTAAAATATTTTTTGATTAATTTGATTTTATAGACCTTGCAAGTGTAAAAGCCCCAATTTGTGTTTCAAAACCCTTAAAAATTAAGGATTCTTCAATTTATACTTTCCCAACAACTAATGGATGGAATACTTTGTCCTTACCATATTTAGATATAATCTAACATAAAATTAGCCACTAGTTAAGGAAAATGTGCTACTTCTATTGCATGCCCAACAATGTCAATGCAAAATTCCTTAAATTAGTTATGCTAATCACCAAAGTACTTCCTTCCCTCCTTCATAAATGCATGTACAATGGTTAGTTCCTATAATACATATTTGAAACAATAAATTCCATTGTAATTAGGAACTTAAATTCATGGAATAACTATTTCATAATTTATTCATCAAAATTGTCAACACACGGAAGAGTATTACAATAGTTAACAAAATATGAATAGTAACACTTTTGGAAACCTTCAATCAAAGCATGAAAGTGGAATATTAGATCATATGTTAATGTCCTTGTTTCTCTCAAGATCAAATTTCCTTCAAAGATAACCAAAAAAAGGAACAAAACTCATAAGTCTTGTAAAAATAGAGGTTTACTTATTAAATCTATGTGTAGACTATATCTAATCTCTGCAATGTAATCATAGTCTATTAGCATGTCCAACAGTTTGACTATTGAAACTTGAGACTCAAATGTTGAAGGAACAAAAAATATAGGTGGAACCTTTTAAAACATAAACCAAAAATGTCTTCCCCATCATCATACCCTTCTACTCATCAACCACCAAGAGCTTGTAGCATGGGAATCAAGAGATATTCACTATTTTTATTCAAACCCTAACTACAAGGTAGGGTGAACAACAGGCTTAATAAAATCCAAAACTAAAACCACTTTCTCCTATTTGAAAAAAAAAATTATTGAATTCAACAATCCTCAAAAAATCAACTTTATAAAACCATAAAAACAACTAATTATCACTCTGTAAACATATTTTAGAAAGATTTAATCTCAATGTGCATGACTTTTCCACCAAAAGGATTGTTTTTTCATTCCAAATATGTACAATACTATTCCAACCCTAGACTAGGTTAAAGATAATAAATTTATAGGTCACAACTCTCGACCTTACAACTTCATCCTTCTACGTTTGATCAAAATAATGATCTGACTATTAGACTTCCAAATTACAAGAAAAATGATAAAAAGTTACATAACAACTTGTTTACAAACTTGAAATAAAATAAACCACATGCCTTCAAAACTATACCACAATATGCAAAAAGATTATAAAAATAAAAGCGAAGATTTTTGGTCAACTCACAATGTTTGACCAATTGTTGGCCAAACTTTGACTTGCCTATAACCTCATTACAACATGCAAACTTTTTGACTAAATGAATGCTTGAGATTGCCTAAACCATCTTGTGTCAATTTGGATGCTTATTGACCTTCTATACTATCCTACCTTGTGTCTGACCACCTTATTTAGGACCTAGGCCCCTTGCACAAAGATCTAGGATTTCGTTGTGTCATTTTTGTCAATGTATATGTTTGTCTATTTGTATGTGTGTATGTGTCTATGCATATATACATATGTATGTGTATATATATGTGTATATATGTGTATATGTATTTATGTATGTATGTGTGTATATAAACAATAAAACTGACTCAACAAGTAGCATGGCCACAAGCTTTTAAACATAACTATATAAGGAATGAGTTAGGACATATATAGGTCAACTGGTCTAGTTGCTAATTAGTTGGATTGATTACAAATTTCTATAGTAAAAAAAAAACAAAAAAATAGTTGTTCCCAGCTAGCATTAAAGAATATCTTTTTTCATTACAAGCTCCTCATTAATAATGCCCTTGATGTAATGTCTCCTTTTATTAAAATATGGCAAATAGATACAAATAAATTACAAAACTCAATTGCAAGAGACTTATGTCCTTAAAGTCCCAAATAATTCTTTAAACTAATAATGATTGATGTAAGAAAAATAGTCTATGGTACCACTCTTAAATGATTGGTCTTATGTTATACAATTGAAATAATATATGAGAACAATGCCACTATTATCTTTGATACAAGAATTAGGTATATGTAAGATTATTTTGGTCTATATATCTGCACTTAGTCCAATGCAATAATGTTAAGATTATCTTTGTTATTTTTTAAATGATTAATAACAATTACGTAGGATGATCTTTAATTTGAACTATATAACTAATGAGATTGGTAGTTTTTTTTGATATGATAGTGTAAGTAAGCTATAATCTATTCCCACTCTCACTATAATTATGATCACTCATAGTGATGTGTTTCCTATTTTGTATCTATTGATGAAAACTTGTAAGTGTTCTCAATGATGCTATCACTGTGTATTATTTTGATCCTTAAACATATACAATTATCTTTCAAATATTTCTTATTGTTATATGATGATTTACTACTCATGATATATTTCTATAAGATTGGTTCCACTTATAGTGGTCTAATCCTTACCCTCAACTTGATAATATTTATTTGAAATGACTCATGGGTGGAGAGTTTCTCCCAATAGAGGACATGCCAAATAAATTATATACATACATACATACATAAATACATATATATACATATACATATATACATATATATACATACGTATGCATATATACATATGTATACATATGTATACGTATGTATACATATGTATATATGCATATGTATGTATAGGTATGTATATGTATATATATATATGTATATATGTATATGTATATATATATATGTACATATATATATATATGTAAATATACATATATATATATGTATATGTATATATATACACATATATGTATATGTATATATATATACATATACATATATACATATATATATATGTATACATATATGTATATGTATATGTATACATATATATATATATATATTATATGTATATGTATATATATATATGTATACATATATACATATATATATATATATATGTATACATATACATATATGTATATGTATACATATATATATATATTATATGTATATGTATATATATATATATATGTGTGTGTGTGTGTATACATACATATATATATATATATATATATATATATATATATATGTATATGTATAGATATATATATGTATATGTATAGATATACATATGTATATGTATATGTATAGATATACATATGTATATGTATATATATGTATATGTATACATATACATATATATATGTATATATATATATATATATGTATATGTATACACACACACATATATATATATACATATATACATATATATATATATATGTATATATAATTCTTTTTTCAGGTGTTGATTATTTCTAGATGCCTACTTCCACTAGGCTGGCTAGCACTCCAAGATTGCTAACTGTAGAATCAACAACAAAGAACATTCAAACATCGACACCTATTGCAACTAGTGTTGGAAAATCCTAGTTTTACTATATTTTGTTGTGTGTTAAATATGATAATATTTGTACATTATTGTTCATTTGAGTATATTATGTCATTGATTAACTTTGTCTAGGGATAGGTACACCTTCTTATGGTGATGATGATACCAATACTGCCAATAATTTACCAGCCTTTCCTAAAGCAGCCCATGTTACTTGTACTAGATTGTTGGAGGCATCATTGTTGATGGCCAAGAAAGATAAAATTCTCTTAAAATATCTTAAGGTTCTAGGTACTTTAAAATTGTAATTATTTAGAGTGTAATTGTAGTTAACTTATTCATAACTCATATTCGACTAATGATGTAGTGGTAATTTTTTAGGAAACAATCTTTTTTATAAAACATTTTATGATTTAATATTGAAGATATTTGGGCCCACATTACATAAAAGGTATGTAGCTTGATAAAATTGGTTGCTACATTATTTTTGTTCATCCATTTGTTGTAATATATTCAACATACATAGCTTGAACTACTCATTTTATCTAACAATGTTTTTTTTGTTAAAAGATGGACTGACCAACCCCCTAAATTAAAAGATCATCTCATAAAAATTATGGAGTTTTTTGGTCAAAATATTCTGAATAGAGCCCAACTTCTAAGAAATTTTTTCAAACATCTACAAACTATGAGGGATTAGTATAGAAGGAATCTAAAGTTTAATTCAAAGTATGAGTATCCTTATATGGTGACATAGTTGGAGTGGACTGAAATAATTGAAGATGCAAAAGAGAAGAGACTAAGGGATAAATGAATTAACCCACCATTTGGCAAAAATAGGTATGTCTCATAAACTTTAGTCTCTCATCTATTCCATCTTTCCAAGAGAATCTTTAACATGCCATGAATGTGTACCAACCTTCAAACACACATGCACACCATACCCAGGCCTCTATCACATTTTCTTTCAAGAATGTTGATTCATTATTTTTGCTTGCAACAACATGTGTTAACATGCTAATTCATGATCAAGTCTTTAGATGCAAAAATATTTATGATTCAAACCCATACGATAACTATCAAGACAACCAAGAGAAAATTAACAACTTCCCTAATCCCCATACAGTCAATGTATTCTTCATTCTTAATTTGCATAGTATTTACTATCTAATAGTGAGCAGTGAGGCCTTTTGCAATTACATGTTATTTATAAGAAGGTTAGTGCATTGTCCTATAAGAACTTCTCCAACATGTTGAGGAGGTTCTTGATCATTTTTTTATGCCTTTTCACATGAACCATAAGCCTGCTTGTGGAATGTCTTCGTAGTCAAAGGTATGGAGTGAAGGAAAACAATAATAGATTCATTGAGAAAAGTTAAGGATTGCTGAAGTTTCATAGCAGTGCTATAATATAACATAGGAGAGAAAGATCATGTATCATAGCCAATCATTAAGATATGGAATAATATCATGATTATTTCATACTAAGAGAGGATAGTAGAGCCATTACTTTTTTTCTTACAATTTACATGCTTAATTCATTTGTGGATACGTATAATTGAACACATTTCTATAAGTGTGAATGTATATTTAAATAATCTAACATATTTCTAACATATTTCAAAGTTTACATATACAAGCTACAAGACACATTGAAGGCAACATGAGCTAGGATAGAGAAGGTTAGTCAACACCATCTTGGCTCTGGTGGATATATGAAAATTCACTCAAGCCTTATAAGTAGCAGTAAATGAAATTTCATATAATTTTTTTTTAATATAAAATTACAAAAAAGAAATACATTAATTATTAACTATATTATGGAAAAAATGTAAGGAATTGAATTTAATCTACCACCCACAGAAGAGGACATAAAAATTGCCTTTCTTCATGGTGATTTGGATGAAGAAATTTATATGGCTCAGCCACAGGGTTTTGAGGTCAAAGGTAAGGAGAACTTAGTGTGCAAATTGAAGAAAAGTTTATATGGCTTGAAGCAAGCACCTCGGCAATGGTATCTAAAATTTGACAGTTTTATGCATGAGCATGGATATATTAGGTGTCATTCAGATTACTGTGTTTATTTTAAGAGGTTGGATGATGATAGCTACATTATTTTATGTTTATATGTTGATGATATGCTTATAGCTGGGTCTAACATGGATCATATTAAGGGGCTGAAATGCCAATTAGCACATGCATTTGCTATGAAGGATTTGGGGGTAGCAAAACAAATCCTTGGTATGGAGATTTGCAGAGATAGGAAGAACAGAACATTGACGCTATCTCAAGCTGATTATGTTGAGAAGGTGTTGCAACGTTTCTCTATGGAGAATGCTAAAGCTGTCAGCACACCTTTACCTAGTCATTTGAAATTGACTAAGGAGATGTGTCCCCAGACACAGGAAGAGGAGTATAAGATGTCCAAGGTACCCTATGCTTCAGTTCTAGGAAGTTTGATGTATGCTATGGTATGCACTAGGCTAGATATTGCACATGCAATGGGAGTCGTTAGCAGGTATATGAGTCATCCAGGATTTGAGCATTGGAATGCTATCAAGTGGATTCTCAGATATTTGAGAGGAACATCCAATAAGTGTTTACACTTTGGGGGCTCTACTACTGATTTATAGGGCTATGTTGACTCAGATTTGGCTGGGGATATTGATACCAAGCAGAGTACTACAGGTTATGTCTTTACTATTGGTGGGGCAACCGTGAGCTGGGTTTCTAGGCTACAGAAGATTAATGCTCTCTCCACTACAGAGGCAGAGTATGTTGCTGCTACAAAGGCAGCCAAAGAGATGATATGGCTTCAGTTCTTCTTGGAAGAATTGGGACATCCTCAGAAGGATAATTATTTGTTCATAGATAGTCAAAGTTCCATTCATCTTGCTAAGAATTCAGCTCTGCATTCTAAGACCAAACACATACAGTTGCGGTACCATTTCATTTGGTCAGTTTTGGAGGATGGACAGTTAAAGCTGGAGAAGATACATACCAATGAAAATCCAGCAGATATGTTGACAAAGGTTGTAACAAGGGAGAAGATGAACTCCTCTTCAACTTCAGTTGGTCTTTTAGACTAAATGTGAATAAAAGAACAGCAGAGTCCAGGGTGGTTTGATCCAGTGGGAGCCCCATGCGGTAGTTGTATTGCTACAGGATCAGTCTCCAAGTGGGAGATTGTTGTTTAGTGTGGAGCCTGATCAGTCCCCAAGTGGGAGATTGTTAGATTGTGGTGACTGATCAGGAAAGTACTGTACATACTTCATAAATAGTGGGGTTCAGGGCATCGGCCTGAAATTTTTTTTTTTGGGAAGTAGCCGACATGGTAGCCGACATATTATGGCCGACATGTTATAACCCTAAAGAGGTTTAATACTTGTATAAAAAGGGCTTAGGGTTGGGTATTTTTCATATGTGGTGATACGAAATTGGTTCTTGCGGTGGTATTGAGCTGTAAGGGATTACGGATTGTAATCAGGTTGTAATCACTGGATTGTAATAAGATCGAACTTGTTGTTTGGTGGACGTAGCCCAGGGATTGGGTGAACCACGTTAAATCTTGGTGCCTTGTGTTCATTTCTCTGTGTTCTATTATTTTCTGTTATTGGTTGTATTTGCATGTAGCTTTTATTTCTATCCGTGGTTTATCCTAACAATCAATATCCCCCACCACACATATTCTAGTGGCCAAATAGTTGTAGAAGATTTTGGTACAATAGTTGAAACAAAGGTAAATAGGCCAAATGAATAATAACTATAATTGAGAACTTCCTAACAAAAAATCTATTTGATATTAATTTTGAGCAATGATAAATGCATGCATGACATTTCACTACAACATGTTGATCTTAGATTGGTTTTGACAAGTGAGTGTCTACATACTTAAGTCATTTACTTAGTTCATGTTTAACAAGTAGTATATGTCGAGAACAACATGTATAAGTTAGAGCATGTCAAGTCAACAATGAGTTTTGAGTCAGTCATGTGTTGAGTCACTCAAGTGTCGAGCAAATAATATATGCTAAGTAATTCAAGTGCCAAGCAAGTAGTGCATGCTGAGTTATTCAGATGCTAAGTCACAGTATTGAAATCAATATATGTTGAGCATCAGAGACATTAGATGTTGAGAAGTTGTTTGTATTGGCAAAAAATACTATGTCAACCATTTTTGAGCTGACTTATGGATTGATTTATGATATTATGGTGATGAGGACAAATCTTAAGTTGGAATCCCTATGAATTACATGCATCCAATCATGTAAAGGGAAGGTTTACGCAACAAAATGGGTGAATCATAGTCATTGATTTATACCTAACCCTAAATTACCTAGGTCTTCTTAAGGAGGACAAACCCTATAATTCTTATGAGTGTGAAAGGGGATGTATGAATGAACAAGGAGAGTTTTGTATGTGTAGACCATGACATTCATAGTGATCAAGATATTATGATATAAAATCTTATTGTAGAATTAGTTAAAGGAGAATAGAAAAGGGAAATATTGAACAAAAAAGAGACATCTGATCAAGAAGGATCAAGAATACATCAATTTAGAGGTGATTTGTCATCAAGCAACAAAGTGCTAACTATATGATTAATACTAAGACATTGTAATAGGTGAATCAATTAAATATATTAATAGAGGAGTCCTAATAGGTTGTATTGAAATCCCATAACAAGGTGCTTACTCTATTGTGATTTGAAGTCCTTTAACAAGACACACTTTTAATAGGGTGTTGAAATCCTTTAATAGGGTAAGACCTAATAGTTTTTGTAAGTCTTTACCAAGGTAGACCTTTCATAGGGTAGATCAAGTTTCATGATCAAATATACCTTCATTGGATACACTTTATTACTATAGTAGTGAAGATTTGTGGGTGTTATCTCCACCCTAGTTTTACCTTCTCTTTGGAGGGTTTCTAGGTAATCATATTTGGTGTCATATATATGTGACTACATACTTGTTTACATGCTTTATATGTACATGATTCACATGATATTTCAACTTACTTATTGAATGTATGAGATGGATGTGTGGTGAATGTTTTATGGGTCAAAGTTTAAAGCACTGATTTGTAAGGAAACTTAGGTGTAGAAACAACTTCCTACAGTAATCCCTTAAGGAAAGTATTTTTAAAATTCTTTTAAAATGCTTAAAACTACAAATTTAATATTATGTAACCAATAATATTGTAGTCAACCATGAATATGGAAAATAAATAGATAAATAATAACACATAAACATAAAGATATGCTAGTGGGGAAAAACCTTTCAGTAAAACAAATTGATCCCTCCAAAACTTGCACAATGTATTATCTTCAACTCAAAGGTTGCAATTTCTTTCAGGGCATAGAAGACTTATCTAGTAGCTACCAACAATACACTACTCACACTCTCCATTCCTTCATTTATCTACAGCCCTTAAAGTGCTTATATAATGTGCTTTCCATTTTTACAACACCTCCTAAAGATAACTCTTATGTGTCATAGGAATCTGTCACAACTAGGTAAAAGCACAAACCTATGTCACCTTTTATAAAGGAAAAGTGATATCAGAATTTAAAGTCTTCAACTTTAACGACATAAAAGTGGCATTTTTGCTTAGAATTTGGAGATGATGTAAACTAATGAAATGTGTAAAATTAGATGAAGTTTATGTCTATAATTTATTTATTTTTTAATTGAGTGAAAATTTTATCTATTTTTTAATTTTTAAAGTCTATTTTTTAATTTTTTTAAAATGTTGACAATATATAGTCTTTTTTCCTTTCAAACAAATATATGAAAATATTCCTATTTTGGTCTAATTTTGGAATATGTTAGAGTTGAAATGTATACCTAGTGTACTAAAAAAGAAAAAATGAAATTCAACTAATATTTTTCAAGTTATAACTGGTCAAAGTCAAAGTTATAAGAAATTGATAGTTTTTTTCTCCCATGAAACTTTTTCCATCAAATCTACATAATTTTTGAAACAAATTAAATGTTTTTGAAGAAGACTCTCTCCTCTAGTGTAACATTAAAAAATAATAATTTTTAAACATGATTTACTATTTTTTTCTTATTTTTGAATAGACATCTTCCTGAATCTTAAAATACCTACTTGTAATATTTTCAAATTATAACATATTATCCTTACTCAAAATAATAATAAAATTATATGATCATAATCTTGACTTTGAGATCTACAAAAATATATTTTTAGTTTTAAAAAACACTTCAATTTAGTAAGTCAAATTGGCCTTCAAAGAGAGAAGTTTGCAGAAGTTCTTATTTTTGCTTGTGTGGCTACCACCTAGGATGCCACATAGGTAGTTTCCATCAAAACTATTTTGGCCATAACTATTCTGGCTAGAAGTGTTACGACTGAAACTCCCAGGCTTATAAAAATTTTGTCAATCACTTTTTGGCTATTTTTAATGATATTTTGAGTCATTTGATACATGGGGGTTATGGCTGAAACCCTTTTGGCCAAAAGTGTTTTGGCTATAACCTTGCATGCCACATTAATGAGGAAACCTACCATGTATGTACAGCTAGAACTTGTTTGGCCATAAGCATTATAGCCAGAACTATTTCAACCATAACTCCTCCAAATATCACAAATGGTGACATAGGGTTGTGCTTTCATCCAACCATTTCAGTTATGATTTAATTACACACAATTAAATTGTCCAAAAATAGTTCTTATGTATCATAGGAATTGTCAGAATCATTTTAGTCATGATTTCCTTACACACAACTAAATATTCCAAATATAGCTCTTACGTGTCATAGGAATCCATCATAAGTCAAGATGCTAACACATGCAAGTGGAGTGACACATTAACATGCCAACTAGACACATGTACACTCACACTTAATTACATTATTTGCAAAAAATACATTTACAAAACACATTATAAGAATAAGAATTATCCAAGGTTGAGACACCTTATTCATCTTCTCTCACTTGTCAAACACCTTGTAAGAGCAACAATAACATAACTAGAACTAACCACTATAGGACAAAAGTTCCATAGACTTTGAACACCATATTAACCTCTCTATGTCCACTAGTTTTTTCAATGCATGTTCAACATTCTTTATAGTATCTACCTTCTCCAAATTTACCTTTCCATCTTCTACCATATCTCTCACAAAGTGAAAGCGCACATCAATGTGCTTTTTTCTAGCATGGAAAGTTGGATTTTTTTGCAAGGAAAATAACACTAACTGTTGCACCAAATAGTAATCTATCTTGCATCAACACCAACATCAAAACACAATCTCCTAAGCCAAATGGCTTCCTTATAAGCATGATTAGCAGCCATGTACTCATTTTCTATAGTAGACAAAGCAACCATAGGTTGTCACTTACTCATCCAATTGATGGTACCACCAAACATAGTGAATACATTAGCACTATTGGATCTCCTACGATCAATATCACCTACCTAATCTAAATCCACAAAACCACAAATAAAAACTAAATACAACACTCTAGAAGTGTTACCATGATAAATAATGGAGTAATCTGATGTACCCCTCAAATATATGAATACTCACTTAATTGCATCCCAATGTACCTATCCAATATTAGCCATAAACTGGCTCAGAACTCCCACTACTTGGTCAATGTCTAGTCTAGTATAGACCATAGCATACATAAGACTACTAACTGCACTAGCCTAAGGTACTCTACTCACATCCTTCACCTCACTAGGAAATTTTGGACAATCATCCATAGATAAATTTGTTCCCATAGAAATAGGAACACACAATGGTCTACAATCTGGCATGCTAAACCTTTCCGACATAGACTTCACATACTTACTTAGACGCAACCAACATTTTTTGTTAGACTTATCTCTACTAATTTCCATACCCAAGATATACCTTACTGCCCCAAGATCCTTCATCTCAAACTATACTGACAATTGAGGTTTAAAATTAGAGATCATACCTTTGCCCTTTCCAAACAACAACATATCATCAACCTATAATGCAATAATAAGAAGGTGATCATTTTCAACTATAAATTAAACAAAATGATCTAATTTCAATCTTACAAATCTAGTTGACAACACAAAGGCATGAAAATTAAGGTACCACATCCTAGGAGTTTGTTTCAAACCATATAGAGACTTCTTTGATCTGCAAACCAAAGATTCTTTACTTTTAACAATGTAGTGCTCAGGCTGTGACATATAAATCTCTTACTCTAAATTATCATGAGGAAAAATTGTCTTCGCATCCATCTGTTCTATCTCTAAATCATATGATGCATCAAGAGATAATAGAAATATAATGGATGTCAACTTTGCAACATGAGAGAATATTTCACCATAATCTATTCCCTCTACCTATGAGTATCCCTTCATAACCAATCTAGCTTTGTACCTTTCAACATTGCGATCTACACATAATTTCTTCTTGAACACCCATTTTCTACCAATAGGATTCCATTGTTTAGGCAAAGGTACAAGGTCCCAAGTTTTTTTTTATCCAATGAAGCCATCTCATCATCCATGGCCCCAATCTAGGAACCTATATCTTCCATATCTAAAGCCTCTTTCATAGATCTAGGCTCATTAGTGTTAGTAATCAAAGCAAAGGCACAACTAGAATCTAACATAGAATAACCAAACCTTTTTTACTACTTCCTTACTCTTGTACATCTCAAAGGCTGAGGTTGAGGTCGTTCTTCCTCTTCTCCTAAACAATTAGAGGTACTAGAGCTCTCCCCATCATTCGACCCAACATGGTCTTTTTGTTAAGTCTTCTTAGGGGTAGGAGGCAATTGAAAAATATCTTCCTTCTTTTCTCTTTCATCTAGTTGTAGCACAATAGGAGAAGATTTTAGCTCTCTAAAAGTAACATTTCTGCTATACAACACCTTACTAGTCACAAGATCCCAAACCTTGTATCCCTTCATACCAACACCATATTTGATGAAAATGCATTTGACAACTTTATTTTCCAACATAGATATTTTCTCCTTTGGAACATGTGCATAAGCTTCACAACCAAAAACATGAAGATGACCTAATTAAAGGCTTCTTACTAGACCATAGCTCCATGGGTGTGTTACCAACAAGAGTTGATGTAGGAGATTTGTTAGCAAGATAGCAAGCAATGGCCATAGATTCAGCCCAAAAAAATTGTTCAAGACTGGCTCCACTAAGCATACTCCTAGCCTTCTCCATCAGTGTCCTATTCATTCTTTTTGAAACTCCATTTTTATGTAGGGTATAAGGAGTTGTCTTATGCCTCTTAATACCCCATTCTTTATAGAACTATTCAAACTCTACTGAGAAAAACTCACCACCATTGTTAGTTCTTAGACACTTAATCTTCTTACTAGTATAATTCTCTACAAGGGCTTTAAATTCCTTGAACTGACTAAAGACTTGTGTCTTACTTTTTAGGAAATAAATCCATGTCCTTCTGCTATAATCATCTATTAAAAATACAAAAAAATATAGACTTGGAGATTGAAGGAACTTTTACAGGATCAAATACATTGGAATGAATAAGATCCAAAGCATTAAAAGATTTGTGAGAACTAGAGTAAAATTGAACATGATTTTGTTTACCATAGACACAATGTCTACAAAAATCAAACTCAAGATTACAATCATTTAACCCCTCAATGAGGTTATTGTTCTTCAAGGTTTTGAGACCCTTCTCACCAATGTAGCCAAATCTCATATGCCACAAAATTTTCTTTTCTATAGGAAGCTTTCCTTCCAATGTGTTTGCACCCTTAGGTACACATGTTGCACTACCATCAAAACCAATAACCATAGTCTTCTTTACTAATTTTTTAGATGGTGGGGATGAAGTTATAGTTTCTCTCTTCTTTGAAACAAAAGAACTATTACATTGAGAAATGCATGCATCAAGCTAAAATAGAGTACCTCTCCTAGTACCCTTAGCAACCACCATAGCTCCTCTCATCATCTTACATCCATCCTTAGAAAAAACAACATGTACACCTACATCATTCAACATACTTATAGATAATAGGTTTCATGCCAACCCAGGGATGTGCATTACCCCATTGATCCCCTTTACTCATATGTCATGGAATCTAATAGTGACCCATCCTTGTCCAACTATCTTTAGATGAGAATCATCACCCAAGTACACCTTTTAACCATCATAAGCTTCATACTTTAAGAACCAACTTTAATGAGAGATCATGTGGAAAGAAGCACCTAAGTCTATCAACCATACATCATCACATGCATGCACTACCAAGGCTACAATGAAAGCATCACTATCTTCTTGAGATTTTTCTAGACCTAAATTTGAGGACTTCTTCTTCTTGGGCCCTTTATAGTCTTTAGGGAAGTGCCTAGTCTTATCACAGTTCTAGCATTTTGCCTTGGACATTCTAGGAGTCTTTGATTTTCCATGGGATATGGATCTACCCTTTCTAGACTTCTTGTCATTTTTCTTGCCTTTGTAATTGTATCTACCATGAACAACAAGAGCTTCCTTGGCCGAATTTGAAGACTTTCTCCCTGTCTACTTAGATAACAACGAAGAAACCACATCATCCATTTTGAAAGTGACTAAAGTACTTCGAAGAGCCACCACTAGTTGGTCTCATGTGTAGACACCTAAAAATCCTTTAGAAAATAAAGTATTTTTATTTTCTGAAAAATCCCTGATGACATCATCATTTATTAATTAATTAATTTTTATGCCATTAAATCCCTTTATCTTAATTAAAAATATTTAATTAAGGAATCCCTCCCTAAAATGTTTAAATCTTATTTAAACATTATTTCCTTATTTATTAATTATTTAATTAATAAATTGACCAAAAATCCTAAAATAAATAAAAAATTTATTTTTTGCCCAAAACTTGGCCAATTTCCTTATGACCAATAACCTCTTCCAAAATCTTCTAATCCTTCTTTAATTTTGATTAAAGGCTAATCCCATCATTTCCTACCCCTAATCCCAACTCAAAATATTTAATTAAGATTAAATATTAATCCTCATGTTTATTAAAAAAGTTTTAATAAATATCTCCTCAACCCAAACCCTTGAAATAAATAAAACTTTATTTATTTCCTAAAAATCTAATTTATCCTTATCCTAAGAAGTTCTAGACTCTTCTAGAAAGTCTTCATCCTCATCCTAGGAAATTCTAGACTATTCTAGAAAGTCTTTATCCTCATCCAAAGTCTAGACTCTTCTAGAAGATGTCTTTAAACCTAATCCTAATCCCTTCCTAACCTTGTCACATTCCCTAAACATGGGTTAAAACTTACTAACCCAAGCCAAAGTTAACAAATATCTCCTCCTTCACCCACCCTCATTAAATGCCATCCACTTGCCTATCCCTAAACTAATCCTAAACCATCCTAATCCATCCTCTAATCATTTGCACAAGCCTAAACAAGCTTAAAACCTTCCTAATCAAGTCCAAGTCGAAATTGCTCTCATCACCCTCAAAATTTCTCAACCATAAAACTTTATGAAGTCCACTAGGTCATAAATGACTCTTACAAGCCCTTTTATTGCTCTTACAAGTCATTATGAGGGTCTTTATGAATATTTTATCCCTTGAGCCTCCTTTGTTGACTCATCCTTCCCCTTTCCTCCATCCTCTCACCATGTGACATGTGTCACTCCTTGATTGGCTATAAGGAAGCACAATCCATGTGCTCTCCTCTCATGCAATCTAAGCCCTCCATGAGCTTTTTCCCATCCTTGCATCCTAGCCCTTGATCCCTCAAGCCCTTTGCCTATTTAAGGAATCATCTCCCAAGCCATTTTAACACAATCCATGAAGTAAAGTTATAATGCTATTTTGAGAGCCAAATTCATACTAAAGCCATCTATCCACACCAAAAATTCCAACTCCATTTGAAGCCCTTTTTGAAGCATAAGCTTGAGCATACATCCTATCTATTTAGACAAAGCTACTCAACAAGAGACCTTCTCATTGAGAGAGCCCATTAATGGCTCATATTCTCAATTGAGAGCTCATCTTAGTCTATCTTGAAGTTTATGAATTTTTTTTAGTTTGTAGAAGCTTTATTTAGATTTGGTTTCTATTAGCATACTAACATTGCTCATATACACCATGAATCTGGCAAGGAACATAATAGGGTTATACATTGATCTGCCTCCTCTATCTTGACAATGGATGATGTCAACTATGAAAATTGAAAATTAAAAGCATTTAGATGATCTATAACATATCCTCCTTCGTCCATTCTTAGAGAATATAGCTTCTTCCTTAGTAAGAACTTGTTCACTAGAGATTTGGACTGATACACAGACCCAAGGCATATCTACAAACTATTTGTTATCTTCTCATCAAGAACATTCAGGAGAACTAGATCAGCTAGACAGAGTCTAATGTGACCCTAAGCTTTTTGATCATTGAGATACCAATCTTGAGTTTCCATAACTCAAAACTATTTCCATTAAATTTCTCCACCTACAATTTTTCATATGATGAGCTAGCCATCTCAATCTACAAATAAACTAGTTGATAAAGCTCTAATACCACTTGTAAGGAAACTCAGGTGTAGAAACATCTTCCTACACTAATCCCTTAAGAAAAGTATTGTGCTTTTAAAATCCTTACAACTATAGATTCATATTATTTAGATAATAATATTGAAGTTAACCATGAATATAGAAAATAGATGGAGGAATAATAATGCATAAACACAAAGATGTGCCAGTTGGGAAAAACCTTTCAATAAAACAACCCCACCCCTCCAAAACCTACACAATGTATTATCTTCAACTCAAAGGTTACAATACACCTGCAGTGCAAGTTCTATTAGGACATAGAAGACTTATCCAATAGCTACCAACAATAAACTACTAAGACTCTCCACTCCATCAACTATCTACAATCCTCAAAGTTCTTATATAATGTACTTTCCATTATTAGGGCATCTTCCAAAGATAGCTCTTATGCATCATAGGAATCCATCATAACCATTTCGGTTATGATTTCATTACACAATATTAAATCTTCTAAAAATAGTTCTTAAGTCTCATAAGAATCTATCATAACCATTTCAATCATGATTTCCTTACACACAATTAAATATTCTAAATATAGCTTGTATACATCATAAGAATCTATCATAAGTCAAGATGCTGACACATGCAATTCAAGTGACACATCAACATGCCAACTAGTCATGTACACTCACACATAATTACATTATTTGCAAAAAATACATTTACAAAACAAATAATAAGAATAGGAATTATCCACGGTTGATACACCTTATTCCTAACATGATTCACCCCCACCCCCCGCCCCCCCCCCCCCCCCACAAAAAAAAAGAGTTTACCTTTCCTATTTTAATTCCAACATAGATCTTACTCATGATGATGAAGGCATAGATCCTACAATAATGAATACCTTAGTGTGCATCACAATGATATAGGTACATATTCAATTTCTATTGAAAATTGATCATGTATTTATTAATAAAATTTAACATCTTAAATTGCAATTAGTGTAACCTTTATGTGATAATTTTTTACTATGTAGAGCATGATGTTAGTGTTGAGCATGTTGAGGTTGTGGTTGAACAAAATGTGGTAGTAGATTATGAGACACTATTAGGTAAAGAAAAATCCCTATTATGTTCTTTGGATAGACACACAATACAAGGAGATAGACACTACTAAGGTATTTACAAATAGAGACTCCAATGAATTTGATGTAGCAATTGTAGATCTAGAGGAAAATAATAGAGCCCAAGCTGAAGAAATCAAAAATCTCAAGTTAGAACAAGAATCATAAGCCACACTACTATTTGAGGTAACTAAATAGAAAAAGAAAGATATGTAAGATAACGCCATGATTGAAGATGACATAAGAGTTCTAACTAGTAGAATGGAAGAGAAATTATTAGATGTAACTAGGATTGCTAACATGTAATTGGAAACTTTTGGATCAAATGATGCATGCCAACCGTGAATTGAATTCCAAGGACATTGAGATAAAAAAATTGAAGTTGTAGAATGAAAAATTTATCAATGATATAAAAAAGGGAAAAGGAATTGACTAAAAAATTTAATAATCCTTGTGAGGTCATCAAATGTTTTAAGCAATTGATGAGATCCCCTAGATCCAACAATGATACATCTAGACTGGGATACACAAGTATTGAAGAAGGAGATTCATCCAAAAGTGGTCAAGAAAGAAGTAACAAAGGTAAGAATTTCAAACCTTCTTTTCATAATTGTGGTTAAAAAGGACATACTTCCAATGTATGAAAGATCAAGACTATAAATCCAAATGTTAAGCAAAAGAGCATGGATCGCTATCATAAGTGCAACAAACAAGGTCATCAAGCACATGAATGTAGAACTAAGATCATGCGCACTCAAATATTTGAAGGATATTGTTATAATTTTCAGATGTATAGACATAGAGATTTTGAGTGCAAATCCAAACCCATGTGGTCATCAAATAGGCAAACAAAGGCAAAGAACAATGAAAACTTTTATAATTGGGACTATAATACATGGTATAGTTGTTACTACTATCAAGAGTATGGACATGTTCCTAAGAATTGTATTATAACACACTTCATTAGTGACTACAAAAGGTGGTTGAGTCAAACCACATGCTTTAGCTATTTGAAGATTGGCCACATCAGTCAATATTGTCCAACAATGTCAAAGGCACCAAGTTGTGAGTTCAATAAAGGCAAGGACAAGATAGATATTGAAAGTGTCAAAAATGAAAGGAACAAGACATGTAAGAAAATAGAGGAGTGCAACATACCAAGTGGAGAAAGGATCACTTCACCCATTGGGTCAGGTGATCACACCTCATCAAACTAAGAAATCAAGAGGTATATGGGACAGATATTCAAAAGTTATATCATACATCAGTTCAAAAGGATTTATTTCTAAAAAGATTACAATGGCATGAATAAAGATGCAAGGTGTTATTATGAATAAAAGAAAAATCTTTATATTTTTCATGCTATTATCGTGCATGAAAAGTTTCCTATGCTTGCTAAGTGAAATGCTAAAGGACATCAAGCTAATAGGCTGATTAGTTGTAGCCAAGCTTGTAATGGTTTCCAAATGAATAGAAATGACAGTTGATGTAGAGTGAGTAAAAAATTAGTAGATGTTGAGCTTACAATTGTATAAGCACTTAGCATTAATTATAGTATTTCAAAGGGGTATTTTATTGATTTCTACTTTTTTAACATTATTCAAAATTGAGCTAGAGAAAAAAGAGCTATAGGTGATCTATAAATTTCATTTGAAGATTTTGTAGGAGATTTGAATAGCTATTTAGCATCAGTTCATCAAATTTTGCAAGGTATTTATTGTGTGTTGAGCTAAGTAGTTTCTAATTTCATAAACTCTAGTTTTGTAAAATGGCATCTAGTTGTTTGAAAGAAAAAAGATATAGAGGGAAAAGAGGTTTTAAATGTTTAGTTGGTTAGCAATTAGATAGAAAAACAATTTTATCAAGGCCATTCTAGAGATAGCATAATAACAAGATCCCTCAAGTGCATTATCTATGATACCACCGCCAGTTTTAATGATACAAGATGTTAGAAAATGTTATAATTGTAAGATTGGTAGTATTAATGACATGGAAATTAGAGAAGCATATGGAAAACTATGTGAAAATGGGGTATTAATGGAAGAGTTCAAGATTGTTGAAAAGAAAGGGTTAACTTGTGCCCTAGATTTCCCTAATGTTTTCAAACATAATGGATTAGAGTCAGATAATGGGGCAATCAAAATTACAAAGAGAATAATCCCTAGGGTAGTATGGTATCCAACCCTAGATCAAACAAAGACTATGAGAAGTGAGTCTAAAGAAGTCATTAGAAAGAAGACAACAACTATGTGGAACAAGAGATGAATGACCATAGATGCCATCATAGATCCTCTAATAGATTTTGTAGTAAGGGTAATTGTACATAAATTTTATCAATCAAGTAGATTGAATAGTGTGCCTACATTACAGTAGATATGTTCTACAAGATTATGAAGAAGAATGATGCATATGATCTTGCCAAGTTGTAGCTACAAAAATTGATTGAAAATTTAGGAGCAATAAGGAAAACTAAAAGTTCTTAGTGTAAATTTTGAGCTATTTTGATATGTTTTTCCTTTTATGTTTAGAATACATTTCCTACATTTAGTACTAGTTCATGGAAGACAATTAGGTCTATTTTGGTTCAAATAGGAGAGTTCATTAAACAATTAGGTGAAAATTTTGAGTTAGTAATGAGTAGTTATTTTATGGTCTTCAAACAATCCATTAAAAAGAGAATAAGGATTCTAGTGTCATTAGTGGAAAAAGATTATGATGATGTTTGTTTCCTAGCTGATGTTGATTACACATTTGTTCAAGCTACAAATCCAAGTGTAAGATGGTTGAGGCCATTAGGTTATGAAAGTTGATGAGGCCTCTGCAACAATAATATCATTGCTTGTAAAAGAAGTAGACAAAGATGCCAAAGCCTTTGGTGACTATGAGATGAAAAAGTCTAAGATTACTATGGAGTTGAAGACTACCTCTATCATCAAAAAGAAGGATAAAATGGTAAAGAGACTAAAAGAAAAATTTGGTGAAGGTGTCGAGAAAGAAGATGAAGAGGAAGAGGGTGAAAAGGAAGAAGATACACAGATTCAAGCACCACTTGCATTAACACAAGGAAAGGGTGAAGATTAGCAAGAGGAACATATAGAGATTTCAAAAGATGCAAAGGTAGAAGAAGAAAAGGAAGAACCTATTCCTACTCATTAGAAGAAAAGAAAGGCTAAGACATAAGTAGTGACAAGACAGAAGAAGGTTGCTAAATCAATCCAACCTAAACCTTCAACACCTACCACAAGTACCAGCATACATGTCATTACACAAAAGGCTAAAGAGAAAGACAAGACTATAGATCAAGAAGGTGGAACACAAAAAAGACCATGGAGAAAATATATTTCTTAGGTTGAAAGTAATAAGGAAAGAACTGAATCTGATGACAATAGCCAATTCAATGTGGTGAGTCATAATCCATCCTTAAATCTAGACAACTTATGTGAGAATGTTAGAAATAATGCATTTATTAGGTTTTTCTTACATTGATTTTGAAAATCTTGGAAAATTTTAAAAAAATCAAGTGGAGGCAATATATGCCATGATAGCCAATTTTAAGAAAGCCCCTCTAAAGACTACCAACTCCATGACTAAAAGGTTACATGAAAGAGTTGAGAAAAATGACATTATTGTTTGAACTTAGAAAGGAAAATTAGGGAGACATCCCTTACTCAAGTTATGCCTAATCTTAGTAAGGCACATATAGCTCAAGCCATAAAGAAATATGTTGTTAGATTTGTTCCTGAACATAGAGAATTTAGGATACTATAGAACAACATTGAAGATGTTGTAAAGAAGACCAGACCAATGTGGAAAATTACATATGGGCTAACTACAGTCAAAGTATGAGAGCAAGAGCATATTGTAGTTAAAGATGATGAAGAAGATGATAATAATGAAGGCATAGTTGAGGGAACTACCAAAATGAATGTAATTGATTAGGAAACAACTAAGAAAGAGTAGCAATAGGAACAAAATGTACAAGATACACAAATGCTAAATGCCAACCCTCTATAAATAATGAGTGTAAGTACTGAAACTATCATAGTAAAAGATGTTTCTAATCACACTATTCAAAGTATCAATCCCCTAATAGAAGAAGACTTGAAAAAGATACTTGGTCAATCTACACTATAGGATAAATTGTGTAACAACCATATATTGGTGAGTATAGATGAACTTTAGAAATTAGTGACTAAAAATACAAAGGAGGAGGTAAACACACAAGAACCATCTGCAATCACTCCTCAAGTCACTAGTGTTAGTACACACATAGGTGCCACTCCAATCTTAGAAATTGTAACCAAGGAGGCAACAAATAAGGTTGAGATAATTGAAGAAGATAAGGTGTTGACATCGAGTCAAATAGGTTAGAAAAGAAGTTTCAACATAAAGTGAATGAGGAGATATCTAGTGATATAACACTTACCCAAGTTGCACTAGAAAGTAAGATAATAGTATAAAGAAGGTACTTGAGAACAATTTGTCTCTATGCACCAAATTGTGTAATTCTACACTCTCCACACAAGAGATAAGGAATAACATCGTGATCTTGGAAAGTCAAATGAATTAATTAGATGCAAAATTGCCCATGACTCTAGCTCAAAGTGAGAAGCATTTCAAGACCCTATTACAAACCTAGAGTCAGTTAGTAGCACCATTTGTAGATAAAACCAACATAAGGAATAAACTATTAAGCATCTAGAATATATTGAAGCCTCACATGGAGATTTTGTACAAGGAATTAGCCTATGTAGAAACTCTTATGAAGAATGATCCCAATCTTTCTACATTACATGGCCTACTTCACCTTGCTACCAAGCTAGCCATCCAAATTAAGTCTTTGGAGGTAGCTTGTGAAAATTTTGATATTTCTCTTAATATTTTTCTTGAGATCCATAAATATTTTTTGGATAGACACACTATTAGTGTATGCCACATTGAAATTAGTGTTAAAAAGGGGGAGATATAGAAAGAGCTAAGGGGGAGTAGGAGCATGGGTGAGTAAGCACAGAACAACAAGCAAGCAAAAGAGTATCAGTTGAGGCACATCTACTCAGTAGGAGTAACATTTTTGAGTATAGAACCATATCAAACAACTAAAGGAGAGTTATAATATTTTGAGGTATAAGTTGTTGCAAAATTTTGATATTTTCAATTTTTTTATAAAAGTTGAATAAGAGTTATGTTATGCTCCTAAGAATAAAAGCATTAATGTATGACCAAGTGTTTTTGACACTCATGTTAAAGGGGGAGAATCTTGATATCAGATTGGCTTTAACAAATGCATTTTTATACACTTAAGTCATTTACTTTGTTCATGCTAAACAAGTATTATATGTCAAGCACAACATGTATAAGTTAGAGCATGCCAAGTCAATAGTGATTGCCAAGTCACTCATGTGCCAAGTCACTCAAGTGCCAAAAAATAGTATCTGCTAAGTGATTCAAGTGCCAAGAAAGTAGTGCATGTCAATTCATTAAGATGCCATGTCATGGTGTCAAAATCAATATATGATAAGCATCAAAGACTTCAAATGTTGATTAACATAGTTTTGTCATAGTTGTTTGTATTGGCACAAACTACTATGTAAATCATTTTTGAACTGACTTGTATATTGAAATATGATATTGTGGTGATAAGGATGAAGCTTAATTTGGAATCCCTATGAATTACATGCATCCAATCAAGTAGAGGTAAGGTTTAAGTGGTAAAATGGGTGAATCATAGCCACTAATTTATACCTAACCCTAAGGCACCTAGGTCTTCTTAAGGAGGATGAATGTTAAATTTCTTATGAGTGTGAAAGTGATTGTATGAATTATCAAGGAAATTTTTGCTTGCACAAACTAGGACATTCATGGTCACCAAGGTATTATGATCTAAAATTTCATTACAGAATCAATTAAAAGAGAAAAGAAGAAGGAAATAATGAAGAATAGAGAGACATCAGATCAAGAAGGATCAAGAATATATTAGTTTATAGGTGATCTATCATCAAGAAAAAAATTGTTAACTACAAGATCAACGTGGAGACATTCTAATAGGTGAATCAGTTAAATCTCTTAACAGAGTAGTCCTTACAGGCTGTATTGAAATCCTCTAACAAGGTGCTTACTTTACTATGAGTTGAAGTCCTTTAACAATTTGCACACTTTTAATAGGGTGTTGAAATCCTTTAAAAGGGTAAGATCTAATAGCCTTTGTAAGCCTTTAGTAGGGTAGACCTTTCACATAGTAGATCATGTTTCATGATCAAACATTGTAACCTTCATTGGATACACTTTAATTACTATAGTAGTGAAGATTTGTGCATGTCTTGCCCACCCCATTTTTACCTTCTCATTGGAGAGTTTTTGGGTAATCATGTTTGGTGTCATATATGTGTGGATGCTTACTTTTTTACACACTTTAGATGTACATGATTTACATGGTATTTCAACTTACTTATTGAATGTATGAGATGGATGTATGGGGAATATTTTATAGGTCAAATTTCAAAGCACTGATTCACCTGCCCCCTCTCAAAAGTTTACCTTTCCTATTGTAATTCCAACACAACCTACTACTTCCACCACAAATCTTACTAAAAATGATGAAGGCATAGATCCTAAATATGATGAAGACATCAATTTGATTCACAATGATATAGGTACATATTCAATTTCTATTAAAAATTAATCATGTAATTATTAATAAAATTTAACATCTTAAATTAGAATTGTTCTAACCTTTTTGTGATAAATTTTTACTATGTAGAGTGTAATGTTAGTGTTGAGAATGTTGAGGTTATGGTTGAAAAAAATGTGATAGTAGATGATGTGGCACTATCAGGTAAAGAAAAATCCTTGTTTTGTTCTTTAGATTAATGAAATACTTATTACATTAAAAAAAGTTTATAAATAAACCCATTTATTTATTATTATAGGGGCACATCAGCCTTGTCCTCAATGAAAGAAGAAGAAGCCTTATGTAATAAGATTGGAAAAAAAAAGGCCATAAGATGTCGAAGATAGTCAGGATGTACTTATTAGCCTTTATCTTAAAGAAAAGAAAAAGAAAAGAAGAAATGAATGTTAAAATCCTTGTTTGATGATGAATGTGTTGATGGATTTTTATGAATTTTTCTTATTAATGGAATTTTATGATGATTAATGTTGCTTATTGAAATTATGGGGAGAAGGAATTTCTCTACAAGGGTTTTTATGACTTTTATCTAATCCCTTGTTGGTTTTCCACCTGGCATGCCATATTTACTATGGGAATAGTTTTCATTTATAATGGCCTTGACCTTCTCTAGCTCAGTAATTGATGCTAAATTTGGTGATGTTTTTGTTGGAGAGAATGGAACCATCAAACAAGTGATCACACAAATTCATCCCCAAGGTGTTTCATGAGGTAATTCCTCTCCTGATATTGTTTTGAATGTCAAGCAGTTTGATAGTGCATGCACTTGGTTAGAACAAAAAACTTTCATTGGATATTTTTTGTGTCACACTCCTTCTAAAAGCATACTATGGTAATGGGTTTCCAAGTTTTTGACACCTAAGGGTGTTCACCTTGAAGGCATTCAAAGCCTTACCAAAGGATTTTTCTTTTTTTTTTCTTTGTCAACTCAGGCCAAGTTGAACATGTGTTTGTTCAAGGTCCCTAGACTATTCGGTTCTCCCTCCCTTTTTCTCAATGTTGGTCTCATGATTTTTCTATTTCTAATGATATCATGCTTGAGCTCTCTATTTAGGTGGAGTTCCCTAGATTGTCGATCCCTTGCTAGTCATTCTTGATAGCTATTGTACAAATAATTGACAAGGATGCTTTCCTTGAACTAGACAATTTTTTCAATGCTTATCACTAGTGTAGGGTTTGTGTTGAGGTCATCCTATCTAGGGACCTCAAAGAATCTATGGATATCAAATTGGTGGTACCACCTTCAGTTAGAAGGTGCTTTACCTGAACCTTTTGAGTACATGCTATCAGTGCTAATTTGTTAAGCACAAGATTAGTGATTATCCTTTGTTGGACTACAACCATTCACTAATTTTAGATTACAAGCTAGCTATGGACACTAAGAATGATGAATGGGCTATAGTGGTGAAAAAAGGAAGGGTTTAGTTGTAGCTAAGGTGAGCCCTTTGCTTGTGAATAATGGTAGACCTAACTTAAGCTTGGTTCAACTAGAGCCTTCCATCCCTTTTCTTTCTCTACCTCATGTTTCAAACCATGGAGTGCAGGGGAAAGCACATGTTCATACTCTTAATCCTTGTCCTCTATGGATTCAAGTGTCACAAGTGACTTTGATGATTTCTCAACAAACCTTGCATCAATATCATAGCCTAGATGGTTGTGATAAGTATTTTGATAATGGAGAGAGGATTCATAGGGTCATCTCTCTTGAGACTCCTTGTTTGATGCTCCCACTTCTATGCACAATAGTTTATCCTCTCTTGGAGACAAGGATGACATGCAAGTTGGTTTACCATAAATTTCCTTTCATGGAATTTGTGAGGGCTAATAGACTTCCCTATAAAATATTTTTTTAGTGACACCGAGAGTTAGCTTGGTAATATTGATGTTCTTTTACTTCAAGAAGTTAAATTTGCTAGATTTATCCTTACCTCAGCTTGTAAGCTTATTTGGCTAGTGAGTGCCATATTTTATTCTTAGCATGAGGCTAGTTGAGGTGGAATTGTTACTCTTCTTTCCCCTTGTTTACTTTCTTTTGTTATTTCAAATGGATCTAACCCTCTTAATAGAGTGGTTTGGATTTTACCATCTTTTCAAAATCATTCTTTTGGTATTATTAACATTTATTCCCCTATTGATGTTGTTGAGCATTCACACCTATGGCACTGGCTGGCATATCATTACCAGCTGCAACTTGAGTTTTTTATGGGGACTTCAACATGGTTGAGTTGGCCACTAATAAGGGAGGGATTTTTCCTTTTTGATGGGTAGTTGGTGAAAGAGAGGCCTGGTTTTACATTCAAAACAAGCTAGGTCTTTTTGATCCCAATGCTAGCCACCACTACCCAAATGGGATTTGACATACATGGTCAAATTTTCAAGCTGGGTCTAACAGAGTATTAAACAGACATGACAAGGCTATGATTTCTGCATAGTCCTTTTTTTTCATTTTCTCACAAGTATGCCCTACCTGTTACACCTCTACGAGATATGATAATATTAGATCATTCACCCATTGTCTTTTCTATCACTTGGAAAACAACTCAACTTCATCTATGTAAAACTTAGTTTTATTTCAATACCTTTTTGTTGTCCCATCCATTGACTATTGCCCCATATTCTTTGAGTCTAGAATCTTGAGCCTCAACCCCACACCCAAGTTGGATAGATTCAATGGTAGAATGATGCCATCCTTTTGACTATGAGGTTTCTTAGCATTAATAGTAGATAGTTGGCTAAATACTAAAAAATATCTTATAAAACCACAACTAAATATCTGCATATGGCCTTGGAAGCCCTCACCATGAATCTATTTCAAATATATCTCCAAGTTTGGCTTGCCAATATTTGACACCAAAACCAAGTTACATATAGTTATGCTACTCAAGGAGCTTAGATCAAAGCCTGTCTCAATTGGTTGGAGGTTAGGGATTAGGCTTCTAAAGAATTTTTTAATGTTGCATAGGCTCATAATTCTATAGTTGGCATCAAACATATTTGAGAAGATGAACAAGTTCTAACCTACTAGACATCCTCCACTCTTTTGTGCACCACTATGACCACATTTTTATGGCTCAAGGGTGATATTAAGTGCATCACTAACCTTTACAAGATTTCCTTTTTATCACTCCTAATAAGCTTGCTCTTGAGCAATATGCCTTTTCTAAGAAAAAGTTAATAGTTGTGGACCTGAAGGAAGCTGTCACTTGTATGGTTGATGACAAGACCCCAAGCTATGATAGTTTTCCTTGTGAGTTTTGTAAAATCCTATGGGATAATATTGGACCTAACTTGCTTTAGGTGTATTGTAAAGCTTACAATTCTAATTCCCTAGGTAACATTATAAACAAGGATAATATTAAGTTCATACCTAAAGCTATTGATCTCAAGGAAATCTATGATTGGAGACACATCACTTTGTTGAATGTCTCCTACAAGATCATAGCCAAAGCCTTCTCTCTTAAAATTTAGCACTTGCTCACTTAGATTATTCACCTTGAATGAACTAGTTTCATTGAATCTACATGATATATTTTGGATAACATTGCTTCTATTTGGGAAGGTATGGAATAGACTCAAAAATCCAAACAGCAAGCTTTATTTCTCAAGATTTATTTTTCCAAAGCTTATGATGGGATTGAGTGGCCTCTCATCCTAGCCATGTTTCAAGATCTGTGATTTGGTCTAGTCTTTCTATAGTCTATGTAGATTCTTTTTGGCGATGCCTCTTCCTACATCACCATTAATGAGAGGCAGTCTAAAGCTTTTGGACTCTTCAAATCTATTCATCAAGGTTTTTGTCTTGCACCTTCACTCTAGGTGTTAGAGGCTAAAGGTTTTGTCTATCTTCTTGCCAATGTCATTTCTCAAGGTTTGGTGTGTGGTATCTCACTTCCAAAGTCCTCCACACAACTTGTTAATGGGTATTTTGAAGATAATTCCTTCCTTACCTTAATGAAAGATGAGACAATATTACTAAAGTCTTGCAATATTTGGATACCTTTTATCTTGCATATGGGTCTACCATTCAATGAAATCAAACCCTCTATTACAAAAAATATTTCTTGTTAGTTCCTTCATGGTTGTAGTAGTATGGTTGGAAATGTGTTCAACATGGAGAAATTTTTAAGGTTTTGGTAATTCCCTTTTCTTTTCAAGCCTCCCTAGTGGAGTTGTGGAATATTGTTCTTTCAAGGATTGAGAAGAAGCTGGAATATTGGATCACTAAGCAACTCTCCCTTGCAGGCAAGTTTCAAATATTTTCTAAAGTTCTTGCTACTACACATGACTACTACTCTTCATGTTGGGCCCCTTCTAAAGCTTGATACCTCAAGCTCAAGCATCTCCTCTGGGACATTCTCTCGGCCTTTGATGTTGTAGATTAGGGCATTCACAAAGTTTCCTAGAATTATTATTATTTTCCCAAAGATTCTAGCGAGCTTGGTCTACTTCCCACTTGCAAGGCTGGGATTTCCCTTTTCACTAAGTGGGTCATTTGGTCCCACACTAGAGATGAGGCCTAGAAATTTCTACTACGAAACTAGATTTCTTTAGGTTTTTTGATTAACTAACCTACTTGGAAGGTGATTGGCTTTCAAACACTTCTTGTGACTCCTAAACCTATTTATATTCAAGGAAATTTTGTTGTTAATTACATTTGGAAAGCCTAGGAAGGTCTCAAACCTTGGCTTTACTAGGAAGGTAATGGGTTTAAATATGGCCTCCTAATGAACTAAAAAAATCTTTGGTGGTCTCCCTTGTTTACTAATCAAGGTGTTCCTTTAGCCAAGATACAAGAAGCTAGTGCTCTGCACTTATTTTCAAGGGGTATCAAAAATCCCAAGGACTTATTTTCTTGGGTTACTATGAGCTTGCACTCATAGGAGGACCTACAAGTGCAATTTAAGCTTATCTATATGTAGATTGATAAATAGTTGATCTTCTAGTTTCTTAGTGCCTCCCAATTTGTTACACAAGCTTGGTATTTACTCATCTTTCTCATGGTGGAAATATTGGAAGTGATATCTTGCCACTCCTATGACTACTTACAAGCCCAAGATTGGGTATTAGTGGTCATTGCCCCATCTTTTGATAGTTGATACTCTCAATCAACACTAGCATTTAAATTCTTCTCATAAGACTTGGAGTAATAGATTTACCACTATCTGGCATTCTATTACAGAGCTGAAGATTGTTCATTTTTCTTGGTGCCTTCTCTTCTAGGGCTTGCCTTTGGGTTCTCAGCTCTAGTATTTAGGAGTCCTAGATCCTAGATGCTCTTTTTGTGGCTAGCCCAAGAGTTTCGTACATATTTTCTAGTTTTGCAAAAGAGCCTAGATTCATGATTTTTTTAAAGCCTTTTTAGCTAGAGGATTTCACTTTGAATATGGTTGTTCTAGGAGATCCACCTAGGATTCCTTTTAGATATGCCTACAATTGGCATGCTTTTAGAATGGAGATTTTGTTTTCTATTTGGAAGGACCACAACATTATTTTATACTCTTACAACATTCTTCATATTCATGTTGCAATGTACTCTAAATCACATATCTATAATAATGCCATGATGTAAATTCAAGTACAAACTATAAAAACCACATTGAAGGTGGCTCACTTGTAGGAGTTATTAGCTCAATGGGGAAATACACCCTATACAATTATCCACATGCATGTGGATTCTTTATGTAGTGACTGCACTCCTCCTCATGGTTGTCAGTGAGGCTAGAGTATATCTATGTGATGCTCCCATACTCCCCAATCTTAGCCCATTGCCACTCAATAGTGCTTTTGGTAGCCATCACCAGTCAGTTTTGCCTCCATAGAGGCTGGTCTCAAGCTAGCCCCTTGTGGCTCCTCCTATTGCCCTAGACATAGGTTGGTCATCTATGCAACATGACCCCAAATGAGTTTTCCCTCAGTTAGATTTAGCCATTTCTTTAACTAAATAGGGAGATAAAGATGTTGATACTACTAGTGATGATGGTTGGGCTCCCCCCTTAGCCAAGCACCAACTCCAACAACTTCAAGGGTTCTAATGATAAAGATGCACCCTCAGTTAGCAGTGCTCTTGCATCTTGAGGGCTTTATGCTTTGTTCTTATATATGTATTTTTTTAACGAGTAGTTGTTAATCCAGCCTTGTGATGTTTGAACTCATAGGGTGATCTTGTATCCCCTAACCTCCTTTTTTGTGAATGTGTATCTTTTATATTATAATTAGTTGAAAAGGTCTATTCATCAAAAAGGAATGTTTCTTATTAACGAATTTATATGAATGTTGCTTATTGATGATGAATGTTGATGGATTTTTATGAATGTTGATGAATTTTATGTCATGTTATTGAATATTGCTATGTAATTATAATGATTGACATGTTTACAAATTATTGATGAATAGTTATAGGTATTAATGAATGTTATGTGAATAAAATGATTGATGTATTCACAAATTATTGATGAACGTTTATATGTATTAATTAATTGTATGCTATATTAATGTATGTTATGTGATTATAATGATTTAATGATATACTTCTAAAATAAATGAATAAGATATTTATTTGGTTATTAATGGGGAATTTAGAGTGATTATGGGGGGGAAGAGGCCAAATGAGGTTCCACTTTCACATGGTTGGCCTTGCTAATTAGAGAATATGAAAGGATTCTTGAAACCAAGTAAAGATCAAACTAAACCCATTAAAAGAATTTTAGTTACAACTTATTTTGGTATGATGTCATTATTATCTCTCACATGCATTATTGTCATTATTGTAGATCATGGGCATGCTCAAACTCTAAATTCTCCAACATGGTACTTACTTTTAGTGGTTGAACATAGCAGGTTCCAAGTGAACACCTTAAAATGGCCTTAACATAAGTATTATGAATTACACCATGTTTCTTTCTCTATAAGTTGTATGTAGATTATGACTTATTGTTGATTATAAATTGCTTCTCTAGTAGAAATGGATAACATGATATTTTTCCTATAAGTTGCATGCAGACATGGAGCTACACTCACAAGATATTGTGTATCACACTTGTCCACAATAGAGGAAAAGGTATTTGATTGTCAATATTAAGGTATACTAATCTTCTAAGTTTACTGGCTTCAAGTTTCTTATAATATCTTTGTTACTATCAATATCTTATGAGACTCTTTACAAGTGCAAGCTATGAATCTGTACAAGTCAAATGAAGGTGAATGAATGTATATCATAGGGTGAAAGATGACTTTGAGATTGGTGCGGTATGAGAGCATTAGGCACCATAGACCATAGATTTTATTTAGTTGATACTAAGAGTTTCTTCAAGTTTTTAATCTATTATCATCCTTTTTTTTCCAAAAATAAAATTCAAACACTAAGATCCCTATTCTCTCCAAACTATTTAAAGTCTGTCATAGAAAAAGTTATGTCTATATTGAGAATAAAGATCAAGATTTCTATAGGTTGTGAAGAAAACAACATGCCTTTGTTATTGTGTAAAAGGTTTGTGTCATTACTTTATTATAGTTATTTTTATAACTAGTGGCAATGATATATGATGATGTTTATTTTCTATTTTCCACAATGGTGTTGTATGTCATGAAAACATTTGATTATTTGGCATGGAAAGACCCTATGAAGTAATTTTCCACTCTAATTTTTAAAAATTTCTCTCATATTCAAAGCCTTTCTTGATATTCTTTGACATAAATGGACATATGTTGTCATAGTTCTCTAATTCAATCATGTTTATTGCTAGCATGTGCATTATTCATATATATTAATGATTGACATTCTAGATTGAAAATGTGTTCAAAACTTGCTACTATTGGACTTTGAAAATGCAGTCATAAAATTTCCCCTTGAGCATAAAACTACAAGTTTCTTATTCAAATATATGGCCTATAAATGACAATAAATTTGATTAGTGTCAAAGGGTAAGATTTTTTTATAAAACACTCTTACTACCATCGATATTTTGACACTTACTACCATTGATGGTATAAGCAACACATTGAAATGTCTCTACAAGCCATCACTATTTTGATACAATAATCATCACTATTTTGATACATCTTATTTTTAAGAGTATGAAAGACTCATGGAAACATCTTTTGTGGTCATTGATAGTTTGATGAATTTGGTCATTGATGATGTCCAATGCTTGTCGAACCATCTCCCTTAGTCATTGATATATCAACATTTCATAGTAAAATCTTCACACCACCATGTGAAAATTATGGAAATAATTTTTGATGGATTTTTCATTGATATATTGACACTCATCTTGTGTGTGAAAATTTTGACTCTAGTTTAGTGATAGTAGTTTTTGACATTTTTGAGTCATAATTTCCACAAATGTGCATAGAAAAATAGGTCCAAATTTACTAGTATCAGGATATTATTCGTACTTTCATTCTTCAACAAGCCAATATGTCTTGTCTTGAGAATTATAATGGGAATGAAGACCCTATTAATCATGTTAAGACATTTCAAATCCTTTGTAGTTATTATGCTTGTGATCATAGCTTTTTAGACAAGTTTTTTATAAAACACCCTTACTACCATCGATATTTTAACACTTACTGCCATTGATGGTATAAGCAACAAATTGAAATGTCTCTACAAGTCATCTCTATTTTGATGCATCTTATTTTCAAGAGTATGAAAGGCTCATGGAAACATCTTTTGTGGTCATTGATAGTTTGATGAATCTGGTCATTGATGATGTCCAATGCTTGTCGAACCATCTCTCTCAATCATCGATATATCAACATTTCATAGTAAAGTCCTAATGGCACCATGTGAAAATTATGAAAATAATTTTTGATGGATTTTTCATTGATATATTGACACCCATATTGTGTGTGAAAATTTTGACTCTAGTTTAGTGATAGTAGTTTTTGACATTTTTGAGTCACAATTTCAACAAATGTGCACAGAAAAATATGTCCAAATTTACTAGTATTAGGATATTATTCATACTCTCATTCCTCAACAAGACAATATGCCTTTTCTTGAGAATTATAATGGGAATAGAGACCCTATTCATCATGTTAAGACATTTCAAATCCTTTGTAGTTATTATGCTTGTGATCATAGCATTTTAGAGAAGTTGTTTTCTTAGACTTTTCATGACAAGGCCCTACAATGGTATTGTTCTTTGAATCCTTATTATATTCATTGATTTCCTCAACTTGCTTCAATACTTTTATTCAAAAATTTTAAAACAACATTGGCCGACAAGTGTCTTTGACTAATTTGATGCATTGTAAAAAAATCTAAAGAGAATTTGATTTAATTTATTCCTAGATTTAAGCATTTACATGTTCGTATTTCCTATCCTGATCCTGATATTGATGTTCAACATATGTCTATTTAGAATTTGTAAAATTATATTAGAGATAAGATTTTTAATACTGAATTTACTTCTTTTCAACAACTTTGTGCATTGCTTCATCATTATCAAATGTAGTGAGTCAATTTGAGAGCACCACTCCAATGGCTCCCATTCTTGTTGATAAAAGTGGTGTTGCTTCTAATCCAAATAAATTTCAAAATTCCACCAACTATGTTAGGATAAATAAGTAAGAAAATATAGTTTCTAATGAATTTTTTGTTGTATATGACAATGCCACTTCTAAATCCACTACATTTCAATTGTATTGTACATTCACTCCTCTCTCTAAATCTTTACATTCTATTATGAATAGGTTGTTAACTACTTATATAATTACTTTACATCATTTGAGGATGGATGATCTTATGCTTGATGCACCAAGTTGTTATGCCAAAAGCATGACACAAAAAATAAATTTTAAAATTCTAAATGCATGCGCATGTTTTGGCTTGGGACTGTGGAGCCCAAGCCAAAGAACATGTGTTCTTAAAATTACAAGTTTTTATATATGGGCTACAAACCCATAGCCCATTCCATTCCATTTCATTTATTTTTTCATTTCCTTCTTTCTCCTCAAAAGTGTGGACATGGTTTGTAAGACTTGAAGAATTTTCTCATTTGCCTCCTCAAAATGCCTCCTTATCGTAGAGATCAAGATCAAAACCACGTAGTATGTTTTCTTCTCTTTTTTTTATATTCTTTTATATGATTTTGCTTTGTTTTACCAAGTAAGTTTTTACATTATTTTATAGGTGTTTTCAGTCTTTCTTTAAATTTGTATATTTATTTAGAATGCAATTGGTTTCTTATAAAAATTGTGAATAATCAATGACCAAATCCCTAGCTTGATCAATAAAATCAAAATCAAAATCCTCCACAAGAAGAGCAAGAAATTTTGCAACCTCCATCAATTGAAAGACCTCCTCTTCGCACCCAAGACAACATAATGAATGAAATAGAAAGATGAGAAAATGAACTAGAATTAATAATTGGTAGGTTAAAGCTTTTGGAAAAACTAATCCTATGAGAGCATAATTGGCATCCTCCCTTGAGTCCATTATGAGCCATGTAGCGTATGTTAGTGGTCAGTTGGATATTTAGCATGTTAAGAGAGAAGAAAAAAATATTATATTATGAAAAAAAATTATCCTATAAAGATGTAAGATAAAAGGACATAGAAAAAGGTAACATTTGTGCATTGAATAAAAATCCTAGAGAACAAGACACTATTAAGTAGACAACTAAAAGGTTCTCCATCAACTAGTGCATACATTATGATATTAGAAATACATTTTGGAATAGATGGTGGATGGTCTTTGATGCCCCTCCCTACAATAATCATGAGGTTTCAATGTATTTCTTAAAGAAATTGTATTGTAAATTTGTCCTTGGGGAGATCCCCAATTATTTCTATATGTTAGAATCTCAGGGTAGATGTGTGGGATCACCATTTGAGAGGTTAGGAGCATGTTGTGACCCTAATATAGTTAGGGTTCCTATTGTCAATCCACAAGGTGTGCATGTGATTATTCTTTCAATTGTGAAGAAACATGTAGAGACCAATACTCTAGGGACTATCAATGTTCTAATATAGACCCTCATTCAATGTGCCCATACATTAGTTGATGAGGAGCCTTCTTTGTATCATGATCACATGTGCACATCATGTGCATCGTTATCCACATTTGGCAGTCATGTTGGAGACATATGGATGATGGGACAATCATTGACACATAGGTAAATTACAATTATAATAAACTAATTTGATCACATTTCATATGTATAGTGAATGACTAATTAATTAGTATGTCTTGACATTATTCAAAATTTAGGGTAAGAGTGTTGATGGCCCTAATATAGATTCCCCAACCCCATTTTACATCCCGTCAACAAGTTAAGAGGTATGTATTGGTTTAATCATTTAAATAAATACATATATTTATTAAGTTATCATATGAAGGATTGACAAAATAAATTATACATTAGTTCTCTACTAGACCATCGACATTCACAAGGGACTCTGAGCCTAGGCATGATATGAGCTTCATAGAGGTGCATTTATTTCATGTTAATTTAATTCATTTGATTATATTTGTTTCATGTTTCATGTAAATTGTGTTATATGACATGTAGTTGTTGACATTTGAGACTCCTCATCTTTTCCAGTCCATCAATCATGGAGTTGCTACCATGATGGCTAGTTCAAAGCCATTGACTGGGGTATGAATTTTTTTCTTACTTTTATTTATTATTTATAATAGTTAGCATTAAAATTTCAAATATTATTTATAAGTGATTATAATGATTGAATTGTTGAAGGGTCTTGTTATACTGGATCATCTGTGAGCCTTTGAGGTGGATGTGTAGAGTGATTATTTGATGGTGATAAGAAAATAATTAATTTTGTGTGTAAATATATTTGATTTCAATTTATAATAATTATTTTTTCATATCTACTTTTTTTTATATCAGCTCTAGTTAGAGAGGAGCCTAAATAAGAGGACGAGTGAACATGTGAAGAAGACCCCATCATCCCTCATCATCTCCCTCCGTGCAATGACCAAAGACCTCTATTTATTTGTTTCCTTCCCCTTGTTGGAAGAAGAAGATATGGGGATAGACACACATGTATAGGCATTAGTAGACATATATCTTGAATTTTATGTTATTGGACATATTCAACATACATTGGATTTATATATGATATTTTATTTTTGATGTATGACATATATTTGATGCATGGCATTATTAGACTTATGACGTTATTGGTTATCATAATATATGATATGTTAATATTTTTTTCTTATGTTTTATGTACATTTCATGTTTTTCATTTTAATGTAATTTCCATCCAAAATGAGAGTTCTCACACCAAAAGCTATTGAATTCCCAAGAAGAACACTTTTAAGGAAAACTACCTATTCCAAACATCTCCACCTAACTGTTCACAAACTCAACCAACTACCTCTCACTATACCCAACATCTCCACTACCTTAAACCCTCCAGGATCTTTCACAACACCATACCCCAATAATATTCCAAACATCTTAGCTCATTGCCATTTAAGGGGTTTCAACATTCATATGGTGCTATACACCTTAGTGGACTTCAAAACATCAATTTTCACAAACAAACCTAAAGAGGCTCTTTCTCATAGCCCTACCTTTAGGGTTTTAAGGTAGGAAATCAAAATCTCTCCAAAAGAATACCAAAACCAATGAGGTATTAAGATACCCAATACTAAGCTTGATAAAAGTCCAAAAACATATACTCCTAACTATTCAATAAAGCATATAACTTACAG
This sequence comes from Cupressus sempervirens, assembly GCA_028749045.1. Taxonomy (NCBI): domain Eukaryota; kingdom Viridiplantae; phylum Streptophyta; class Pinopsida; order Cupressales; family Cupressaceae; genus Cupressus; species Cupressus sempervirens. Next base: position 206,107,877 of record CM053787.1, read on the forward strand.
GCCTGAATCTAGACAAATAGGCCTATAGCATACCTTCTACCTCCCAACTCATTAAACTTTAAAATAAAAATAACAAATGAACTTTTTATACTTTTACCTTATCAAGATATTACAAAATTTTGACTTTTGAAGTCCTAATTGTATAGGAGATACACAAACCTCAAAACCCTTTTTATAATGAGGGCTTCCTTGTTGAATAAGATAACTATCTCATAAATTTTAGTCTCTCATCTATTCCATCCTTCCAAGAGATTCTTAAACTATCTCAAAAAGTTCTTTGTACTCATAGATTGAGCAATAAACTACATTCTTATTTGGGTTAAATGATCACAATACCTAAACGTTATTTTTATATAAAGTGGAGGAAGATTTAAAGGTTCACTTGGTTGTTTTATATCACCATCTTATAAGTTAACACCATACCTTTTTTTCTTATTATGGATATGGGTGAGAATTAGTAAATACCTTTTGATTGTGTGGAAAATACAGAGAAATAACAATTGAAAATGTGATAGTGGCTTGGTTAGAGTTTGCATGTGTGTTGGAAGGCTTTGAAGACAAGGATTTGAAGAATCTTCCTTCTAATCAATGACTATGAACCAAAAAGTTAGTATTTGGAAAGGTTTTGATAAGGTAATGGAGTATTTGAGTTTTTTTGTTTGAGCTCTTTGAGAGTTTTGAGAGTTTATAGTTTATATTTTAGTATTAATAGGTGATTGGAAGATTTACATACCTCACATGAGCTTTGAGATATGTCCCATCAAAGATCACATTACTATGGCATTTAGTGACTCTTAGGGTCAATTTGGCTTGGCATGCTCGAGAAAATTCAAGAACTCATTGGGACAACATGAGCTTAGGACTAGGGTTTACTCAGCTACTTAGAGCTAACATAATAGATAGTTTGATCCCACAACAAATGGTGAAAGAGATTTAGAAGTTGGCAACTTTGTATTGGCCAAAACTACAAGTTTTACCATCACTTGAGATGGGGCTGCAAAATCAAAATGGAATTTTATCTCCAAAAAGAGAGAGAGGTTATTGTAGGTCTTGGAAACATAGTCTGTTAGCACCTAGAATCACATCCATACGTCACATGAGCTTTGAGATACGCCTATCAAAGATTGCAACCCTATGGAATTTAGTGACTCTTAGGGTCAATTTGGTTTGAAATTCCCAAAAATATTTGAGCACTCAATGGGATGTGATGAGATTAGGAATATGGTTTATCTAGCTAGTTAGAGCTAGTAGAATAGATAGTTTGATCCCACAATGAACGGTGAGAGAGATTAAATAGTTCACAACTTTGTATTGCCCAACACTACAAGTTTCAACTTCACCCAAGATGCAGCCACAAAATCAAAATGGAATCCAATCTCCAAAAATAGAGAGTTTATCGTAGGTCTTAGAAACATGGTCATATAGCATCCATAATCACATCCATAGCTTGCACAAGCTTTGAGATATGCCCCATCAAAGATTTTAGCCGTATGACATTTAGTGACTCTTAGGGTCAATTTGGTTCAGTGTGCCTGAGAATGTTCAAGAATTTAATGAGATAAGAAGAACTTGCAACTAGGGTTTATCTAGCCAACTAGAGTTAAAAGAACATAAGTTTCGAACCCATAATGAACAGTGAGAGAGATTCAGTATTTGGCAACTTTGTACAAGCCAACACTATAGTTTCAACATCATGCAAGATGTGGTCAAAAAATTAAAATGGAATATGATCTCCAAAAAGAAATAGAGTTTATTGTAGGTCCCAGAAACATAGTCCCTTAACACCCAAAATCACATCCATACCTCACACGAGCTTCGAGCTCTGCCCCATAAAAAATCATAGCCTTATGGAATTTAGTGACTCTTAGGGTCAATTCAATTCAACATGCCCAAGAATAGTTGAGCACTCAATGGGACATGATGAGCTTAGGAATAGGGTTCACCCCACTACCTAGAGAGAATGTAATAGTTAGTTTGATCCTATGATGAATGGTAAGAGAGATTCAATAGTTGGTAGCTTTGTACTAGCCAAAACTACAAGTTTTAGCATCACCCAAGATGGGGAAACAAATCAAAATAGAATTTAATCTCCAAAAATTGAGATACGTTATATAGGTTGTAACATGGTCCTATAACATCCAGAATCACATCTATACCTCACATGAGCTTCAAGACATGCCTCATCAAAGATTGTATCCCTATGGCATATAGCAAGTCTTAGGGTCAATTCGGTTTGGCATGGACAAGAATGTTTGAACACTCAACAAGCTTGGGACTAGGTCTTACTTAACCACCCAAAGCTAACAAAATAGATAGTTTGATGTCAACAATGAATAGTGAGAGAGATTCAATAGTTGGAAATTTTGTACTACCTAATACTAAAATTTTCAGCATCACCCAAGATGGGGCCATAAAGTCAAAAAAAAAATTCAATCTCAAAGAAGAGAGAGATATTATTGTAGGTATTATAAACATGGTCCTATAGTACTTGGAATCACATCTATATCTCCCATGAGCTTTTGGATATGCCTAGTTAAAGATTACAACCCTATGTTATTTAGTGACTCTTATGGTCAATTTGGTTTGGCATTCTTGAGAACATTTGAGCACTCAAAAGGATGGGACAAGATTGGTACTAGGGTTTATCTAGCCACTTGCAGCTAAGAGAATGGATAATTTGATCTCACAATGAATGTTGAGAAAGATTCAATAGTTAGCAACTTTGTACTAGCCAACACTACAAGTTTCAACATCACCTGAGATGATGCTTGAAAATAAAAATGAATACAATCTAAAAAATGAGAGAGAGGTTATTATAGGTCTTGGAAACATGGTCTTGTAGAACCTAGAATCATATCCATACCTTGCATGAGCTCTTAGATATGCCCCATCAAAGATCATGACCCTATGGCATTTAGTGACTCTTAAGGTCAATTCAGTTCAGTTTTCTTGAGAATGTTTGAGCACTTAATAAGATAGGAAAATCTTGGAAATATGGTTTACCTAGCCACCTAGAGCTAATAGAATAGACAGTTTGATCACATGATGAACAGTGAGAGAGATTTAGTAGTCAAAAACTTTGTACTGGCCAACACTACAAGTCTCACCATCACCTAACATGGGGCCACAAAATCAAAATAGAATCCAATCTCCAAAAAGAGAGAGAGGTTATTGTAGGTCTCAACTACATGCTTTTGTAGCACCTATAATCACATCCATACCTTGCACAAGCTCTAGGATATGCCTCATCAAAGATCGCTACCCTATGGCATTTAGTGACTCTTAGGGTCAATTCACTTTATGTTCCTGAGAACATTCAAGTGCTCAATGAGACGGGATGAGTTTTGGACTAGGGTTTACCTAGCCACTCAGAGCAAATGAAATAGATAGTTTTATCCCATGAAGAATTCTTAGAGAGATATGAGCAAGATATATATATATATATATATATATATATATATCTTGCTCATATCTCTCTAAGAATTCATATATATATATATATATATATATATATATATATATATATATATATATATATATATATATATATATATATATATATATATATATATATATATATATATATATATATATATATATATATATATATATATATGTATATATATATACATAGATATATATATATATGTATATATATATATATATGTATGTGTATATATATATGTGTGTGTGTGTGTATATATATATATATTTTTTGTGCAAGCTATGAGAAAAAGTTGCTAATTAGACAAAATTGGGTATTTTTTATTCTTTGTTCAAGATAGCATAGGATTAGTTTTTTTTTAATAGTTTGGAACCTTTTCCAAGTCCTACAAGTAGAATCTATTGAACTTTGCAAAAGTTACACTTTTCATGCAAAATTGCAAAAGTTGTAAAAGTTGATTAAAACTGCAAATCTAACTTGAAACTTTCTAATATTCCAAAATATTTTTCCCATGCTCATATACCTGAGATTGGATAGTTACAATTTCCCAAAACTCCATTTCCAACTTTTTGTAAGAATTGGAAAAGTTCCTTAACCAACTTTGCAATTGTTGTGCATTTATTGTTCTTTACATATTTAGTTCAAATGGGTCCATCTATGACTATTCTAGGACCCTAGTTAAGATTTTTAGGACCTATTATATAATCAAATACTTTACTTTCCTATGAATATTCAAAGGTGATGAATTGTTAGTAATTGTACAATGAATGGTGATGTGAAATGTCACTTGATATTTATCTAATGAAGGAAAATAATAAGTGCATAAGCAATTGGCTACTAGCCATAGATATTTGAATACATTTACAATAATATATTATTATTTTAAGACAAGTAAGGTACCAATTCTAAAAATAAGATTGAAATGATTCACATTAGTGGCATTGTCAGGAAATACCTTTTCAATATAGTGGCTAACAATTGGCTTGACACCCCATGCCTTCTCATTCTTATGGACGAAAGACTAATATACAGAGGAATTGTAGTTACATCTATTAAATATATAGGGGAAGATATAGAAAGCCTACTTAATAGAGATATTAATTTGAGAGAAAAAAGCCTTTAGAACAAAATGGTTATCTTGGCGCCATCCAAGGAATGCCAATTAGTTAAGATGAAGATACAAAACCTACAACTATTGGGAAAGAGTGCACATGTACATAGGCACAAAATTTTTAGATAGAGAAGTAACAAGTGATATGTAATTATCCATGAAGAAATGTGCAGTGAAGTCTTAAATTGGCTCTTTAGTAGGAAAAGAACCTAGTCATGCATTTCCTTCTAGCACCACAAATTGTTTCAATTAGAAATTTTGATTAATCAATGGTCTTACATTTACATGACTTGGGAAGATAGTATACTCAAGTTGGGCATGATCCCTCCAAGTTGTCATCAAAATATATTAATGATCTTAACAGAACAACAAAAGCTTATTGCCAACTTTGGTTAAGTAGTATCATTCCATCTTACAATGAAGGTCAGCCATCTATAATCCAAGGTCTTAATTTAGCTAACAAATGGAGAGCTTCTCAAGGTACTAATTTTGTTCATGTAGCTCCTAATAAATATCAAGGTTCTCATTTAGGTGACCAACTACCAAGAGGTCCATGTTCAAAGAGTATCCCAATTAAAGAGAAGTGGAAATCCTAACAAATTTTCATCTATCATTTAGGTTACCAGCTATTGTCTATAATTGCTTCTAGAGACTTGAGTTTAAATGAAGATTGTTAGTTCCCAAACATGTCCCAAGAAAATAGATGACCAAGATGTTGCTTGAGTAAAGGGGATAGTTTATTAAGGTATCTTTATGATCCCACTTGCATTCAGTTACTATTTTTGAGCAGCTAGCCAACTACTTCAGTGTGAAAATTATGTAATATATAATGTCCTCATAAGTACATGCCATTTTTTGTAAACATTTTCTATTGTAAAGGATTAGTGAGCAATATCTATAATGTTCGTTTTTGGGACTAAAGAATATAACTATTAAAATTGCAAAGCTTCCATCTTGTTGTAAGCAAGATTATGTGCAATATCATTTTGCTAATTTTAATTTGGTCATTAATATTGTATACAAATGTTAGAATAATTTGGTTCACATATATATGGTTCTTAATTGTCTGACTATTATGAATGACTTATTGCCTTTGGTTTGGAAAAATCTTTGTTGTATACAATACTCAATATTGGTCTTCCTTTATATTTTTTATTGGTTAATGTTCATATATGCATATATATCCTTCAATGATTTCCTTTTATTTATTGGATGCACTTGCTTTAGATTCTTAGAATGACTTTTTATTACCTAATGGAGGGTTGTGTCTCTTTGATGTCTTGTCAAGAGTAGAATCTCTTCCATACATCCCATACTCTCTCTCTCTCTCTCTCTCTCTCTCTCTCTCTCTCTCTCTCTCTCTCTCTCCACCTTCCCTCCCTCCCTCTCTCCTCTCTCCCTTCCTCACTATTCAATCTAATGAAACAACTAGATCTTCTCTACATTTTAATGTCTCAAGTATTGCCTTATGGTTTGATGAACGAAACTTCAAAATAGTCTTATTACGTGGTTTTCCACCATTTTTTATCAAGTGGAAATTTGATGTGAAAACAAGGTTCAAATAATGAAGAATCTTCCTCTTTGTTTTCCAATCCTTGAATAACCATAAGTTAGGGTTCTTCATACAATATCATCTAAGCCATGTGTCAGTTACAACCACCATACCAATATGTTACAATAAACATTCAACATCTATAACTGAGTGATATAATTTTTTTGGCCTAGACATAATGACACAACTAATAATCTATCCCTTCTTTATATACATGTATACATATATACATATATATACATATATATATATACATATATATATATATATATATGTATGTATGTATGTATGTATGTATGTATGTATGTATATGTATATATATATATATATATATATATATATATATATATATATATATATATATATATATATATATATATATATATATAATGAGGTTGCACTAGATTGAACACGTGGTCAAAGTCAATGGATGAATGCATCTCTACCATTTCTAGTGCTTGTGGGGGATGATAGGTGTCAATTGGGTCCAAAACTTGTATATCCTATTTGTCCACCTATTCAGTCAACTCGCACTCATCACAATTTTCCTCTACACATGATGGACAGTAGCATGCCATTTTTGGTGTGTGGATACTCCATGAACCCACATTAGAGCTTTTAAAAGAGTGTAACTCACTTGATCCTATTAGTGTGCAACAATCCTTCTATGGTACAATGTTAGTATTATCTATCAACCAAAAACATTTATGAACAATAGACTCACCTTCTTTACCTAGACCCATTGTAGCGTTACACCATTGGATGGTGGATTTTTCATCTATCAATATTGTTCCATATTTGTACCTTATTTCTTCACAACGCAAGGCTCTTTTGATGCATGCACTTACACCATCGTGCTCTCCCTTTCCATGACCAGCCTCTATGAAATTTCACATATATTAAATTCTAGATAACCTACACATCCTATTCAACCAATACAAAATTTATTCATTCTTCAATTGAAATGCACAATTGTATGACCAAATAATGTACAGACAATATGGTATGTCCCTATTAGCCAAATTTTTATGAAATAGTTGAAAACAACCATGTACAAACTTTGTAGAATGTAGTCGATCATTGTTAATGTCAGAATGGTACTCCCTCAAAATCTTCCTATCATCCTCTATACTTGTAGGTGAATGCATGAATGTTATGTATACAAATATGGAAAGCTATTGAGAAGTATAATACTTTTCTTGCACCTAATTTTGGGGTTGTAGTGTGTAGTTCTATGCAAAGTCTACAACTGAAACAATAGTATCTAGTAGACATTTATCCTTGTATAACCTGAATTGAAAATCTAGACATCAAGCTATATGTGTATTCCTTGCATACTCATAAATAATCTTTTGACAAAAAATCTTCATGAAATCATACATTGAAAACTTTTCAATGACTAAATCACATTTTTAACTGTATTTCCCATATTTTAGAGTATATTTCACTATCTTATTTTTCCATAACCTATTATTTCATATCCAATTGCATGTGTACTATCCATATGTTCACAAGTTGATAAAATTTTCAAAGAACCACAAGAAAAGCATGTACCATCCAAGCATGATGTCTTGTAAAATTGTTTGTCATTTTTTATTTCACATAAAATGTTGGATATGAATTTCCTTGAAGATCAAGGTAGTTCATTCATGTCACAATCCTACAAAAAAAACTTAGAATGGAAAAACACACATATATGCCTCAACATCAAATTGGTTAGAAAATTAAATATGTATCCTACAACAAAAAGTTGTGCATGTGCTTATTCAAATTTGACGATGCATAACAATAAAATTTGCAAAAAAATGATTCTGAGTTGAGTCCAAAGAGTGTTTCACATGTGGGTCACAATTTTGGCTACCAATCCTCTTCTTACAATATCTCTTTGATTAGGGGAAACATGTGAGATATTTTCCCCTAAAATCTTTAATCAATGATTTCAAAGCTTCACTAATTTCTTTATACTTTTGTGCTGGTCTTGGTACTAAATTTCCATAACTCATTTTTTGTTGGATCTTCCAATCCTTTACACCTTAGCATGGATATCCTTAGAGTACCTCTACCAATTTTAAATTTTTTTCTTGTCTTTCTCATTGTTCGAGCTTTCTTTATTTGGGTACTTACTAATGTCGGTGTAAGTACTTGTCTTGTGGTATTACTATCTTTGGTGTGTGATTTAGAACCCACTTTGTCATATGAATGCATTAGATTTTTACAATGCTTTTTTAATTTGAACTATCCTACATTCTTAACCCAAGAAGCTTCATGATAGGCCTAAATTTCAAATTCCTCACCATTTTAACAAATAATTGGAATTTACCTATAATATTTAATTCTTCAAAGAATAATCTCCACATACAATTAACTTTTTCTTTGACAAGTATGCTTGCTAATATTGTCAAATATTGATTTCAAAATGTTAGTATCAATATCAATCAAATATTTTGGTCTTATAAAATGAATTCTATAAGGTGTTATAATCTCTTCCATTCCCTCAACATAAGGTTGAGTTTTTTGTGTACCTTGAACCAAAGATGATGCGCCTTGGCAATAAGATGCAAAAGATGGAATATCACCTACTTGATATGTTGATGTTGTTCCTTCAACATGACATGATGGAGTGTGTACATTTTTGAATGTAGAAATTAGCATCTCTTCAACATGACATGTTGATATGACTCCAACATTGGAAGATGGTGTAGCTTCACAATTCAATTGTCTTCTTGAGTGTAATAGTCTCATTCATTCTCTTTATTTATTAAGTAGCTTGTCAAATTTCTAACCATTTCCAAATAAAAATTCATTCAAACATACAAATTTCAATGAATTCACTGTATATTAAACAACTTGTCAAATTATAATAAAATTTGTGTCTATATAGTAACAAAGAATATTTAAAAAGGACTACACTAACCCTTTCTATAGAAAGAATATTTGAAAAGCCTTCAAATAGTGTATCAAATGATTAAGCTTGGTGTTTTCTAGCTTACAATAGAATGAAAGAATGTCCAAAAAGCCTTCAAATAATGTATCCAATAGTTGAATATGGTGTTTGCTCACTTCCAATAGCCTAGAACCTACAGTTTCTATCAGAACAACAAAAGACACAACAAACAAAAAAAGAATATGGATCAGTAAGGATTCAAACTTTTGTTATGATAATATTTTTTTGTTTTCATATAGTGCATACACACTATAGCACACGCACCCTCTAAAGCACATGCACATTATAGTGCATATGCACTATGTGAAAAATCTATCTCTCCCTATCCAACACTCTCCCATCTCCTACTCTCTCTCTCTCACCCACTCCCTACTCTTTCTCTCATCCCTTACACTCTCTCTCACACACACTCCCATCTCCATCTCTCTCTCCCTCTCTATCTCTCTTTCTCTCTCCCTACTCTCTCTCCTCTCTATACTCTACTCTCTCTTTCATAGACGCACTCCCATCCCCTACTCTCTCTCTCTCCCTCTCTCTCTCCCTCTCCCCCACCTCCTACTCTCTTTTCACATACATAGACTAACATCCCCCCCCCCCTCTCTCTCTCTCTCTCTCTCTCTCTCCCTCTCTATCTCTCTCTCTCTCTCTCTCACACACACACACAAATACACACTCCCATCCACTAATCTATCTCTTACACACACACTCTCTCTCCCCCTCTCTCCCACCTTGACCCCCTACTCTCTCTCTTTCTCACACACACTCCCAACCCCCTTTGTCTCTCTCTCTCTCTCTCTCTCTCTCTCTCTCTCTATCTCTCTATCTCTCCCTCTCTCACTCACACATTCTCTCCCATCTCCCACTCTCTCTCTCTCTCTCTCTCTCTCTCTCTCTCTCTCTCTCTCTCTCTCCCATCCCCTACTCTCTCTCTCAAAAATACTCCCATCCCCCTCCCTCTTCCTCTCCCACCTGCTACTCTCTCTCTCCCATCCCCTATTCTCTCTCCTACCCCCTAATCTCTCTCACCCTCTCTTGCCTATCCCCTTCTCTCTCTCTCACTCTCACTCATCCCCTACTCTCTCTCTCTCTCTCCCACATCTACTCTCTCACACACACTCTCTCTCCCATCCTCCCTCTCTCTATCTCACACACACACACAACTCTCTCTCTCTCTCTCTCTCTCTCTGTCTCACACACACACACACACACACACACACACACACACACACACACACTCCCATCCCCAACTCTCTCTCTTCATTTCTCTCTCCCTATCCCACCTTCTCCAATCCCCTACTCTATCTCTCTCTTTATTTCTCCCTCCCTCTCTCCCTACCCCATCTCCTACTCTCTCCCGATCCTCTACTCTCTCTCTTTCTCTACCCTCTATCCTTCTCTCCTTCCCTCTCTAATGAATTTCAAGCTTTAATAGTGCATACACGTTATGCAAGCCTAAATTTAAAACATGCTTTAAATAATGTGCACGCACTATTAAAATCTTTGGATTTTACCAAGCCTAAGGCTTGGTTTTTCCTTATGGATCAACCAATGCTTTGCAGTCTCTAAACTACTCTAAGATGTGTTTTGCTGAAAACATTAAAAAAATGATTGATTTTTCTTGTGTGCTCTCCTTCAAGTTTCCTTGTAGTTGTGCATCAATAATATTAGGTTACATCACATTGTAGATCTCTATGCTAGCTATATGACCATATAATTTATCTTTAATTTGAACTATTTCAAGCCTTTCAACTATAGTTTCTTTTGAATGTATGTCCATTTTCTATCAAAAACCAATGTGTACTAATTGGGTTGTAGAGTTTAGTTCATTTATCAAATTTTGCAACAACTTAGTTTTAAAGAAACTAGACTCCATTCTACACACTTTGAAAAAAAAAGTTTTGATTTTAGATTAGTTTTCAATCATTTCTAGGGGGAGAACATAGAAATTTCATGATTTTGGAATTTGTTCAATTAAAAATTCTTGAAAAAAATACACATTATAACATCACCCCAAAAATTTAGTAAAAAAACTACACAGTATTGGGTAACTTTTGAACAGAGTGATTAAAAAATTTCAAAAAAATAGTTGAAATTTTAGGGGGACCACACTTTGCATTGTGTTATTCTTTTTCTGAAAAAATAATACCACTTTCTATGGCCCCCTTCTTGAGGACCTAAAACTAAACCATTTTTTTAAAAAATAGTATTTTAGAAACTAGATTCAAAGGACTACTACTTTTGTTTTTGTCATATCTTAAAATTTTGAGCATAACTATCTTCAAATTCTTGTCAAAGTCTAGAAATTGTTGATTTTGGAAATAATGTGGCCACTTAGATCTCCCTTTTAGAATGAAAACTTTGTTCACTTACCCCTTAATCAAGTGGTTAATTAGATGGATCATGTAGTTCAATTTGTATCTCCACCTTAGTCTCAACTTGTGCTTGAATCTCAAGTTTTAGGTCTATCTCAACTAAAGCCTAAGCCTAAATTGAAGCCTCAATCCAAACCTCATGAACTTTTGATTACCTTTGATTATTTTGAGACTATTAAAGCTCTTGATGGTCCCCTTTATATTTATGATAAGATTGGTAAGATACCTACTTGTGGATCTTACCTCCTTAGTCAATGTTATTATAGAAGAATTCTTTTTAATGAAAAGTTTTTAATAGGATTTTAATGATAAATTGAATGTATGGATTCAAAATTGTAATGGTTTTCTTTATCCATAATTTGGTTTTATTGATTTACTAGTTGAACTTTGTGGAAAGATTGTGAACACAATCTTTGTTGTTGTTTCTTCTGCTAATCAATTTCAAGTTAAGCTTGGTTTTCCATGGTTAAATTCTATGCATGTTAGTACTTCATCTATTCTTAACTATCTTGATTTTTTTTTGTAATGATGAAGTGAATATTGTTAATCATAGCTTTTATCATACTTTAAATCCTACGGATGCTACTACCATTGACTTGTTTTGGCCTTCATTACCTATGTAAGGACCCTCCTCGTATGTAATTTTCAAATATGAATTCTCTATTTAAAATTGTTATAGGAGATTGAAATGGATATAAAGTAATTCTTATATCATGATTGTCCTAAAAGAAATTAAGATTAGCTAATTTAGTCATGTTTTAGATACTTAGTGATTCAAGAACAACTACATTATCTTGATTGTTAAAAATATTAAAATTTTACTAATCATGATTATTCTAGTACTTTAACCTAAATTAATGAATAAGTTATGTCATATTGACTATGCGATTTTAGATGATTAAATGTGGGTCAAAATAAATTAAATAGTTGATTTTATGAAAGATTCATGTTCTGATTTATGTAACTAACCAGATAGGTTTTTAATATATATCCATGTGATGTTTTTTGAGCTACTGATGTGTGCGATGAGTGTGCGAGATATTTTAACTTAAAAATTCAATGAAAAAATGAAACTGAACCCTATGTACTAATTTTGGAACTAGGGTTGAATCTAACAAAAGATGCAAACCCTATTGTTCGTATTTTATTTGTATTTTGAATTGAATGAATATATCATGTTGTAATCTTTAAATGTTGATGTTTCATAACAATGATTTTATAGTGTCACTTGACACCCCTAAATTGTTTATGCATTCCAGCTAATAGTTAGGGTTAATTGAGTAACCTAAAAATCTAAGTCAGATAAGGGTAGTGACATCTTTGCTATCTAATGAGTAATCTGCATTTTGAAGGTTGTTAGTAGTCTTAAAATATTTCTAGCTTTTAATAGGTCTCTAATTAATCCTAGAAGCCTAATAATCATGAAATCTAAGTACCTAAGGGGTATAGGTATGGATTGGGGGCATTCTCCACCCCTCTAGCCCCTTTTGTTGACTTTTATGGTCACTCAAAAACTCCATTTTTGCTGGATTGCAAAAATTGATTGTCTCCTTCATGTGTTCATGACTTTAAATCCACCTTGAGGTTTACTTAATGTCTAGTTGAGTTAGGATAATATTTAGAGGCATTTTTGAGAGGTTTTGTTGTTACCCAATCTCTAGTTTTGGAGAGAAGTTGGAAGATTGAAGGAAAGGAAGGATAAGCTCTTCTCAACTTGTCATTTTACCATAACTTTTTTTGTGAAGGTAGGGTTCTTCACTCTTTTGATCATGTTCTTCATATTGTTCATACTTTGATTTATGCATAAGGCATTGTGTTGTTCTTGTATTGCTTGTATGTGTGTTGAGGTTGTTTGGGGAGGGATCTTAACATGTTCTTGGATGTCATTCTTATGCCTTGCTTTGACATTTTGAGAGGATTTTATGGGGATTGTTTTGGCATTACTCACCCTTGGATAGGGAAGAAGTAGCCATGTACAAGGGAAGAGCCTTGGACCTCAATAGTGTAGAGTCTCCTCTCATGGTGAGAAGAGAGAAAGAGGGTAGGGTGTATGGGCCCCTACTTTTCATCACATACCTTGTTTGAAAACTTGAATTCTTGAAGAAGGGAAGGAATGAAAATTCTTGTTGTATTGGCCTCGAAAGGGCATTTGTAAAAGAACAGTAGTTCTTGAGTTTTAGCCTTGAAAGGGCTATGTTATGGTATGTTGATTGATGTCTCCTATTGAGAAAATCTACCTCCCCCTAGTTAGGTTCATTGTTCAACCTATTGTGCAAAATCAGGTTGGGGGATGCATGCTTGAATTGTTCATCATATTATGTTGTTTTACCTTTAGGTAAACTCTCGTCTTTCCCATGATTCCCTTGATGCATTGAAAATATTGAAAATGATATCTTATGATGGACATAAAAGAGAATTCATTAAATTGTAACACTATGTAAAAATGTTTTTAAATTTTTGATGTAATGGCAAAGATTTTGAGTTTTCTTACTAGTTCTTTCTCGATGGAGCCTTGAACTAGGTTGATTAATAGAAGAAAAAAAAAGATTGAATAATGTTCTTGCATATGGGATTTTCATATTTCAGTTTTGCATATGTTACTTGGTGGTAGATGTGATGACGTTTCTACCTCTGTGCGACATTCTTATATTGGTTAATTGTATTTATTTGATTTAGTTTAATTTGATAGTATGATGAAATGAAATCTTGCAATTATAAATTCAAACTATGCTAAATAAAATTTGTATTGAATTGGAACTTCATTGGTATTATCATGATTCACCATTAGAAAAGAAAATTAACCGTATTTCTTGTTATGTAATTGATATGGTTAGCTTAAGCCCAATTAGAAAATGAAAGGACACCTCCCCTTGTAAAAATAAATTTTAAAAAATAAAAATAAAAAAGAAATAGTTGCTCTCAAAAAAAAATTGACACTTAGAAAAATAAGGCCTTGAAAAAAAAAATTGATTCCCAAGAGTAAAAACTCTCTGGAATTTGTATGGGGAAAAAGAATTAATCCCTTTCTGAACATAGAGAATATTCTAATTAGATTCCTTTAGAATATTGAATTACTAAATTTAATTAATATCAAAAAGAATTTAATACAAATAAATAAATACATAAATTAAAATATCTTATCTAGCCTAAGTCTATCCCAAGTCTTCACCTAACAAACTTTTTAGCTTTACTACCCATTCCCCTTAAAGTCTTACCTATGTTGCCCCACTTGTATCTGGCACCGGCTATGGTGCAACTTATTTGCACCATAGAAATGCGTGCCCCAATTCCTCTTCTACCTGGATGTCAGTCTAGTACGCACCTGACATGTTTTGCTGACATTGTCCTTCATACTACTAACTTTTATTTTTTTAACTTTAGTCTATTGATTAAATTAGTCTATAAGACATTTTTATCTCAATATTGTATAATATTTTTGTTTATTAAATTAGTATTATAATATTTTAAGTAGATTGAAGTTTTGAAATTATATATTGAATTGGTAAAGGTAAATTTTTTATTTTATTTTATAGTTATTATTACTATTATATTTCATAAATAATAATATAATTTAAACAAAATTTGTGTATGGTTGAATTTTGAAATTTATTAATTAAATTTATAATTTTAATTTTTTTTTGGTATTATGTAATTTAATTTAAGTGAGTAATAACAATTTATTATTAAATAATTTTTTGAGACGATATAAGTAAATCTATTTTAACTTATGTAATAAATAACTTTTTAATTTGATTGTTTTCTAATGCAAATTAATTTGGTATGTAATAAAATATAATTTGGGATATATTTAATAAGTATAATCATTTAGCGAACAAAAAGTTTGATTTAGATTTAAGGAAGGAAAAAAAAGCCACTAGAATAGAATAAATAAATCAACATAAAAGTATTGCCAAGTTTTTATATTTGATCTTATTAAATAAAATATATTTATTTATCTTATTTTTTTTTAACAATATCGCATCTCTACAATCAATATACTATTAACAATGTAAACAATGTCAAAAAACAATATACTATTAAAAATGACTTATATTCATAAATTTCATAAATTAACATTATCACATTTTTACAATCTATTTATAATGAAAATTTTATTTCAAATAAAGATTGCATAGCAAACCTTAAAACCTAATTCTAATTATAATAAACTAAATTATATTTTGTTTAAGCATTTTGACAAATGTAAGAAATCAGTAGAATTTGTATCGAATACAATAAATAAATCAAGATAAAAGTATTGTCAAGTTTTTATACTTTTTCTCATTAAATAAAATATATTTATCCATCTTATTTTTTTAAAACAATATCACTTTTCTACAATCAATATATTATTAACAATATAAACAATGTCACACACAAAAAAATATATACTAGTAAAAATGACTTATATTAAATAGTAAATCTCATTTTTTATTTTTGTCTATTGATATTAACTTTTGAAATACTAAATTAGGGCACCATAAATAAGTGTCTTATAAATATTTTCACTTGAAGACATTTTTGATTTGGTTAAATTAAAGTAGTTGCACAATATATAGTTGCATTTTTATTTCACTATTTTAAATGGTTAAATTAAAGTAGTTGCATAATATTAAATAATAATATTATATTTTTTTATTAAATTAGTGTTATATATTTTTAACTAGATTGAAGTTTGAAATTGTATTGAATTGGTAAAGGTAAATTGTATTTTTCACATTTTTCCATTCATATTAACTTTTGAAATAGTAAATTAGGGCACCCTAAATAAGTGTCTTATAAATATTTCCACTTGGAGACATTTTTTATTTGGTTAAATTAAAGTAGGAGATGATTTCCACAGCTAGTCAAATTGTGATGTGAATATCAGGATTTAACTGTGTGATTTTGAGTCAAACTCGATGACCCATGTTTCATCCCGGTGCTTCACCCCTGTGAGCATCACCTAGATCCAATGAGTGCTAAGTGTTCCATTTATTCTCATGAGAGATGGATTCATGTTGAATCACTACTCATGAAACATGGGTCATCGAGTTTGACTCAAAATCACACAGTTAAATCCTGATATTCACATCACAATTTGACTAGCTGTGGAAATCATCTCCTACTTATCAATTGATGAGCTTAAGGGGCTTTCTAATGAATGGTTCATAAGGCACAACACTTGGTGAAGGTTTTGCAAATGGGGTTGCAAGCTTTGGGTTTAACTGTGGAGGAAACTCTGTAGTTAAGCGCGCTCAGGCTGGAGTAGTACTGGGATGGGTGACCTCCCGGGAAGTCCCGGTGCTTCACCCCTGTGAGCATCACCTAGATCCAATGAGTGCTAAGTGTTCCATTTATTCTCATGAGAGATGGATTCATGTTGAATCACTACTCATGAAACATGGGTCATCGAGTTTGACTCAAAATCACACAGTTAAATCCTGATATTCACATCACAATTTGACTAGCTGTGGAAATCATCTCCTACTTATCAATTGATGAGCTTAAGGGGCTTTCTAATGAATGGTTCATAAGGCACAACACTTGGTGAAGGTTTTGCAAATGGGGTTGCAAGCTTTGGGTTTAACTGTGGAGGAAACTCTGTAGTTAAGCGCGCTCAGGCTGGAGTAGTACTGGGATGGGTGACCTCCCGGGAAGTCCCGGTGCTTCACCCCTGTGAGCATCACCTAGATCCAATGAGTGCTAAGTGTTCCATTTATTCTCATGAGAGATGGATTCATGTTGAATCACTACTCATGAAACATGGGTCATCGAGTTTGACTCAAAATCACACAGTTAAATCCTGATATTCACATCACAATTTGACTAGCTGTGGAAATCATCTCCTACTTATCAATTGATGAGCTTAAGGGGCTTTCTAATGAATGGTTCATAAGGCACAACACTTGGTGAAGGTTTTGCAAATGGGGTTGCAAGCTTTGGGTTTAACTGTGGAGGAAACTCTGTAGTTAAGCGCGCTCAGGCTGGAGTAGTACTGGGATGGGTGACCTCCCGGGAAGTCCCGGTGCTTCACCCCTGTGAGCATCACCTAGATCCAATGAGTGCTAAGTGTTCCATTTATTCTCATGAGAGATGGATTCATGTTGAATCACTACTCATGAAACATGGGTCATCGAGTTTGACTCAAAATCACACAGTTAAATCCTGATATTCACATCACAATTTGACTAGCTGTGGAAATCATCTCCTACTTATCAATTGATGAGCTTAAGGGGCTTTCTAATGAATGGTTCATAAGGCACAACACTTGGTGAAGGTTTTGCAAATGGGGTTGCAAGCTTTGGGTTTAACTGTGGAGGAAACTCTGTAGTTAAGCGCGCTCAGGCTGGAGTAGTACTGGGATGGGTGACCTCCCGGGAAGTCCCGGTGCTTCACCCCTGTGAGCATCACCTAGATCCAATGAGTGCTAAGTGTTCCATTTATTCTCATGAGAGATGGATTCATGTTGAATCACTACTCATGAAACATGGGTCATCGAGTTTGACTCAAAATCACACAGTTAAATCCTGATATTCACATCACAATAAATTAAAGTAGTTGCACAATATATAGTTGCATTTTTATTTCAATATTTTAAATGGTTAAATTAAAGTAGTTGCATAATATTAAATAATAATATTATATATTTTATTAAATTAGTGTTATACATTTTTAACTAGATTGAAGTTTGAATTGGTAAAGGTAAATTGTATTTTTCACTTTTTTTCATTGATATTAACTTTTGAAATAGTAAATTAGGGCACCATAAATTAGTGTCTTATAAATATTTTCACTTGAAGACATTTTTTATTTGGTTAAATTAAAGTAGTTGCATAATATATAGTTGCATTTTTATTTCCATATTTTAAATGGTTAAATTAAAGTAGTTGCATAATATTAAATAATAATATCATACTTTTTATTTTAGTATCATATATTTTTATCTAAATTGAAGTTTGAAATTATATTGAATTGGTAAAAGTAAATCTTGTGTAAGAATTTTAAATTTTATTAATTAAATAGAGAATTCTAATATTATGTTTTTATTTGATATTATATAATTCTAACAATAAATTTGGTCAAAAAAAATATAAACATAATACTAGAATTATAGATTTAATTAATAAATTTCAAAATTTATACACAAATTTTGTTTAAATTTTATTATTATTTATGAAATATAATTTTAATAATAACTATAAAATAAAAAATAAAATTTACCTTTACCAATTCAATTAAAATATTATAACACTAATTTAATAAAAAGAAAAATTATACAATATTGAGATAAAAATGTCCTATAGAGACTAATTTAATCAATGGACTAAAGTTTAAAAAAAAAAAGTTAGTAGTATGAAGGACAATGTCAGCAGAACATTTCAGTTGCGTACGAAATTGACATCAGGGCAGAAGATGAATTGGGGCACGCATTTCTATGGTGCAAATAAGTTGCACCATAGCCGGTGCCACTTGTATCTTGCCTTAACTTAGGCATTGATTGAGAATTCCCATCAAGGTCAGAGCTAACATCATTCCCGCCTTGATTTCCTAAGTTGGACGCATTCTTCACAATAAAAAGGGGGGGGTAAAAAATTTAAAGGTCATTGACCTTGAACAACACTCTACCCACTTAATTTAAAAACAAAAAAACCCAACTCAACTTCTTCATGCCTCTAATTCTCAAGGAAAGAAGATCTTGGGCAGTGCATGGCAGACATGGGCCAATGTGCCCTATCCTAGATCAGCGTGGAGAGGCTCTTGACGTGTAGAAATGGGAGAGTTTAAAGGTTTGAGTGTAGGCTTGTGTTAGGCTTTAAATTCCCCTTTCCACCTTTTTACTTGTACTTGGATAGGCGTGCAGAGCATAGGAGGGGGTATTTATTGCTGAGGTAACATTTCAAAGGGGAGCAAGTTGGTGGCTATGTGCTGTCATAGCACCTGGGTTAGTGCTAGGTTAGTAAGGGGAGTATGTAAGGGATGTATGGGGTTAAAGGGGTTAAGTTGTTAGGTTAGTTTTGTAGTTTTTTAAATAATGTGTTTTTTTATTATTATTTTATTTTAAGATAGTTTAAGTTAATGTAAAGCATTAGCATTAGTTTAAAAAGGTGATGACTAGTTGTTAGGTTAATTTAGTTTTGTGTTAATAATTAATGCTTGAAGTTAATGAATTTGTTTGTTTAGAAGTTAGTTTTAATTAAAATTAGTTTTAGCTTAGTGAGCCTTAGATTAGTATTATCTGAATATTTTTAGTAGTATTTTTTTTAAATAATGTTTTTTTTAATATTAGTTTATTTTAATGTTAAAATTTAATTTGATCTTAGTATAAATTAGAGAATGTTAAAATATTAGGTAGATGTATTATTATGTTAGTCCAGTGATTGGACAATAAATGTTATTTTATTTAGGAAGTTCTTTTGTTCAAACCTTTCAAATCAATTACTTTATATTGTTATTTGATATTTTGCTTAATAAGTATTTTATTGATTAATGTTAATAGGATTTTGGTTTTAAGTTTGTATAGAAATGAACTATTATTTAATGTCTTAGGGTCAAACATCTTGAAGACATTTGGGACAAACTCTAAATAATACAGATAATTAAAGATGTGAGATTTAAGTTATAAAAAAAAAAAAAATTTGAATCAAGAGATGTTAATCCCTTGAGAGTGTTGTAGATTAAGATTAACTTGATATCTTGTTTAAGGAGTCTAGATATGTTTTAAAGTGATGCAAATGTGGTAAACAAATTAAATGATGTATAGTAATGATTAAATTTGTTCAAATGGCTATAACAGGATTAAAACGTGTAATGAATGTAAAGTTTTCTAAATAGCTTGATAGAATGGCTTAGGTTTTGATTAGAAAATAGGTCAATGTCGTAATTTAGTTTTATAATAAATGTTCTTATAGTTAATGTTCTAACTAGTTTATGCTAACATCTGAAATTAGGTATTATCATATTATGATAGAATAAACTTTTAAAATACAAAATTAGATTTTTCCTAATGTCTAACCTAGTATAGTTTTAAAAGGGATGTCATCATAGTCATCTTATGATTCTGGAAACCCTAAAATGGAATTTGAATTGGGATTCATATCCTTGCAAATTGAACCTAAATGCTTATTGATCAACTCACTTTAAACCTTGGTCATCTTTCCATGACTTGATCAGTGTAGCATGTATCATCTTAGTAGATTAATTTTACTGCATCAACTTAGTATGTTAATTAGGAGTAAAAAAAATTGGGTTTGTTTTTTCCCGAATTTTGGGTATGACAACCTAATTCATGTCCTACTCAACTTGATCATCTTTTCTGTTCATATCAATTCTATAATTAGTAGAAGATTCTTTAGTTAAGCTTACCTTCTAAGGATCTTAACCATGGTCTTTTGCCTACACCTCCTATATCTCCTTTATTTATGGTTTCTATATTTGTTAATCAAGCTTCTCTTGTTTCTTGTTAGTTTTCTAGTAATCCTATTAATCCTCCTATAGAACTTGTAAAGGATTCAATAATTGTTCCTCCTAGTTCTCAAAAAATTTCAAGTAAAACAAAATGTAAGTAATGTGCTAACAAACACTATAAAAAGTGTTGTGCTCAAGCTAAAGCTCCTAATTCTATTCTTCAAAAATCTTTACCTTCTTTGGATGCATTTATGCATGATCTATTAGAAGAAGTTGTTACTAATAATGATGTTAAGTTATATGATTCTAATGATTCTATTCATATCTTAGATCTTATTTTGATTAATCTATATGATGAAGATACTCTTGAAAATATTGATGATGTTAAAGATGAATATGAAACTATTAACATTGAAATTGATTTATCTTTTATCCTTTTCTCACAATTAATACTTACATATATTATAAAATATTGTGATTCTCAATAGGATCCTTGTTTGGAACTCACAATCATTCCTACTATATTGGATATAGTCCCTCTTATGAGTTAGCCACCTTCCCTAAATGATATACAATGAGATGGAGAGAGTAGGAAGCATGCTTGATTGGCTAGTCCTTCATGGTAGCCTTTGTTGTGTGTTTGTCGATTGTATTGTGTTTCTCCTATGATATGTTTTCTAAATGTTATTAGATTCTTTTATATATGATCTTTTTTGTTTCATTGGTGCATGGTGATAAAAGAATCAAACTTGTTCTATTATTATCTCTATTCTTCCATATGTTATTTCATGTTATGTAGTACTTGTGCTATTGTTCATACATGTTTCTTTGTGTAATTTTCTTGGATTTGCAACCTGGTAGTATTGATTCTTTTTGGTCTCTAGGTCATGGTTTGAAGATATTCTTCTTTGTATTTCATTTATGATCTTTCCTATTTTCAGATTGTAGTTTTACTTTCTTTGGGGAATGATGTCAATTCATTTTCAATAATACACACACACACACACACACACACACATTATCTTATGATCATACTGACCCCATAGTAGGTAGCTTTCTTCTATATTCTCTATATGTTAATATGGTATTTCCCATGATTTATCTTTGTCTAGGGGCATCTCATAGTGGAAAAATTATTAATGGATTTCTTTATGTTTCTGTCAAGCCATTGCTCTTGTTAAAGTGCTAGCAATGACTTTAATGTGGAGGTATAGTTTCAGCTCACTTATTGCATGTGAACACACACACACACACACACACACACACACACACACACACACACACACACACACACACACACACACACACACACACACACACACACACACACACACACACACACACACACACACACGCACGCACGCACGCATGCACGCACGCACGCACGCACGCGCGCGCGCACACACACACACACACACACATCCAAACTATGGTATATGGCTCCTCAAATGGGCATATAAGAGTTTATTTGAACAAAAAAAATCTATCATGGGAATCAAACCCATGACTCCTCATTTAGCAATAGTCAACCCTACTATTGCACTGCACCATTCACACTTAATTGAAAATAGTCCAACTATCTATTGGTAAATATAAAAGTGCTAATTAAGGGAAATGGTGAGCAATGGGGTTAAACCTCCAACTACTTGGTGCACAAAACTAAGTTGCACCTTTGTGCTATACATAGCACATAAAATATGAATGAATTTCAAAATAAATTTCATTAAATTATACCTTATTCATTAAATCATACCTTATTCATCAATAGCTATAATGCTACAACATAAAATAAATTTCATTAAATCATACCTTATTCATCATTAAAACTATAATGCTACAACATAAAATAAGTTCATTGAATCCATAACAATTCAACACATAACACACCAATTTGGTTAACCAAAAACTCTTAATGATGAAGGTAGAATTATGGTGGGGATGAAACCCACAAATTTTCATTATTGCAACATTAAAGTTGAATTGTTAAGGTTACAATGTTTGACCATAAAATATGATCTACTTGGTAAAAAAATATGTTTGATTAAAGAATTAAAAGACTATTAGGTCTTACCTTGTTAAAGGACTTGAAACTTACAATAAAGTAAGGACTCTATTGAGAGATTTACATAGGCCTATTAGGACCACTCTATTAAGATATTGTTGTTGTCTCAACTACAAAACATATGATTCAATACCTTACCCTTGGTATGTTCTACAAGATAATCTTGTATCTCCTCTTTCATCTATCTTTGATCCAATTCTCCTAATTTGATAAATCTATTTAATCCTTCACTACTATGATTTCCCTCTCTATTGGATTTGTCTTTTTAAATCCTTTAGATGCAAATATCCTTTATGCATTTAATCCATCCATCTATTTCTTTTTGATTCTAGGGTTAAGATCCTCCTTAAATAGACTTCATGTGAAGTTTCTAGCTCTTGATTAGTGGTTTATACTTCATCATATTTTGCCATTTTTATCACTTTTTTGATTGGTTGAATTGTTTTCCTAGGGATCAATAGTTTTTGCTAACGACAAAATCCATAATCTAATTTGGTTCTACAAAACTTAAATCTCATAGAAATGCTGACCAAAATGATTCACACATGAGTTTGTGCCACTACAAAATCATATATCAAAACTACATTTCCTGGCACTTGAGTGCTCTAATGCTTGGTCATGTATGTTTTTTCTTGGTTTCTATAAGTCTATTTTCTTGGAACTTGATAAATTCTCAATATGCTTGGTCATCATTATATTACTTAGCTCATACTGTATTCCTTGTCTCATATATTTGATTAGTCTCAAATGAATGGTCGATAATCATTTTTCTTCTTGGTATAATTATTTCCTACTTGGCCTTTACTAGATAACTCGTTCATAATAATGACCTTGTAAATTTTCCTAATAAATGACTTGTAAATGACTAAGTGTATGATCACTAGTCTGCAACATAGGCTAAGAGATCAACACAAGGTTAGTGTCTTTCACACAATATATTTGATTAAAGGATCATTTTTTGGGTATCATATGTAGTAGGGCTTTCCCTTGGCTAGGCTTTCTCCAATTAACAAATAAGAGTGTTATGAGTTAGATTTTCTTATGGTTATGTTTAATTTTCAGTTTCAGCATATATGGAAGTTTAAAAATTGTTAACAATATCCATTGCTAGGAAAAAGATTGTGGAACTAATTCACCCCTCCCTCCTTAGTATTCCCTATATCTAACAATTTGCATAAGAGAATAGTTCCACGAACAAGGAATGATAGATTGATTAAGAAATTTATGGATATGGATCCAATTCAAAAGAGTTTGGAATATTCTCTTTGATAAGTTGATGTAATTCCAAAAGAAAGGAACAAAACAAAGATAAAACTTAGAGATGCACAAGATTTCATATAAAAGTTGAAGGAGCATATTGAATCATCTAAATCTAAAAGGAATGAGTTACATGATCAAATATAGGATAGTGATGTAGTTTCTAATCACAAGAAGGAGAATAAAGTTCTAAAATTTGAACTTCACATTACCAATCATAAGTTGAGAATGATGGAAGATGATAAGTGAATTCAGAAAAATTTGGGATCTAAGAATATAGATCCAAAATCCAAACTTACCAAGGTGACATCTAAACTTGAGACTAAAAACATATAGTATTTCTAACTTGAGAATTGAATTGCTATTTTTAAATGAGAACTTACAAAAATAAAGACATATCTCAAGAAATTATACTCTAGCATCGAGAATCTTTTTGAGAAATGGTACAAAAATTTATTAAAGACAAACAAGGAATTGCATATAGTAAAGGAGAATTGTCTAAAGGATCCAAAGTTAACAAGGAAAAAGATGTAGCAAACCATCAACCATATTAATAAGAAGATTTGAAAAAAAGAAGTAGCTAATGAACCTAAACAACTTGAAGAATTAATGAAATAATTTAATGGAAAATTCTCTACATACATAATTAGATTGGACACATGAAGAAGAATTGTATATCTAAGTATACTAAACACATTTCTAGTTATTGTTATAATTTCTTTTCTTATGGACATAAATCTAATGAATTTAAGAAAACTAGATATAATAATACAATGGATGTGTAAAACTACTAACCATGAAACTACTAGACCATTAGAAGAAGAAAATTTCATAAGAAATGGAGTTATGTTTTACAAGTGCAACAATTTTGGACATATTTTTAGGGATTCCATATTATAGACTAATTAATTTGGATCATAGAACATGAACTTTAGTTTGAATAAAAAAAACAATGTAAGAAGGAATGAAAATGTGAAAGGAAACTAAAAAATTGAAAGACTATACAAAACATTTATAAATAAAGGTCACTTGCAAGCACTCAAGTATGCATAGAGAAGATAAATGACACATCAAAGAAAAAGTTGAAGTCAGCTGTAGTAGTTGAAAATACCTTGTCAACTTAAGAAATAAACTCGTTAGAAAAATAAGGGATAATACACTTGGTAATTTATCAGACCCTAAAATGGTCACATAAGTTTTGTGCACTTGGGAGAAACATAAAAATAAATCTAATAGCTACAACTAAGAACACGTAATGAACCTAGACCATATGTGAGCTTTTGGAGGAAAGTTAAAAGAAAATTAATGCTTATTTGATGCAATTAAGACAAAATCTCAAGGAAATTTATGCCAAACACTAATTCTATTTATTGACATATTTATTCACATCATTGAGGTTAAATATATGAAGTCATTTGAAATTAATAATGGATTGAGCTTGATTACATAATAAAATGAAAAATAAATGGTGCAAGTTTAAGAATAATTTCATAAGAAATTTTGAAGATGATGTTACTCAAACATTTTCACAAATTCCAAATGAAGTATTAGTTGTGGGACTATATAAATATTTGGATTTGAGATGGGAAAGAAGGATATAAGAAGTGGAGTAGTATCATGACTAGTAGAAGGAAGAAAAATATAGTGCAATTGGAATTAGATGTTGAAATTGTTTCTATAAGTGTACAACTCAAAAGGCCTTAGAGCTAGGCATGTTGGTTGTAATTATCTTGTCAAAGTAATCATTAAATCTATGAATTCTATGGTCTTTTTCTATAATTTTGTGTTTTTCTTCCAATTGTAGTCTAAGTAGGGTATTAATATGTTTAAAACAACTTTATTTGACTTATCCCTCCTACCATCCCCTACATCCAAGTATCAAAGATTGAGTTATTTCTTATGAAGTTGGATCATGGAGAAAATTAATTGGATTGGTTTTAGGGTGGAAGATCTAAAATTTGACCTATAACTTGTAGAAGGTTATCATCTTGTAGGAATTATAGTAAAAATGGTTTGAGGTAGAGGAAATTCAGATAATCTTATAATGAACATGTTGAAGCATATTACAATGAGACTTGAAGTTTTTGAAGCTATTGATCTCTATAGTTTGTTGTGTATTAGTATGACATAGTCATTCGTATGTCATAATTGGTTGGTCATTACTATTACTAAACCATCCTAATAAGCATGAGATGTGTATGTTAGACTTGTTCATATTTTAGTTTGAGATGAGAAATTGTTATTCTCAAGAAAGTATATGGTCATTGAGTACTCCTATACATGTTGAGTGAGGCAAAATTCAGTATGCATGCAGCTATATAGAGTTAGTTCAAACTAAGTCATACAGTGAGGTTCAAGCATTCATAAGCCAAGGGAAATAATGAAGGTTAGTCATGACCAAGTGTTAGGGTATTCATGTGTTGTGCAAACTAGTTTTGATATATTTCCTTGAAATTTCACAAACATCAAGGTAGACTATTTTTTGGCCAAGTTAATGCATGTTTTAATGATTGATGAGTAATTTAAGGAGATGATTATAGATTTTGGTATGGATAATCAATCCTTGTGAAAGGTAATAAACTAATTAGAAAAATGGAAGGTTTAAGAAGAAAAAGGGAGAAATCTAGATCGTTGATCTTAATCTATAATCTTCTCTAGTTGGTTATAAAAGGAGGATCCAAACCCTATTTTCTTGTATGGTTTATGCATGTCTATGTTTGTACTCTTGAAGAGAAGTTCTGAAGGAGATAGAGTGATTGAGAAGAGAAATGAAATGTTGATAAAAGCTATATTAGATCAATAAGAGGATCAAATATTGGAAAGAGGAGAATTGCTATAAAGAATTAGAGTACTTACCAAAGGATCATCTACTAAGACATTTTGGAAAAGTGAATCAAGTTAAATCTCTTAGCAGAGTGGTCCTAATAGGGATATGAAAATTTACTAACAGTATTATTAGTTTTTTGTAATTTTTAAATCCTTTAATCAAGGTATACTAAATAAGTCTTGTAGCTCTTAATAGGGAAAACCCCTTGTAAGGTAGATCATCATAAGTGATCAAACTTGTAGCCCTAATAGAAAAATTGTATTGCTGCAATACATAATATTTGTGGATGTCATCCCCACCCCATTTTTAGCTTCACTTTGGGGGTTTTTGGATTACCAAATATTTTTGTTATGTATTGATCATTTAATTTCATTTTTATGGATGTGATTAGCTATTAGATGTAATACATCATTGCAATAAATGCTTATGTAATTCATGTACTTGTTAAGGGTTAGTGGTGAAATATATTAGTTTGATATTTTTTCAAATGATACAAGTTATATAGATCCTAATTCACACCCCCCTTAGTATCTTTCTTTCCCATTGGACTCTCAACAATTTCTATTAGAGTTTTGTTCTCTTAGAAGAAGTCTAACCACTTGAGAGTCAATCTCTTGCAAATGGAGGCTTATAAGTTGAGAAAGATCATTGAAAATCGTAAGCTTGATATATGGCTTTTAGTCCAACAAATTTAAGAAAAAAGAGAGGAAGTGAACAAATTGTTAAAGAGAAGGAAGGAGTTGGAAATGCTATAGAATGATATTGAATATCAAGAAGAAGGTAGTGAAGGAATACTTGATGATGGAAATTCTAGTGAAAGTTATGCAACAATAGAAGATGTATCAGAGAGGAACAATAAATTGAATGACGAGATAAGAACACTAAAGAGAGAACATAGAATCCAATTAGTAAGATTGTGTGAATTGGATAAATAGAAAAATAAAGCTAAGGAAGATTAAACAATGGTTGATGAAGACAAAAGGAAAATGGCCCCAAGACTTTATGAAAAAAATCTGATGTGCAGAAACTAACTCACAAGAAATTTTATACGCTCAATCAATTACTAAGTACAAATCAAGAACTCAATAGGAACGGTGTGGAGAATGAAAATCTTAAATATGATAATGGTCATCTTGGGAAAGAGTTGAGATATGAGAAGGAATTCATTGATAGGTTGAACAAACCTAAAGAAACTATGATATATTATAAAGAACTAATTAGATCACAAAGAAGACCTCATAACACATTTGGACTAGGCTATGCCAAGAACCTATCATCTACCAAGGAAGGAGAATCATCAAAGAGTGATGAATAGAGGAGTGAAAATCCAAAGACAAACAAACCTAAATGTTATCATTTTGAGAAATTGAGTCATACAACAAATATTTGTAGAATCAAGATTGGTAAGAAAATCCATAAGCCATAATTCAATTGATATTATTTTAATTGTAAGAAAAAAGGACATCAAGCACATGAGTGTAGATCCACTATCAATAGTACACCAATTCCACCTAGATTTGAAGGATATTGATACAATTCTCAAAATTATAGACATAGATATTGAGAATGTAGATCAAAGGAAAAACCTAACTAGATAGGAAAGTAGCAAAGAAATGCACCCAAGAAAGGTAACTCATACAATTGGGATTACAACACATGGTATAATAATAATTTGTGAAAAGAATGTGGTCATATTGTAGAAAATTATATCAAGATACATTTCAAAGGAAAATCCAAGAGTTGGGTGAATTATAGTATAGTTTGTTATAGTTATCATAAGATTGGACATTTGAGAAGAAAATATAGGACCCAAGAACTAGCACCAAGAAATGGACATAAAAATGTAGAAGTACTATTCATGTAGAAAATACAAAAATGAAATGACTCAAACATGGAGAAAGAGGAATGAAGGCAATAAGAGTGAAAATAGTAAAGGTGAGATCACCCAATTAAATGGTTTGGGTGATCACACTACCTCAAATTAAGCAAAGAAGGTATGTGAGGAACTATATTTCAAATGATTTATAATAGATCAGTTCTTCACATGTCATCTAGAAAATTTCATATCCATATGAGATGGGATGTATTAGGATAATTCTAAAGTGTGAACCAAGCAAAGAGCTCATATATCGAGTAGGAGCATAATTAATGCTAAATGTTAGTATTGATGTCTATTGTGACTAAAACCTTGTATGGATTGATTTATTATTCTTGACCAAATTGTTATGAAGAGAGGAATTTTTTTTGTGACCGAGTTAGTGTCGTAAGTGGGCTAGTAAATGGAAATATGAATTTTGAAGCTAGTAAATGGAAGTATGAATTTTTAGTTATCTTATGTATGTCGAGATAACTATCATGCACTTTAAGTATACCTACTATATGTAAGAAACATTAAGTGCAAGGGTATTTTGATTGTTTGGAGGTTTATAGTAAATTTTGAGTTTATTTTTTATTCACCTATTAATTTGAGAGCTTGCAGAGCAATTAAAACATAATTTTAGAGAAATTTGTGCAAAATCTGAAGGATCTAGTGCATGTCATTGGTAAAATTGATTAAGTTTGCAAAGTTTATTTGAACCAAGTTGATTAATTTGTTAAATCATTTGATGTTTAGAAACCCTAGTTTGTGATGGCATTTTCTATGTATGGAAGTAGAAAGAATCTATTAAAGGGTATTAATGCCTAGGTTGTGAAAAATGATGCATTCCCCCTCCAAAATTTAGTACTTGTCGAGAGATCAAGATGACTAGAGATGCATCTAAAGTGTTGTACCCCATTTCATTATGGTACATAGTATGTGGTGATGCTACATGTGTAAGATTGGAGAAATTGGTGACTTTGGGCTAAGGAACTCATATGAAAAGCTATGTAAAAATGAAGTGTTGAAAGAAGAAAATAGAGTAGTTACTAAGAAAGGGGTAATCTTTACCCTATCTTCTCCAAATATTTTTAAGGATGAATGCATTTAGATTGTTTTGACTAGGATGCATGACATGAAGTTATGGCTAGATAATAGGCCAAAAAGGATTACTAGAATAATTACTAGGTTACTAGTTACCCTACCCTTGATGGAGTGAAGATTGTATGATGCCATGCTAGTAATGTGATTGAGGAATTTACCAAGGAAAAGTGTAAGGGCCAAGGAATGTCCATTGATGTAATTGATGATATGGTCATTGTGTTTGAATTCTAAGTGATCACACATAAATTCTATCATTCAAACTAACTTAATAGTGTGCCTTTGTAGCAATATATTTGGGATATAAAATTATCAGGAAGAAGCATAGCTATGACTTGCCCAAATTGCAGTTGACCTAGTTATTAGAGAATATGGGAGCCATCAAAATGGAAAAGAATAAATCATGTAAGTTTGTCTCAATATAATATGCATATTCTTTTATGTACAAAATTTATTTCCTACCATTGAAGATATAGTATGGGATAAGGGAAAACCTATAGCTGAGAAAATCAACAGTTACAGTGAGAAATTAGGTGAAAATTTTGAGACACTTTTGGATGGTTATTTGATGAATTCAAAAGAAAAGTGAAGAATGAGATGAGAATCCCTAGTTTGTAAGGAAACTTGCAATAAAGCATATAACAATTTCCACATAACCCATTATAGATCTAAAATAAATATGCAATTGAAATTCACATGCAAGATAATAGACAACATACCTACAAAAATTGTGACACAAGATATACCCTGGGAAACCCTCATTGAGGGAAAAACCCAACCTCTAAAAGCATCCATCAGCACGTATTATTTAGCAAAAGTACAATTTCAATACAACCATGGAAGCCTTCAAAGCCATAACCATTACCAAGTAATCCATGTGAACAAGCATAAATCCACACATCCCATGCCATGCTTCCAACCTTCACAAATGCTCCCTTGGCCAACCTATCAAGCCTTTTCCCATTTGACTCTTGCCTTTTTCCCTTCTTCTTCTTCTTCTCACATGTCATACTCCAACAACTACCCTTGTGGTTGCTTATATAGTAGCAAGTTCCACAAAAATAGCAAGTGGTATTACATAAACCATGTACTACCTAACCCATTGACCCAAAATTTAATGTTGCAAACTTAATTCTTTTCCCCAATATTAAATAATTACATGAAATATTATCACAAAGTTATAATAGAACTCATCAACTATATCCCATGGGAATCTTTATATGTTTTACATCCATCTAGATGCAACATTACATAATAAAATAATACAATGCAATATAACAATATCATTCAATGTGTGCAACACCAATTATCTCAACAATCTCCCACTTGTTGTATACATTGCATAGGATCAATCCATAGCCACATAAATGAATAAGGGATTAATCCCTCCTAGTACATCCACCATCATGGATCAAAGTACACCAAGTGCTCCATATTGGTACCTACAACAAAATCAAAGTATCCAACATCTCAAACATAAATGATCTCACCTCCTATTATACCATTGCCACTGGACATACATTGAAGTCATCTAAAGAGAAAACCACCCAACCTATCACATTAGAAGATCAAAAATTCTTGTACCAACTAAAAATTCAAGCACAAGAAAACCTGAACCAAATGTAATCACATGTATCCGTAGTTGTTAAAAATATACATAGCTGAAATAGCACCCACAAGAAATGCCAAACCCATCCAACTATCCACACCTCCAAAGGTATAACAAGTGAATATCATATCATCAACATATCCAATCTGTAACCTACAATCACCAGCCTTAAGAGCAATACCTACCACATATATACCAAGAAGCTCCCACTACAAAAGATAATGTCAAATCTATAACCAATCCACTTGCAACACCTCAAAGAAGTGAATCCATATAGTCTCAATGAAATCCACAACACATAATCTAATAACCTGCAAGAACAACTCTTATAACAGGTCTCCAACACTATCTCAATTTCTCCACAACCAATAGAGAAAAGATATAAAGGAATAACCATGTCATCTCTCACATGACATACATTAGCACAAACTAGTGATCACAATCTCTAACTGATCTCAAATCCAATGTTAAAGAAACTAAACATCTAAGAAGTTAACCAAGACCAAAGAGAAACCACACAAATCATAACCTATATCATGTCCTTCGACACACACTTCTAGATGTAAACTATGCAAGTATGATCTTCTACATAAATCCCCAAGAAGAAGCCTCCACACCCAAATCATACCATATAAATAATCATGGATGTAAGCCTCTCACAAGAAGATCAAACACATAAATAATTTCTAATCTAAAGAATATGCCCAATATAAAACCTCCTCCCAATCTTAACTAGCATAACAACATATGAAAATGGAGATAACCAAGGTTAAACCATCTCTTAAATAAACCCTCTAGAACTAACTCATGTATCATAGCTCAAGATCCATATCCATGAAAGATAAGCATAAACATAATTCACCTTAGTGAAATAATGGGCTATACTTGTCAAGTAGAAAAGTGTTGAGTAGATCAAGAATGGGGAATTATAATGCTCGTCAAGGTATTGAAGTTTCCAATCAAGACTCATCTAAGAAAAATCTCCTCTTAAGTCCATATTAGGTGAATGCCCCTCAGACTTCCTACTGAAATCAAACAATCATCCCAAGAAATACTTCTCCAATACAAGAGAAATTAGCATTACCACCATCTTTAAGTATCCATGAGCACCTATAACCAATGAATCCATGCCAACTCCAAATGCAACATAGAAATATCTTGAAGTATCCAACTTATGATCAATGTACTCAATACAAAGAAACTATACCAAAATCAATGTCAAAGTTCCAACCATGGCCTCAGGAACATAAACATGACAACATGATCTAAACATGTCAACCAAAGAGATAACATGCTCAATATGAGCATACTATAACATTTCAATACTCTAAATACATATCAAGAGTATACCATGACATAATAATAAAACCATCCTTGCACCAAGGATAACATTCAAAATGAAAGCATAAACCACACCTTTACCAAGAACCCTATGAGTCCTCAAGATGCAACCATCTCTACACAATATGAACATAACCAAGAACTTTATGAGTCCTCAAGATGTAACCATCTTCACACACGATGAAGATAACAAGTGTAGTGTGTAAATGTTAAAGATGCTTCTGTAGCAATAGGATCTAGGACAAACCTTCAACATCCACAAACACTCAATAAATATATTAATGCCAAAAAATAACTTCCACTCAACCATGGTACCAAGTCATCATAAAATCCATCTCCACCATGAATATCCTCTAGGTCTACACTCACACAACCAAAGTGTCAATAACAAGTGAAACCATGATCTCCAAACCAAGAAGATACAAACCAATCTAGGAACTAATCCTACACTATCATCCCATCATTGTCACAAGCTCCCACTAAACTGTGTATCCAAGCTATCCATGATATCATGATAACAAAAAATCCTCTAAGCATGATAATCAACCTAGGTATCAAACCATCGAAGAACTCAAAGTGCACATCATGAGCTCCTCAAAAAAACCAAAAAACCATGATCCTCAATCAAGAAGATATACAACCATAGCCAAATCAAGAATCCAAGCCAATGAACATCAAGGATGTACCTATATATCCAATCATGTCATATTAAATCCATGGCACCATGATCACATTCATGAACTAAGCATCTAACTTTCAATGTGTCCAACCTATCATCATAAAATAGTCAACCACAATCATTTTCCATGACTATAACTAGTAATGACATCTCATCCCTTCTACATGAAGAAAAATCAGCAAATAATATGACTTAGGGCATAGGCAACCCAAATCCAAGCCACCAATATAAATATGCATCAATAATGAAAGATGAATTGGCAAAGACAACCCATATCGAAGCCATAAAACAAACCTATAAGTATAGACCACTTACAACACTACACAACTTGTATACCCAACAAGTCATCATGCACATCCAAATAAAAATATTGATAACTATATCATTATGAGACAGATCTAAAATATGAACTAAGTATACAATGACATTAAATTTTAAATCTCCAAACATACAATGTCACAAACTCACAATGTTACCATAGTCAATATATACCATCAAATTTTAGATCAGTATATTGCAAAAAAAATCATGCTAAACCTACACCAAATCTAAACTAATGTATAGAGCTCTCCAAGAGCTTTATGTTGACTACTCAAAGTCTAAAATCTAACTCCATATGCCCAAGTTATGTCCTAATCTATGCTCAAAATATATAACATCTAACTTTTGGGCTCTTAAAACCTAATAAAACATCAAAATCACAAAACTAAACCTACACCAAGTTGTGTTGCTCTAAATTAACTTTTCAATGCCTATAAGAAGTCTGAAATTTGATATCCTTAGAGAAATTTTTGGTAGTTTTACTAAGATAGTCTTTTTATCATTTTTACTGTCATTTTTTTGTGATAAAAATCCAACAGGATTAAACTTGATGGCCATTATGAGCTGAATCTAAAAAAAATCTTTCATTTCCTCTAAACATGGCTAAACTAGGGCTTATTATATATCAAAATTTATGGAAATGTTGACCCAGATCCAATGGTGAGGTTTTTCTTTTCCTAGGAGATCATTTATGCAAGCTACACCTAAAACCCTCATTTAAATAAAACATTAAAAAAATTCCTTTTATCCAACAATTTCACATGCCCAAAATCTACCAACATCCCATCATAACGACAAACCCAAAACCCTCAAATCTACAATAAATCACTCATATATCTTACCCTTTCCTTAATTCTCTCATTTATTCCAATGGATTTAATCTAGGGTTACAACAATAAAAACCACAGCTCTAACACCACTTGTAAGGAAACTTGGAATAAAGAATATAACCATTTCCACATAGCCCATAATAGATCTAAAATAAATATTCATTTGAAATCACATGCAAGAGAATAAACAACATACGCACAAAAATTGTGATACAATATATACTCTGGGAAACCCTCATTGAGGGAAAATCCTAGCCTCCAAAAGTATCCATCACCATACATTATTCAGCAAAAATAACCATTACAATACAACCATGGAACCCTTCAAAGTCATAGCCACTACCAAGCAATCCATGTGAACAAACATGAACCTACACATCCCATGCCATGCTTCCAACCTTTACAAATGCTCCCTTGGCTAACCTATCAAGCCTTTTCTCACTTGAATCTTGCCTTTTAACCTTCTTCTTCTTCTCACATGTCACACTCCTATAACTACCCTTGTGGCTTCCTATATAGTAGCAAGTCCCACAAAACCACTAAGTGGTATTACATAAACCATGTGCTACCTAACCCATTGGCCTCACATTTAATATTTGAAATTTAATTCTTTTTCCCATTATTAAATAATTACATGAAATATTATCACAAAGTTACAATAGAAATCATCAAGTATATCCCATGAGAATCTTTACATGTTTTATGTCCATCTAGATGCAACATTACATAATAAAATAATGTAATACAATATAAAAATATTATGCAATGTGTGAAACACCCATTATCTCAACATAGGTTAGTTTTCAATTAATATTATGACCAAATATGCTTCATGGTTGATACTAACTACACCTATGCTCAGACTACCATACCAATAGTGGCATAGTTGAGGCCAATGCAATAGGAAGTAAACATGGATGAAGTTTTTTGTAGCACAAACATTATTACTATCAAATGAGAAAGGAAAGAATGTTAATCCATTTGGCCATATAAAATTGAAAATATATAAATGATGAGGTAAGAAAAGGTCCCAAATATGGACATGAAAAGAAAGAAAATGGTTCAAGATCTAGAAGGAAAACTTGGAGAGACACACTTGTAAATCAATAAAGGTAAAGGGGAAGACCATGAAAATGATAGTGATAGTGATAGTGATAGTAATGATGATTAGGAAAATGAATCTAATGGAAAATAACTAGTGGATTGTAAACCTCAAGCACCCAAATGCAATGAGATTGTGATTATTGATCCTAAGGTCAAGAAGAGTCTGAAGAAAGTAGACACCACCTACTTCTATACCAAAAAGAAGAGTAACTAGGAAATGATTCAAGGCACCTACCCATACAAATGTTGAGCCAAAGAAAGGAATAATAATGATAACTAGGACAACAAAGGGAAAGAAGAAAATAATAGAGGCCAAGGAGACTAAGGAATGTCAGAAGAAAAGGATGAGGAGGAAAGTTCTTGTCAAACATGATGAAGAGGATGATGAAGCTAAGAGGATGGAATTAGATGATCCGAGTAAATTTTATATAGCACTAAGGAAAGCTCCTCATGATATAGAAAAGATATGTGTAAACATTGTAAGTTCAATAGACCTAACTGGATTCAAACATGTAAAATATTATACTTTAGATAGATACTCCCATTGAGTTAGGAAATGAATTACCTGAGGAATTGTCTAATAAAATGGATGCTAAGTTTAGAATAGGCATTATATACAAAAAGAAAAATAAGGGAAACAACCTTAGCCAAAAAATTCTAAATTTAGGAAAGACTTATGTCTATAGCCTTAATATACTTTGTAAAGATATTTGTTCCTAAGACTAGAGATTACAAAATTTTGAGGAATAGAATTGAAGAGGTAGTTGAGAGAACTTGTATGGACGAAATCATTTGGGTTAACACCTACACTAGTGGAAGAGGAAAAGGAAGATGAGAAACTAGAACTAGGTAATATAGAGGATTTTTATAATGATGAGGAGCATACATAGACATTCATCATTGATGATGAAACCCCTAATAATAGTTTTCCCAATGTGACCCTAGTGTCAACTGAGCCAAAAAAAATAGTGTGTATTGAGAAAGAGAAAAAGAAACTCCCATGTGGAAAAAACTTCCTACACTAATATCTTAAGGAAAGTATTGTGCAAATTCCTATTAAATCCTTACAATTTCAGATTTGATATTATCTGGACAATAATATTGCAATCAACCATGAATACAAAAAATAGACAGAGAAAGAAAATACACAAACAAAAAGATATGCCAATGCTGAAAAACCTTTCAGTAAAACAACCCTACCCCTCTAAAACCTGCATAATGTATTATCTTTAACTCAAAGGTTACAACATAGTTGTAGTGCAAGCTCTTTCAATACATGGAAGACTTATCTAGTGGAAACTAACAATGCACTACTCACTCACATTTTTATCTACAACCCTAAAAGTTCTTATATAATGTGTTATTCATTTTTAGGGCATCATCCAAAAATAGCTCTTACATGTGATAGCGATCATTCATAATTGTTTTAGTCATGATCTCCTTACGCATAATAAATCCTCCAAAGATAACTCTTATATGACATAGGAATCCATCATAACCATTTCAATCATGATTTCCTTACACGCAATTGAATCTTCCAAATATAGGTCTTATGCATCATAGGAATCTTTCATAACCATTTGAATCATGATTTCCTTATACACAATTCAAGATGCCAACACATGCAAGTGGAGTGACACATCAACATGCCAACTAGGCATGTACACTCACACCTAACTACATTATTTGCAAAAAATACATTTACAAAGAAAATAATAAGAATAGAAATTATCCAACATTGGGACACCTTATTCCTAACATTCTCCTACTTGTCGAACACCTTGTAAGAGTGATAAAAAAATAATAGGAACTAACGAGTATAGGCTGAAAGGCCCACAAACTCAAAACACCATCTGAACTTCTCTATGCCCACTAGTTTCATCAATCTTTCCACAAAATACTTTATAATATCTACCTTCTCAAAATTTACCTTTCCATCTTCTACCATATCTCTCACAAAGTGAAACTACACATCAATGTACTTTGTTCTGGCATGGAAATTTGGATTCTTTGTAGGGAAAATAGCACCCTAACTATCACAAAAAATAGTAATCTATCCTGCATCAACAACAATATCAAAACATGATATCCTAAGCCAAATGACTTCATTACAAGCATGAGTAGCAACCAAGTACTCAACTTTTATAGTGGACAAAGCAACCATAGGTTATGACTTATTCATCCAACTAATGGCATCACCAAACATAGTGAACACATAAGCACTGGTGGAACTCTTACTATCAATATCACCTACCCAATCTAAATCCATAAACACACAAATATAAACTAAATTCAAATCTCTAGAAGAGTTACCATGATAAAAAAATGGAGTAATCTAATGTACCCCTTACATATCTGAATACTCGCTTAACTGTATCACAATGTACCTATCCAAGACTAGCCATAAACTGGCTTAGAACTCCAACTACTTGGGCAATGTTTGGTCTAGTATAGACCATAACATACATAAGACTGCCAACTACACCAGCATAAGGTACTCTACTCATGTCCTCCACCTCTCTAGGAAATTTTGGACAATCATGCACATATAACTTTGTTCCCTTAGAAACAAGAACACACAATGGTCTACAATCTACATGTTGAACATTTACAACAAAAACTTCACATACTTACTTTGAGTCAACAAAAGTTTTTTGTTAGATCTTTCTCTACTTATTTCCATACCAAAGATGTACCTTTCTATTCCAAGATCTTTCATCTCAAACTATGCTAACAACTAAGATTTAAAATCACAAATCATACCCTTCTTAAATGCTTTTCAAACAACAACATATCATCAACATATAATGCAACAATAAGAAGGCGATCATTTTCAACTTTGAAATAAACACAATGATCTAATTTTTATCTTAAGAATCTAATTGAAAACACAAAGGCATCAAACTTAAGGTACCACATCCTAGGAGATTATTTTAAACCATACATAGAATTCTTTAATCTACAAACCAAAGATTCTTTACCTTTAATAATGTACTACTCTAGCTATGACATATAAATCTCTTTCTCCAAATCACCATGAAGGAAAGTTGTCTTCACATTCATCTATTCTATCTCTAAATCACATGATGCAACAAGAAATAACCAAAATCTAATAGATGTCAACTTTGCAATAGGAGAGAATATTTCACCATAATCTATTGCCTCTACCTGTAAATACCCCTTTGCAACCAATCTAGCTTTTTACCTTTCAACACTACCATCTACATAGAATTTCTTCTTGAACAACCATTTGCTACCAATAGGTTTTCATCCTTTAGGAAAAGGTACAAGGTCCCAACTTTTTTTTTTATCTAATGAAGCCATCTCATCATCCATGGCGTCAATCTAGTAACTTACATCTTCCATATCCAAAGCCTCTTTCATAGATCTAGGCTTAGCAGTGTCAATAATCAAAACCAAAGCACAAATCAAATCTAATATAGAATAACCAAACCTTTCTAGTAGTTTTCCTACTCTTGTGGATCTCCTCAAGGGTTGAGGTTGAGGTTTTTCATCTTGTTCTTCTAAATTCTTAGAGCTTATGGAGCTCTCCTCATCACTAGACCCAACATGATCTTTTTGTTCAGTCTTCTCAAGGGTATAAGGCAACTGAGTAATATCTTCCTTCTTTTCTTTTTTATTTAGTTGTAGCACAATAGGAGAAGATGTTAGCTCTCTAAAAATAACATTTCTACTATACAACACCTTACTAGTCACAAGGTTCCAAAGCTTGTATCCTTTCATACCAACATTATATTCAATGAAAATACATTTGACAGCTTTTTTTTTAAACTTAGATCTTTTCTCCTTTAGAAAATGTGCAATAGCTTCACAACCAAAAACACAAAGATGTCTAATTGAAGGCTTCTTACCATACTAGACCTCCATGGGTGTCTTACCAACAAGAGTAGATATAGGAGATCTATTAACCAGATAGCAAGCAGTGGCCATAGCTTCAACCCAAAACTATTGGTCAAGACCACCTCTACTAAGAATACTCATATCCTTCTCCATTAGTGTCCTATTCATTCTTTCTGCAACTCCATTTTGCTATGGGGTATAAGGAGTTGTGTTATGTCTTTGAATACCTCATTCTTTAGAGAACTATTTAATCTCTGCTAAGAAAA
Source organism: Cupressus sempervirens (assembly GCA_028749045.1). Lineage (NCBI taxonomy): Eukaryota > Viridiplantae > Streptophyta > Pinopsida > Cupressales > Cupressaceae > Cupressus > Cupressus sempervirens. The sequence continues at coordinate 206,147,804 of CM053787.1, forward strand.
ACTCACCACCATTACCAGTTCTCACACACTTAATCTTCTTACTAGTCTAATCCTATACAAGGGCTTTAAATTCCTTAAACTGAGTACAAACTTGTGTCTTACTTTTTAGGAAATAAATCCATGTCCCTCTACTATAATCATATATGAAAGATACAAAAAATGAAAACTTGGAGATTGAAGTGTAAGAATTTGGCTTAGGCCAAAATTCACCCAAGAACTAAAAAACTCAACACAAGCACACAATAGACCAAAATAGACAGAGTATGATCAGAATGATGATATTCATTCAATATGCTAGCTTAGCCAACTTAAGAGTACACTAGGAGTGCCTATATATAAAGGGCTTAGGAGAGCTTCTAGAATGCATAGAAGTTAGCATCATGATATATCATACAACCAAGCACATGTCCACTAGATATGGGTTATCCTCCATCGAGCACAGGATTAAGTGCAATGATGTGAGGATAAGCCTACAATGGTTTAGCACATAAATCAGTGGTGTAGACAACATGTGTTGAATGAGGAGTGCTTCTACAACATAGGAGTATGCATCATTCACTGAGTTGTCAACATGACAACTCAGTAAATGATGCATACTCCTATGTTGTAGACACCATGTGCATAATTAGAGTTACATAACTCAATGAGAGTACACAAACTCCTAAGTGTGTCACCTAAAATAATAATAAAATAATGGATTAACCTAAGTAAACTTAAGTAAGTGTAATAAGTAAATACTTATTTACACCAACACCCCCCTTTAAGTGAAACTTAGGGGAATTCCCTTAATCTTACAAAATCTAGGATGAAATGCAAAATGGGTACCGGCTACTAGGCCATGTTAGGTAGCCATGTACATAATGATATGCAATCTCCCATAAAGCAGGGAAAGAGGAAAAACCTCATGGGAAAAACCCTCCCCCCAAAAGAGAGATAAATAGGGATGCATGGATGGATGGAGTAATCAAGACCCCCCCCCATTATGACATACATCTAGTATATACATAAGAGAATAATGAGAAGAGGAAGAGAGACAGGATGCCCCCCCCCCCCCCCCCCCCAAAAAAAGAAGAATGTCGAACAGTGACTGCTCCAATGAAGAAGTTGATCCAAGATTGTAGAATGGTGTTCCTCCCCTTAGGAAGAAATAATGCCAAAGGTACATATGAGATGATTTTTCCATGCGTGGAAAGAATCCCATGGATAAGAGATGTCTCTGAAACCTGCTCAACTGACTGAAGAACCTATCCCAAAGAATTGTCTGTCTCTGCAACTGATCAAAAACCCTGCTGCAATTGTTGATCATAAGTATCCATAATCGCTTCAACCTGTGACAATTGATCATGTAGAGAATGAACAAGAGAGTCTGATGGAGCCCTCATGACAACTAAAGAAGATAATTCTACATTAAGAAGAAGAGGCAAACCATGAATACTATCCCCCAAATATATCACTGAACTTGTATTTGGAAGACTGGATGTACCCTGCTATTCTGGACCTATCATTGTGGCAATGTATGCATGTGGACTAAACTGATGAAGTGACCTCTCGCTGCAACTATCAATAGAACACCACATGTTTGAATCTATTGAAGCACTATCACTAAATCACTATCAGTATCTATACTATATGATGTACAAAGAGGAGTAGAGGACAAGCTTGGTGAACTTTCCTCAAAATGTACATCCTTCTCCACAAAGATATGATGTGTCTTAGGATCTAGAAGTCTATATGCCTTCACACTATCTTCATAACCAATGAAATTAAAAGGAAAAAATTATTGTGCCTTGCATCCCTTGGAAGATAGCTTTTCCCATGCAAGACAACTGAAGACTCTAAAGTGTGTCGCAATAGCTTTTCGGCCGCACCATCCCTCAAAAGGAGCATTGTCATCTAAGGTTGGATGATAAGAACAATTAAGAATGTGAGTGGCAATAGAGATTGCTTCAACTTCTAATGATGGATCTAGAGACTTGGCATGGATCATGAAACTTGCCATAGATTTGAGAGTGTAGATCCTCAAAGCTGCAACATCTATCTTATAGGGATTGAATGCTGGTGGAGTCTAAAGATCAATGCCCTCATGTCTAAAAAAGTCCCTAAGTATTATGTTCACATCCATGTTTCCATTGTCCATGTAGAGTACTTTGATGGCCTTTCTAGATTTTTGTTCAACATGAGCCTTGAAGGCTAGAAAAGCATCCAACACTTCATTCTTGTTATCAAAAAGTAGACCCAAGTGAACCTTGAAAAGTCATCAACTAAGGTGAGTATGTAGCGACCTTGGCTAAATGCAAAAGAACCTGCTAATACCATGTGAACCATTTGTAGAACACCTATTGCTCTAGAAGGCTTCCCTCTTTGTAACTTACCCTCTAGATGCATATCCACTAAATCTATTGAACACTCACCCTTAGAAAAGTTGATTTGAGGTAGACCTTTCACCATTCGGTTTGTGCAAAGTTGTTGAAGATAGTGATAGTCAAGATAACCATACCGCTCATGCCATAATTGCATGTTTGAATTGGATTGTGTTAACAAGGCCTTTGAAGGAGTATTGGGCACAAAATGAGAGAAAGTGTACAACCTCTTGTTATGACTCACTTTCCCTACTGCAACCAAGGAATTATCTTTAAGATTGTGCACCTTTACTGAATCTGGAAGGAACTCAACTCTATGTCCATCTCCAAGGTGAGTCATTTGGTAGATTGATAGGAGATTCAAACTTAGGTTTGGAATATAGAGAAGCTCTTGAAATTCTCCATTTTTCATCCCCAAGTTTCCTTTTCCTTCAACTTCCATTTTACTATCATTCCCCATGAAGATGTGTGGTACCTTTGAGTGATTCAATGAAGAAAAATCCTCCTTTGAAGAACCCATGTGATATGAGGCACCAAAGTCAAATATCCATTCTTTTTAAGAGTTTTCATTTTCCATGAGTGTTTGCCCTTTGCCCATTTAATCTAAAGATTATCCTTTCTCCTTGTAAGGATTAGGCAATGGAACATTATGTCTCTTCATGATTTTGGTCAATTCATAAATCTTCTTAAGATAGCACTCATGCTCTTCATTACCTGATTTCTTGCAATAAGCGCACTTCTTCTTCTCCTTATTGTTGTTGTCCCCTTTCTTATTGGAATTGGAGGACTTGCCTTGTTGATTGGATTGCGGTGTTGTCATTTATGCATCCTTAGATTTTTCTTTCTTCCATTTCTCCTTACCCTTTCCTTTATTTTAAGACTGTGCAGCTAAATTTTGAGAACCTTCATTGTTGGTCAGCAATGCTCTAGACTGAGGTGATTTGAGAATCCCCATTGATTTCAACTTCTTTTCTTCATCAACCAAAAACTTAGCATATTCATCAAAAGTGAATTTCTTGTAGGTAGACCCTAAGGTAGTCTTTGAGGTGTTAAAAGAAGATACAAATGTAGAATACTCTGATGGCAACTTGTTATGGATGAGATAGATCAGTCGGTCATCTTTGATAGAACTCCTGCAATAAGTAAGCTTTGTCCTTAACTCATTCACCTTGATGATGAAATCTTGTATGGAGTCATATGACTTAGGATCTAAGGAAATAAGCTCATCTTTGATTTTGAAAACATCCTCTTCAGACACTTTCCCATAAAGGCTTTCAAGGGTATCCCAAGCTTCCTTGGATGAAGTACACTTCTTGATTTGATACATGATCTTATCATCTACCCCCAAACATATATCACCTAGGGCTTTCCTATCCATTGCTACCCAATCTAAAATTTCACTTACTGATACATTATCACCTATTGGTTTAGGAAGAGTACCATCTACATATTGTGAAACTCCATTATGCATTAAGTGATACAACATTTTGATTGACCACGAAGCATAGTTATGAGGAGTTAATTTAGGAAACTTAAAGTTGCCCATAATGCAAAAAATGAAAGAAAAGTGTAAAAAAGAGAGAACACAACACCCAGAACACCCCCCCTTCCACTAAACCAAGAAACCCCCCCAAAATAGATGCTTTGGGAAATTTATCAGTAGTGTGATTACAATGGGCCACTTGCCAATTTTGGCTTTTTTAGACTTTTGATTTTTCTTGTTACAACTTCTATATGATATACAAATCTGGAACATTACAATGTGCTACAATTCTGAAGCATTACAAAGCAAAGAAAGGCTCTATTGCTGAAAGTGACAATTTTGTCCACACAACAATATAGTTTGATAGTAGATCTAGAAAGTAGATGAAAAATAAAACACTTTAAATTTTTAAAAAAAAAACTTTTTTCAACTCCAAATGTGCCCGTATGGAGCATTTAAAGTTGCAAAATGCAGGAAAATCCAGGTATAGTCGCCAAAAAAATGAAAATTATGAATAATCCATGCACCAAACCTAGAAAATAGCTACACCACTGAAAATTTTAGGAAATTCTACCAAATTTCAAAAAAAATTGCACCTGATTCAGAGTTTGGATGTCAAAGTTATGACCTCCCGAAGTCGGATTACAAAATTGAAAATCAATCTGGAGAGGGTTGCATCAACAAATGAGAAGGTTAAATTTGATAATTATACAGCCATCATAGTAGTTCTAATTTTCCCTTAAATGAAATCTAGATGGGAGTCAAATTTAGCATAGTGGATTGATGACATCAAAGAAAATCAAGCCCACTGGATAATGTCAGTGCCTATGTGGCAATATAGTACTATACAGATGGTACAAAAAAATTTGTGTGGTAGCAAACATGACAGATAAATCGATGCTTACATGGCACTTGTATGCAAGTGGTAGATATGCCACTTGGCAAGGGCAGATTAGTTGCTGACTAGCCAGTGAAGTCTGCATGTCACTTAGTGACAAGACACGACGAAGGAATAATTGATCACCACATGTGTTGTTATTATTGGTTCGTGGATGGGTAGACGTGGCTCAAACTTTTCCCATGTGGTAGGGTAAAGCGGGTCCACAGAAGCCATGTGGTGGAATATGGACCAAACACATGTCGCTAGAGATTAGTCATCATTGGGAACTATTGCTGCTGAAGCTCAACTTCTGGTTACCAGGTTTAATGGGAGATAATCCCACATTGAGCAGGTTTGTGATTATCTTATTTTTTAAAGAGGACAGTTCTCACTTCCCACATTGAAGTGAGAACTCCAGTACTACCCACCAATGAGATATTGTTAGATTCCAAAGATTAGTCTTGTTCACCGTTGGATTATGCACAGATTTCTATATTGTGTGAAATTTGTGGACAATGTACAAATTTGATTAATTGCCCAAAAATCATAATATGACCTACAACAATTAAATATATCTGCCACACCAAAAAATATAGAGCTGATTCGGGGTGTCACCGCCCAGTTCGACCAAAATTTTCTCTAACAAGCCAACTGTCCCAAGAATAAATATTCAAAAAATACCCAATATTGCAAAGAGGAAATAATTTGGATCTGAAAATCAAACAATCAGATCAATGAAATAATCATACCCAAACTGCAAATCGGGGCCTCTGGGTTCTGATTTGCAAATTTTGTTTCCCTCACAATCAACTTTCACCCAATATAGGAAAATTTATAGTCGATCTTCACCAAATTGATGCTCTGGATACAACGATGAGATCAAATCTGGCTCTAGATGCTCCCAATTTCTACAGATCCTCTAAATTTGTGTCGAGGTGCTGAATCATGAACAGTCTCAAACAATTATGTGATGAGAATCTCCCTCAGCTTTGATACCATGTAAGAATTTGGCTTAGGCCAAAATTCACCCAAGAACTAAAGAACTCAACACAAGCACATAGTAGACCAAAATAGACAGAGTATGATCAGAATGACGATATTCATTCAATATGCTAGTTTAGCCAACTTAAGAGTACACTAGGAGTGCATGTATATAAAGGCCTCAGGAGAGCTTCTAGAATGCTTAGAAGTTAGCATCATGATATGTCATACAACCAAGCACATGTCCACCAGATATGGGTTATCCTCCATTGAGCACGGGATTAAGTGTGATGATGTGAGGATAAGCCTACAATGGTGTAGCATGTAAATTAGTGGTGTAGACAACATGTACCGAATGAGGAGCACTAATAACTGTGTTGTCAACATGACAAATTAGTGAATGATGCATACTGCTGTGTTGTAGACACCATGTGCATAATTAGAGTTGCATAACTCAATGAGAGTACAAAAATTCTTAAGTGTCTCACCTAAAATAATAATAAAATAATGTAAAATAATTAAATAATGCATTAACCTAAGTAAACTTAAGTAAGTGTAATAAATAAATACTTATTTACACCAACATGAAGGAACTTTTATAGGACCAAATACATTGAAATGAATAAGATCAAAAACATTAGAAGATTTGTGAGAACTAGAGTAAAATTGAACATGTTTTTTTTAATCATAAACACCATGTTTGCAAAATTCAAACTCAAGATTACAATTATTTAACCCCTCAATGAGGTTCTTGTTCTTTAGGGTTCTAAGATCCTTATCATCAATGTGGCCAAATCTTATATGCCGTAACATTGTCTTTTCTATAGGATGCTTTCCTTCCAATGTGTTTGCACCCTTAGGTACACATGTTGTAGTGCCATTAGAACTAGTAACCATAATGTTCTTTATTGCTTGTTCACATGGTGGGGATGAAGTGATACCTACTATCTTCTTTGAAACAAAATAAGTATTGCACTGAGAAATGCATGCATCAAGCTGAAATAAAGTACCTTGCCTAGTACCATAGCTCTTCTCATCATCTTGCATCCATCTTTAGAAAAAAAAAACTTGCACACCTACATTATTCAACATACTTACAAATAATAGGTTTCATGCCAAGCTAGGGATATCCATTACCACATTGATTTCCTTTACTCTTGCATCAGTGAATTTGATAGTGACCTGTCCTCATCCAACTATCTTTAAGTGAGAACCATCACCCAAGTACACCTTTCCACCATCAAAAACTTCATACTTTGAGAACTAGCTTTAATGAGAGGTCATGTAGAAAGAATCATTAGAGTCTATCAACCACACATCATCAAATTCATGCACTACCAAGGCTATAATGAGAGCATTTCCATCTTCTTGAGATTTTTTTGAACCTAAATTTGAGGTCTTCTTCTTCTTCTTTAGCTCTTTATAGTATTTATAGAAGTGCCTAGTCTTATCATAGTTCCAACATTTTTCCTTGGACATTCCAAGAGTCTTTGATTTTCTATGGAATTTGGATATACCCTTTCTAGACTTGTTGTCATTTTGCTTCACTCTATTATAGGATCTCCTATGAATAGCAAGAGCTTCCTTTGTAGAATCTGATGTGATGAGGGCACAAGCCACAACCAGAATGAGTAAAATAGGAAAAAAGGGGAATATTATTATCAGTAAAATCTATGACTATGTTCAATACATGTAAAACAAACCAAAAGACATGTCCTATGGGCTTACAATGGTTAGATCCTTGAGAAAAGTCCTCCTTACAGTACCTTCTCTCAAACTCCACCAAGAACTGCCTTTACAATGCCAAAAATGTTCTTAAATAAACCCCAATTAGGTTTAGGGTTAGGAATACATTCTAGAATATGCCATTTGGCATGCATCACGAAAACAAAAGGTTCTAGAATTCACATTAGAAGCTAGTATAAAATTAGAAGAATCCAAAAATGGTAGTCCAACTTCTAGGAGGCATAACTTTTGGTTTGGGACTCTGATTAATGAATTGTTTACATTTTTGGAAAGATCTCAAAGCACTCTATATCCCTATGCACTAGATTTTCCAATCCCCCATTTTTTGGGCCCATACAAGGTCATTTAGAGCCTCAAATTTGACTTTGAAGTGCTGTTAAGAGGTCTCCAAACAACTTAAAACTACAATAACATTCAAACCATAAAGCCTTTTGACCTAATTCTTTTTTTGAAGTGGTTTAAATTACAAATATAATCATCCCTCCAACTTGTATCCTCTAACTCTTCATAGTTATGGCTCAAAAAAAAAATAACCCATTTTCTACATTAGCACATATCCCAAGGTGCTCAAAAACTCTTACCCAAAAAAATAATAGTGGAACTATGAGAGGTGGAATCTTTATTCGACCCAAATGGGTATCTAGAAATGAAAACACTTTAAATAGAAACTAAAACTAAGCATATTTTTGGGTGATACAGGATTGCCTATACTCCACTAGATGCTCTTACATTATGACGGCTTTCTCCTTAGATAAAAATGAAGACACTATATCATGCATTCTAAAAATAACCAAAGTACTTCCAAGAGCCATCGTAAAATGGTCCCATGAATCTGACAAGGAAAATAATAGGGTCATACATCAATCCTCCTCCTCTATCTTGACACCAAATGATGTCAACTATGCAATTAGTAAATTAAAAGCATTTAGATGATCTATAAAAATTCCTCCTTTCTCCATTCTTAGAGAATACAAGTTCTTTCTTAGGAACAACTTGTTCACGAGAGATTTGGCCTGATACACAGAACCAAGCCATATCCACAAACTATTTGTAGTCTTCTCATCAAGAATATTCAAGAGAATTGAATCAACTAGATAGAGTCTAATGAGACCCTTTGATTTTTGACCCTTGAGATCCCAATTTTCTTGATATATTGTTGTAGGTCTCACATCAAGTGAAGTTTCCTCCCATAGATCATGATCTTCAAGCAAGTCTTCAATCTTGAGTTTCCATAACTCAAAATTACTGCCATTAAATTTCTCCACCTCCATTTTTCTATATGATGAACTAGCCATCTCAATCTAAAAATAGGATTCAAAATTCTCTACATAAAACTCCCACTCAACTTGACATTAGCTCAAAAAACTATACCCAATAACTAGGATCAAAAGTTGATCAAGCTCTTATACCACTTGTAAGGAAACTTAGGTGCAAAAATAGCTTCCTACACTAATTTCTTAAGGAAAGTATTGTGCAAATTCCTATTAAATCCTTAATAATTTCAGATTCAATATTATGTAACCAATAATATTGTAGTTAACCATGAATACAGAAAATAGATAGAGAAAGAAAATACATAAAAACAAAGATATGCTGGTGGGGAAAAACCTTTTGGTAAAACAACCACACCCCTCCAAAACTTGCATAATGTATTATCTTCAACTCAAAGATTACAACACACTTTCTATGCAAGCTCTTTCAAGACATGGAAGACTTATCTAGTAGTCACCAACAATACACTACTCACTCACATTTCTATCTATACACCTAAAATTGCTTATATAATACAATTTTCACTTTTAGGGCATCTTTCAAAAATAGCTTTTACACATCATAGGAATCCATCATAATAACTTTAGTCATGATCTCCTTACACACAATTAAATCTTCCAAATATAGCTCTTATACATCATAGGAATTTTTCATAATCATTTCAATCATGATTTTCTTACACACAATTAAATCTTCCAAAGATAGCTCTTATGCATCATAGGAATCTATCATAACTATTATAGTCATGATTTTCTTACACAATTTAAGATGTCAACACATGCAATTGAAGTGACACATCAACATCCCAACTAGACATGTACACTCACACTTAATTGTAGTATTTGCAAAAAATACATTTACAAAATAAATAATAAGAAAAGGAATTATCCAAAGTTGAGACACCTTATTCCTAATAGAGAAAGGGGATCAAGATCTAAAATCTATTAAAGACACTCTTATCGATACCTCTAATCTAGTTATTGTTCAAATCATGGAATATCTAAACATTGGAGAGCAAGGAGTGAGTCAACATATAACTATATCAATAACTAGAATACCTATGGTTACTATTGACTTTAATGCACAATTACAACAAATTTATTAAAAGACATTAATAATAGATATGAAGGAACAAAGTGGATTGATAGTTGAAGAGAAAATGGATGAAGATCCTACTAAGGTAGATCACACAATAGAAGGTCATACTGATGCACAAAAAGATCAAGTAGCTAGAAATACTACAAGTAAGGATTAAATTGAAAAGTTATCGTCGGATCTAAAGTATATAGGAAATTATTTGAACATGGATGCAAGTTCAAGTTCCATTCATTATAATAGATTTATTTATGCTCAAGGGAGATTGTCTTTATTAAAAGCCATAGATGGAAAGATGAGAGCAAAACTAGTTTCCATTCAGTCAATATTGATACCTCATTTGGAGGTGATGTAGAAAAAGTTTTCCCTTGCAAAGGAGATAGAAAAAAAGATTCACATCTCTCTACTATAGAAAGTCTAGTTGACCTAAATGCTTAGCTAGAACTAATGATTATAGTTTTGGAATATGTCAAACCAAGTAGAGAAAAAACATTTAAAATTGTTATAGAGATTCACACACTAATTTTGAACAAGTATGGTTTGACCCTTTCACCTTAGTAGCCATGAGCAACTAAAATAAGGGGGAATATATACTAAGCAAGAATGTCATAAAGGGGGAAATGTATATATATGAATATAAAAGGTATGATTCTAAGTTTAAAAAAATTAATGGATACTCATTTTGAAGTCAAAGCATGTATGTTAGAAGTCATGTAAATGTGTTGTACATAGTGAGTTGTTTAATAAATACATAATCATGGTCTAAGAGGGAGTACTAATTTTAGTTTCAAAATTAATGTTGATTAATGAAAAAGTATTATTTCCACTAATGTCAAAGGTGGATATTGTTAATCCCTAAAATTTGATTTCAATTAGTGTAATACACAAGATTATTCCTATGGAAGAGTAAGTCAGTCATAACTGCGACAGAGCCATCCTACTAAGGCCAAGATATGTATGTTACCATTCTTTTTATTTTAGTTTGACCTAAGAAACTGTTATTATCAAGAAAGTCTATGTTGACAAATGGCTAATAGTGATATGTAATTTTTGTCATTTATGGCAGCTCATGATGTACATGAACACATGAAACCTTGGAAATAAAGATACCTAGTGTTTAGTAATTAGAAAATTGTCTAAGTATAGAATTTGGTTTATAGTAGTGTATTGTTTTGTTTATAACTTGTTGTTGATGTCATGTTATGACTATAAAATTTATATGGAGATAGCATACATGTTGGAGATGATGTGTATAACCTCAAAAGTTAGTACAAACTATATAGAACAAAGATAATGATGTTTGAAGTGAAATAGGATAGTGGAATTAAAGGAAATGATTATTTTGTTTATAAGATAATCACTTGTATAATTAGGGCCGACATCCTAGATGTTTACTCTAAGTTGGAAAAGTAGATTGTGGTCTTAGCCAACCCATCAGCAAATTATGTTAAAGACATGGTATTTATGCAAAGGACATCTTGTGATGAGAAAGAGAGCGATTGTGTTGCAAGTACCATCTTGTAATTGTGATTATATGTGAACTTTTTTGAAAGCAATATATGTGAATTTTTTTATGAGCTATTTTGTGATCCAAGATTGAGCTAAAATAAATGATCATTCAAGGAAGTAGATACAATATTTATATTCTAGAAGTCTGATTACTTGTTTGGAAAGTGAGCTCTTCTTGTAATTGGAAGTGCATGTATAGGCAATGTGCTCATCTTACATTTACTATACTACAACTCCTAGCAGGGTTTGAATCTCCTAATAGGGAATCAAAGTCTCCTAATAGGCACTCCTTATACCAAATTTTCTCATTAACTCCTAATAGGGTCTATCATCTAATAAGAATCTTATATATTAGTATATTATCTACTGGATATCATCCCCACTAGGGTTTTCCCTTGGCCAAGGTTTCCCTAGTTAATAAAATATGGTGTTATTATTTATGTTTGTGCATTGCCACTATTACCATTCAACATTAATTTATTGTTTTTCTATGCATGGCTTAAAGTAAGAAATGATATCAACTTGGTGATTAAAGTTTGTAGATTATAGATTCACCACAAACCCCCCCCTAAAGTAATCCCTATTTCTAACAATTGGTATCAGAGCCTAGTTACTTTGAAGAGGCTTAAAAACTTAAGTAAGATCCATATGGATATGGAATAGTTGGTAAGAATCTCAAAGAAGCTCTTGAATAAATTGATTTCCTTGTTGAAGAAAGAGATAAGCTGAATGACAGATATGAAGACTCCAAAGTATACATTGGTCAATTGAAGGAAAAGATTGAACATCTCAAATCCAATCCTAGGTCTATTGAATATGGAACTAATGATGATGATTATTCAAAGTTGAAGATAGTACAAAATAATCATGCATGAGTTCAAGATTACAACTTTGAATTTCCTAGCAAAGTTGAATTTGATTTCAAGACTAAAAATGAAGTTTTAAGAACAAGTTTGGCAAAGATAACATCTAAGTATGAAACATTGAAAGAAGATGATGAAGAACTTTATAAGTACAATACTATTGTGAAAGTTCAATTAACTTAGTGCAAGAAGCAACTTGAGAAGCTTTATTATAGCAAAGAAAAGCTTGATGATTTAATGTGAATACAAAGACCTACTTATGATAAGACTAGTCTTGGGTATCTATTTAACATGTCTATGAAGAACCCTGAGATTATATTAGATCTAAAAGAAAAAAGATAAATATGATGATAATATTGAATCTAGTCAATCTTCTAATAAATTCAAAGAGGTTAGACAAGATAAGGAAGTTGAAGTTTTGGATGAACCAAAGTAAGTGGAATCTCATAAGGAAACTAGGTATGCATTTAGAGGTAAGTGATTTTTATGTAATGAAGTAGATCGTATGAAACGAGATTGTACAAATAAGTCATCTAATCATGTTAAGGACTTTTATTGTCATAATTGTCATGGTATGGCTCATAATGCAATTTATTGTAGGAAACCTAAGTATGATAATGATAGAAAGAATAGTAGAATGTCTAGAAATACTAACCCTATAGATGTAAAAAGATCTAATGAAAGGACATTGAGAGAAGGAAGATATTATGAAGATAGAAGATAGATCATGTGTTATAAGTGTAAAAACTTAGAACACATTTGTTGAAATTTTCATGCACTTGATGATCAATAGAATCCTAGAACTAGAGCACCTATATGTCAGTTATGCAACAACTTGAAACATGCACACAAAGTACTATAGAGTGGATAGAAACTTAGGGGATAGAAGGAATAATGGAAGAAAACAAAAAAAAAGGAAAGAGGAAGAAAAGATGAGAATTGTAGAAGAAGAAATGAGGAAGAAAATATAAGAAAATGAGAAGAAGAGATTTGAAGAGTAGAGAGAAAAGGAAAGAGATGAAAGAGAAAAGATAGAGGAAGAAGAGAGAAGAATGAAAGAGGTAACTAAGAAACAAAGAGAGGATTATACTAAATGATCTAGTTCATCTACTCCACTTTCTCTTGCCAGTTTGGCTATTGATGATGATGATCAAATAGATTTGATCTCATCCCTATCCAAACTTATAAAAAAGACTAGGAAAATAAAAAGCTTACAAAAAAAATTAATGGAATTTACTAATAGATTGCACAATACTTTGACAATACAACACACTAAATTAGATCCTAAGAAAAGGGCAGAAGTAGTATTGAAATCATTTAGTGAAGAGTTTACCAATTTTTTAAATTTTGTAGAAGCTAAGACACATATTTCCCATGATCCTAACTTGTTTAGTACCATCTATCAAAACATTAAGAATGATTTGGTCAATCTTGATACTTGTATCAAGGAACTTCAAAAATGTCAGTAGGATGGGAAAAATTTGTATATCAAGTGTACCTTATCACACGAGCTAGCAAAGGACATCAACAGTCAGATAGAAGAAAATATGAGTGAGCTAGAGGATTTATCCAACTAGATCTAGCATCCATCTTGAAAAGTAGATGATTTTGAAGGACAAGTGGCTAGTAAACACACTTATATAAGGAAACTATAACTTTAGAGATAACAAGTTTTGAAGAGGATTTTAGATTTTAGAGAATCTGTTCCTCTAAAATTATCTTTTTTTTAAGAAATAGTTTGATGAATGTGTCAAAGCCAAGGACACATATTCTAACTTTTTATATTCAGATCTTAATGCACTTAATATTGCATCATATAATTTATGTGAAATTCCCATGTCAACTAAATTCACCAAGGAAACATGGACTAAGGGTATGGATAAGCTGAAGGAAAAATTTGATGGTTGCATGAAGATCATATCAACATAAGGAAGGACAAATTTCTTGGACAAATTTTTGACATTTTTGACCTTTTTCATTGATGTCAAAGGGGAGTAGTTGTAGAAAATTATGAGGTATATTGTAAGCAGAAGCTTACGTAAAGTTAAACAAATTGTAATAGATGCAATGTAAGGTGTTATTTATTTATTTTTTGTTAAGTATTTTTTACTTACCTAATTTTCCATATTTTGTTTCCATCAATGTCAAAGGGGTAGATTTTTGACAACTAACTAATAGTGATATGTAATTATTGTCATTTATGGAAATAGAGATAATCAATACAGACTATACAGAATATAGATAATCATGTTCGAAGTGAAATAAGATAGTATAATTAAAGGAAAGGATTATTTTGTTTACAAGATAATTACTTGTCCAGTAAGTTCTAACATCTGAGATGTTTAATCTAACTTAGAAAAGTGGATTGTGGTCTTAATTGACCAAAAAAAATTGTGTAAAGGCATGGTATTTATGCAAAGGACATCTTATGATGAGAAAGAGAGTGATTGTGATTGCAAGTGTTATCTTGTAATTGTGATTATATGCAAAAAATTTTGAAAATGATATATGCAAAGGTTTATATGAGTTGTTTTGTGATTTGAGATCAAGTGAGAGATTAGCGATTAATCAAGGAAGAAAATACAATATTTATAGTCTAGAAGTCTGATTACTTGTTTGGGCAGTGAGCTCTTCTTGTAATTGGAAGTGCATGTTTGGACAGTGGGCTCATCTTAGATTTATTGTACTACAACTCCTAACAGGGTTGGAATCTACTAATAGGGATTCAAAGTGTCCTAATAGTGATTGCTTATACTGAATTTTCTCATAGACTCCTAATAGGTTCCATTCTTTAACAAGGAATTTATAAATCAGTATATTATTTAGTGGGTATCATCCCCACCAGGGTTTTCCCTTGGCCAATTTTGCCCTAGTTAACAAAATATGGTGTTATGAGTTATCATTATGCATTGTTACTATTACTATTCAACATTACTTTATTGATTTGTTATGCATGGTTTAAAGTAAGAAATAATATTTAGTTCGCAACTAAAGTTTGTATATTACTTATTCACCCACTCCTCTTAGTAATCCCTATCACTAATAGCTTATGGTCATTGAATATTCCTATACATGTTGAGTGAGATAGAACCCAGTATGCACTAAGCTATATAGAGTCAATTCATGTCGATTCATAGAATGAGTGTCATATATTCAAAAATCAAGAGAGAATAGAGAGATTAGTCATGACTAAGCTTCAAAGTATTCATGTGTAATCAAGGAGATGATTACAAGTTTTGGTATGGATCATTAATACCTATGAAAGCTAATCAAACAATGATAAAAATGGAAGGTTTAAGAAGAAAATGGATAAGTTTGGATTGTTGATCTTGATCTAGAAACTTTTCTTGTTGATTATAAAAGGAGGATCCAAACCCTTATTTTTAGTATAGTGTATGTGTTTGTGTGTTTGGATACTTGCAGAATAGTTATGAAAGACAATTAGACAAAAGGATTCAATAGTGACTCAGTCATCACTTATACTTGTTGTTGTTGATTTTTACAACTTTTTTCACAACTTCATCATCACTTATGTCTTCATAGAAGTACACAAACAATTTGTAGTATCCAAATACCTTCAAATATTTTTCATTGGGTGAGCATCCATACCATATTTTAAAAGGTGTGGAATTTGTACCTTTCTTAACTTGTACTTGGTTCAAGGTATAAATAGTTGTACTAAGAGATTCTCTACAGTCCTTGAAGGGTAAGATCATTACCAAGTGTACATCTTAATTCTTGTATGGAAGACAATCTAGTAAAATAGATAAGTTATAGGGTTCTCATTTCTTTTTTGATCATGTTCTCATCTTCAATAAGACTAATTGCTCCTTTGATAGCATTACAAACTTCTTTTACTCTAGCACAATACTAAAATAAATTCTCAACTTCTTCCATTCTCATTTCATCAAACTTACCTTTGAGACTTTTAGATTTGGCTGTCAACACATTCTTATCTCCTCCATAGATCTTTTCTATGGTATCCCACATATTCTTAGTAGAATCACATACTTTGATGTCATCAAACTCTGAGTAGATTTGGATAGACAAAAATCTCCAACATTGCCTAATTTTGTTCTTTCTTCTTTTTCAGATCATCAATAGTAGGGGCTCTAGTAGGATCAACATGTTTAGTGGTAATGTTAGATTGTGCATAGTCTCTAAGTCCTCCTCAATTTAACTTCATTAAACTACTCCATGCAGGAAATTTTTTGTCTTAACCTTGGGTACCTATCTTTTGAACATCTTGATATTTAGCTTCTGGTACCTTAAAATTATTTCCTCACAAGAAGCATTGCTCTGATACCTATATGCACCCTAAAATGGTCACCTAGACTATAGGCCCCCATTATTCAATTTATCAATTTCCTAAATCAATCGTTTGTAATATTTTATTAAATCAATTTCCTTGATCAAATTTGATTATTTATTTCATTTCTAAGGTTGATCATTTTATCTTAAGTCTTATTTGATTAAAAGAAAATCTCCCTTTTTATTAAACAAAATTAATCCCCATTTATTTAAAAGAAAACTTGTCTTTTAAGTAAATAATTCATCCACATTTATTTAAGAGAAAAATATGTCTTTTAATTAAATTAAATATTTCCTATTTAATTAAAAGAACTTTCTCCCTTTTAATTAAATAAAATTCCCACTTAAATATCTCTTTGTGATGAAAAAGGAAATAAAACAAATATAAAATTAAATAAATCCTTTTTTATTTTCTCTACACTTAAATGCACATATCTCTAAGTGGGAGTCTTCTTTTTCCTCTTTCCACTTTCTTCTCAATCACTCCTCTTTTCTCATTAGTGGAATTTTGTCTCACATGGATCAAACTCTATTATCCCATATTGGTTGTGAGAAGTCTCTCACCTCCACATTTTTCTTTATAAGGGAGAGCCCTCTCCTCATTTTGGACATCCACAATTACTATGCTATTGTTATGCTACAGGTTTGGAGAGCGATTTTTCGAAAGAGTTTGAATACTAAATCTTTTTGTGGAGAACTTCTATCTTCTTTTCTTCTTCTCTCATGCATCCATGGCTTCCATCATGAGGTTTTATCCTTGGCGCATTTGCATATTAGCTTAGATCCATTTTTTTTTCATAGATTAGATCTTGCATTGTTTCGCATTATTATCATATAGATTAGTTTGCATTTTCATTTGCATATAGATTTTTATCCTTGAATCTCTTGTTTCATGGTGTTCTTACATGGGCACAAACTACATCAAACTAAGGGCCTCCATTACAAACCCTTGCACTCCATGAATAGAGAGCTATGAGCTACCATTCAAGACCTCATTTTTTAGCAATCTTAGATATAATGACATATACAACTGTGCTTACATTTTAGGCATACATTTTTGGCACCCACAATGGGGCTTCACACCTTTACTTGCTGGTTTTAGACATTTTTGGAGTTAACTCCCTTGGTAGATTTGTTTAGAGACAAAAAAAACCCTAGATCTAAATGATTTGATCATATCTCCAAAATGACTAAGTATTTTGATCTAAATTATATTTGCAAGGTAATGACATATCAAAGAAGATTTAGTCCAACTTTTAGATTTGTTTGAGTTAATTTAGATTTTTTATAATTTTTTCTTTATTTTTAATGAAAAATCATTTTAAGGACCAAATTAGTGAATTATTTACAAAATTCTACATTTTTAAAAAGCTCTTTGAATTCTAAATAGAGTTGGTTCTTTGTGTTTTGATTTTAGAGATCATATTAGGGCTCAATAATTCAATTTACAAAAATTATTCTATTTTGATGAAATGGCTCCCTAGGGCACAAATGAAAGATATTTTCAAAATTTTGACATTTTTGGAAAGCTCTCTAATTTTTTATTGGGGTCACTTTTTATTTGTTTAGGGATTTTAGATCTAAATTCATATCATATAGGTCTAATCTTTATGACTAGGTCAAAAATCAATAATAAAGGGCATTTAATGAATAACTTACATTTAATTTTTACAATGGATCAATGCATGATGTGAGCTCTCATTTGGGTTATTTTTTGATTATTATTACTCTTAAAAATTAGATTTTTAAATCTAACCCTAGTTTTGCAAAAGTTGGATATATATTTCATATCTTGTGTTTGCTTGTTTTGCTTGTTGTTTTGTTCATTGTGAGTGAGGGTTCAAGCATAAATGAAAGGTATAACAAGGAAAAGATGCATTGCAAGGATTATCAGGTATTTTGTTTGATCTCTATAACATTTTCATTTGGAAGTAAAATGAACACTCTCATGTGTTTGGCTTGAGTGCTTTTACATGCTTTCATAGATTCACATTTCATTTGGTGCTCTAAAATTAGGCCCTATAACACTATTTGGGAGATCTTAAGAGACTGAGATTCATTCACTTGCTTTACATCCAAAGCTCCTCTTAATGATAGATCCCCTTGTAGGTAAGGAAGGATATTTATTATTATCTCACTATTTTTCTTGAATTTTTATTCAACATCCATTAGTCCTTTCTCTTTTGAGATTGGTGATGTTTGTTGTTGGATTTTCCAAATAGTTTGGGAGGTGATTTCAAATTAGCATGTCAAAGAATCTTGTTTGCTATGTTTGGGTAAGGTGAAGAGGCTAGAGGAGTATGCTTTGTTCTCTTTTTGGAACATCAAAAATATGGAACCCTTGAATCTAAACTAAGTCCCCATGTGGTACAACTTTGTGAGTCTTCCTTGATTAGAGAGGGTTCAACCATGGTGGACATTCCCTTTATTGAGTCAACCATGTGGACGGTACCTCAAGCAGTAATAGCCATTTTTGATGTGGTAGTAGAAACCACTATATAAATTTCCTTGTGGGAGAAATCATCATGGGTGTAGTCTTTTGTTGGGTTGTCAGATCTCTTTAGTATCTCTAATTGATTAAATTCTCAAAATATGTCAAAACCCTCATACGCAAGGATCAAATTTCACCCACTCTAGATTGCAAAAGCTATAGAGTTGAACATTATTGAAAAATATAGTGTTGCCAAATTTTCTCTTCTAGGACAATTTGCGTGATTGGAAATATTTTGAGAACATACACAATAGTGTTTCTAAGGATTAGATTGATACTACGATACTATTCTTGTTTATGTGCAAGGTTGCTTTGTCCCTTGCTCATTGTTTGAAGACATTTCTTGAAATCCTTGATTGTTGTCTTGCATGTCTGGTTCATGATAAAAATCTATTGATACACTTATTTGGACATTTAAAACAAACAAAATCTGAGTTCATGAGTCAAGACTTTACAATTAAATTGCTTTATTGTCTTATTATTGCTAATTTTGCTAGGTTGACCCAATATAGAATAGGCTACTTACCCCTATTGTTAGAAGCTTGTTTGCACCGTGGATTATTGTTCTTTGACCTCTTGAATTAGTAATCATTGATTTCACAAGAGACCTTGTTTGGAGTTGGTAAGTTAGAGACTGTCCTTGTTGAGAAAGATATACCTTTGGATCCTTTGATATTATGCTTAGAGAGTCTTAATAATCTCTTGTCTATTCACTTTCATCAAAATTCAATTTTAATTAATTAAAATTTGAGTAAATCATCCTCCTAGTCCATATGTGCTAGGGTATTCATCCAAAATTTTGGGCACCTCTGTTGTAGTGTTGGTTTACACCTATTGCAATATTTTATCTTATCATTTCCCTTTTGGATAAGTGAGTGCTTTTACTATCTTAGATTGGTACCAATGTTTCTTAGGGTTATCCTATCAACTAGTACCTTTTCTTTCATGTTGGTTACAAGTGCTATTATATGTTGCTCAACATTCAAATGAACTCAAATGGTATTAAATTTATCATAATGACTATTGGTCTTCTTTCTTCTTCATCTTTCATGTCTTTCTAGTCTCCCATTTCCATTATTCCTCTTCTTCATGTGTTCTTGATTCTTTTCATCTTATTATCCTATACTCTACCTTCTCTTATTCACCCTCTCTCTTCTTCCATTCTTGATTCTTCTTCTTCTAGAATCATGGATCTTGGAGATCTTATTAGGGATCCTCATTCAATCTTAGATAAACTCAACCTCCTTCTTGAATTTGAAAAGTGTTGTTACTACAATAGATACATGGATTCCAACCTTGTGACAAAAATGATTGAAAAAGGGAAGAAATTAGACATTATTGCTAGGATCATACATAAGATCAGATCACAATATCCTTCTTCAAAATATTCCTTATCTTCCAAGTCTTATCATGATTCTTCTAAATATTATTCACATTCTTTATCTTCTAAGTCTTATCATGATTCTTCTTAATATCATTCACTTTCCTTATCTTCTAAGTCTTATCACGATTCTTCTAAATATCATTCATATTTGTTATCTTCTAAGTCTTATCATGATTCTTCTAAATATTTTTTGGATTCTTCATCTTTTAATTCTTATCGTAATCCTTCTTTATATCATTCACATTCTTCATCTTCTAAGTCTTATCATGATTCTTCTAAATATTATTCATAATCTTCATCTTTTATATCTTATCACAATTCTTCTAAATATCATTCACATTCTTCATATTCCAAGTCGTATCATGATTCTTCTAAATATCATTTGTCTAGGTCTTCAACTACCTCTTCTTCATGATATCTTTCTTCTTCTACTTCTACCAAGAGTCTTATTCCTCTTATTGAGACATACCATAATGAACAACATGAAAAGTCTTGTGATATGCCTATAGTGACAATGATTATGATGATGATGCCTATTATATTCCTATGAGTCCTAAAAGTCCTCCTAGTCCTATGCTTGTGCTTAAAGGGGATGAGTCATAGATAGATATTGATGGTAATCCATATGACTCAAATCTTGAAAACAACATTGATAAATTTTGTGAACAATACCTAAATGATAAATTTGCATTTTTTGAGGAAGAGAAAGAATTTTTTTCCACTGAAATAAAACATCAATTCCATAAGATTTTCTCTTCTAAGAACCCTCATGCTGAAAATAAAGATTACACTCTTGAGCAAGATTATGTTAATGTTGAACCTTTGTCTTCTAATGCTTCCCTTCCATCTTCTACTTCCTCCACTATCCATACATCCCTGAAAGATTCTGAGTCTCTCAAATCCTCTACCAATCCTTCATCCAACAAACATCCTAATGCTTTTCATGCAGTTCCCTATAGTTATCCTCAAAGGTGACCTCTTAAAGAAACTCAAGCTAACCTTCAGTTGGCTGAAAATACTTTAAATAGTGCTAAACCTAAAGAGCCTAAGCCTTCATACACTATAATGCCTACTTTAGCTAGTCCTTCATCATCTATTCCAAATTCTTTCCTACAATTCCAACATGCTTCCTTTCCCTTAGGAGTGGCTTCATATCAAGAGGACTCTAAAATTGATAAAGAAAAGAATATAAAAAAAGATCAAGATCAAGAACCCTCCATGTCATCCAATTATTTTCAAAATGTCTTTGATACATTTCATGGTCCTTTTGATCCTTTATGCCCTTCCCATTCATTCCACCATGTCTTAAGTATTCTCCTAAGCAAGATCAAGCTACTACATATACCATTGAGCTTATGGACAATCAAAATGGCCTTAATATAGTTGTGCCTTCCAAAGATGATACTTCCTTTAAGGTTATTAAAAATAGTGTTGTTACTTACAATGTTGAGCCTATTGAAAATAAAGAGCAAAACTCTACAATTATGCTATCTAAAGATCCTTGTCAAGATCAAAGTCTTCCATCTTCTTGTTTTACCACTCCATGTTCCCTTCCATTTTCTACTCTTCCTAAGTCTTCTCAAGCTTCAAGTACTCCTATCAAAGAAGTTTCTCCTATTCAAGATGTTCATGATCCTATTAAAAATCCTATTGCTCACTCTAAAGATGTTGATGTCCTTGATTGTCATATAGATGTTGATGAACTTATTGATTACCCTTTTGCATCTTCCACATCCTTCCCTGGATCTCCCCCACTATTACTAAATGATTCACGTCTTCCTTCCATCTTTGGTCCTTATGTCCCTTCACTTTCCCCTCTCAAATCTCTTAATTCATAATCCATCTTGGGTCCTTACGTCCCTCCCTCTCCTATTTTTTCTCAAGATCAATGTAGATACATATCCTTGAATCCTTTTTATCCACCCACTCACCTAAACTAGTCATATCATCCTTCTTCTTCCACAAGTCCCAAGTCTTAAAAAGAAGTAATTCAAAAATCCATATAAAAAATAAGACCACCATGTCTCCTCTTATCTACATCGGGGCATAAAGTCAAAAGAGACATCTAAGAAAAATTTTATAAGACAAGTATGGATTCCAAAATCCATCATTGAAGATATTATCTCCAAATCATCAAAAAGAAATGAAAAGAGGTCTATGGCTATATGGATTCCAAAGTCTCTCTTGAGAGAGTCTAATGTTGAACAACAATTGAAGTTGACATTCAAGCTTCTAAAGAATTTAAATTCATCTTCTTCCAAAAACATTCTTCTATTCCATGTGCCTAAATCACAACCTCTTCTATCCATTCACCATATTCCTTCACATATTCCTTCATTCACATTTTTCCCATCCTCTCATCACCCTTCAAGGTGTGTTTTGACATTGATCTTGCCTTCATTTCCATTTTCCAATCTCACTCACTTTGCATGAAGCCATCTTCCTTTCCCTGCCATCATCTTTGAGCATATCATTTCAACTCCTTTGCATTTCATGGTTTAAACTTTTAAGAATAATTATCTAAAATGCTTGAATTCTTCAAAAAAATCAAACAATTTTTAAAAAAAAAAAAAAAAAAAAAAAAGATTTTTTCTAAAATATGCCTTGGTGAAAACCTGATAATTGGGTACCTTGGTAGCAAAAGTAAAGAGAAATAAATTTTTCCTATTGTGAAATCCACTCCCTTGTGGTGCCCTAGATAAGTACCATGATGAAATCCTAACAATTAGGCATTATGCATAGTTTTTCTACATCTTTCATTCATTCGATCTTCTCTCGTTGATCTTGACAATGTTGACCTATACACAAACATTTGGCTATCTCGTGACCCATCTTATGATGATCTTGTTTTCATTCCTTTCATGTTTAGCCTTCATATCTATTTTCCTCCATTCATTATATTCTTTCACTATCTTTTTCCCATTTACCCCTTCAGTCTTGATCTAATAAAAAAGAGTAAAATGTGATGCTATGAAGCCTCTTGACATGTCTACTCCTTTGGATTGCATCTTTTCCACTTTTACAGTATGCTTTTGTGAATTATCCTATGTTGGATTTTCATTTCTTGTCCAAATGTTCTTTACATGAAAATTTTTCCCTAGCTTGGGTACCCTTGAGGAGTTAGTTCTTGAAGATCACTTTCACTTGCTTCATACACTCCTTTCTTATCCATCATATCCACCAGCTTGTTTCTCCATCATGTCCTCTACCTTGTTAGATATTAGAACTAACTGATGTGTTCTTGCTTGAGATTTTGATGCTCATTCTATCTAGGGGCATTATATATTATTTTTATATATTTATTGATCCTGAAAAAATACAAAAAAAATGATATATTAAAAAAAATTAAAATGATATATTGTGAAAATTCTTAAAATTGAAAAATGTCCTGAAAAAATGATCATCTTAGTGACAACCTAGTAATAGGCACTTTGATGTATCTCAAAAAACATTATATTTTTAAAAAATACAAAAAACTCAAAAATTTAAAAAAAGATAAAAAAGGTGCCTTGGTAGCAAAAATACAAAAAAATTTATAAAAAGTCATGTAAAAAAAACAAATAAAAAAATGCAAGTGGTGAAAACCTAGAAACGAGCACTACTTGAAGCCTTTGCACCTTTGTTTCTTAGTGCTTGTCCTTGACAGTTGGCCTTTCTCCATCATGCCTTGTCCTTGTTGTCTTAGCTTGGAATTCATCTTTGTCTAGGGGGCATAACCGTGTTAACTTTGATCTCTTGGTTGCATTAATCTTTAGGACACCTCACAAATAGTGCTTTCCAACACCACCCCAACTATATTGTTCAATACAACCCTTGCCATTGAGTTTTTTTCAACACTTATCGGTTTGGTCTTACCTAGTTTCATCATGTGATCTTCCTTGCTTGCAAGCATTTGATCCTTATCCTCAAAACTCAGTATCAATTAACACACTTAAATTTTTAAATGCAAAACTTAATACTTGAAAATAAGTTCCTTTACATTCTCTAATAAATGATGAACACAAAATCCTATGTTCCAATTTCTCTTTTGCAAGTACACCATTGCATTTTCATCTAGCTTGCATTATTAGACTTCATGTTAGTCTACATTTGTAAGCCACATTATGAGTTTGAGAGAGTTTTTCCTTCATCTTTATTGTGGACTTTTATCAACTACAGTCATGTTTTAATCTTCATTTTCTTATCTTCTTTCGTGATCTCAATTAAAATTTCTATCTTAAACAGTTCATAGATTTTGGAGCATTCTATTTCTTATGAAAAAAATTCTTTTCTTCTTTCTATTTCTTTTCATCTCTTCCAAACTTTTATCTTCTAGTTTCTTTTACCGCACTACTTTTCTTCTAATTCTACTTTGGGGCATCATATTCCATGCTTGATGATCTACCTGGGTTTTGTGATTCTTATATCCAGAAATTTATCTTTTGTTTGATTTGATCAAATTTATCAATATTTTGTTTCCCCTCTATCTCATTTCAATTTCAATCATGAGGGGGCAGTATCTATCAACTTCAATCCTTGATTCAGTTTTATCAATTTTATCGTTGACTTTTTTAAGTCCAAATTTATTTGTATTCTTTGTCTTGATGTATTTCCAAATTGACCACACAGTTGGGTTATTTTGTGATCTCGAATCGACCTGTCACTTTAATTTCTTTCTTTGACTACCTGTGTTCCCAAATCGATCACACATTAGTCAAAGTTGGGCAAATGTATGCTCTTGAAAATGGTCACCTAGACTATGGGCCGCCATTATTCAATTTATCAATTTCCTAAATCAATGGTTTGCAATATTTTATTAAATCAATTTTAATCAATTTCC
Source organism: Cupressus sempervirens (assembly GCA_028749045.1). Lineage (NCBI taxonomy): Eukaryota > Viridiplantae > Streptophyta > Pinopsida > Cupressales > Cupressaceae > Cupressus > Cupressus sempervirens. Next base: position 206,172,998 of record CM053787.1, read on the forward strand.
TTGATCAAATTTGATTATTTATTTCATTTCTAAGGTTGATCATTTTATCCCATGTCTTATTTAATTAAAAGAAAATCTTCCTTTTAATTAAATAAAATTAGTCCCCATTTAATTAAAAGAAAACCTCTCTTTTAATTAATTAATTAATCCACATTTAATTAATTAAAAGAAAGCCCCTCTTTTAATTTAATTAAATATTTCCTATTCAATTAAAAGAACTTGCTCTCTTTCAATTAGATAAAATTCCCACTTAAATATCTCTTTGTGATGAAAAAGAAAAGAAAATAAATAAAAAATTAAATAAATCTTTTTTTAATTTTTCCTACACTTAAATGCACATATCTCTAAGTGGGAGTCCTCTTTTTCCTCTTTCCACTTTCTTCTCAAACACTCCTCTTTTCTCATTGGTGGAATTTTGTCTCACATGCATCAAACTCTATTATCCCATATTAGTTGTGAGAAGTCTCTCACCTCCACATTTTCCTTTATAAGGGAGAGCCCTCTTCTCATTTTGGACATCCATGATTATACATCCATAGTTATTATGCTCTTGTTATTCTACAAGTTTGGAGAGCAATTTTTGAAGGAGTTTGAATATTAAAGTTCTTTGTGGAGAACTTCTATCTTCTTGTCTTCTTCTCTCATGCATCCATGACTTCCATCATGAGATTGTATCCTTGCATTTGGATATTAGCTTAGATCCATATTTGTTTTCATAGATTAGATCTTGCATTATTTTGCATTATTATCATATAGATTAGTTTGCATTTTTGTTTGCATGCAAATTTTTATCTTTGTATCTCTTGTTTCATGGTGTACTTGCATGGGCACAAACTAGGTCAAACTGAGGGCCTCCATTACAAACCCTTGCACTCCATGAATAAAGATCTATGAGCCACCATTCAAGGCCTCATTTTTTAGCAATCTTGGATATAATGACTCATAGAATTGTGCCCACATTTTAGGCATACAATCCAATTGTTGGAATACTTTAGAATAACTGAGATGGGGTGTGAATTACTTATCCAAGGTCCAAATGCCTAAAAATTATTTTCATAAGTTACTGAATTCATATATCCTTAACATGTATCATGCATGTATTCAATAATCTAATGACTTAGTAGGTTATTGTCCTAGGTTAGAATAACTTTGGAGACATAAAAAAATTAAACACCAAAAATATAATTCACCCATTTTGACACAAGGATTTTATGTGGAAATTCAATTTTAGAAAAACCCCTAGTAACATGCTGACAATTTTCACTTTTTTGAAGTGATGCCATGTGAAAGGCCAACCCTATTATAGGTGGCAATACAAACTACTAAATGTGACTTGGTTAGAGGATTTCAATCAACCCATTAGGAGTGAGCCTTGTTAGAGGACATTAGAGCAGAATGAGACTTGGTTAAAGATTTACAAATGATTATCAGGTCAACCTTAATCCAAAGGATTTATCTAAACTAATACAATGATTAGAAAGTAATAGTAGGAATTGGTCTAATAATAGATCACAACTCACTTGTAGCTTATAGATCTCTAGTTTAGTCCTCTATTTTGATTTGTATTCATACTCTTCATCTTTCAAATCTTGTTCACCCTTCAAGTATTCATCCCGTTAAGCCTTCTTGCTTTGTATGCCAATTATAGACTCTTCCATTTGACCACCATATGAAGCAACACTGTAGACTTATTTTCTTCCTTAGGTTCTTGCACATGGAAATAGTTTCTTCTGGCCTTGTATCACCTTACAAAGAGAATTTAGGTATTTTTCCACTTAATCACAATCATCCATCTGAGGATTAGTTTAGATTCATCGAATCCTCCCTCTTTCCATTTTGTTCCATCTAGAAACTTCTTTTGCAATCTTCTTTAGGTTCACCTCAAAATGGTTTACCTTGAATTTTGTGCCACCAACTCATCAAGCTTATCTTTCACATACTTCACGCAATTGAAGAAATCAACTTTATTGGCTTAGATTCAAAAAATCTTTGACTAAATTCTTATTGTTATTACTTGTGAATAACTTGTTTTTGATGCTTAACACACACTAGGTTGCTCAACATTCACTAAACTTTATACGACACATAATGCCTCTTTATTGTCACTCAAAAAATAATAAATTCACTCGACATACACTACTTCTTCTCTTTTCTCAACACTAACTGATTTTATGCTCATCTTGAACTAACATCACTCAGCTCTTATTGATCACTCAATCAAGCTTAGCAGATACATTTTGTTGTCCTTCTTCTTTAAACTTATCTAGAGCATCCATGAACTTTAGTCTTAAGTAGATAAACAATACATCATATCCTCCATGTCTTACTTGGTCTTAGTTCTCCTTTTATACACCAAATAACTCAGCCTTTCTCAACTAATCTTGTTATCATATGTTTTTAAATCCTCTTCATCAATCAAGAAAATAATAGCATTTAGACCAAAAAGTAGTTGTCTTACCAACAAACATAAGGTTTGACATCATTGAGAAAATAATGATCATTCCAGATTCCACACATCAAACAATCTCTTTACATATTTTCTACCTTTAACATTTAAGTTAATTAAATACAATCAAAATTAAAGATTCCTTGTACAATAGTACTTAAATGAAGTAGAGATTGATATGATAGCATTGATGTACTGAGATGGGTTCAAAATGCCAATGTGCCAATTTAGGGGTACTACTATTAGGATTAACCTTAGACAAAAATAAAAATTACATACAAATATAACGAATGCTAGACAATAGTAGATTGCATAAGAGAGAATACAAGACATAAAGATTTAATGTGGTTCACCCAATCATTGGACTACATCCACTAACAACAAGTCCAATATTATTATTATTGAGTGATTATAATTTGCAATTTTTAACAACTCAATACCACCATAAGAAGCTACAATATGACCATTACATTTTTAAATCCCTAACCCTAAGCCTTTTTATACAAGCTTTTTCCACTTAAAAAATTAGGGCTACAATAATAGAAAAATAATTGATAACACCTTTTATAATATAAAAGAATTTTTGGCTTTGGGGGCACCACCCCTAAAAACCATTGCAAGGGCATTTCCCCTTGACCCTAGCCTATATTACAATAGGAGTGCACTTGGGGTGCTACCCTAGGACCCTACAAGGGTGCTACCCCTTAACCCCATCTTATGGGTGCTACCCCCAAACCCCTGTAAAAATAGTATGGGGAGAAAACCAAGTTGAATAAACCTTTGAGTTTGATTAGCCTCCATATCACTAATCTCCCACTTGGAAACTATTGGTATAATTAAATATTCACTAATTATACTTACTTAAGTGTACTTAGGATAATGCATTGTATTGTAGTTTTTGATTGAGACACTTATAAGTTTGCACCTCAATTAAACACATGGTGTAGGAGAATTCTACTCTAGGTGGTCATAGTTATTATCTCATTCCACCTTTAGTGTACTTATCAAATTATTATCCTCATCATCACACATACATCATTGCATAATTGAGGATGATCCACCAATGGTGGCTATGTGATTCTAACTTGTGTGGGTGATAGCTTATTTTCTCCTTATCCTTGTCTCTTGTCACCTTTGCTATATAAGGAGGCCTATTATGTTCATTTTAAAATAATCCATTGGATGTCAATCAATTCCACTATCAAAAATAGCATTCTTGCATCTTCATACAATTATCTTTCTATTTTTTTGTGGAAGTTATCTTGGTCTTTCATTTGATCTTGGGGGTGTTGTAAAGTCACCTAAAACTCTAACATGGTATCAGAGCTCTCATGGTGTGAAGACCTCTTCTCAAGAAGTGCAATCTTGGCATGACTTATTGTTGTTGAAACATTGGCAATTTGGACATCACAATTGAGAGGAGATTTTAGGAGTCATATTTTGTGACCTTCTATTGTAGGAAAAAATTGGAGGTCACTAGTGCAAATAAGAGGCTTGTATCATATAGAAGAGGTCAGAAAACCCCTAAATTAAATTTTGCTTCATCTAGATTGGGCATCTGAGGCCAAATCTATAGCCATTTGATTTTTGAAGGTGTGGCAGTGATGATTCCAAAAAAATAAATTTAGAGGTAATTTTAAAATAGTGATATCTCCCTCATATGGACTCCTTTTTCTGAGCAATTTTTTTTTGTTTTGTGGTAGAATTTTCATAATCTACATAGTAGTGTAGGTGATTTTGGATTTCTATCTCTAAATTTTTTTGAAAATCACATATCCCATTTTTTTTTGCAACTCTCAATGATCTATTTGGGCACATCTAGTAATATCTTTAGGTGCATTTTCTTTGAAAGTATATGATTTTTTTTTGTACTTTCCAAATTTATAATTAGAGTTTAGTGATCTAGAGTGGACATATCACTTTCAGAAATAGGTCCTTTTTGGCTATATTTGCACTTGGTCAATTCTTGGATTTCAATTTTCTTAATTGAATCAATAATATGAAGGAGTGATCAATTGATTTCAGTCATTCTTTGGGTTCATTATGGAATTTTCAAAAGTTCTATTACTCACTCAATATAACTATCATGAATAGAGACAAGTACTTTCTAATGAGTTGATGAGTATTGGATTGCTTAGAATAATTCTTAGACAACATCCAGAACTAGATATAAGTGTTGTAGAAAGAAAGAAATGTTTTTATAGAATGGATAAAGCACTTAGCTCCCTTGGATCTACTATCTCTCATTATTTTCTATATTATATTGTGTCCTGCTCACATCCTCATGATTCCTAGACAACATTGGAAGGAATCTTTGGTAAACCTGATAGAATAATAATTTAATTCAAATTGGAGAATGAGCTTATATTTCTAAGTGCATGTGATATTGACAATATTCAAGACTATTTCTTTAAGTTCAATTCTATTAGATTGGAGCTTTCTAACTATGGTATTACTAAAGATGATGAGCAATATTATCTATTCTTTCCAAGCTAGGTCAAGAATATTTAATCTTTTTTTCCACATTCTATGCTACTATGGATGCTCTTGGTAGTGCATACAAAATGCCTTCTCTTGATGAATTTGTAGCTTAGCTCACAAGGGAACAAGAAAAGTTAGCACACATGGGTCAATTGAATCCTTCCACGAATCAAAAGTTGGTTGCAAATGACTCTTCTCTAAAGGCTCCCAAAGAAAAAGGAAATAATTAACATAAGGATCTTAAGTCACATGAAAAAGGTGACAATTCTCCTTTACAACATAATATTGAATCCAAGTGCTATTCAAGGGAGGAAACATATACAAGAAAGAGAGATACTGTGCTTATTGAAAACGTTTAGGACATGAACATAAATATTTCCATAATAAGATTGATGAGCTCACTCACATTATTCAAAAGAAAAATATCTACTTGCCCTCATTAGTTTCTTCTCCTTATTCTCAATACTAGACAACTACTAGATCTACATCATCATCTAGAGGCAAAGGACAAGCACTCACTACTTCCACACATTCTAAGCAAGGTAAATGGCTCGTTGATTTAGGTGCATCACATCATATGGCATCTTCTATGGATATGTTTTCTTTTATTGAACCTTGTACTTCTCCACCTATATAATAATACATACATGAAGGTTTTTTGGAAAGGTTCTATTCCTATGGGAGAGGGTACATTTAATAATGTTCTTTGTATAGCATGTTTGATCACTAATCTTCTTTCCATTTACCAAATTACTCATGGGGCACAAAGTAAAATTATTGAGTTCACTCCTAATTATGTGTATATTAGGGACATGGAGACTAGAGATGTCATAGCTATGGGAGTAGTTGATCATACATCATCCTTGTATTCTTTTGCACATTTTGTTGATAATGATGATGATATTCATTGTGTAGCTTAACCTTTATTAAGGGTGAATAATTCATGTGACGAGAATATTGGAAACTTGAATCATTTTGTTCTTGAGACAAGTGTTGAACTTCCTACACCTCCACCTCCTACTTCTTTAGACATGAGCTCTACTATTTAGGGGGAAGATCTATATTCTTCATATCTTCCAGTTTGGGATGAATTATTTGGTTCTCTTTTAGATGAGTCTCATAATATAGATTTGGTTAATACATCTAAGGGGGTTTCTCTTTGAGATACTTCTTCACCTTCTTTGGAGATTGCATTTCCCAACTCTTCATGTTCTCATGTTTTTTCACATCTTATAAGTCAACTTGATGGTGTGATAGAATCTTTGAGTTTGGAGACACCTATTAAATCTTTAGAGATGCATACATAGAGACCTTCTTGTTGAGATAATGGGTGTTGCACACATTGCATAATATTGTTATATTTTATTATTTTATTTTATTATGTAATGTTGTGCCTAGATGGATGTGCAACATGTAAAGATTCCCATGAAATATTCTTGATGAGTTGTATTGTAACATTGTGAAAATATTTCATGTAATTATTTAATATTGAGGAAAAGAATTAAATGCCTAATATTAAATGTGGGGTCAGTGGGTTAGGTAGCACATGGTTTATGTAATAGCACTTGGTGGTTTTGTGGGACTTGCTACTATATAAGCAGCCACAAGGGTAGTTGTTGGTGTGATAAGAAGGAAAAAAGGCAAGAGTTGAGTGGGACAAAGCTTGACAAGTTAGCCAACGGAACATTTGTGAAGGTTGGAAGCATGACATGGGATGTGTGGATTCATGCTTGTTCACATAGTTTGCTCAATTGTGGCTATGGCCATGAAGGCTTCCATGGTTGTATGGCAATGGTATTTTTGCTAAATAATACATGGTGATGGATGCTTTTGGATGCTGGATTTTTTCCCTGAATGAGGGTTTCCCAGGGTATATCTTGTGTCACAATTTTGTGGGTATGTTGTCTATTCTCTTGCATATGGATTTTAATTCTATGTTTATTTCAGATCTATTATGGGTTATGTGGAAATAGTTATATTCTTTTTTGCCGAGTTTCCTTACAAGTGGTATCAGAGCTATGATTTTATTATTGTAACCCTAGATTGAATCTATGGGAATGCATGAGAGGATAAAAGAAAGGGCAAGATATATGAGTTGTTTATTGCAAATCTGAGGGTTTTGGGTTTTCTATTATGATGGGATGTTGGTATATTTGGGCATGTGAAATTTTTTGGACAAAAGGGTTTTCGAATATTTTATTTAAATGAGAGTTTTGGAGGGTAGCATGCAGAAATGACCTCTTGGGTAAAAAAAGACCTTGCCATTGGATTCGGGTCAATGTTTTCATAAATTTTGATATATAATATGTCCTAATTTGGCCATGTTCAGAGGAAATGAAAGAGTTTTTCAGTTTTAGCCCATGATTGCCATCAAATTTAATCTTGGAATTTTTGTCACAAAAAAAATAAAAATAAAATTGTAGTGAAAATGTTAAAAAGACTGTCTTAGTAAAATGGCCATAACTTTCTTTTGGGATATCATATTTTAGAGTTCTTATAGGTGTTGGAAAGCTAATTTAGAGCACTACAACATGGTATAGGTTTGGTTCTATGATTTTGAAATTTTGTTAGGTTTTAAGAGCCCTAAAGTTAGATGTTATTTATTTTGAGCACAGATTAGGGTATAACTTGGGCATATGGAGTCATATTTTGGACTTTGAATAGTCAATGGAAAGCTCTTAGAGAGCTCTACACATTGGTTTATATTTGGTATAGGTTTGGCATAGTTTATTTGGTGATATATTGATCTAAATAGTTTATAGGTATGTTTTCACTATGGTAACATTATGAGTTTATGGCATTGGAGATTTAAAACTTGATGTCATTATATACTCAATTCATATTCCAGATTGGTCTCATGATGATATGGTTATCAGTGTTTGGTTTGAATATGTATGATGACTTGTTGGATCTACAAGTTGTACAATGTTGTAAGTGGTCTATACTTATAGGCTGAATTTATGGCTTGGTTATGGGTTGTCTTTGCCCATTGATCTATTATTATTGATGCATATTCATATTGGTGGCTTGGATTTGGGTTGTCTATGTCCTAAGTCACATGATTTGCTGATTTTATTCTTGTTATAGAAGGGATGTGATGTTGTTACCAGGTATAGTTATGGTGGAGAATTATGGTTGACTATTTTATGCTAACAGGTTGGGCACATTGAGTGTTAGATGCTTGATTCATGGATGTGATCATGGTGCCATGGATTTTTGGTATGACATGATTGGTTATATAGGTTCATCCTTGATGTTTATTAGCTTGGATTTCTGATTTAGTTATGGTGGTATATCTTCTTGGTTGAGGATCATGGTTATTTGGTTTCTTTTGATGAGCTTATGATGTGCACTTTGAGTTCCTTGATGGTTTGATGCTTTGGTTGATTCTCATGGTTAGAGGATGGATTTTCATCATGATGTCATGGATAGCTTTGATGCATGGTTTAGTGGGAGCTTGTGACAGTCTAGGATTAGTTCTTGGTTTGGTTTAGATCTTCATGTAGGAGATAGATTTTATGATACCATGGGTGACTTGGTACCATAGTTGAGTGGGAGTTGTTGGCATTAATATATTTATTGAGTGTTTGCAAATATTGGAAATTTGTCTTAGATCCTATTGCTATAGAAGCATCTTTGACATTTGCATGGTGCACTTGTTATTGTCATGGTGTGTGAAGATGGTTAGATCTTGAGGACTCATAGAGTTCTTGGTTATCTTCATGGTGTGTAGACATGTTTCTTCTTGGTATGTGGAGTTGGTTTTCTTCATGGTGTGTGGAGATGGTTGCATCTTGAGGACTCACAAGATTCTTTGCAAAGGTGTGGTTTATGCTTTTATTTGGCATGTTATCTTTGGTATGAGGATGGTTTCATTATTATGTCATGGTATACTCTTGATACACATTTAGAGTTGTGACATTTTATAGTATGTTCATGTGGAGCATGTTATCTCTTTGGTTGACATGGTTAGATCATGTTGTCATGTTTATGTTCCTAAAGCCATGGTTGGAACTTTGACATTGATCTTGGTTTAGTTTCTTGGTATTGAGTACACTGATCATAAGCTAGATACTTCATGATATTGCTATGTTACATTTGGAATTGGCATGGATTGATTGGTTACAGGTTCTCATGGATACTTAGAGACATTGGTGATGTTGATTTCTCTTAGATTAGAGAAGTATTTGTTGGGATGGTTGATGGTTTTTGTAAGAAGTCTAAGGGGTAGTCACCTGATATGGACTTGAGAGGAGATTATTCTTAGATGAGTCTTGGTTGGAGACTTGGGTATCTTGATGAGCATTCTCATTCTCCACTCTTGGTCTACTTGACAGTTTGGTACTTCAGAGGTATAGTCCATTGTTTCTCTTAGTTGCATTATATTTATGCTTGTCTTTCATGGATATGAATCTTGAGCTATGGTACATGAGTTAATTTTAGAGGGTTCATTTGAGAGATGGTTTAGCATTGGTTATCTCCATTTGAATATTTTGTTATGCTGGTTGAGTTTGGGAGATGGTTTTTATATTGGGAATATTTCTTGGATTAGGAATGGTTTATTGAGATTGATCTTCTTATGAGAGGCCTACATCCATGATTTTTTATATGGTATGGTTTGGGTGTTGTTGAGGCTTCTTGTTGGGGTTTAATAGAGGAGATCATACTTGCATAGTTTACATCTAAAGGTGTGTATAGAAGGACATGATACAGGTTATGATTTGCATAGCTTCTCTGATCTTGGTTATCTTCCTAGATGTTCAATTTTTCTTACATTGGATTTGAGATTGGTTAGAGATTGTGATCACTAGTTTGTGATTATGTATGTCATGTGAGAGATGACATGGTTATTCCTTTATCTCTTTCCTCTGTTGGTTGTGGATAATTTGGGAGACTATTGGAGACTTGTTACAAGAGTTGTTCTTGTAGGATATCAGTTTATGTATTGTGGATGTCCATGATACTACATGGATTCACTTCTTTGAGATGTGTTGAGTGGATTGGTTATAGATTTGACATTATCTTTTGTAGTGGGAGCTTCTTGGTATATATGTGGCAAGTATTGCTCTTAAGGCTTATAATTGCAGGTACAGATTGGATATGTTGATGATATGAGATTCACTTGGCATACCTTTGGAGGTATGGATAGTTGGATGGGTTTGGCACTTATTGTGGGTGTTATTTCAACTATGGATATTTTGACAACTATGGATACATGTGATTACCTTTGGATCAGATTTTTTGTGCTTGGAATTTTAGTTGATATAGGATTTTCTGATCTTCTAATGTGACAAGTTGGGTGGTTTTCTCTTTGGATGGCTTCTATGTATGTCCAGTGGCAGTGGCATAATAGGAGGTGAGATCATTCATGTTCGAGATGCTGGATACTTTGATTTTGTTGCAGGTACCAGGATGAAGTAGTTGGTGTACTTTGTTTCATGATGGTGGATGTGTTGGGAGGGCTTGTTTCCTTGTTCATTTATGTGGCTATAGATTGACTCTATGCAATGTATACAACAAGTGGGAGATTTTTAAGATAATGGGTGTTTCACAAATTGCATAATATTGTTATGTTATATTATGTAATGTTGTGCCTAGATGGGCATGCAACATGTAAAAATTTTCATGGAATATTCTTGATGAGTTGAATTGTAACATTGTGAAAATATTTTATGTAATTATTTAATATTGGAGAAAATAATCAAATGCCTAATATTAAATGTGGGGTCAGTGGGTTAGGTAGCACATGGTTTTAGCCCATGGTTTATGTAATACCACTTGGTGGTTTTGTGGGACTTGCTGCTATATAAATAGCCACAAGGGTAGTTTTTGATGTGACAAGATGAGTTAAAAAGGCAAGAGTCGAGTGGGACAAGGCTTGAAAGGTTAGCCAAGGAAGCATTTGTGAAGGTTGGAAGCATGGCATGGGATGTGTGGATTCATGCTTGTTCACATAGTTTTCTCGGTTGTGGCTATGGCCATAAAGGCTTCCATGGTTGTATGGCAATGGTATTTTTGCTAAATAATACATGGTGATGGATGCTTTTGGAGGCTGGGTTTTTTCTTGAATGAGGGTTTCCCATGGTATATCTTGTGTCACAATTTTGTGGGTATGTTGTCTATTCTCTTGCATGTGGATTTTAATTATGTGTTTATTTTAGATCTATTATGGGTTATGTGGAAATGGTTATATTCTTTTTTGCCAAGTTTCCTTACACTTCTTCCTCATTCTTCATTTTTTACATGGATTGGATTCTTCATCTTTTGATGTATTTATCTTTTCCTAAGGAGACATATGTTTCTTGTAGGCATTGGATTATCTCTTGTTTGTAGGTATTGTTCATCTACATTAGAGCTTCTTCATTATGTGAGGGATATCATGTCTCCTTTTTTCCTTCCTATGGGGGATCATTCTCTGTATATACATGATGTATGCAATTTTTGGGGGTTCTTGAGTACTTCATCCATCCATGCATCTTTTTTTCATCTTTGCTTTTGGGGGAGGGATTTTTCCATGAGGTTTTCAAACTTTCCCTAATTTATGAGAGATTGCTTTGCATATTGTACATGGGTACCTAAAATGGCATATTTGCTGAGACCTATCTTCCATTGTGAGTTTAAGTGCATTCCCTAAGTTTCACTTAAGGGTGGGGGTGTTGGTGTAACTAAATATTCACTAATTAAACTTACTTAAGCTTTCTGAGGATAATGCATTGCATAGTAGTTTGTGATTGAGACACTTAGGAGCTTTCAGCTCAATTAAACACATGGTGTAGGAGAATTCAAATCTAAGTGGTCATAGTTGTTATTTCATTCCAGCTTTAGTGTAATTATCACATTATCATCCTCATCATCATGCACACTTCATTGCATAATGAAGTATGATCCACCTTTAGTGGACATGTGATTCCAACTTGTGTGGGTGATAGCTTATCTTCTCCTTATCATTATGAGGCATCTTATGTATATTTTAAATAAATCCATTAGATGTCAATCAAGTCCATTATCAATAATAGAATTCTTGCATCTTAATGTAGTTGTCTTTTCATTCTCTTGTGGAAGTTATCTTGGTCTTCCATTTGATCTTGGGGGTGTTGTACAGTCACCTAAAACTCTAACAAAGACTAGTAAGGCTATACAACAATAACCTACCACTTGGAGAATAATCATAGCAATACTAAACCTATAGCTCCCATTGGAATATCAAACCACCTTGGAATATGTTGTTCTTTTGTTTTGTTTTGTCAAGAAGACCAACCAAAGTTAAAGAGGAGTTTAGCTTCTCCCTTGTCACTACATTTTTAAAAATATCTACTAAATTGTCATTTGTATGTATCTTCTCCATCTTTAACTATCCATCATCCAAAATTGATTGAATGAAATGTTATCGTAATTGTATGTGTTTTCTCTTTGAATGTAGATCTGAATTCTTTGCAAGATGAATAGCACTTTGACTATCTGTAAACAAATAATTATTCTTCTAAGGGTGTGAAAATTCTTCTAGGAATTATTGAAGCCATATCATCTCCTTGGCTACCTCTATATCAACAACATATTGTACCTCTATTGTGGAGAAAGTATTAATCTTCCGTATCCTAGAAACCTAGCTCACAACTTTCCCACCAAAAGAAAATACATAACCTATAGTATTCCACCTGGTATCAATATCCCCTACCAAATCTTAGTCAAAATATCTCTATAAATTAGTAGTAGAACCCCCAAAATGAAAACACTTACTATATGTTCCTCTCAAATATCTGAGAATCTATTTAATTTCATTCCAATGCTTGATTCCTGGATGACTCATATACTTGCTAGCAACTCCCACTATATGTGAAATATCTTTCATTGTACACACCATAGAGTAAATCAATATTTCTATAGCTAAAGCATAAGGTACCTTGGACATCTTATCATCCTCTTCTCATGTCTTGGGACACATTTACTTAGTCAACTTCAAATGACTAAGTAAAGGTGTGCTAACAGCTATAAAATTCTCCATAGAGAAACATTGCAACACTTTCTCAATATAATGAACTTGAGATAAATTTAATTTACCATTCTTCCTATCTCTATAAATCTTAATACCAATTATTTTCTTGGCTGCCCCCAAATGCTTCATAGAAAATACATTTTTTAACTCGCATTTCAGGCCTTTAATGTGATGCATGTTGGACCCAACTACAAGCATATCATCAACACATAAACATAAAATAATATAGTTCTCCTCATCCAACCTCATTAAATAAACACAGTGATTTGAATGAAACCTACTATAGCTAAGCTCATGCATAATCCTATCAAATTTTAGATATCATTGCCAAGGGGCTTGCTTCAAGCCATATAAACTTTTCTTCAATCTACACACTAAGTTCTCCTTACCTTTGACATCAAATCCTTATTTTTTTGTTCCATATATATCTATTCATCTAGATCACCATGAAGGAAGAATATTTTTTTTGTAATATCTTATTGGAAAGAATGCTTCTAAGAGAGGGCAGGTGGGGTGTGTGAATCAGAAGTACTAGCCTTTGACCTATTTTTAAATCCTAAATAATATATATCTTTAAAATGGACATGCATGCATATAAACATTAATAAATCATAAGAAACAAATATGCATCACCACATAACACTTGAGCTTTTGGTAACCCAGAAACCCTCCAAGAATAAGAAGGTAAAACTGGGGTGGGTATGATACCCACAAAATCACTATAGTAATAATGTTCGATCACTTCTAAAGATCTGCCCTATTAAAGGCTTTACACTGTATCAATAGTGACCTAGTTAAAGGATTTGCAAATACTTTACATGAAGTGTTACCCTGTTAAAGGATTTAATCACCTATTTAAACAATCTGTAAGATAGCTATTAAGCTAATCTATCATCATAGGATTTCCTTTCTAATACAATGGCTAAAGAGTATTAGGTATGATAAACCTGATAGCTTACAATCCTTGATTGCTAAATATAGGCACTTGATTTTCTTTCTTTTGACCTTGATCCTCTGAGATCTGATACTCATTTGTGTCACCTACTTTATTCTTGATTAATTGGATATTTAACTGCTGATCTCTTCCTCTAAGTCTTTTTTACTCTTCACTATGAACTCCACTTGTGATTTTGTTTTCTCCTTTATCCATCTTTATGATTAAATGAGATTTCATCTTCCTTATAAAGACATTTGAAGACTTAGGGTTAGACATGGATCTACGATCCATATTGAATCTCTAATTCCAACTCATTCCTTTCACTTTTATCATTGGTTGCATGTAGATTGCATAGGAAATATAAATGATTTGATCTTATCACTTAAATCCTTCGAGATTCATCATACGTCAGCCATGAAAATGGTTTACATTTGAGTTTGTGAAGTTACAAACTCATATGTTGATTCTAAGTTACTCATCACTTACTAATTCCTGATGCTCGACACCTTCTATAACTCAGCTCCTATATATGCTTGGCATCCTTTATGACTTGGTACCTAAATATTGCTCGACATCCTTTATGACTTGGTACCTAAATATTGCTCGACACTTGGATCATGCTCAACACCTGTAGTCACTCGGCATCTGAAGGTTTCTCAGCACCTAATAGCTTTCCTAACCCGACACAAGATGTGGCTTGGCATGCATAGTGTACTTGGCTTTAATGTAGAAAGTGGTTAAGTGTGTTGGCACTCAAGTGTCAAAACCATTTTTAGACTAACAATCTCCCCCTTTGACATGAGTGTCAAAAACACTTAACTAAGAATTATTTATCTGATCTTATGATTACGGTCACTGATTTGTTTGGTATATTTATAGAGGTTTTAAAGACTTTATCAAAATATTGTAACTTACAATATATACCTCAAAATTATTATAACTCCCCCTGAGTTGATCATTTTGATGTCTTGTGCCATTATTTATCTCCAATATTTTTACCCCCTTTAGAACATTATCTCCCCCTTTTTGATACTAATGTCAAAGGGTCCTAAATAGTAATGCCATGCTTGGCTAAAAATGTCTTATTTACCTCAAGGAGTATTTGGAGAGCTGCATCCCAGTTATTTAAGGAAATATCTAATGATTTTTGTTGGATTGCAAGCTTTTCTGAAGTATGTCATGTGTAGAAAGATTTGGATCCTTCTTCATGACTATTTTTGCATTTATTTGCTTCTTGTGTAATACTTATAAGTGAGGGGTGATGGAGGTTTGGATTTGCATCAACTTTTCTTGAATAGTGGCCTCTTCTGTTGATAATGCAGCTAATTCCCTTTGAGTGTGAAGTGTTTGAGAAAATTTGATTTTCACTCTGTTTAGGATCTAAGGGTAGTTGCATGCTGGAGAGCTTTAATTTACTCTCAAGGTTCAAAATTTTTGGATTTATTTCTTGTGTGAACCTAGAAAAATCACACAATTTTCTATAAAGGGAAAATATGTTCCCTAATACACTCTTTACATTTTCCAATTTCATAGCTAGGTCAATCTATTCCAAAATTATGTTATTATCTATTTTCTGGTTGACTTTTCCTAAAAACTTCTTTTCTGACCATTCCATTAGTTTTACATTAGTATCATGGTCTTCATTATTCACTTGGTCAACTATATCAGATAGTTGCTCAAGTATTGGCCTGTTTGCATTTGGAAGTTGAAGACTAAAAGCATCCATGAATATATCTTTTATCTCATTCATTGCCTGCTTGTATTTGTAGTCTTTCCTCATTGCCTCTTGCCTCCTTCTCTTATCCAATGCATTCTATATTTCATTAATCATTTCTTCATTTAGAGTTCTTGAATAATAATAGGGTATTTTAATTTCTTCATCAAGCTTATGAATACCATAATCAATGGTCTTGTCTACCCTAGTAGAACTTGAACTTGGTGTACTAACATGTAAGGTCATCATTTCAGTACTTAGCTTATGACTGGGTTTGGTGGGAGTTCCTATTTTTGGTAATTCAACCAAAGTTTGTATTGTAGACTCCTCTTTATCTTTTGTTTCTTTTTTGTCCTCTTCTTCTTGCTTGGCTTCTTCTTGTGTTACTGCTATTGGAGGTGTACTTGCTATTTGAACTATTATCCCTGTGACTACCTCTGTTGTTGCACTTAGCTCCTAATGAGTTTGAGTGGCTAATCTTGGTGGTGAAAAAGGTGGTAGAAATGTAAGCCCAGTAGTTTTAATGATTTGAGGTGGTTCTTGTAGTAACACCTTGGCTTCTTTGAGTTTATCTACTGACTTTTGAAGATTATCCACACTAACCAATATAGGATTCGTACACAATTGCACTTGTAGAGTTGTTTGGTCAAGGATATTAGTAAGATCTGTTGTAGTTAATGGATTGATGTTTGACATGTGGTGTCAACAACATCCTTACTCTTTATGATTTTTGTAGGTGTGGTTATGGATTGAGGTAGGCTAGGAGGTGAAAATTGTGTGGCTTGCACACTTTTTTGTTCATTAGTTCCTTTGTCTTCATCTTTTCCTTCCTCCTCTCTTTCTTTCTTGTTTTCCTCTTCTTCAACCTTTTTCTCTTCTTCTATTTTCTCTTCTCTCCTCTTCCTTCTTTCTTCAGGTTTAGTAGCAGCTTCCTCTTTGTATACCTCTTCAAGGACATCTTTAGTTGTCTTGTACAGGTTTTTCCAAACTCTTGTAGTTCTTTGTACAACTTCTTCAAGTTTGTTTTGCAGGATGGAGAATGCCCTATATTTAGATGTAAACCTTTTACTATGCCTTTTGACTGCTTGAGTTACTTGTTCCTTTGTTAAATCAGGTAGTAGGTTTGCTAGGGTTGATTCCCTCATCTCTTTCTCCATCATTAGATAGAAATGCCATCTATCTTCTATAGTTTTAGACAATTCCTTTGGCAATTGTCCATCTAGTTCAAGAGGTATATACTTGAACTATGCCATTAATGCATAGACTGATTCTTCCATGCTATTTTTTTCCTCTTTACTGAACTTATTGAAATCAATCTTTTTCATTTCACTTAAGTCTCCATTCCTAATCTTCTCACATAATATATCAACTGAAGATTTAGGAAGATGACTTACCCTTTCAGTCTGATCTTCTTCATCAGTATCAGGTTGGGCCACATATCTTTTCCTTTTCTCTGGCTCTTCCTGTGCCTTTTTGACTGTGTTCTTCTTCTTTGTGGCTTCCTCTTTGGCCTTTTGGGTAGAGGCCCTTGTTGTGGCTCTGGTGGTTGGTTTCTTGGGCATTTTTATGGTAGCTTTCTTTGGTGAAGGTTGAGAAGTAGGAGGTGTCTTTGTCTTCCTTTTGATGACTCTGCCCTTGATGGGTGCTTCCTTGGTTTCTACTTCCTCGGCACTCTCATCTTTCTCTTCACCTTGACTTTGAGGCAATTCAAGTGGCTCTTGTTCTAGCTCACCTTCTTCTTCTCCTTCACTAATCTCTTTTGCTTTGCCTGCTGCACTTGATTCTCCAACACAAAATTTCTTCTTTATCTACTTTACCAACTTGTCCTTCTTCTTGACTATTGTGGCTGTCTTGAGTTCTGTAACAACTCTTGACTTAATAGTGTCATATGTCCCAAATGCCTTTGCATATTTGTCTATTTCCTCATCAAGTAATGTTGTGATGGCTACAAAATCTTGGTCAACATCAAGCTCATATCCCAATGGTCTATGCCATCTTATTCTAGGAAGAATTGCTTGAATGTAAGTATAATCAATGTCAATCAGAAAACACGTCATTTGCATGCTTTTCTACCAGTGAAACTGGTATCCTCATTCTTTTCTTCATTACATTCTTGAAATCATTGAAATAGATAGACAATTTATTATCAAATCTATCTCCCATTCGTGCAATGAAATCATTAATTTGATCAACAATGGTTTTATTCTGACTCTAGTTGATTTTACCAAATGAAGGGAATTCCTTCATTACATAGAAGAACATACAAACCAACACTGAACCAAATTTACACTGTGCTCCCTTGGACTTTTTAATAGCTCGAAGATTTTCATTGATCTGTTGCAACAAGAGCTCTGCAAGGTCATATGTGTGGTCTTTCTTTACAAGCTTATGTGCCACATCCACTACTATGTAGGGTACAATATTTAACCTACTAGATTGATAAAACTTATTTGATATGATCCTTACAAAAATTCTAGAAGGGGATCAGTAATGGTATCTATGGTCATGCCTCTATTGTTCCATTTTTCACCTATGTTCTTCTCAATTGTTTCCTTCTTTTCACTTCTCAATGTCTTTGGCTGATCTAGGGTTGGAAAACTTGTAACCCTATGAACCATTATCTTGGTAATCTTGACTAGTCCTTGTTCTAACTAGAATGATCCATTATGGATTTTGGTGATTATTATGAGTATCCATTCATTTTTTAATATGATTGGAAAAACTAGGGCTTTGGTCAAACCCTTCTTTTCTACAATAGAAAACTCATCTTTCAAGATTCCATTTTCATAGAGTTTGTCATAGGCATTAAAAATTTCCAAATCTCCTATGGCTCTTATTTTACAATGATAGCACTTTTGCACATCCTAAATTGTAACAACTTTTTCAACGATGACAGATAGGGCACCAACAGGATCATTTTGTATGCAACCTCTGGTATAGGTCTAAACTTAGGTTGTTTAACCTCGTTGTTGACAAGCTGAATTTCATGGCTCATTTTTCCTTGGATTGTTTTTGAACTAGACGCCATTTATATCTGAACTAGGGTTTAACGATTAAAGAAAACTTCTCAAACTGTAAAACTCGACACCTAAAGGAAATACCTACACAAGTGCTTAGATTGCTTGGGTAGATGCTGAATTGCTGCAAAGCACTAGTTGAAAGATTGAAAATCGTTTAGTCATGCTCAAGGTAATCGCTCTTCATTTGAATGACTCAAGAATGAGTCAATTTTTTCTTTTAAGAAACAAAAGAAACTTTGCATTTAATGCATTTTAGTACCTGCACCTGTCACTCGGCTTCCAAATATTTTTCAAGTCAGCATCCACTTTGCAGCTATACTTACTTGGCATCTACTTATTTTGTTAATAACTCAGCATCCAAAGTAGTTTCACTCAGCATCTAAAGAGAACTCTGCATCAGCATTGAAGTTTAGTCTTAGCACCTTATCTCATGCAAATTTATACTTTGCAGTGCTTCTTCATGGTTTAGGGCTGATGTGTGATACTTCCTTATGTACCAGCCCTATAGGCTTATCTTATGATTAGTTAGATGAGAAATGATCACTTGACCCCATGGGTGAAGTGACCCTTTCATAGGATTTACTTGATCCATTCTTTTTCTACCATGTCTTCTTCATATTTGTTCTTATGTGTTCCACATCAATCTTTTCTTTGCCCTTATTTACTTTAGTCTTGGGTGCCTTGGACCTTGTAGGATAGTTTTTATTGACATGTCCAGTTTTTAAGCAACTAAAGCAAGTAGTTTGGTTCAACCATCTTTTATAGTTCTCCTCAAAATGTGTTCTTATGCAATTTTAGGGTATATGTCCATACTCTTGACAATAGTGACAATTGTACCCGGTGTTATAATCCCAATGGTACTGACCTTCATTCTCTTTTTCTTGTTGATTTGATGTCCACATAGGCTTTGATCTACATTCAAATGCCCTATGTCCATATTTCTTCCAATTATGACAATGTCCATTAAATCTTTGTGTCCTAGTGACTTTGGCCTTGCAATCTTGTGTCATATGTCCTTGCATGTTGCACTTGTGATAGTAACTCTTGCTTTTGGGTGTGTTAGGCTGATTGATTCTTCTACTCCTGCAAACATTAGTAGTATGCCCCTTTTATTACAGTAATGACAAATGGGTTTAGATTCCTTACCTTTGTCACTTCTTTGCTCAACACTCTTTGATGATTCACCAACTTCAGTGCTGTTGTATCCAAATCCTGATGTATCATGGACTGATCTTGGGGATTTCAGCAACTGTTCAAAGTACTTTATGGCTTCACTTGACTTGTTGAGATTCTCTACTACCTCTTTTTCTCTGTTCAAGTCATTCTGCAATTGATCATTCTGCATCCTCAAAGTAGAGATCTCAATATCTTTCATATTAAGTTCATGATGAAGGTTCATCACTTGAGCTAGTGTATCCATCTACATGTTTGAGATCCTTGTTAATTTAGTACATTTTTCTTCTAGTCTATTTGCAAGATTCCTTTTTTCATCTTCCATCATGACTTTGTCCTCAACTACTATTTTCTTTTGTTCAGTGATTTCACATAACATTATGGCCTGTGATTCATGTTCAATCTTGAGAGATCTTATCTCATTTGCTTGAGCTTTATTTTTCTCCATCAGTTCTGCTATTGTTGCATCAAATTCTTTAGTGTCCCCAATGGCAAACACTTGTGTGGTATCGATCTCCTTGTAGTGTATACCATTTTTAGCTATGGCTATCTCCTTTCTTCTTTTCAAAGATTTTCTTAATTCCACTCTAGCTTCCTCTACTTTTTGTAGAGCAAGATGCACATCTTTTCCTCCAAGCTGTTAGGCTCCTTTTTGAGAGAAACTTGCTCTGATACCAATTTTTGTAATATCTTATTGGAAAGAATGCTTGAGATGCTAAATCAGAAGTACTAGCCTTTGACCTATTTTTAAATCCTAAATAATATATATCTTTGAAATGGACATGCATGCATATAAACATTAAGCAATCATAAGAAACAAATATGCATCACCACATAAAACTTGAGATTTTGGTAACCCAGAAACCCTCTAGGAATAAGAAGGTAAAATTGGAGTGGGGATGATACCCACAAAATCATTGCAGTAATAATGTTTGACCACTTATGATGGTCTACCCTGTTAAAAGCATGCCCTATTAAAGGCTTTACACTGTATCAATAGTGACCTAGTTAAAGGATTTTCAAACACTTTACATGAAGTGTTACCCTGTCAAAGAATTTAATCACCTATTTAAAGGATCTATAAGATAGCTGCTAAGCTAACCTATCATCATAGGATTTCCTTTCTAATACAATGACTAAAGAGTATTAGGTATGATAAACCTGATAGGTTACAATCCTTGATTGCTAAATACAGGCACTTGATTTTCTTTCTTCTGACCTTGATCCTCTAAGATCTGATACTCGTTTGTGTCACCTACTTTATTCTTGATTAACTGGATATTTAACTGTTGATCTCTTCCTCTAAGTCTTTTTTACTCTTCACTCTGAACTCCACTTGTGATTTCATTTTCTCCTTCATCCATCTATATGATTAAATGAGATTTTGTCTTCCTTATAAAGACATTCAAAGACTTAGGGTTAGATGTGGATCTACGATCCATATTGAATCTCTAATTCCAGCTCATTCCTTTCACTTTTATCATTGGTTGCATGTAGATTGCATAGGAAATATAAATGATTTGATCTTATCACTTAAATCCTTCAAGATTCATCATATGTCATCCATGAAAATGGTTTACGTCTGAGTTTTTGAAGTTACAAACTCATATGCTGATTCTGAGTTACTCAGAACTTACTAATTCCTGATGCTCGACACCTTCTGTAACTCAACTCCTATATATGCTCGGCATCCTTTATGAATCAGCACCTGAATATTGCTCGACATCCTTTATGACCCAACACCTAAATATTTCTTAGCACTTGGATCATGCTTGACACCTGTAGTCACTTAGCATCTAAAGATTGCTCGACACCTAATAGCTTTCTTGACTCAACACAAGCTGTGGCTCAAAATGCATAGTGTACTCTGCTTTAATGTAGAAAGTGGTTAACCGTGTTGGCACTAAAGTGTCAAAACCATTTTTAGACTAACATATTTTAACATCAAGCTACTTCAAATGCAAATATTTAGTAGCCACATTACTTAAAACAATATGAATAGAAGTTATTTTAGAAATAGAAGAGGATATCTTATAAAATCACTTATTTTGTAAAGCCTTTTTACCTATAGGCAACTTGCATAAATCCTATGAATTATTTTTTGGCAAAGAGTTCATTTCCTCTTTTATTGTAGACTTTGACTCAGTCTTTATATCCACTGCATAGCTACATCACAACATTAAGATTCACGAACATTAGTAAGTAAAATAGAATACAAAGAAGGAGAAAATATTTTTGGAGGTATACTTATCCTTGTTGACTATCTAACATTCACTAGTGTGTGCGGTATCTATTTTTGCACACCAGGATGAATTTCTAGAACATCATCTAGCACTACATAATTATTTTCTTTTTTCTCATATTGCTACAACAGATCTTTCTGCAACACTTTCTCATTGAATATGACATCCCTATTTCTTAAAATTTTACATTTTTCAAAATCCCAAAGCCTATAACCAAATTTATTAATGCTATATTGAACAAGAGCACAGTTCTTTGACTTAGCTTTCAGCATGGTTCTTTTTTTGGAATCTATATGAAAAAATGTTTCACAACCAAAGGTTTTGAGAAAAGAATAACTCACCTTCTTACCAATCCATGCTTCCTCTATTATACCACAACCCAAAGGAGTAGAGAGACCTATATGAATAAAATATATAGAAATATTAATAGCTTGCATCCACATGTTTAAGGGCAACCCAAAATGCAACCTTATGCTTCTTATACATGGCATTATAGTCATGTTCATGCATTCAACCACTCCATTTTCCTGTGGAATCCTTGGAATAGTTTTCTATATACATATACAATTAGTAGATCAACAATCTTCAAATTCATGGCTACAACAATCACCATCATTATTATATTTGAGATATTTTAATTTCTTTCCAATCTGATTTTCAACCAAGCATTTCCATTTCTTAAAAGTTTGAAATACATTAGATTTGAAAATATATAAACACAAAGATATGCCAGTGGGGAAAAACTTTTTGGTAAAATAACCCCACCCCTTCAAAACCTACACAATGTATTATCCTCAACTCAAAGGTTACAACACACTTGTAGTGCAAGCTCTTTCAAGACACGAAAGACTTATCCAATAGCAACCAACAATGCACTACTCAAATACACTTTTATGTATAGCCCTAAAAGTGCTTATATAATGTGTTATTAATTTTTAGGGCATCTTCCAAAAATAGCTCTTATGTGTCATAAGAATCCATCATAACCATTTTAGTCATGATCTTACACACAATTAAATCTTCCAAAGATAGCTCTTACATGTCATAGGAATCCATCATAATTGTTTTAGTCATGATTTCCTTAAACATAATTAAATCTTCCAAAGATAGCTCTTACGCATCATAGGAATCTTTCATAACCATTTTAGTCATGATTTCCTTGCACACAATTCAAGTTGTTGACACATGCAAGTGGAGTTCATCATAGGAATCTTTCATAACCATTTCAGTCATGGTTTCCTTGCACACAATTCAAGTTACTGACACATGCAAGTGGAGTGACACATCAACATGCCAACTAGACATGTATAGCCACACCTAACTATATTATTTGAAAAAAAAAAATTTACAAAACAAGGAATAAGAATAGGAATTATCCAAGGTTGATCCACCTTATTCCTAACATTCTCCCACTTGTTGAACACCTTATAAGACAAATAGGAACATAACAACAAGTAATCACTATAGGTTGAAAGGCCCATTGACTCTAACACCATCTAAACTTTTCTGTACCGAATAGTTTTGTCAATCCATCTACAACATTCTTTGTAGTATCTACGTTCTCCAAATTTACCTTTCCATATTCTACCAAAGCTCTCACAAAGTGAAACTGCACATTAATGTGCTTTGCTCTAGCATGGAAAGTTGAATTCTTTGCAAAGAAAATAGCACTTTGACTATCGCAACAAATAGTAATCTATCCTACATCAACACCAATATTAGAACATAATATCCTAAGTCAAATGGCTTCCTTACAAGTATGAGTAGCAACCATGTACTTAGCTTTTGTAGTGAAAAAAGCAACCATAGGTCTCTACTTACTCATCCAACTAATGAAACCAACAAACATAGTGAACACATAAGCACTAGTGGATCTCCTATTGTCAATATCACCTACCCAATCTAAATCCACAAACTGACAAAAACAAACTAAATGAAAAGCTCCAAAAGAGTTACCATGATAACAAATGGAGTAATTTGATGTACCCCTAAAACATCTAAATACTCGATTAATTGTATCCTAATATACTTGTCCAATATTGGAGATGAACTGGATCAAAACTCTCACTACTTAGGCAATGTCTAGTCTAGTACAAACCATGGCATACATAAGACTACCAACTATTAGAGTAAATATTATTATTTATACTTTACTTAAGTTTACTTAGATAAATGCATTTAGTTATTTTGTTGTCATCTAGGAGTTGTTGACAACATAGGAGTTTGTTCCTACCTAGTCATACTTATCTTTTGACATACATGGAGGATAATCCACCTTTTGTGGATGTATGCTTAGTTGTCACACTTATCTCCTAGTTTCTTTCTAGCTCATTCTAGAAGCTTCCTATAGGCCTTTATAAATAGGCTCTTCTAGTGTATTTTCATATCATATCATATTGTACAACAATTTCATTTTTCATTGTTGCAATATAATTTATCTCACATAATTGAGATTCTCCAAGCCCTACCCTTTCTTCTTTGGTTTCTCTTCAATAGGTTATTTGCATGTAGGTGATCTTGGGAAGTTATGAAGTTGGCTTTCATCAACTTCTACATGGTATTAGAGCCTCCTTGTTAATTCTTAGTTTGAAGGATTTTTGAAGCTCTGATTTAGAAACACAAAACCTAGTTTGTTTGTGATTAATCTTCAATCAAGAGGAAGAGCATTTTTTTGCAATACTTTGGGCTCAAACAGATGTTTCCATTAAACTTAAAAGACATGTTACAATTAGAATCCATATAAAATTTTCCTTTTTTGGTGACTATAGCATATGGAAAAATGTTTTAGCCTCTTGGGAGACTATACGAATGCATTTATTGCTTCAAAAAAAAAAAAAAAGTAGCAACACTACTCTACCATTGCAACACCACCACTGCACAACTCCGACACCACCATCATTGGTCGTGCCATTGCAAAGCCCCTATAGAGCTATAGGATTTCAGTCACTGTTCTGTAGCTAATGCCATGCCATCAACCCACCACCTACCACTCCTGTGCCACCGGCAATGTTCACTCAACCACAACCTCCACCAGCAGCATTGCCGCTAGCCCTGCTCCCATGTAACATCATCTTTTTGAGAGCATTAGATCATATTCTTGACTTCGTATGTTAGCTTTCCACTTGCAAATGTTAGCATTATGTACCGTGATGTCACTTTTTGGTAGTCTTATGTCATCAGCCAATGCCCCCTTGCCGACATCACCTTCTAGCATGATGATGTCATAATCTAGTGGTTTATATAAATATTCTGGTGGCCAAATTTTTTTTGGCAACATCTAATTGATGGTCATATGGCCATTAATTTTTTTTCCATGTCTATTATTTTTCAATGAGCTTGTCTTTTGGAGTAGCAATTAGTTTTTTTGCCATAACTTGAGCATATAGAGGTATTTTTCCTAATCTAGAGTCTACAACCTCAAATCACCAAAACCTTCTTCAGTGCCTAGCATCACTAAACCCACATAAGATGCTAGTTGAATTCACCAAGCTCTTTCCAATGCTAACCTCTATCTTTCAAAGTGGACTTCACTTCTTGAAGATCTTTGCCTCTCCCTAGGGTTCACAACAAACTTGGGTCTCAATAAGGCTTTAGGGACACTATCCCTCAACTAGGCCAAATAGGAAAAATTAGAGAAAATGATTTTAAGGGTTCAAAAAAAACCATCTTTTGTTCTTCCTAGACCTGACCCACTAGGATTCATCCAATTCCAAGGTTCAAACACCACCAATAGACCAATTTCCCAAATCTAGGCCTAAAAGTCCTAGTAGGTCTATTTCTAGTATTTCATGGTTAACTCCCAAACCCTCCAAACAAAGTGGAAAAAAAAATACATTTTTAGGAACCCTTTTCTAGGCTCTTGAAGATCCCAAAGTTTTATCAGTTGATCCTACTCTGGCATACACAAACGCCAACTAGGTTCATAGCCTTTATATGCCTAATTAGGATGACTTTCCAAAGAAAGGGTTAAGAGATGGGGTCATAAAATCAACACAGCCAATTGGAACTCTTCTTCACCATGCCAAAAAATCATTCCACCCATCTCTTAGATAACAACAACAAGTTTGGGAGTTTTAGACAACTTTCTCTTCAAAACAGGGCTAAGCATATGTCAATGCTTAGCCCAGGGCCTACAAGTGAAAATAGTAGACCTACTTTTATACCCTTGAAACTCTTCCAAATGTAATAACATACCCCTAAATTTATTCCCACAAAAATCTATTGAGATCCCATCATTGGGTTGCAAGTTAGAGGGCCATGAATGCAAACTAGTCAACTTACAACCTTATCTAGGAAGCATCCAATAAAATAGCAATAAGTTGCACAAATGAATAGATGACAGCTTCAAACCAAATAAAAATGAAAGGTGATTTAGATACATATCCAACCATATCAATTTTCCACATATTCCAATCATTACACATCCATACAATAGCATAAAACAAGAAAAATGCCTGAAAAATCAAGTTTTATTGCTTGGAAACACATCAAATCGGTACAACCAACAACCCTTGAGGCCTGTATGGTCATCTCATAATTATATTCCCTCATCCAAATGATTATAAAAATATTTCAAATTTTGGTTATAATATTTATATGTTTTTGAAACTAAATTGCAAAGTTGGACAACTTTTGCAATTTTTGACGTTTGAGCTCTTAGACACTTAAAACTTAACCTAATGATTCTAAAGAACTTAGAATCAACCAAGAAACATGAAAATACCTTTTACCTTGAAAAATCACCTATTTTTCACTTGAATGTCACCCTTGGTTCAATTTGGCACTTAGGTTTATAATTGCACCTAAAGTCCAATTGACCTTACATCTTGGGTCTTATTGCATCATTTTTCAATATTGTTCTTAATTTACCACTAGTTTCTCTATCAGTTTGCCTTGGTGCCTTGCACCATACTCCTCAGGCCAAGAAAACTCAAGCCTCTTGAGTTGGGAAATCATGCATTTTGAGTCCCATCTTGATCAAATTAGTGTTAGTCAAGCAAGAGGCATCCTCCATAGGCTTATTCTTTCACTTGACAAGGTACTTATAATATGTCTTCCTCATGGTCTCCTTCAGCACTTTGGTGTCTAAAAGGTTTCCAACTTCTTGTGGTGGCTATTTGGGTAGTCCTATAGGTACCTCCACTTCATCCACTTGACTTGTATCATAGTCAACATTTCTCTTATAGGGATACAAATCACAAACATTAAAAATGTTAGAAAAACCAATGTTAGCAAGGAGTTCTAATTTATATGCATTTGTGCCATATTGTTGCAAAATTTTGAAGGGTCTCATCTTCCTCATCATAAGCATGATATATGTACCTTTAGGAAACCTTTCAGCCTTGAGATGGACCATGACCATATCTCCCTCTTTGAATTATAGGTCCCTTGTTGTTTTATCTACACTTTCCTTTTATCTTTCATTGGTCATTTCCAATCAATTTTCTACTTCTTGATGCAAATCCCTCATGACTACAGAAAAATCCTCTACATGTGCACTTCTCCTTGCAACTTGACTAACATCTCTCAACTCCAATACACCTCTGGGATGAGTTCCATAAACAATTTGGAAAGGGTTGAAACCAATGCTACTATGGACTAAATCATTATAGGAAAACTTTGCCTGTGCCAAAACCACATCCCAAGTAACACCATAGTCTTTGATAAGAAATCTTAATAGGTTATCCAATGACCTATTTATGACCTCTATTTGACCATCTTATTGTGGGTGGTATTTTGATGAATAAGCTAAATTTGTTTCTAACTTCCTCCAAAGGTTCTCCAAAAATGTCCTAAAAACTTAGGATCTCTATTAGACACTAAGTATAATGGAAAACCATGTAACCTTACTACTTCCTTGAAGAATATCCCTAAAATATGTGAAGCATCATTGCTTGTTTTGTAAGGAAGGAAATCTACCATTTTAGAGAACCTATCCAATACAACAAAAATAAGATCATACCCTTGTCTAGTCCTAGGTAGTCCAAGTACAAAATCCATGCTAATGGAATCCCATGGATTGTTTGGAATGGATAGTAGTGTGTATAAACCTACATTAGATGTTGTTCCCTTTTCTTTTTGGCATACCATGCACCTCTCCACAAACTTTCTAACTTCTAACTATATTCTTTTCCAACAATAAAACCTCTTGACTAGCTCCAAGGTCTTGTCTCAACCAAAATATCCTCCAAGGCCCCCACAATGCTTATCTATTATTATGTTCTCTCTTATGGACCCCTTTATGACACACAATTAGCTTCCCTTGAAGAGAAAACCTTCGTGCAGTATAAAATCTACAAAATTAGTATGGTAACCACCTATCATTTCCTTGCATACTTAAAATGCTTTAGAGAAATCCTCATCTCTTTTATACATATCCTTAAAAACATTTATTCCCATGCTTTCCAGCCTAGTCTCTTGAATGGTTAAACTCCTCCTACTAAGGGCATCTACTACTTTGTTAGCAACTCCCTTTCTGTGTTTGATAATGAAATTGTAGCCTTGGATGTACTCCACCCACTTGGCATGTCTATGGTTCAGTTTGTCCTATCTATTTAGAAAACTTAATGCATGGTTATCAATATAAAGTAAAAAATCTTAAGGCAACAAATAATGCCTCCACTTTCTTAAGGACTGAACCAATGCATACATTTCTAAATCATATGTTGAATATTTTGGTTTTTCCTCATTCAACTTTTCACTAAAGAAGACCACTAGTTTACCTTCTTGGCTTAGGACCCCTCCTATGGCTCTATTGCTTGCACCACATTTAATGCTAAGAACCTTATTAAAGTCAAGTAAAACAAGGATAGGTGCCTCTAAAACCGTCTTCTTCAAAAAATCAAAGGACTGATCTACTTCTCTATTCTAGGAAAACTTGCATTTTCTTCCACAGTTGATGGTATCAATTATAGGAGCACACACATTACTAAAACCCTTAGTAAATTTTCTATAAAAACTTTCTAAGTCATGAAAACTCTTTACCTCATAGCTTGCATTCTTGAGAGTAGGCTAGTTAATAATGGCTTCCACTTTTGTTGGATCCATCTCGAGATTGCTTTGGAAATGACAAAGCCTAGGAACACCAACTCTTCTTTCATGAAGTAACATTCATCCAAGTTGGTCCTCAACACCTTCTCCTTGGATTTCTTCAACACCATTTCCAAATGTGTGAGATGCTCCTCTCTAGAATGATTGAAAAATCAATATATCATCAAGATAAACAACAAAAAAATGGTTAATGAAAGGCTTTAGGACCTCAATCATGAGTCTCATGAATGCACTTGGGGCATTTGAAAGGCCAAAATACATCACCATCTGTTTGTAAAGTCCTTCATTAGTTTTAAAGGTTGTTTTCCATTCATCACCTTCCCTTATTTTTATTTGATGGTATCCACTTTTCAAATCAATCTTGGAATAGAATTTTGTCCCTCCTAGGTGGTCCATAAAGTCTTCCATCCTAGGCATTGAAAACCTATACCTGATGGTTATCTTGTTTATGGCTCTAGAATCTATACATAACCTCCATGTACCCTCCTTCTTAGGTGCCAACAAAGAAGGAATTGCACAAGGGCTGATGCTCCTTCTTATGAACCCTTTTGCAAGCAATTCTTCAACTTGCCTTGCTAATACATTATTTTTCTTTGGTGTCAACCTATAGGTAGGTTTGTTAGGAAATGTAGAACCTAGTATAAAGTATCAGTAGTACAATCTGAAATAACCTCCTTGTATTTTTCCAATAGCTACCTTACTTCCTTGGGTTCCACATTCCTTTCCTCTAATCTACCTTCCTCCTTTTTATCTTCAATTTTTGGCCTCACTACAATTGAAAAGAATGGTTTATTCTTCACCTTGAGGATCTTCAAAAATCCTTCTCTCTAACCATCATCACACTAGATGCATGTTGGTCTCCTTTCCATCCTCTAGTAATGGTCTCATAGTGTACTCCTTCCCATTTTTGGTGATGATATAGACATCACTCCTTCCATCATGCTTGGAATTTACATCATATTTCTATGGCCTTCGTAACAAAAAATTACAAGCATCCATCTCTACAATATCACAAAAAAAATTGTCGTTGTGCTCCCCAATTTGAAATTCAACATTAACTTGTTCATTAACTACAAATTTCTACTCCTTATTTAACCATGAAACTTTGTAAGGGTTAGGATGAGGTAACCTCTTCAATACAAGCTTTTCTACTATCTCTATTGATGCTATGTTATTAGTTGAATCGGAATCAAAAATTACCTTGCAAAGTTTACCTTTTACCTTGCACAATGTCATGAATAAAGTCTTTCTTTGGGGAGGTTCCTACTCTGTTATTGTCTTTAGTAGGGTCCTATTGAACATCAGAGATTCTCCTCTCTCTGGATCACCATTCCCTCTTGTCACTTGTTCACTTTGTGCAGCATCTTCTTGTGTCAAGTGAATTCTTCTTTTTCCATCTTGACTATTGCTGCCCACTTTCTCTAGACATATAGAAGACCTATGACCAGTCTAATTACAAGTAAAACATCTACTAGTAAACACCCCTAGAGTCCTCCCTCCAAATCTACCTCTTCCATTAGGCCTTATTCCTCTAAATCCCCCTCTAATATTTTCTTCTCCATCTAATTTGTCTTGACTAATATTAGGTTCACCTTTAGATTTATTAGATGAACCTCTGCCCCCAAATCTTCCTCCACTTCTATTATTTCATCCTTTCCCTCTACCATGGCAACCATTTTTCCTCTTGAATTTCTCCTCAATTTTGAGAGCCATTTGATAACATTGGTTGATAGTTTTAGGATTGATCAAAACTAGTTCATCCTTGATGGAATACTTGAGTCCATTCAAGTATCTTGTGAACTTTTATTTCTCATTCTTAAGAACTTGAGCCCTTAGAGTGAGTTTATGAAACTTCTCTATATATGCCCCCACATCAAAGTCCTTTTGCCTTAGAGTTTGCAACTTTTGGTGCATGAGGACCTCATAGTGCTTTGGTATGAATTGTTTCTTGACCTCTAATTTCATCCTTTTCAATGTCACTATGGGCTCCTCTTCCTTTATCCTCTCATTCTAAAGAAAATTCCACCAAGTAAGGGTAGATCCTTTCATTTTTGACTTGGCTACCTTTACCCTTTGGATTTTAGGCACATTATCACATTCAAAGTGATTGTCAAGTGCTTGAATCCAGTCCATGCATTCCTTTAGATTCAATTTACCACTGAACATAGGTAGGTCTGATCTTTCATCCTTCCTTCCTACCCTTTCTAGGGCCTCCAAAATGGCTCTTTGATCTTTAGGCATCCTATCTCTCTCCTACCTTGGTTCTCTTTCATCATTTCCTTCTTCTTCTCCTTCAGAGTCCTCTATGAATCCTCTAGCCATCTTGCCCTTCAACTTTTCCTATTTTATTTTCATGCTTCTATTCTCCTCCCTTACTGCTCTACTCTCTACCATTTGTTGCTTGACCAACTTGGCCAACTCCACATTAGCGATTCTAAGAGGTTCTCCCCCTCTCAATCCTTATTTTCAAAAATTTCTCTACCTCAATGGTTCTTAGTGTCTCTAATACCACTTGATGCAGAGTCTATAGCCTCAAATCACCAAAACCTTCTTGAGTGCCTAGCAGCACTCAACCCATGAAAGATGCCAAGCCAAGTCACCAGCCTCTTCCCAATGCTAACCTCTATCTTTCCAAGTGGAATCCACTTCTTCAAGGTCTTACCCTCTCGCTAGGGTTCACAAAAAACTTTGGTCTCAATAAGGCTTTAGGGACATTATCCTTCAACTAGGCCAAATAGGGAAAATTAGAGAAAATGCTTTTAAGGGTTCAAACAAAGACTTGTTTTGTCCTTCATTGACCTAACCCACTAGGATTCATGCACTTTTAAGGTTCAAACACCACTAATGGATAAATTTTCCAAATCTAGGCCTAAAAGTCCTAGTACGCCTATTTCTAGTTTTTCATGGTTAACTCCTAAACCCCACAAAAAAAGTGGCAAAAAAAAGACATTTTTGGACACCCTTTTCTAGGCTCTTGAAGATCCCAAAGTCTTATGGGTTGATCCTACTCCAACATACCCAAACCCCAACTAGGTTTGTAGTCCTAATAGTCCTAATTAGGGTGGCTTTAAAAAGAAAGGGTCAAGATATGGGGTTATAAAATCAACACGACCAATTTGAACTCTTCTTCACGATGCTAATAAATAATTCCACCCATCAATTGGGTCACAACAACAATTTTGGGAGTTTTAGACCACTTTCTCTTAAAAATAGTATACATTTTTTTTTCTCCCTTGAAACTTTGTCAAATGTAAGAACATACTCCTAACTTTCTTCCCAACAAAAATAATTGAGATATCACTATTGGGTTGCAAGTTAGAGGGCCATGAATGCAAACTAGTCAACTTACATCCTTATCTAGGCAGCCTCCAGTAAAACAAAAATAACTTGCACAAATGAATAGATGAAAGATTCAAAAAAAATGGAAATGAAATATGATTTAGATATCTATCAAAACATATATCACATTTCCACATGTTCCAATCAATACACATCTATACAACAACAAAAAATAGGAAAAATGACAAAAGAATCAAGTTTTATTGCTTCAAAACACTTCAAATTTGTACAACCAACACCCCCTAAGGCCTGTATGGTCATCTCATACTTATATGCCTTAATCCCAATGGTCATAAACACATTTCAAATGGTGGTTATAATTTTTATAGGTTTTTGCAACAAAATTGCAAAGTTGTTAGCATTTTTGCAATTTTGCTTGACAACTTTTGCAATTTTTTGCAATTTTTGATATTTGACCTCTTAAACACTTGAAACTTAACCTAATGATTCTATGGATATTTAGAATAAATTCAAAAACATGAAAATACCTTTAACCTATGAAAATCAGTTATTTTGCACTTTTTGACCCCCATGGTTCAATTTGGCACTTAGGTTTATAATGGCACCTAAAGTCCAATTGACCTTACATCTTGGCTCTTATTACATCATTTTTCAATATTGTTCCTAATTTACTAATAGGTTCTCTATAAATTTTCCTTGGTGCACTACACCATTTCCAATCTAAAAGAAGCTCTAGAAAGCTAGTTCAGAGATAGAGACAATGATGCTGGTTTTATTTCATTCTGAGTTCATTTGAGCTCCCATTTTTGTGTTGAAGTAGAGGCTTATGTGTCCTCCTTCTCTACATCCAAAATCTAGGTTCTTTTCTCAGTTATTGTGCTTTCTATAGTTGTTTTCTTTGGTATTTGAGTGATATCTTTATTAGTTGTGTGGGGGAATTTTATTTTCTGTAATTTACTTTAGAATAAAACCCTTCTACTTATGTCTTCTTCTCTTAATATCCAATTCTTGTATGATGTAGCTTATGCCACACAACTATCACACCTAGAAAGCAAGAATTACTAAGCTTATCATGTCAAGAGGTTTATGGTCATGTCTAAATGTGAACCAACCTATTGTACAACATCCTTTTGAACTTCTTTAGCATAAGAACAAAATGGATGAAGCCATGAGATTAATTGCAATGAACATCTTAGATAGTCTACTATTTCATTTGGATGGTTTGACAACTCCATAGCTATTTGGACCAAATTCTAGACTTTTTTTGGCATAGTGAATGATTTTTGGGCACTTCATCTTGATGTATAGCAACACTAGCTAGCTTCCCCACTATTGAAGACGTCTTGATGAAGTTCAAATCTCTACATACAATTTTGTAGGGATGTTGGAAAATCAAAATAGATGATGAGTGTATCTTTTTAATACTCTCAAAGTTGTGAGGATAGTATAAAATCTTCTCTTTCACTTTCTACTCCATTGTGGATGCCTTGTATGAAAAACATTAGATGCCCTCATTTGAGACATTTTGTGATTGGTTGACACAAGAAGAGGAAAAGATCCAATAGGTGGATGCCTTTGGCTCTTCCAAGCAAGCATTTGTTGCTCAATATTCTCAAGGGAAATCAAAGAAGAAAGCCAAATCAAAGAAAGATACACCAAGAACTGATCCTACACCTCCAATTAATCCTCCAAAGGGTAAAGATTATTTAAAGTCTATTGAGTCTACCTCCAAGACCAAGAAGAAAATAAGTGAGACGTGTAGTTTTTGTGGCAAGGATGGACATCCCATTTTAGGTATTGGAAGCATTTGGAGGCTTTAGAGGAAGCCATGAAGGAGCATCATATTTTAGGTCCACATTCTGCATCCCCACTATAGGGAAAGGTCATGCTCTTTCTGCTCAAGTTACGACTTCAAGGCCTACCTAGATTCTTGATTCTAGTCCATCTCACCATATGAAAAACACTCTGAAGTTGTCACTTTAGTTGTTCCTTGTGCTACCTCATAGATTGCTATTGGGAACTCATCACAACTTTTAGTTATGGGATTTGGTTCTGTTGAATTAGCTAGGGGCTCTCTTTAGAATGTTCTTTATGTCCCTGACATTTTGATGAACCTAATGTCCATCTATTGGATTTACCACTCTAGCTCTACTAAGATAGTTGATTTTTCACCACATGATGTTGTTATCTAGGACTTACATGATTCTGAGATGATTGTGGCTACTGGGAGTGTTGAATTTGCATCTTACCTCTACATATTTGATGGATTTGAGTCTTCTAATGCTACATGTTCATGTCTTTTTGTAAATACAAATTCAATAAGAATAATTTGGCATGAGCATTTTGGCCATGTCAATTACAAATATCTTCAATAGATGAGCATATAGGCACTTGTTCTTGGGATCCCTTAGATTTCTTGTACAATTGGTGTTTGTTAAGGTTGTGCACTTGGCAAGAAACATAGGGACTCTTTTCCACATGGATGAGCCACTAGTGCTTTGGTGCCTTTAGAGTTGATTTATAGTGACCTCATATCATTTCATACTCCTTTTTTGGGTGCCAGATATGTGCTTACATTCCTTGATGACTTCTCTAGATGTACGTGGGTGTACTTTTTGAAGTACATGTTTGATGTCTTTGATACATTTTGAGTCTTCAAGATATTTGTAGAGAAGTAGTCTAGTCTTTCTATTTGGTAGATATGCACAGACAATGGGGGGGAATACATGAACCAAGCTTTCAATGATTTTTTCTCTGAACATGGTCTTCAACATCAATTTTTAGTGCCCTACACCCCTCAACACAATGGTGTGGCCAAGAGAAAGAGCATAACACTTCGGGAGATGGCTAATTGTATGATTAAGTCTAGGTCCATGGATTCATGTTTTTGGGTAGAGGCAGTCAATTGTACCAATTGTATTCAAAATTAGATGCATCACAAGGTAGTTCAACATATCACTCCTGAGGAGGCTTGGTCTCATGTCAAGCCTAATGTATCATCATTCCAAGTTTTTGGGAGTGCAACATGGGAATTTGTACCTAATGCTGAGAGGAAAGTAATGGAATGAAAGAGTTGGCCACTAATTTTTGTTGTCTATTGCAAGGATATTAAGGCTTACAAGTTGTTTGATCTTGATTCTAGAGAGGTCCTATTTTGATGGGATGTCCAGTTTGATGAGAGCCCTCATGCAGCTCATACGTCACCTCCAATGCCTACTTCACTTCCCACTACCCCCTCCTCTCTTCCATTTTTTTGAGGATGATGATCTTGGTGATCCCCATTTACCTCTACCATAGGATCCTCCCTAGATACCTAAATGGGTTTGAGCTCTAGTTGAGGCTATAGGATCTTTAGTTGGTGACCCTTTCACTTCCTGTCACATACTACCATTTGAATCCTATAGTGTACATTCGACATCTTGGAGATGAGATTTTGATTCTTGTCCTATATGTTGATTATCTTATCCTTATGAGTAGCTCATCCTCTATTCTTTAGGATGTTAAGTGTACATTGATGGACTAGTTTGAGATGACTAATCTTGGTTTGCTACACTATTTTCTTGGTCTCTAGATTGTTTAGTCCTCTACTGAGATTTTTGTTTATCAATAGAAATATTCTCTTGACATGCTTGATTGCAAGCCTACTCCAATACCTTTTTAGTTGTGTGTCACCTTGTCTACCTCCTACTCTTTTCCTTTAGTGGATTCTACTTTTTATCGATAGTTGGTTGGCACCTTGTTGTACCTAACAAGCACTCATCTTGATCTTTCCTTTGTAGTTTTCCTTGTCTCTCAATTTTCCCAAGACTCTCATGAGAGTCACTAGCAAGCTGGTAGGCATATTTTGAGATACATTCAGGGCACATTCATGTATGGCATTCATTAGACCATAGGGACTCCTCATGTTATTGGCTACACTAACTTAGATTGGGCCAATGATATCGATGATTGGAAGTCTACTTCTAGCTTTTTATGTTGTCTTGGCTCTAGTCTTATCACATGGCCGTGCAAGAAGTAGCACGCTTGTACACTTTCATCTACAAAGGTTGAGTGTCAGGCTTTAGTACTTTCTAGTCAAGAGGTTTTATGGCTTTGGTAGTTGATGACTGAGTTTGGCTTTCCTCCAGACTATCCCACTAATTTTTGGTGTGATAATCAAAGTGCCATTCACATTTCTCACAACTCGATGGAGCATTAGTGTAACAAGAACATTGAGTTGCATATGCATTCCATCTGTTAGCTGATTCAAGATGGTATTATCTCATTGGAGTACATTCCCACTAACATGTAGGATATTGAAATCTTCACTAAACCTTTTGCATTTCCATGCTATCCTAAATTGTGATCTATGCTTGGGGTTATGGAAGTTTTCCTTGGGGGGTCTTGTTGAGGTCTTCCTTCATGTTTTTTTAGCATGTTAGTACTTACCTCTTTTTGGGGGAGGGTTTTTCCAATGAGGTTTTCCCTCTTTCCCCATTTTTAGAGGTTAATTTTCTTTGCATTTGTACATGGATACCTAACATGGTCTAGTTTATGGGACTCATTTTGCACTTCATCTTAGCTTTTGTAAGCTTAAGTGCATTTCCCTAAGTTGCAATTAAGGGGGGGTGTTAGAGTAAATAATTACTATTTACACTTTACTTAAGTTTACTTAGATAAATACATTTAGTTATTTAGTTGTCATCTAGGAGTTGTTGACAATGTAGGAGTTTGTTCCTACCTATTCATACTTATCTTCTCACCTACATGGAGGGTAATCCACCTTTTGTGGACATATGCTTAGTTGTCATAGTTATCTCCTACCACTTTCTATCTCATTCTAGAAGCTTCCTAAAGGCCTTTATAAATAGGCTCTACTAGTGTATTTACATATCATATCATATTGTAAAGAAATTTCATTTTTCATTGTTGCAATATAATTTCTCTCGTG
Organism: Cupressus sempervirens; assembly: GCA_028749045.1. Taxonomy (NCBI): domain Eukaryota; kingdom Viridiplantae; phylum Streptophyta; class Pinopsida; order Cupressales; family Cupressaceae; genus Cupressus; species Cupressus sempervirens. Next base: position 206,210,285 of record CM053787.1, read on the forward strand.
TAATTGATATTCTCCAAGCCCTACCTTTCCATCTTTGATTTCTCTTTAGTAGGTTATTTACATGTGCATGATCTTGGTGAGCTATGAAGTTGGCTTTCATCAACTTCCACACCAACTACACTAGCATAAGGTATTCTACTCATCTCCTCCACCTTTCTAGGAGATTTTGGACAATCATCTATAGATAACTTTGTTCCCATAGAAATAGGAACATGTAATGGTCTACAATCTACCATTCTAAACCTTTCTAGCACACACTTCACATACTTACTCTAACTCAACCAAAGTTTCCTATTAGATCTGTCTCTATTGATTTCCATACCCAAGATGTACCTTTCTGTCCCAAGATATTTCATCTCAAACTATACTAATAACTAAGATTTAAAATTAGAAAGAATACCCTTACCCTTCTCAAATAGCAACATATCATCAACATATAATGCAAAATAAACGCAAATATCTAATTTGATCTTACAAATCCAATTTACAACACAACGACATCAAACTTAAGGTACCACATCCTAGGAGATTGTTTCAAATCATACAAAGACTACTTTAATCTACAAACCAAAGATTCTTTACTTTAACAATGTATTGCTTTGGCTGTGACATATAAATCTCTTTCTCCAAATTGCCATGAAGGAAAGTTGTTTTCACATCTATCTATTCTATCTCTAAATCACATGATGTAGCAAGAGATAACAAAAATATAATGGATGTCAAATTTGCAACAAGAGAGAATATTTTACCATAATCTATTCCCTCTACCTATGAATACCCCTTCGCAACTAATCTAGCTTCGTACCTTTCAACACTGTCATCTGCATAGAATTTCTTCTTGAACACCCATTTACCACCAGTAGGTTTTCATCCTTTAGCAAAGGTAAAAGTTCCCAAGTTTTTTTTTAATCTAATGAATCCATCTCATCATCCATGGCCTTGATCTAGGAACCTACATCTTCCATATCCAAAGCCTCTTTCATAGATCTAGGCTCATCAGTGTTAGTAATTTAAGAAAAAACACAAATAGAATCTAACATAGAATAACAAAACTTTTCTGGCTTCTTTCATACTCTTCTGGATCTCCTCAAGGGATGAGGTTGAGGTTTTTCTTCCTCTTCTTCTAAACTGTCAAAGCTACTAGAGGTCTCCTCTTCACTAGACCCAACATGGTCTTTTTGTTTAGTCTTCTTAGGGGTAGGAGATGACTAAACAATATCTTCCTTTTTCTCTTTTTCATCTGGTTGTAGCACAATCGAAGAAGATATTATCTCTCTAAAAATAATAATTCTACTATACAACAACTTACTAGTCATAGGGTCCCAAAGCTTGTATCCTTTTATACCAACACTATATCTGATGAAAATACATTTGACAGCTTTGGTTTCCAACTTAGATCTTTTCTCCTTTGGAACATGTGCATAAGCTTTACAACCAAAAACTTAAAGATGTCTAATTGAAGGCTTCATACTAGACTAGACCTCCATGGGTATCTTATGAACAAGAGCTGATGTAGGAGATCTATTAACTAGAAAGCAAGCAATGGCAATAGCTTTAACCCAAAACCATTATTCAAGACCACCTCCACTAAGCATACTCCATTAGTATCTATTTTGTTCTTTATGCAAATCCATTTTTCTATGGGGTATAAGGAGTTGTCTTATGTCTCTCAATACCTTGTTCTTTATAGAACTATTCAAACTTTGCTATGAAAAACTTGCCACCATTGTCAGTTCTCACACATTTAATCTTCTTACTAGTCTAATTCTCTATGATGGATTTAAATTATTTGAATCAAATAAAGACTTGTGTCTTACTTTTTAGGAAATAAATCCATGTCCTTCTACTATAATCATCCATGAAATATACAAAAAAAGAGACTTGGACATTGAAGGAACTTTTACAGGACCAAATACATGGAAATGAATAAGATCCAAAACATTAGAAGATTTGTGAGAACTAGAGTAAAATTGAACATGATTTTGTTTATCATAGACACAATGTTTGCAAAAGTCAAACTATAAATTACAATCATTTAACCCCTCAATGATGTTCTTTTTCTTTAGGGTTTTGAGACCCTTCTCACTAATGTGACCAAAGCTCATATGCCACAACATTTTCCTTTCTACAAGAAGCTTTTCTTTGAATGTGTTTGCATCCTTAAGTACACATGCAACACTACCATTAGAATCAATAACCATAATTTTCTTTACTGCTTTTTTAGATGGTGAGGATGAAGTGATAGCTACTATCTAATGTGAAACATAATAACTATTGTAGTAAGAAATGCATACATCAAGCTGAAATAGAATACCTCTCCTAGTACACATAGCAAGCACCATAGCTCCTCTCATCATCTTGAATCCATCTTTAGAAAAAACAACTTGCACACCTACATCATTCAACATACTTATAGATAATAGCTTTCACGCAAACCAGGGATGTTCATTACCCCATTGATCTCGTTTACTCATCCATCAATGATTTTGATTGTGACCTATCATCATCCAACTATCTTTAGGTGAGAATCATCACCCAAGTACACCTTTCCACCATAAAGAACTTCATACTTTGAGAACCAACTTTAATGAGAGGTCATGTGGAAAGAAGCACTAGAGTCTATCAATCACACATCATCAGATGCATGCACTACCAAGGCTACAATGAAAGCATCACCATCTTCTTGATATTTTTATGAACCTAAATTTGAGGCCTTCTTCTTCTTTGGCTCTTTACAATCTTTATGGTAGTGCCCAGTTTTATCATAGTTGCAACATTTTTCCTTGGACTTTCTAGGAGTCTTTGATTATCCATGGGATTTGGATCTACCCTTTCTAGACTTATTCTCATTTTTCTTCCTTCTATCGTTGGATCTCCCATGAACAACAAGAGCTTCCTTAGTTGAATATGATGACTTTTTTCTCATTTCCTTAGATAATAATTAAGACACCACATCATCCATTTTGAAAGTGACTAAAGCACTTACAAGAGCCATCGCAAGATGATCCCATGAATCTTATAAGGAACATAATAGGGTCATACATAGATCCCTATCCTCTATCTTGACACTAGGTGATCTCAACTATGCATTCAGTAAATTAAAAGAATTTAGATAATCTATAAAAAAATCCTCCTTCCTCCATTCTTAGAGAATACAACTTCTTTCTCAGGAAAAAAAAATCACTAGAGGTTTGACTTGATACATAGATTCAAGCTATCTCCAAAAACTAGTTGTAGTCTTCCCATCAAGAACATTTAGGATAACTAAATCAGCTAGATAGAGTCTAATGAGACCCATCACTTTCCAATCCTTGAGATTGTAATTTACTTGAGATATTGTTGTGGGTCTTACATCAAGTGAAATTGCCTCTCATAGATCATGATCTTCAAGCAAGTCTTCCATCTTGAGTTTCCACAACTCAAAATTACTGCCATAAAATTTCTCCAACTCTAATTTTCTATATGTTGAACTAGCCATGTCAATCTAAAAATAATATTATGACTGATCTGCACAAAAATCCCACTCAACTTGAGATTAGCTCAAAAAACCCTACCCAATAACTAGGATCAAAAGTTGATCAAGCTCTAATACCACTTGTAAGGAAACTCAGGTGTGAAAACAACTTCCTACATTGATCACTTAAGGAAAGTATTGTGAAAATTCCTATTAAATCCTTACAACTTCATATTTGATATTATGTAAACAATAATATTGCAGTCAACCATGAATACAAAAAAAAGATAGAGAAAGAAAATACATAAACACAAAGATATTCTAGTGAGGAAAAACTCTTTGGTAAAACAACTGCACCCCTCCAAAACTTGCACAATGTATTATCTTCAACTTAAATGTTACAACACACTTGCAGTCAGAGCACTTTAGAAATATGGAAGACTTATCTAGTAGCAACTAATAATACACTACTCACTCACATTTTTATCTATAGGCCTAAAATTTCTTATATAATGAACTTTACATTTTTAGGGCATCTTCCAAAAATAGCTCTTACACATCATAGGAATTTGTCATAATCATATCATTCATGATCTTCTTATGGACAATTAAATCTTCCAAAGATAGCTCTTAGACATCATAGGAATCTATCATAACCATTTTAGTCATGATTTCCTTACACACAATTAAATCTTCCAAAGATAGCTCTTACATGTCATAGGAATCTATCATAACTATTTCAGTCATGATTTGTTTACACACAATTCAAGATACCGACACATGCAAGTGGAATGACACATCAACATGCCAAATAGACATGTACACTCACACTTAACTATATTATTTGCAAAAAATACATTTACAAAATAAATAACAAGAAAAGGAATTATCCAAGGTTGAGACACCTTATTCCTAACAAAGAAAGGGGATCAAGATCCAAAATCTATTAAAGACACTCTTATTGATACCTCTAATCTAGTTATTGTTCAAATCATGGAAATCTAAACATTGGAGAGCAAGGAGTGAATCAACATATAACTATATCAATAACTTAAATACCTATAGTTACTATTGACTTTAATGCACAATTATAAAAAATGTATTAAAAGACATTAATAATAGTTATCAAGGAATAGAGTGGATTGATAACTAAAGAGAAAAAAGATGAAGATCCTAGTAAGGTAGATCACACAATAGAAGGTCATATTGATTCACAAAAAGACAAAGTAGTTATAAATACTATAGGTGAAATAGGAAAAATAGTCTTAGGGTATCTTGCTAAGGGAATAAAGTAAAAAGAGTCACCAAGTATAAGCCCAAAGGAATAGGGTCAAGAGGTGAAGGAAAAAATCGTAGAACAAGGACCAAGAGTAGGACTTCCTACATAATCTAAACCTTTGAATATTGCCACACCTAGAAAACATATTATTACAATTTAGAAGGAGTCATCTTCCATAATTATTTATGCTAGTAAAGCACAAGAGATACAAAGAATGAGTGTAGATGTTCATCATAGTCACTATAGATAACACAATTGAGTAGAAACACCCCTCAAAAGAAAATTTTGAAGAAGAAGGAAAGTTCACCTAGCAAGCTTGTAGCATTCAATAAAGTCATAGTGATTAGCATGTTTGATACTAATGACTTGACATATGAGCAGATGAAAATATTATGATAGCTTTTGGCCAAGAAAACTAAACAAGAAGAATTGAGAAGGGAACAACAACAAAAATGGATACTTCAAGAAATAAAGGATATCTTTGTTGATGCAAATGATATCAAAGATGTTGAAAAGAAAGTTTCTATTATGGACCAATTAGTGCATATTGCAAAAAAGATAAATAATGATGGCATAGATGAAAATCAGATGTTATTACAATGGTCTTGGAAGAAATTTTTAGAGAAAGTGTCAACAAAAATTTCTATAAGGAAAGTTGAACTTAAAAACCTTGTAAATAATGTGGAAGTAGTGGTAGAAAATATCCAAACTTTGTATAAAATTTTATGTGACATACTGAATTTTGCTCAAGATATTTAGGATTAAATTGAGAAGTTATAGTTAGATCTAAAGTATATAGGACATTCTTTGAACATGGACGCAAGTTCAAGTTACACTCATTATAATAAATTTCTTTATGCTCAAGGGATATTATCTTTATTAAGAGCCATAGATGAAAAAATGAGAGCTAAATCGATTTCCATTCAATCAATGTTGATACCTCATTTGGAGGTGATGTAGAGAGAGTTGTCCCTTATAAAGGAGATAGAACAAAAATTTCACATCTCTCTACTATAGAAAGTCTAGTTGACCTAAATGCTCAGCTAGAAATAAAGATTTCAATTTTGGAATATTTCAAATTGAGTAGGGACAAAACATTTAAAATTGTTATAGAGATTCACACACTATTTTTGAACAAGTATGGTCATGGTTTGACCCTTACACCTTAGTAGCCATGAGTGACAAAAACAAGGGGGAATATATACTAATTGACAATGTCATCAAGGGGGAAATGTATATAGATCGATATCAAAGGTATGATTGTTTGGAAAAAATTAATGGATACTCATTTTGAAGTCAATGTATGTTAGACGTCATGTAAATGTGTTGTGTATAGTGAGTTCTTTTATAAATACAGAATCATGGTCTAAGAGGGAGTGCTAATTTTAGTTTTGAATGTAATGTTGAATCATGACAAAGTATTCTTTCTACTAATGTCAAAGGGGGATATTGTTAATCCCTACAATTTATTTTCTATTAGTGTAACACACTTGATTATTCCTATGGAAGAGTAAGTTGGTCATCATTACGACAGATCCATCCTACTAAGGCCAAGATATTTATGTTAGCCTTGTTTTTATTTTAGTTTGACCTAAGAAATTGTTATTATCAAGCAAGTCTACGTTGACAATTGGCTAATAGTGATATGTAATTGTTGTCATTTATGACAACATATGATGTATGTGATCACATGAAACCTCAAAAATAAAGATACTTAGTGTTTAGTAATCAAAAAATTGTCTAAGTATAGAATTTGGTTTACACTAGTGTATTGTTTTGTTTATAACTTGTTGCTAATGTAATATTATGACTAGGAAAGTTAGCTGGAGATAGTATACATGTTGGTGATGATGCATATAACCTTAGAAGTTAGTACAAACTATATGGAACAAATATAATCATGTTTGAAGTGAAATATGATAGTGGAATTAAAGGAAATCATTATTTTGTTTATTAAATAATTACGTGTACAATTAGGGTCGACATTGTAGATGTTTACTCTAAGTTGGAAAAGTGAATTGTGGTCTTAACCAACATAGCAGAAATTTCTATAAAGCACAATATTTATGCAAAGGACATCTTTTAATGAAAAAGAGAGTGATTATGATTGCAAGTACTATCTTGTAATTATGATTATATGTGAACTTTTGTGAAAGCAATACATGTAAAGTTTTATATGATCTATTTTGTAATCTAAGATCAAGTTGAAGATCAGTGATCAGTCAATTAAGTAGATACAATATCTATATTCTAGAAGTCTAGTTACTTGTTTGGGAAGTGAGCTCTTCTTGTAATTGGAAGTGCATGTTTAGGCACTATGCTTGTCTTGTATTTACTATAGTACAACTCATAAAAGGGTTGGAACCTCCTCATAGGGAGTCAAAATCTGCTAATAGGAACTCCTTATACTGAGTTTTCTCATTGACTCTTAACATGATTCATCCTCTAACAAGGAACTTGTATATTAGTAAATTATCTAGTGGGTATCATCCTAACCAAGGTTTTCCCTTTACCAAGGTTTCCCTAGTTAACAACATATGGTATTATTATTTATGTTTGTGCATTGTTACTATTACTGTTCAACATTACTTTATTGTTTTTTTATGCATGGTTTAATGTAAGAAATAATATCTAGTTGGGGTTAAAATTTGTAGATTAATGATTTACCCGCTCTCTCAATAATCCCTATTTCTAACAATTGGTATCAAAGTCTAGTGACTTTGAAGAGGCTTAACAACTTGAGTAAGATCTGTATGGATATGGAATAATTGATGAAGAACCTCAAAGAAGGTCTGGAACAAATTGATCTCCTTGCTAAAGAAAGAGATAAGTTGAATGATAGATATGAAGACTCCAAACTATACATTGGTCAATTGTGGGAAAAGATTGGATATCTCAAATTCAAGCCTAATTTTATTGAATATGAAATTGATGATGATGATTATTCAAAGTTGAAGATAGTACAAAATCTTAAGGCATGAGTTGAAGATTAAAAATCTAAAATTGACTTTGAAAAATGATCGTAGCAATGCTGACTTTGATTTCAAGACTAAAAATCAAGATCTGAGAACAAGGTTGGCAAAGAAAACATCTAAGTTTGAAATATTGAAAGAAGATCATGAAGAAATACATAAGTACAATACTATTGTGAAAGGTTAATTAACTCAGTGCAAGAAGCAGCTTGAGAAGCTTTATTCTAGAAGAGAAAAGCTTGATGATTCAATGTGAATACATAGACCTACTTATGATGAGACTAGTCTTGGGTATCTAATTAACATGTCTATGAAGAAACTTCAAATTATAGTAGATCTGAAAGAAAAAGATAAATCTAATGATAATATTGAATCTAGTCAATCTTCTGATAAATTCAAAGAAGTTAGAAAAAGGATGTTAAAGTTTTGGATGAACCAAAGAAAGTGAAATCTCCTAGGGAAACTAGGTATGGATTTAGAAATAAGTGATTTTTATGTAATGAAATAGGTCATATGAAAAGAGATTGTACAAATAAGTCATCTAATCATGTTAAGGACTTTTATTGTCATAACTATCATGGTATGGGTCATAATGCAATTGATTGTAGGAAACCTAAGTATGATAATGATAGATGGAATAATAGAATGTATATAAATACTAACGTTGTAGATAGAAGAAGCTCTAATGAAAGGACATTGAGAGAAAGAAGATCTTATGAAGATAGAAGATAGATTATGTGTTATAAGTGTAACAACTTAGGACATATTTGCTGAAATTATCATGCACCTGATGATCAATATAACCCTAGAAGTAGAGAACCTATATGTCAATTATGGAACAACTTCAAACATGCAACAAAGTACTACAAAATGGATAGGAACTTTGGGGATAGAAGGAACATTGGAAGAAAAGAAAAGAAAGGAAGAGGATGAAAAGAGAAGAATTGAAGAAGAAGAAATGAGGAAGAAAATAGAAGAAGATGAGAAGAAGAGATTGGAAGAGAAGAGTGAAAAGGAAAGAGAGGAAAGAAAAAAGAAAGAGGAAGAAGAGAGAAGAATGCAAGAGGTAGCTAAGAAACAAAGGGAGGATGATGCTAAGCCATTTAGTTCATCTACTCCACTTTCTCTTGCTAGTTTAGCTATTGATGATGATGATCAAACAAATTTGATCTCATCCATATCCAAAATTTTATAGAAGTTTAGAACAATAAAAAGCTTACAAAAAACTTTAATGGAGTTTACTACTAAAGTGCACAATACTTTGATAGTACAACATAGTAAATTAGATCCTAAATAAATGGCACAAGTAGTATTGAAATCATTTAATGAAGAGTTTACCAATTTGTTAAATGTTGCAAAAGCTAAGGCACATATTTCCCAAGATCCTAACTTGTTTAGCACCATCTATCAGAACATTAAGAGTGATTTGGTTAATCTTGATACTTGTATCAAGAAACTTCAAAAATGTCAATAGGATGGGAAAAATTTGTATATCAAGTGTACCTTATCACACAAGTTGACTAGGGACATCAACAATTAGATAGAAGGAAAGATGAGTGAGGTAGAGTATTTATCTAGCCATATCCAACATCCATGTTTAAAAGTAGATTATTTTTATGGACAAGTGGCCAATATACACAATAATATTAGGAAAATAGAACTTTAGAGAGAACAAATTTTGAAGAGGATATCAGATTTAAGAGAATATATTGCTTTGAAATTATCTTTTTTTAAGAAATATTTGGGTGAATGTGTCAAGGCCAAGGACACATATTCTAACATTTTGTATTTAGATCTTAATGCAGTTGATATTGCATCATATACTTTATGTGAAATTCCCACCTCAGTTGAATTCACCAAGGAAACATGGACTAAGGGTGTGGATAATCTGAAGGAAAACTTTGATGGTTGCATGAAGATCATATCAGCATAAGGACGGACAACATTTTTGGAAAATTTTATGGAAAAATTTCTAACATATTTGGCCTTTGTCATTGATGTCAAAGGGGAGTAGTTGCAAAAAATTTTGAAGTATATTGTAAGTGGGAGCTTATGCAAAGTTAAACAAATTGCAATAGATGCAATGTAAGGTGTTATTTATTTTTGTTGTGTTAAGTTTTTGTTACTTAGTTAATTTTCCCTATTTTGTTGCCACCAATGTCATAAGGGGAGATTGTTGACAACTAGCTAATAGTGATATGTAATTGTTGTAATTTATGAAAACACATGATGTACATGATCATTGGAAACCTCAAAAATAAAGATACTTAGTGTTTGGTAATCAAAAAATTGTCGAAGTATAAAATTTGATTTACAGTAGACCATTGTTTTGTTTATAACTTGGAACATCATATTGTGACTAGAAAAGTTAGATGGACATAGTATACATGGTTTTGATGATATGTATAACCTTAAAAATTAGTATAGACTATATGAAATAGAGATAATCATGTTTGAAGTGAAATAAGATAACACAATTGAAGAAAAGGATTATTTTGTTTACAAAATAATTACTTGTCCAATAAGTGCCAACATCCTAGATGTTTACTCTAAGTCAAAAAAGTGGATTGTGCTCTTAGCTGACCAATTTTTTTTGTAAAGGCATGGTATTTACGCAAAGGACATCTTACGAAGAGAAAGAGAGCAATTGTGATTGCAAGTGTTATCTTGTAATTGTGATTATATGCAAACTTTTTTTTAAATGATATATGCAAAGGTTTATATAAGTTGTTTTGTGATCTGAGATCAAGCTAAAGATCAGTATCCGTCAAGGAAGAAAATATAATATTTATATTCTAGAAGTTTGATTACTTTTTTGGGTAGTGAGCTCTTCTTGTAATTGGAAGTGCATGTTTGGACAATGGGCTCATCTTACATTTACTATACTACAACTCCTAATAGGGTTGGAATCTACTAATAGGGATTCAAAGTGTCCTAATAGGGAATCCTTATACTAAATTTTCTCATTAACTCCTAACATAGTCCATCCTTTAAAAAGGAATTTATATATCAATATATTATCTAGGGGGTATCATCCCCACCAGGGTTTTCCCTTGGCTAGGATTTTCCTAGTTAACAAAATATGGTGTTATGAGTTATCTTTGTGCATTTTTACTATTAATATTCAACATTACTTTATTGCTTTGATATAAATGGTTTAAAGTAAGAAATAATATCCAGTTGGCAACTAAAGTTTGTATAATATTGATTCACTCCCCTCCTCTTAGTAATCACTATTTCTAATAGTATATGATCATTGAATATTCCTATACATGTTGAGTGAGATAGAACCCAATATGCACTAAGCTATATAGAGTCAGTTCATGCTAATTCATATAGTGAGTGTCATATTCAAAAACCAAAGGAGAACATAGAGATTAGTCATGATTGAGCTTCAAAGTATTCATGTGTAATCAAGGAGATGATTACAAGTTTTGTTATGGATCATTAATACCTATGGAAGGTAATCAAAAAATCATAAAAATGGAAGGTTTAAGAAGAAAATGGATAAGTTTGGATCATTGATCTTGATCTAGAACCTTCTATTGTTGATTATAAAAGGAGGATCCAAACCTTATTTTTTAGTATGGTGTATGTGTTTCTGTGTTTGGATATTTGCAGAACAATTATGAAAGACAATTGAGCAAAAAGACTTATTATTATTGATTTAGAACTTATTTCACAACTTCATTATCACTTATGTCTTCGTAGAAGTACACAAAAGTTTTATAGTCTTTAGGCTCCTTGTAAGGTTTAGCTTCATGTACCTTTATATGTTCATCATAAACTTCAGGCTTAAGTAGATAAATAATACATCATATCATCCATGTCTTACTTGGTCTTAGTTCTCCTTTTATACATCGAATAACTCAATCTTTCACAACTAATCTTGTTATCATATGTTTACAAATCCTCTTCATCAATTAAGAAAACAATAGTACCTAGACCAAAAAGTAGTTGTCTTAGGAGCAAGTAGGAGGTTTGACATCATTGAGAAAATAATGATTGTTCTAGATTCCACACATCAAACAATCTCTTTACATATTTTCTACCTTTAACATTTAGGTCAAGTAAAGACAATTAGAATTAGAGATTCCTTGTACAATAGTACTTAAATGAAGTAGAGATTAATATTATAGGATTGATGTATCGAGATTGGTTTAGAATGCCAATGTGCCAATTTTGGGGTATTACTATTAGGATTAACCTTAGACAAAAATAATAGTTACATAAAAATATAACCAATACTAGAAAATAGTAGATCCCATAAAAGAGAACACAAAACACAAAGATTTAATATGGTTCACCCAATCACTGGGCTGCATCCACCAACAACAAGTCCAATATTACTATTATCAAGTGATTATAATTTGCAATCCCTTACAACTCAATGCCACCATAAGAAGCTAAAATATCACCATTATATTATGAAATCCTTATCCCTAAGCCTTTTTATACAAGCTTTTTCTATTTACAAAATTAGGGCTAGAATAATAGAAAAGTAATAGCTGAGACCTTTTACAATATAAAAGAATTTTTGGCTTCAAGGGCACCACCCCTAAAAAATACCATAAGAGCATTGCCCCTCAACCCTACCCTATATTGCAATAGGGAGTTCACTTGGGGTGCTACCATGGGACCCTGCAAGGGCACTAACCCTTGACCCCATCTTGTGAGCACTACCCACAAACCCTTGTAAAAATAATATGGGGAGAAAACAAAGTTGAATAAACCTTTGAGTCTAATTAGGCTCTATATCACTAATCTCCCACTTGGAGACTATTGGTATAATTAAATATTCACTTATTATACTTACTTAAGCTTACTTAGGATAATGTATTGTATAGTATTTTATTATTGAGACTTTAATGAGTTTGCACCTCAATTGAACACACGGTGTAGCAGAATTCCACTCTAGGTGGGCATAGTTGTTGTCTCATTCCACCTTTAGTGTACTAATCACATTATCATCCTCATCATTGCACATACTACATTGCATAATGGATGATCCACCATTGGTGGATATGTGATTCTAACTTGTGTTGGTGATAGCTTATTTTCTCCTTATCATTGTCTCTTATCACCTCTCCTATATAAGGTGGCCTATTATGTACATTTTAAATAAATCCATTGGATGTCATTCAAGTCCATTATCAAAAATAGCATTCTTGCATCTTCATGCAATTATCATTCCATTCTCTTGTGGAAATTATCTTGGTCTTTCATTTGATCTTAGGGGTGTTGTAGAGTCACCCAAAGCTCTAACATGGTACTAGAGCTCTCATGGTGTGAAGACCTCTTCTCAACAAATGCAATCTTGGCATGACTTATTCTTGGTGCAACATTGGCAATTTGGACATCACAATTTAGAGGAGAGTTCGAGAGTGATATTTTCTGACCTTATATTGTAGGAAAAAATTGGAGCTTGCTAGTGTAGATAAGAGGTTGGTATCATATAGAGGAGGTAAAAAAACCCATAATTTGAATTTTGTTTCATCCAAATTGGAAATTTGAGGCCAAATCTATAGCCATTTGATTTTTGAAGGTGTGGTGGTGACAATTCAAAAGAATAAATTTCATAAGTAATTTTGAAACAATGATATCTCTAGGATATGGACCCCTTTTTTTGAGCAAGTTTTTTTTTGTTTTGGAGTATAATTTCGAAACCTACATAGTAGTACAAGTGATTTTGGATCTCTATCTCTAAATTTTTTTGAAAATTGAAAATCTCATTTTTTGCAACTTTCAAGGCTCTATTTGGGCACATCCAAGAATATTTTGGGTGCATTTTTTTTTTAAAGTACATGATTTTTTTCTCTAATTTACAAATCTAGAATTAGATTTTAGTGATTTGGAGTGGACATAAAACTTTCAAAAATAGGTGTTTTTTGGCTATATTTGCACTTGGTGAATTCTTGGATTTCAATTTTCTTAATTGAATCAATAAAATGAAGGAGTTATTAGTTGATTTTAATCACTTTGGGTCCATTATACAATTTTCAAAACTTCCATTGCTCACTCAATATAACTATCATGAATAGAAACAAGCAGTTTCTAATGAGTTGATGAGTATCAGATTGCTTAGAGTGATTCTTAGATAGGATCTAAAACTAGCTACAGGTGTTGAAAAAAGAAGGAAATGGTTTGATAGAAGGGATAAAGCACTTAGCTCTCTTAGATCTATCATCTCTCATGATTTTCTATATAGAATTGCATCTTGCACACATCCTCATGTTGTCTAGACAACATTAGAAGGAATCTATGGTAAACCTAATAGAATTAGAAAATTCAAATTGGAGTTTGAGCTTATAGGTCTAAGTGCGTGTGATTTTGAGAATATTCAAGACTTTTTCTCTAAGTTCAATTCCATTAGATTGGAGCTTTCTAACTCTAGTATTACTAAAGATGATTAGAAATTGATATTATCTATTCTTTCCAAGCTAGGTCAAGAATGTTCAATCATTGTTTCCACATTCTATGCTACAATGGATGCTCTTGGTAGTGCATACAAAATGCCTTCTCTTGATGATTATTTAGATTAACTCACAAGGGAATAAGAAAAGTTACCACACATGGGTCAATTGAATCCTTCTAAGTATCAAGTGTTTGTTGCAAATGACTCCTCTCCAAAGGTTCCCAATGGAAATGAAACAAACAACATAAGGATCCTAAGCAACATGAAAAAGGTGACAACTCTCCTTCACAACATAATATTGAATCCAAGTCCTCTTCAAGGGGGAAACACATAGAAGAAAGAGAGATAATGTGCTTATTATAGAAAGTTAGGACATGATGAGCATAAATGTTTCCATAATAATATTGATGAGCTCACTGGCATTCCTCAAAAGAAGAATATCTAGTTTCCCTTATTAGTGTCTTCTTCTTCTTCTCAATACCAGTAGTTGCTACATCTACATCATCATCCAGAGGCAAAGGACAAACACTCATTGCTTCCATCAATCCTAAGCAAGGTAAATGGCTTCTTGATTCAAGTGTATCACATCATATGACATATTCTATGGATATGTTTTCTTCTATTGAGCCTTGTACTTCTCCACCTATATTGATAGGTAATAATGTATACATGAAGGTTTTTTGGGAAAGCTTCTATTCCTATGGGAGAGGGTACATTTAATGATGTTCTTTGTATACCATCCTTGACCACTAATCTCCTTTCCATTTACCAAATGACTCATGGGCCACAAGGTAAAATTTTTGAGTTCACTCTAAATTCTATCTATATTAGTGAGATTGAGACTAGAGATGTCATAGCTATCGGAGTTGCTGATCATACATCATTCTTGTATTCTTTTGCACATTTTGTTGATAATGATGATGATATTCATGATGTACCTAACCCTTTATCAACGGTGAATAATTCATCTGATGAGAATATTGGACACTTGAATCATTTTGTTTTTTAGACAAATTTTGAACTTCATACTCCTCAACCTCCTACTTCTTTAGACATGAGCTCTAATATTTAGTGGGATGCTCTTTATTCTTTAGATCTTGCAGTGTGGGATGAATTTTTGAAAGCTTTGTTAGATGAGTCCCATAATATAGATTTAGTTAATACATATGAGGAGGTTTCTCTTCAAGATACTTCCTCACCTTCTTTGGAGATTGGATTTCCCAACTCTTTATGTTCTCATGTTTTTCCACATATCATATATCATCTTGATGGTGTGATAGAATCTTTGATCTTAGAGACACCTCTTCAATCTTCACAGATGCATACATGGAGACCTTCTTCCTCATTCCTCATTTTTTACATGGATTGGCTTCTTCATCTTTTGATATATTTATCTCTTTCTAAGGGGAGATATGTTTCTTGCAAGTGATGGATTATCTCTTGTTTGTAGGTACTCTTCATCTATATTGGAGCTTCTTCATCATGAATCCTTATTTCCTTCCTATCGAGGGGACGGGGGGTGTATGGGTGCTCATTCTTTGTATATACATGATGTATGCAATTTGTGGGGATTCTTGGGTACTCCATCCATCCATGCATCTTGTTGTTACCTCGTTGTTTGTAGTTTTAATTGTGTTGTGGATTGGGTGAAAGTATCATTTTGTAATCAGTAAATGTTAATGCTTTGTAATAGTGTTTTTATAGTTTCACTTGACACTTGTGAATTGTGTATGCATTCTAGCATGATAGTTAGAGGGAACCAAGTAACCTAAAGATTTAAGCTGGATCTGGTTAGTTAACTTTTCATTTATCAGTTAGTATTGAGATTAATTACCTCTATTAGGATTAGTGAGTTGTCTCCATTTTTTAGGGTTGTTAGTAAATCCTAAAATATTCCTAGCTTTTGATCGGTCTCTAATTAATCCTTAAAGCCTAAAATCATTAAATCTAAGTACCTAAGGGGTATGGGTATAGGTTGGGGACATTTTCCACCCCCTTAGCCCCTTTGGTTGACTTTTATGGTCACTCAAAAAGTCCATTTTTACTTTACTACGAAAATTGATTACTTCCTTCTTGAGTTGGTAACCTTGACTCCACCTTGGGGTTTACCTAATGTCTAGTTGAGTTAGGATGATATTTAGAGGCATCTTTGAGAAGTTTTGGTTTTTACCCAATCTCTATTTTTTAGAGAGAAGTTGGAAGATTGAAGGAAAGGAAGGAAAAACTCTTCTCAACTTGTCATTTTACCATAACTTTTTGTGAAGGTAGGGTTCTTCACTCTTTTGATCATGCTTTTTCTTATTTTTTATGTTTGATTCATGCATAAGGCATTGTGATGGTCTTTGTATTGCTTGTATGTGTGTTGAGGGTGTTGGGAGGGATCTTAACTTGTTCTTGGATGTCATTCTTATGATTTTCTTTGAAATTTTGAGGGGATTTCATGGGGATTGATTTGGCATTACTCACCCTTGGATAGGGAAGAAGTGGCCAAGTATGGGGGAAGGGCCTTAGTTGGACCTCAATAGTGTAGAGTCTCCTCTCATGGTGAGAAGAGGGAAAGAGGGTAGGGTGTATAGGCCCCTACTTTTCATCACATACCTTGTATGAAAATTTGAACTCTTGAAGAAGGGAAGGAATGAAAGCCCTTGTTATAATGGCCTCGAAAGGGCATGTGTAGAAGAACGAAAGTTCTTGAATTTTAGCCCCGAAAGAGCTATATTATGGTATGGTGATTGATGTCTCCTATTGAGAAAATCCACCTCCCCCACTATTTTGGTTCAATGTTGAACCTATTGTGCAAAACTAGATTGGGAATGCATGCTTGAATTGTTCATCATATAAGTTGTTTTTACCTTCGAGTCAGTTCTTGTCTTTCCCATGGTTACCTTGGTGCATTGGAGATATTGGAAAAGACCTCTTGTGAAAGACCTAGAAGAGAATTCAATTGAATTGAACATTTTGTAAAAATGTATTTAAATTTTGATATATTTGGCAAAGATGTCAGGTTTTCTTACTGGTTCTTTCCCAATGAAGCCTTGAACCAAGTTGATTAATAAAAGAGAAAAAGATTGAGTAATATTCTTGCATTTGAGTTTTGTAGCTTTTTCTTCATTTTTTTTCTTATGTATTTAAAAATCAGTTGTGATGATGTTTACTCTTCGTACAACATTCGTATGACTCATAATCATATTGATTTTTTTTTGGATTAAATAGATCAATGTGTTGTAAGAGTAGTGTCATTGTTTTATTTCAAATGTCATATGGAAGGGTTAAGAGCATCTATGTATTGTGGAAGGTATCCCTTGTGTATATCTATGATACTTTGTTCCCACCACCTTTGTGCATCATGAGGATATCATAAAAGGGTTGTAATAATTGGGAGACTATCTCTTACATATTATCTTACTATTCAACTCCATCATTTAATAGATATGCATAATATTCAAATTTATCCCCCCAAGAGATAGTATTGATAGAAAGGATTATCTTTGTTGAATGTTATTATCATTTTAGATCTATTGCATATTAGTTGTGGATGTACATTCAAATTGAAATCTACAAGAAATCATTATGTTAGTCATTATCCTTGAGCATATGATTTTCTAAACTTCATAATGCATAGATAGGAACAATTCTAATAGTTTCATATAAAACCTTGTGATGAAATGTATAATCATTACATTGAGTTAATGTTTAAATGTTAAATGAAAATCATCAACCTAGATTATACAAGTATGAAGAGTACCTCCAAATTAGCATAGTGATAACCTTTATAGTATGGACTCAGAGGTAGGAAATCAATAAAGAACAAAGAAAAATATTGTGTGAAGAAAATAAACCTAAGATGTAGATGCTCAAATCTCCTCTCGAAAATGTATTTGGTAAAAAAATAAGCCTTTCAAAAGAATACAGAGCATTAAAATAATGTCCAGAATATACCAAGGACTAGTACACTAAATATTACATAAGGGAAAACATAACATCTATTCCATAGAAGACTTTTCACACCAATCATTCATATAATAATATTTCAAAAGGAGTCACAAATGAAAATTGAAGACCCCACCAAGTTGAGTCATCATATTAAAAGAGAAAAAACAATATAACATAGAACAATCAGAAAATAGAATAATTTTTAAAAATTATATATATATATATATATATATATATATATATATATATAAACTTGGACACAAGGGCCAAGTGGGCAACCAGTCCTCTCACATTCTCCTTGGGTACACCATAGACATGACAAGAATGCCATGCTTTGACAAAAGTCAAAGAGTACCAGATTGGGAGCTATCATTTTAGGGAAGGAGAGAGTTAAGTTGGTTTTAAAAAAATACCAAACAAACCATATAAACATAAATTTGGAGTAGACTAGAAGTCTCCACCCACTTCCATTTCTTGGTACGTGAGATGGGGAGTTGTACCATGATTGGAGATAAGTCAAGAAGATCTCCCTTTAATGCCCACCTTGTTGAAAAGGGTAAAATTGATTAAAGATGCCCCTTACTAATTGAATCAGCTACCATGTGTTTGAAGGGAACATTAAACTATGCATTAAAAAGAAAACACACATAGAAGATGGGTTATGTAGCTCAAAATCTACACCAACACATTTTGTTGGAAAAAGGCAAATCAAATGCCTTGCCACCTAGGCACCTTGGGTTAGGAAGAGGAGTAGGATGGGATGGGGTAGTATAGGATAATTATGATTGTAGGAATTCATCAGCAATATATATATATATATATATGTTAATTTAATATGTGAAAAGTAAATTGAGTGATTTGGATAGGATAACAAAAAGGGTAAAGTGGTGTTAAGTAATTTGTGTATGGAAGGGTAAGTAATAATGATGACAATGGTAATAATATTAATAAATAATAATAATTTTAATAGTAATGTTAACTTTAATGTTCATTAAATAATAATAGTAATAGGAAAAATAAATAAATATAAATAATAGAAGTGGCAAAATTAGTGCTAGTGTATAGAGCTAGTGGATTGTTATGGTTAGTAATCAACTTAGGAAGAAATGAAGAGGTCTTAATATTAGGAGTTAAGGGTTGTTTAGAAATTTGAAGGAGAAGAAAATATTAAGGGTTAGAAAATTTGGTGATAGAATTTGGAAGTGTAACTGAGTATAGGAGATCAAATTAGGAAAATATGGGTTTCCTTAATTGGATGATGGTGGTTGCCTTAGGAATGTTTGCCAATTAATTAGTCCCTCAAAGTAAATTTCTTAGTAGTGGATTGGCCTGGAGTATACACAGGATTAGTTGGATAGCATGGTGTGGTTTGCAGGTAAGATTCAGTAAGGATTATTAAGTGACTATAGGAGTGAGGGAAATGATTAAAGGAATAATTTTAGGGTCAGTGTGACACAACAATTAAAGTAATGACGGTTCAAATGTCAAAATCAATTTAATAACAAATGTTCAGATTTAGCAATCTCTTCTTACTCATTGATTTTAAACTGTTACAGAAATGACATGACATTGTTAGGAGATCACGTACATGTTCTCTTTACACCTATACTTTAACATGTGCAAATTTAATATATCTAGTGTAGTGGTGTTATTAATCTTTTTTTTAAAAAAAATTGGTGTGCTTTTGCTCTAATTTTTTTGGGCATGACATTTTGGTATCAAAGCCAAGTTTCATGATACTTTGGCAATAATGGGTCCATGTTTAAATGTGGACGTTTAAGTATTACCATCCGAAGTAGGGAATTCCCTTGTAGAATTTTAAGAGACTAATTTGTTCTATCTAAACTATGATATTGATAAGTAAACCTAAGAAAAAATTGAAATTGGTATCAAGAAATGTAAATGGTTAACCATATTAGCTAACCCTGTCTTAATGACTGAAACACAACTGAGTAGATGCAATATTATTATAATTATATTAAAGTGTATTATGATCTTATTAAGAAACCTATGATCTTCACAATCTAATTTTGTACCTTTAGATTGGAAATATTGAATAGATGAATGTATGGTGAGTAAATATGAAGGTAACAATTGAAGAGTATATCACATTACCAAATTATTGGGATACCTCTAACATAATAAGGATTTTATGTATCTCGTTCTAGTAATCCTTGAAAAGGAAACAAGGGCCAATTTGGAATCTGCAAGTAAAATTTGGGAATCTTGAATGATAGGATTACTAATGCAAGAAGCTATTCAATGAGAAAGAGTTAGTAAGGAGCATACAAAGAAAGAGAGTATCTCAACCCACTATGAGGAATAGAACCTTAATTGGGGAATGAATCTACCTCAATATGGTGCTAAGAAATGGAATTAAATGGTGATAAGTATGTAGCATATCATATTGAATCAATAAGATGGGAAGATGTAAACTTATGAGTTAGGGTTATGTGAGTCTATGATGTTGGCAGGCTTATTCCATAAGCAATGAGTAATACTAAATTCTAAACTATCAAGTGAATGCTTGTAGAATTTTTTATTGAAATTATTGATTCAATTATAACCCTATAATTCAGAGAAAGTAAGTTGTGACGATATCATCAACCTAGTATGAAATAAAGTTTTAGGTATAAAAGTTAAGTAATAAGTGGATTATAACCACAAGGCATGTTAAGAATGATGATGATGATCTAAATCGACAGCAAGGAAATAGTTGTAAGAGTAATTAAGTAAACTTTGAGATTGGATAAGTAAATATTGGCAACATCCTATTAATGGTTTTATACCTAACTAGTTACAACTTGACAACCTAGGGAAGTATTCATAAGTCACTTATGACTAGGAAAATGTGAAGTATGGAGTATTGATAAGAACAATAGCTTTCAGTGCATTCTCAGATGATAATTAGAACTAGTGTAGCATTGGAATAACACTAGTAGTGATATGTCTATATGTATGTAAAGAGGATCATACCATTTTGGGGAAATTGATTTAAGAAATATTATGTGTATGTGCCCTAATATGAAATTATAGTGAATGGAGGATAAGAGATTTGGTTTTGTGATTACAACTTAGAGAGTAACTCTATTGGCACTAAGGTCCCGAAATGTTAGATTATTTGAAAGAGAATCAATATAACAACAAGAGGATTGATGGAGACTCTCTTTTTTATCCTCACACTTGCACTTTTGAGTGAGTTCTGATCAAGGCAAACCCCTTCGTGCAATAAACCTTAATCGTAGGGCAATGCCGATAAAGATAAGTATGTAGTTAGTATGTGGTATCAATTTGAGTTGAGTGACATGGTTGTTAGACCTCCCTCTAATTGCAATTCTAATCCCTACAATGTATTTGGAACACCCAAGATTCCTAATTTTCCTCAAACACCTTGGTACGGCCATATTATGTCAGTAATGTAGATTTTGTAAGCAATTGGATTTATTTCCTTATTTATCTAATTTTAGGTTTTGGTACTCTTAATGTTCTTCCTTGTTGCCATCAGTGCAATGTGGGGCTATTTAGCCAACTGTATTATTGATAAGTCTATTTATTTATTTATTTATTGATTTTTTGCCTCTTGGTTATGTCATTATTTCTTGATTAAAATTATACTATTATGGCCACTCTTTATTCCTTTGATTTTTGACTTTTGTGTTGAATGTTTCATCCTTGATGTTGAATTTAAGCTGTGAGACAGCTTCTTTTAATTTTTAAATTTTTTTTGACAAAGTGACATACGATGGGCCTACCAAAAGGGATTCTTGATGATTAAGTGGATGTTTATCAATAGAGTATGGGGTTGTTAGTGAGAGTATTTGTGCCCCACCCTTTCCCAAGACTTTGAGAAAAGGATTAGTGATATCTGTCAACCATTATGAGTAATGAAATTGCAACCCAACATGAATTTGGTTAAGGTTATGAGTTAGCTAAATTTAGATGGAAATGTGCATGTGTAATGATGGACTTGTTTAGTACCCTATCAAGAATTAGTGCATCATGGAAATTCTAAAGGGAGATTATTTAACCTTCAATTAGGGCACAAGATTCCTTATATGAAAACCTTGTTTGAGTGATTCTCGTACAGTTGTTACCCTGATGAGTGGGTGTTGGAATATGGAATATCTTATTTTTGTTATCATATTAGAGACTTTATAAGTAGTTTATAAGGGTTTAGAATGTTGTTTTTATATGATCAATATGTTTTAAGGAATAATTGCCCCTAGAAAATGTAACCACGTCAGAGTTTTGGATTGAACTCCTATTTTTAACAATAGTAATCAAACAAATAGGTTATCATCCCAGTGTATGTATGTGAATTAGTAATCATTCCTTTTATAAGAGTAAATTTTGGGACAAGTCTAGACAAGGTCTAGAATAAGATGAACATTTTAGTTGTGTGACTTCTAGGAGGAAGTCAAAGGTTGGTGAGGGAGGATGTAAGGACCCTCCTTATATGTAATTATAAAATATGAGTTCTCTATCAAAACTGTTATAGGAGATTGAAATGGATTTGGAGTAATGCTTATATTGTGAATGTCCTAATGAAGCTTAGAGTAGTTGATATATCCATGTTTTAATACTTAGCGATTCAAGGAATACTACATTATCTTGACTGTTAAAACATTAAAATTTCACTAACGATGATACGAAGCATTTTCACCTAAAGATAAGGGTGTTGATTTGATACCTCAATGATTAAGTTTTATGCTTCAGATAGTTCAGTATTCTTTAATTGGTGTTGTTATGATGATTAGGTGTATGCATGCCTAATGGTGATTATTCTAGTATTTCCAATTTGAATTAACAAATAAGTTATGTTATATTGATTATATGACTTAAATGATTGAATGTGGGTAGAAATGAATTAAATAGTTGATTTTATGAAACATTCATGTTCTAATTTATGTAACTATCCAAATAGGTTTTTAATATATATACATGTGATTTTCTTGAGCTACTGATATGTGCAATGAGTGTGCAAGATACTTTAGCCAAAAAAAATTTAACAGAGAAACAAAACTGAACCCTATGTATCAATTGTGGAAACTAGGGTTAGTCTAATGAAAGATACAAACCCTATTATTTGTAGTTTTAATTGTGTTGTGGATTGGGTGAATGTATCATTCTATAATCAGTAAATGTTAATGCTTTGTAATAGTGTTTTTATAGTGTCGCTCGACACTTGTGAATTGTGTATGCATTCTAAAATGATAGTTATAGGGAACCAAGTAACCTAAAGATTTAAGCTAGATCTGGTTAGTTAACTTTTTGTTAATCAGTTAGTATTGAGATTAATTACCCCTATTAGGATTAGTGAATTGTCTCCATTTTTTAGGTTTGTTAGTAAATCCTAAAATATTCCTAGCTTTTGATCGGTCTCTAATTAATCCTAAAAGCCTAAAATCATTAAATCTAAGTACCTAAGGGGTATAGGTATAGGTTGGGAACATTTTCCACCCCCCTAGCCCCTTTGATTGATTTTTATGGTCACTCAAAAAGTCCATTTTTACTTTACTGCGAAAATTGATTGCTTCCTTCATGAGTTGGTAACCTTGACTCCACCTTGTGGTTTACCTAATGTCTAGTTGAGTTAGGATGATATTTAGAGGCATCTTTGAGAACATAAAAGGTGCCTACTTTCTCACTTTTTCTACAAGGGAACCTTTTGAAACCTTCCAATTTTTATCATTAAAAGTAACTACACAACCCTCATTATTGAGTTGCCCTGTTGAAAATAAATTCCTACTCAACCTTGGAACATGTCTTACCTGATGTAGTAGCCAATGCTTGCTATTCTACAACTTAATATTAACTTCTCCCTTTCCAATAATCTAATAGAGTTCATTATCCACTAAATAAACAAGCTCAAAATCCCCTTAAAAATAATCAATAAAATAACCTCTATGAGGTGTAGTATGAAATTAAGTACCAATATCTAAAATCCATGAATCATCAACACTTTCTAAAGATAGAAACAAAGCATCTTCTTTGTATTTGTTACTTACTACATTTTCCTCCTTTTTTCCTTCTAGTTTATCTCCTTCATTTTTCTTTTGAGTCCAATAGTCTTTCTTCTTATGCCTTGTTTTACCATAATACTAGCAATCTCTCGGTCCTCTGGATTAAGACCTCTTTCCCTTTAATTTTTCCTCTTTATTTCTCATGATTTCTAGAATTATTTCCTCTCCGTCGTTCTACCTCTTCTTTTTGTATTCAAAGAACTTCCTAATGTGGATCCACTTGAGGATTTCCTATGAGATTCCTCACTCAAAATAACATTGATCACATCATCATATTTAAGGGTATCACATCCAAAAATAGAATTATGTACAGTCATTTTCAAGCCAATATAGCTTTTAGGAAAAGAACACAAAATCAAGAGAGGCCTAATTTCTTCACCAAAATTAATACCCACAAAAGATAATTAACTAGTAATATATTAGACTCATTTAAATGATCTAAAAATAATCCACCTTCTTCCATTGTCATATTAAATAAATGATTTATGAGAAATACCTTATTTGAAGTGGAGGGCTTTTCATACAATTTCCCTAAGGTTTCCATCAACTCTTCTATCATCTTCACTTTTGTAATGTTAAATATCACTAATGGTGCCAAGAATAACAAAATGATTCTAGGTACATTTCTGTCTAAAATCTCCCATTCCTCATTTGTCATAGTTCAGGCTAGCTTTTAGTTTTTCCTTCCAACTACTTCCATAAATCCTTCTGATAGAGATATTCCTCCATTTTCATATTCCATAATTGAAAATTCTTCCCATTAAGCTTGTTAACCCTCATTTTCCATTACACCCACACAACTGTGAGACTCCCACATAATTGTGAGACCTTTCTATGGAGGATCACGAAAAAATGGTGACTGTCTAGCTAAAAAGAAAATGACGATCGTCTGGCTCTAATACCACTTGTTAGGATTAACCTCAAATAGAAATAATAGTTACATACAAATATAACAAATACCAAAAAATAGTAGATTTCATAAAAGAGAACACAAGACTCCAAGATTTACCTTGGTTCACCCAATCCTTGGGCTATGTCCACCAACAACAATTCTAATATTATAATTATCTAGTGCATACAATTTAGAATCTACTATAGCTCAATACACTACAAGTAGCTATAATATGACCATTACATTATAAAATCCCTAACCCTAATCCTTTTTAAAGAAGCTTTTGCCACTTACAAAATTAGGACTAGAATAATAGAAAAATAGTAGTTGATGCCTTTTACAATATAAGGAAATTTTTGGCTTCAAAGACCCCCATGAGGGCATTTCCCCTTGACTCCACCCTATATTACAATAGGGAGTACACCTAGGGCATTGCTCTAGGACCCTATAGGAGCATTGCCATGGGACCCCATCTTTAGGTTGCTACCCTCAAATCCCTATAGAAATAATATGGGGAGAAAACCATGTCAAATAAACTTCTAAATCTGATTAGGTTGCATATGACAGTAATCACATTTTTCCCTCTTTGAGTAAATGTGTGACAAACATGTTGATCCAAAGAAATTAAGCATATGAAGCATAGAATGAGAACTAAGATTTTTTTTATAGATTGATGATACTAAAATCAATTGATTAGATTTTTAGGGTTATCTCCAAAATGAAGCTTAATCCTATAAAGTCTAGATAGAACATCTAGATATTAGTCCAAGAGAATAAATATTGTCATAATTCATAGTATGATTTCTAGAATGAGACTCAATCCTCAGGGGTTAGGTTAGAATTTTGTGATACCTACCCATCAAGAAATGACAATATTAATCACAATTGATGGGATTTTACCCAAAATGAGGCTTAAATCTTAGGAGTTAGGATGGAATGTCCTGATGCTTGTTCATTAAATGGTAACTAAAAGAAAACTTATGATTATCTCCAAAACAAATCTTAATCCCCAAGAGTCTAGATAGAACACCTAAATACTAATTTATATAAGAGATAAAATGACCTATCATGAGTTGTAGTATTACCCCTAGAATGAGGCTTAACCTCAAGAATCTAGATAGAATGCCTTGATACATGTCCATCGAGCTATGACAAGGACTGTTTTAAGTTTGATCAGCTGATCAATAAATAAGATAGATAGTGAATGATGCTAGATAGAGGAACAAAGATTCCCCTAGTGCTATGATGCCCCTAGTAATGAGGACATTATATTTAGATTAGATTGAAGCTATATTTAATTGATTCAATCATGAAATCATCCTAACCTCTCAAGAGAAAAATTGAAATATGAAACATGAACATAGTCATATAAAATAGTAGATTTGAGGATAATAGGGTGATCATATATTTATAAGAATTTAGAATAGATTAGAATAGTATGGAGAAAATTTGGAGTTGATCAAGAGTGATGTAGAGGTTTGGATGACCAAGTTTGACCACTCCTAACTAGAGTTGACTTTTAATGAAAATTTTGAAAATTTTGAGAATATGTTGAGTTGATGGTGTTCTAAGATTTGTGTGGTATGAGAAATGTAGATTGAATAATAATTCAATCATGTCAATCCCAAAACTATAAAATTCAATTTTGAGTTGTTCAAGTGTGTTTGATTTTAATTTTTATCTTGAAAATGAGTTCAGAGCAGTCCAATTTTCCACTGGGATTATTTTTATAGCTATCATAACATTTTGAAAAGTAGATCAAAACCTATATAAGGCTCCAAAAGGTCACTTTTAAATCATTTGATCATTTTTATTTTGTGGTGAAGGAGCTCTTAAGAAAAAATGGTGGTCCCCATGCATTCTTATCATTTTAAGTGATCCAAACAATATAGTTGGTTGGTTGACTATGATGCACCTATAAGTAGTCAGTACACCTCCTTGTGAATTCAAATTTCAATCATTTTGATACATTTTCAATTTTTTTAGTTAATTTTTAGTGTCAACTCTATAGCACAAGCTTGTGCCATCATTTTAGAGTCAATTATTTTAGTCGATAAGCCTCCCTAAACAAGTGCTCTAGTAGCATAAGCTTATGCCATAATTGGGAAATCTACATGTGAGATAGACCATGTCTTGCATGGGAAACCCTTTGAAAGGGTCAAAGTTCACATGCTCATGTGGAACACTCACATGAGACAAATTTTCATGTGACCTTAGATGTTTCCTTGCACGAGATAATGCATCCCTGGCATGAGATTGTGATATCCCACACAAGGTTTCTATCAAGTTTGAGTTAATTTGTAAAGATAATTGCATGTTTCTTACCATTTAAGTGTCATTACAAGTTACTTAGCATGTTTCTAGGAAGTTCATGTCATTTTACTTAGATTTAGATAGCATGGAGTACTAATATAAACATTTTATTTGCATGGTTGTAGGTTTATTTCCTAGATATTGGTTTTTTATTATATTATCCAACCATCAGGGCTTTAGTTAGACAATTTGATGCTATGGTGTTGGCACACATTAAGAATCTTGGTCTCTCTCATCTATATCACATCCTTGACATTCTAAGGAATCACAAATGTTGACTACATTGGTGGAGAATTTTCATTTAGAGATGAACACCTTCCACTTTTTGTATGGAGAGATAATGATTACACTTGAAGACATCTATAGGATACTCAATATTCCCTCCTATAGTCCACATATTGAGTATGATACATAGCCAAGGCTTAGTACAATAGTTTTGAGTGACACATTTCAATATTATATCATCATGGGTAGCTTTATTCCTTTAGAGGAGCTAGTACAATAGTAAGGTCTGAATCAAATGCTTGTATGAGTACTAGCTAAATTCCTAGGTTGTTACCATATGCCAGATAGTGGGCAACACAAGATAGAGTATAGATGAGACAACATGCTACAAATGGTGTTAGAGCAACCTATTCATTTTCATTCAGGTTAGTACATGTTGGCTAATATGTTATAGGAGATCCACGAGATCACCTATAGAGAGGTGAAGAGCATGGAAAACATTGTATACATATTACAAGTGTGAGAATGAGAGCACTTACTTATGGAAAGGATGATTGTGAGGATATGAGACAACTACATGAGCCTTACATTTTAATATACAAGGGATAGATAACATAGCCCACATTGGAAAGATAGATCAGTGGGGTCTCAACTTGATGACATAGTATCAGTAGTATAGAGACTTTAGAGAGAGAAAAAAGCCTAGGATAATGCATGAACATAGTTGAGCTACATATTCACCTAGTAGCCCCTAATTCATTGATCTATACAAGTTGTTGAGTGATTCCCATTGACATAGGTATGGCGGCAATACTGCCATCCTGAGGACATTTCATAAGAGTACTATGTATATATCTATTTCACCAAGGAGGTAAAGAAGCAATGGTTATTAGGGATAGATCTTTTTTCATTAATGATAAATGTGTGGGGTCTCATACTGACCTATTAGGATTATGTGTCAACAATAGTTAATGGAGGGGGACTCTTCATCCTTTTCCTTAGTTTATAGACCTAGTTGATATAGCGATATTGGTGCATCTAGTACATGCTCCATAGTAGGAACTACAATAGCCACAACAACTGTAACAACTAGGATCATGACAAAGGATTACATAGATTTTGATTTTTCCTTGGTAGATAAGGATAGATATGAGTTTTAGTTCAACTAGATTTGGGTAGGGGTGACCATGGGGAGAGATAGGAACCTTGGGTTCCATTGGTGGTGATGTTGATAGCTAGAGAGTGGAGGATCAATCTCCATAACCATCAAAGCAAGGAGAGTAGGACAGGTGATGAGGAGATGCAAGATCATCCTACTCCTAGACCACATGGTAGAGATGTACTAGAATTGACATATGATGCTTTACAAAGATCATGGGATAGGGTGAGGACAACATAGTAGTAGCTAGGAGATCTATAGATTTGGGGGGCAATGCGAGATGCACAATTGAGAAATTCAAGACCTCTAAGATCAATTAGAGATATAGTGTGATGAGACCCATACTTAGGTAGCATGAGTAACCTCTTATTATGTTGCATATATTGGTTTTGTACTAGAGGCTTTGTAGAAGATGCCCTATTTCTTTAAGTATGCCTAAGTATTAGAGGGTGCTCATCTGCTAGCTAGAGAAAATAGACCTCCTCTTCCTCCAACAAGGGATGATGGAGAAAGTTTGAATCATCTTGATCACTTTTGTTTATTTATTTTTATTGTAAATAATAATTTATACATCTATGAGTTGTTAAAAATTTGGTCAGTGCTCCCCTCGAGATTTGTGATAAGGGATATAGGTTGATTTGTTGTATCATCCATTGATAGATCAATATTTTGGTGCAAAAAAAAACCCATTCTAACATGGGCATCATTAATTATCATTTTGAGATCGATAGCACTTGAGTAGAACTTATTCTTGCATGTATGTACATTTTGATTAATTCAAGATATATATGAGAGCTTTCTTTTGGTATCATTGAATATCTCCTATTTTTCTTATGATGTCCATACATGGGATGTTCTCCTACATGATTTTGATGTATGTAAATGTGTATGAAGGGTTGGAACTCAAAAATTGCATTCCTAATTTGAGTACCATTCTAAGATTTTGAGTCATTTTGATCCCCTATAAGAAAATTTAATGCATCCATACTTGCCTATAAAAACATTAGCTCCATTGTTATTGATGAATTTAAATACACAACAATAACACACTCTAGCATGATATACTACACTCATAATGAGAGCACCAATTACATATATTATTGTATCAAAAATTTTGCATGGATTATATGTTACATCCATATATATAAAAGAAATCATCTACTCCTTTTGAGTTAGGAGTGAGAGATACTCTAATGCAACTCATGCTAAAAAATTAATAAAATAATTCTATTTACACACAAACTAACTCTCTAAATGGTGCTAAGTAGGTAGGCACCCTTATTTTCATCAATTAATGGGTGCATGAGCCTTAACATAAAATAAAATAATAAAATAATGAGAAGATAAGAAGATTGAAGTCATGGCCAATAGTGGCATGTTGTGATGGTTAAGTTGTTGCATTGATATCCTTGCCATCAAGGTTCAAATCTCATGGGGATGAGGTCCCTTGTTTGTGGCCTCACTGGTTCATAGCTCTAGGTCAAAGCATTTACCCCGCTTTTATTAAAAAGAAGATTGAAGTCATGAATTAATCTAGGAGTCTCTGTGAGCTCTAAAAATAGAATCTTGACCTTCTCTAGGTATCTCTAGGTATCTCTAGGAGCCAAACTAATGTCAAAATGTATTTCCAATGCATGAAATGCTCTAAAATAGCCATTGAAAGTTAGCTATTAGTGTACTACTTCTTCAAAATTGTTAACACACCTCTAAAACACACACCTTGGTGAATCAAACTACAAAAATAGAAAATCTAAAAAGTGCATCTTGGTGAAGCACACCTTCAAAAGTGAATCTTGATGAGAAGACCCAAAAATCCAAAAAATCTTCTAAGTGTCCAAACCTTGATTTCCAGCATTTGGATTTTCTTCCCCTTTTAAACCAAAATAGCATTTGGACGCTTTCTTTTGAATTTTCTATTACTTTTGCCTCTCTCCTTTTCTTTGGTAAATATAATGAATCATACTTATTTCTAACTACTTGCCAATAGTTTCTCACTTCTATTCCCCTATCCACAAAATCATCAAAATTAGAATCTAGTTCTAATGATGCTTCTTCAATTTTGAATGCTTGTCTTACATCATTTTCTAACAAAGAATTTTTAAATGTATCCTTGAATTGTTGAATTGGTATTTGCATTAAGGAAAGTTTAGTCTTTGACTCATCCTAAAAAATCTCAAGGCTAGTGGCATTGTAGTATTTGTCCACTTCCAAAAATTTATCTTGAGCCTTATTGTTTATTTGGTTAATGAATTTATGTAGTTCTTCCATCACCTTACTTTGTTCTCTATCCAATCATCAAATTTATCTAATTTCTTTTCTTAGTATATCTCCATAAGAATCTACTACCTTTTCCCTTTAATAAATTTGAGCTCTTACAAGTCATTGGTCCAAGTATACACTTCATCCATTATCTCAAAGTCTTGGTTTATAATAGTCACCAATTATTTGACATTTATCTAGATGTTGTGCAAATATTTCAAATTACGCTTTATAATTGTACTCCCTTATCCTCAAAATTGTGATGCCATTTCTAACAAGTGTCAAAAAAGGAATCCATCAGTGGCCTTGCTTCCTTCATTTCT
Source organism: Cupressus sempervirens (assembly GCA_028749045.1). Classification (NCBI taxonomy): domain Eukaryota; kingdom Viridiplantae; phylum Streptophyta; class Pinopsida; order Cupressales; family Cupressaceae; genus Cupressus; species Cupressus sempervirens. Next base: position 206,241,532 of record CM053787.1, read on the forward strand.
AAAGAAAATTTAAGAGTCATTTAAATATTATCCAAGTCTATTAGACCTACCACCTTACTCAAATATCCACTCAATAGCTCATTATATTTTTGCAACATTATCAACTTTGACTCATCTTTGTCGAAGTGTGAAAATATTTTATTGAGGCCTATGGTAATCAATACTTTCATTGTATCCACTATGGGCTATCGGAATATAACCTCCTTCATCTAACTATCCTTTAGAGTTAACTCTTTGGTGTCTTCATCGAGAGGCAGAATGACAATATGTACTTGAAGTTCTTGATCTTGATTCTTCATTATGAAGGCAAGTGTTCTAGCATCATGCTTAGGTGACTTAGGTTTCTTGATCATCTTTATCAATTTGATCATTCCCTTTTCTTTTTTTAATTCAATCTACCTCTATTCTCTAAACATAATCTCCTTTTTCAAACATGATGGTGTCGTGCCCATTGGTAACATGTATTGTATTGACGAAGTCAGCTATTTTATAGGCTCATTTCCCTTATCACTCCTCTCTAGTGTTGTATCATGTTGAGAGATTACTCTAGAGTGAGTTTCTATGCTAAGTTGGGCTATGGACCTAACATCTCTAATCATATGAGATTGTTCTACTATTTGTCCTTCCTTAGACACTTCATTAGAATGAAAACTATACATATTCACATTCCTCTAAAATTTGAATCTTTGGTTGCACAACTGGAGGAGGTGGATCCACTAATCCTAGATACATTACTTCATGCATACCCTATACTAGTGGAGGAGGAACACCAAGAGGTCCTTTTGGTAGCAGAGGTAGTTGATTCTAACATTCTTATAATGACTTGTTCCTAAGGTTGTCTCATATTTTATCTCCTACCATGTCACTGCCTAAAGGATTGAAATCAAAATCCAAGAAGTTGAAAATGTCTACCCTCTCACCCTCCATCTCTTCTTGACTCATTCCTAGGGTTGTCTCATATTTATAGGAACAAACTCAAATTTTCACCTTCCTCCTCATCTTCTACCACATTGATAATTTATGGAACCTATGGTCAGGTAGTTGTCTTCTTCTTTACTTGTCTCCTTTCTACACCTACCACCACTGTCTCTATTCTTGATATCTTGGGTACCAATATGGTAGCTTCTTTCACTCAAGCTCAAGGTAGTTGAACTCCTTCCTATGCTAATTAAGCCTATGATTTCTCTTGTTGATCTTGTTCTAAATCTTGTTGAGCTTCTTCTTCTTTAGCAACTAATTCTTCTTGAGCCTCTTTCACTTACTCTCTTTACATAGGGGCCCCTTTTCTCTTCTTACCCTTTCCTTTTGTGCCTCGAATTACTCAACTTCCCACTCATATAGTTGATGTATCATTTTGGACCTTACTAGTAATTTGGAAGGGTAGGTTGGTATTTAGACCTTTGTTGCTTTTCCTTTCTTTTTTTAGGTTGTAGCCTAAAGAGGTAGGGCTTGGGAAATTCTATCCATCCAAAAAGTTTTACTGATCCATTCCCTTGCCAATTGCACCACATATTTACCCTAATTATTAATATCATCATTCTCCTCACACCCAAGTTTTTAATTCAAAATGGTTCTTTCATAGATCTTTTTAATTTTATACAAAAGATCCAAGAATCCAAACACATCCTTTTCCTATTCCTTGAGGGGAATCTCCATATTCAACACTTTTTCTATGAGCTCTAGACACAACCTACAATAGACCCTAATGTGGAAATCATAGTCATCTATCAAGTTCAACTAGTGTTCTTTTTGTAGGGCCTCTTTAGGTACAAATTTATTCCCCACTAGATGATGCACCATCCCCATGTTGTCAAAATATGGGTGAGGGGGATGATAATATTTGAGAGGATATTTATCCCATTCTAAATCAAATGTACCAATATATTTAATTTTCTTCACCTAGAAGTACTCAATGGTGATTGGCCATACCCAAATCTTCTTATCTTGTTTCCCCACTTTTTCACATGCAGAAGTAAGTTGTTGAGGTATTTCAAGTAATATCAACCTATTTGATAGATATTGTAGGAGATTATTTGGGCACAATAAATTACCATCTACCCATAGATAGGTCAAGGTTTTAATCTATATTTAATATGCTCCCAACTACATTATTCTATTTGTATCCTCTACTTACATCCTCTTTTTATAATCCCCCTCTATGAACCTGATGATAAAGAATGTGAAACCATCATTGACCACCCTATATTCTACACTTTTTAGTGGGACTTTCTTATTTACCAGTCTTAGATATACTACATATGACCAAGAATTTTCATCTTGTATGATTCCCTTTGTATACAATAACAAATAATTTTTAGTTCTTACTACTAAGAGATACACCATATATGATGTCATATAAAAATGGGATCACTCTTCACCAAGATCACTTTCTCATCCATATTTTGACTGAGAATTATGGCCCAATCAATTTGCATCTTTCCCATCCTGATGGTTTTTATAAAGTGTACCATCTATGTTTCTAAGTGACTTGTTATAGGATGACCTATGGCTCTACTTAGGAGAACAATTGAGTAGGTGATATTGTCAATAATATATCCATGTGTCTTGAGTCAAAATTTCCTACACTTCTCCCCAAGGGTGTCCTTGCAATAAGGTACTTTGATTGTACCATCTCCTTGTCCTCTACTTGATTTTCCCTATACCACCTCTTTGCAACCTCATAAGAGATTTGAAGGTATTGATCTATGAGAGGAAGGTGTAAGACTTTTTAAATGTTCGGTGGTTAGAGGTTCAATACAATCTCCAATGTTACAATCTTAAAAACCTTCTCTTCGGGTACATAGTGTTGGGTTAATGTCATGATTAGCTAAGATAATTGAACTAATGTTGGGTGAGAAGAAGCATTCACTAAAACAATTTGGATCAAAGTTGAGACCATATCTAACCTCTCTTTAGGTTTGTTTAATAGGATGAAGAAGACATTCTAGTCAATTTTTCCTAATTTAGTGTGTTGGAACTTTGTGTGTTTATCTTGGAATTGAGACTTCTTCAGTGCTCCTTGGTAGTTGAAAATTATGGGATTTGGTGTTATCTTTTCCAACATGAAGTATGATGATGACACACTTATATCTACACAAAAGTAGATAAATGTTAGTATTCTAATGTCATAAGATTATGATAACCCTCAAACAAGACCCAAAAAAAAAAAAAATGACAAAAAATAGACAAAACTTATCAAAATCCACCCTAGTGCCTAAAATACACACCTACACACCTAGTGGACCTATGAAAGTTCTCCAACTGTGTAAATGTGCTTGTAAATAGATCTTTTTTAACATAATGTGTGTAGTTGTGCACACTATGCATGTGCACAACTATGTGCATGTTAATGTCTTGTCTTGTTTTTAAAAATATGGGAATTCTTTTTTAGGTGGGCAGATGCGCACCTATTGAGGGTATGCACATGCATGTGTGAGAACTTTAATAGGCAATATTTATACCTTGGATGGGTGAAGTGGGTTAGTTATAATGATGTGTAGAGGAGTAGAGTAGTGTAGTTGAAAATTTTGTGAAGGTGTAGTAGTCAAAAAGGTGACAAAAGATAAGTGAGGAGAGAGAGAGAGGGAGGTTCTATTTATAAGCCCAGTTATATGATGCACAACTCTAAAGGTGAACACATCTGAGGGTACACACATTGATGAGTGTGCATATGCACTTGTGTTCAAGTGCTCATGTACACACTTTATACTTTCAGAGGCTAGAATTTAATTTTTTGACCTTGTAAGGTTGTTTGATCATGTCTAATTAAGGACCAAAGACTGATTTGAACCTAGAGGAGCATCCTAAAAGACAAAGGCACCTTACTTGGCATTAGGGGGTTCAAATTTTGTGATGAGGCCTATGTTCTAAGACCACAATAAATAGCCCCGAAAAAAAGGAAAAAATATCAAAGGCATTTCTTCATTAGAAAAAATTCTTCTTACATGTGTCAAGTGATGACTAGACTCTAAATTTTAGAAGCAACTTTCAAGTCCTTTGGAAGCCAAAAATTCATAATCTCAAATCACTAGGCTCAATTTGTGCTTATTATTCCAATTCATTTTGACATCTCAAGGTGTCATCTATCGTGAGTATCTAGCAACTCAAAAAAATAATAATAATAATAAACAAAGACATTGGAATTCCCAATAAACATGCTTATCCATTACTGTATGACCATATGAGAGAATCTATTTTGAGGGCTCCTAATGAGTTATCATTTTCTTTCCTTTGATTCTTTTGTATCACTATTTAACTTTCTTTTCAGAGCTCACATGTTCCCACTTGATTCTTCCTTGAATTCTTTCCGTGATTTTATAGAATAGGGTACCAATTCATAAGTGTGTATCCATATATTTATTACCTTTTATAATTTTTTGGAATCTTTACATATAACACCTTTGTGATTCTTTTTTCCCCCTATTTCTACCATGACAAGATTTAGATTGTATGGTGAAAAAATCAATATTCCTTTCCATATTGGTACTTAGTTTGATAAATCTTGCATTCCTCTTTAATGAAGATTTTGTGAACCTCATAAGCCAAACAATAATATTTATAGATCTTCTAAATAGACCCTTTATCTAATCCAAAAGGTTTTTAACTTGTGGGTACTCAAAGTTGTAGCCCAAATTTTGAGCACCATTGAAGAAATTGAGCCCTATAAATGCTTTTGATGTGATTGTACCTAGCTGTACCTTTGAAGCTTAAGAGCTGTTAAATGCTTCTAACACCTTCCTTTTAGGGTGCCTACTTGTTTCATGAAGTTAAATTATCATTCTGAGCTATTTGGTGAAGTCCTAAATTGAGCCAATGTCATTTCTGCATTTTACCCTAAGTGTCAAATAGTGACAGTAGGCCTTGTTTGCATCTAAATATCTTACACCTAGAAATGTTTTTTGATTTTCCACTTTGGGAATATCTAATGTCCATACCCAAGAACCTATGTTTTAGGTTTCAAGTCATTTAAAGTTTGTTTGATTAGGTTTCAAACCCCTCAAAGTTTGTCAGTTACTGTTTTCATGCTTATGCACTTTGCGCATATTTTTGGGAGGCCCTGTTTGACATGCTATAATTTTGACCAAGTTGACCAAAAAATTGAAATTTATATTGTGTTGCATTATAGGCATCAGAGACTTTTTACATTTCAAGTTTCAACTTATTATGAATCCATTTGATCAGTTTTCAAACGTGATTCCAAATGGAATTTCTATCTTTTACTGGTGTCATTATTTGTAGATTGATTAGTAGCCCTGTTCATGATGTTATATATTGAAACCAATGATTGGCTAGATCAAATGGATTGTACCACTATATTTTTCTATGAAAATACTCCTAGTGTGTTAGTTTTCAAGTCATGACGAATCCGTCTACACACTTTTTCAGGTCAATTCCATTTGAAAAAATTGTTATCTTGTAAATGTTTCTAGTTAGCAATTCTGAGTAGCCTAATTTGAGTATTCTCCAAATGTTTCCTATTATTCATAATGAGGCCAAATCACATATCCATATTCACCTCATGATAGAGAATCAATGCCCCAGTTTTCATCTTCCTAAGTGTCAATTTGCCTAGTTTTCAAGGCCAAATCCAAACCTAGTTTGTTGTTTTCTAACATGTTTTCATGTAGCTAATTCTAAGAAGGAAACTTTGATAGAAAATATCTTTTGGCTCCAAAATTTTCATGAGATGAGATTCAACAAGGTAAAAGTATGCAAAAGAGAGAATCAATGCCCCAGTTTTTTGAGCTTGGTCAAGTGTTTGGATCAGTTTTTAAGGCCAGTCAAAGGAACTCCTCGTGCAAATGTGAAAGGTTGCAAAAAGGGGTAAAATGAGTTTTTAATGATGATTCAGTGCTCAAATTTTGATTTCAGTTAGTTCGAAATAATCAATGGATCAATTTTACAGTTTAGTTATTTGAAAACAAAATTTTTTTAGCCGAACCCACCTTGGGGCCTGACTAAATTCCATTTGATTGATAAAGCATTATGAAATTTTCTAAGTAACTGAAATGGTTTATAATCAATTTATTCTATTGATGTGTCTATTGCAAAGATCAATGAGAAGTTTAGGCTTCTGCATGATGCTAAAGATCATTTCTGCCTGCACTAAATCAAGGATAAGGAAGCAAAGCATGAACTTTGCAAAGTTTGTTGAGTTTAGTCTAGAGATAAGGGTATCATTTATCTAAGAACTTATGATGGTCGATTGAAAATTTTCATATGCATTATGGATGAGAATCACAATGGCTACAAAAAGTCTAAAGCTCATCTGTGAGATAGAAATAGGCTTGGCAACACAATGCTGTCTATGGGAACATGTCAAAAAGCGTGGTGATACAAAATACGGTTCTCAGTACTTGGAATTTTTTTCTCTCAAGGTCAATGCCAAAGTAGGAGGGAGCAATGCAACACTTCATAAGAGCCTTTCCATTCAGTTACCACACTTTGGGAACAATCACGTAGTCTACTTTGGAGCAAACATGAATAATCTAGGCAAGCAAGATGAAAGAATCTCGTCAATTGCTATTGTTGAAATAAGCATCAACTGGCCCCATGCCAACTATTATATGGTCAAGATCCAATGCCAGGAAAGTTATCACATGCAAGAATAGAAGGGCAGCTAATAAATCAAAGGCATCCTACTTGTTGGGAATAGAATAGGCGTTTAAAGGGACATCATGTTTTTTGAAGTAAAAAGACATCCACACTAGCACCAGTTTGAGCATAGAAGGAAAAGCCTACACGTAGGTGAAGGAGAAGCTCATGCTAAGAAAAAATAGAGTTCACACATCACAAAAGATGCTTCACACATGTAAAAGAGGAAGAAAGCCCCTGCGTTAATCAATGAGAACTCACGCATGGAAAAGAGCATACCTTGTGCATCAAAGGAGGTAGAGAGTCAGCATTAAAAGAATGAGTGCCCATGTTAGTGAAGCAAAGCTCATGCACATAAGAGGGGAGCTGGCTTAGGAAGAAGGGTGCCTATGGTCTATAGGAGATCCACAACAAGTTGCACATTTCAAAGAAAGGGAGCAACTCACAAGTAGAACTGCCTATGCATTGAAGAGATAGTACTCGAGCACAACACAAAGGAGAAAGCAAAGGAGAATCATTGCATCAAAATATCCCACATTTGTAAGTTGGAAGGATTATGTAGGGTTCAAATACTGCCCAACACAAACCATATGTGTCTTAAAAGACACAAAGCTTTTGGAAGCGATGGTGTGCAAGAGGGACCCATTGTGGATGGTTGACCGGTGCAAAAAATAAGAAAAATTTGTACCAAATGAACGTGCATACTAACTAGGATGACATCAGTAGGAAGCCCAACAGAAAAGTTGCAAAATCTGGTAAGGTGCTATGTCGCCATGAAAAAATGACAAGGTTTTCAGGTAGCGACATAGCGAATTGCAAGAAAACTTAAAATATTTGGCAAAGATGGTCGTGGGTCCCATGTCTATGTGCTGTGGTGATGGAGGCTAAGATTGTGCCACATGGATGATCAAGTGGATTTCGTTATCTCACCAAACAGAAGATGCAGGGAAGTTACCATAGTGAGGTAGTGGAGCCAAATGGTAGTCGATAGTGTCACTGAGCGATGATGTGGAGCTTAGAACCAATCATAAGGTGCCATGTGGCATGAGTTCTAGGTAGATTGTGATGTGGTGAGTAGATATTTCAGATGTGCCAGATCCTGTCACATGGCAGATCAGAGGGTTGTCGCTATGTCACTAAGAAGAAGTTGCTTGCCAGTTAACATAGCAACATAGCGACCATGATGTGGCGTGTTGATGTGGCGGTGAGTAGGACCAACAATGTAGTGACATAGCCCAGTGAGGTGGCAGAATAGAAGACCAATTATATCATGACACGTGTCATTAGGTTGGTCAAACCAAGTTTGACCCGAGATCCAAGTACAAATAAAAATTCAGTCATGTCAGGAAAATAATTTTTAATTATTTGATGCAAAATGGGTGCATGTCAAGTCATTTAAATTGAAACAAGGTGTTAATATAAATTTAGACTTTAAAGTTAATTTAAATTTTTGAAAAATTTAAATTTTGAAAGTTGAAGAGCTGAGTTGCTTGCCAGAAGGGCATTTTTCAAACTGAGATGTAATGGGTTTTTGAGAGGCAAAATATGCAATATTATATATTGTTGGAATCATGAGAAGACAAAATTTTTGACTATGGAGTTTATTTTTGCATAGGTGCTCACTGGTTTGAATTATAGCCAAAAACATGGAATTTGGGTCCTTCTCAGTGGAATTGGTAAAAATTGAAAATTCAGTTAGAAGATCAGTAAAACTTGGTAAGAATGTAGTTGAAGTTCACTTTTCTCACATTTACTTAGTAAAACTCAAATTTTATGAAGTTCTTCATGAAGTTATCAGATATTTTTGATGACTCATAGGTTTTCATCATCAGAAAAGGATATTTGCAAATCAATAGTAGAAAAATGATGAAACCAAATCAGATCAGAATGGGAGAAGGGAGAAAGAAGTTGTTCAGTTGTAGGAGATTGAATTCCAAGTGGACACATGTCAGGCAAAGATCAGATCTAGGAATTCATCTTCTCCTATATCTCCCTATGTTTCATTCTTTGCAAGGTTATTGGCAGTTTTCTCTAAGTAATAATAGCTGGGTTCCAGTGTTTTACTATGAAACCATTCTTTTAACACTTTCTCTCTAGGTTAATACAGATAGTTCATATCTATTAGGTATTTCTATGTTTTCACTTTCATGCATATGACTATATTAATTTCAAGGAAATAAATGCAAAGCGCAGAAGATGAATCTTGTCTCCTTTATCAACTAATTTTCAATGTTTTACAATCTTTGACATAGAGCTTAGGTTGTAGTTGCAATCCCTTAAGGTTTTATGTTATTTCATTATTGCCTATGACTCAAAGGGTTATATAAATGCTTTAGGGAAATAAATAGGGTTGTGAGGTTACTGATGGGGATATCATGTAAGAATGAGGTTTAAGCTGAACATTGATGTCTATTTACAAGTTAAATAGATAGATTAGATATCTAAAGATACAAATAGGTATCAGTTATCCATATGTGTCTTTTTGATTCATAGATTTTCTCAATGGTTAAGGCACTGATTAGTTTATAGGATCATTAGGTCTTACTGCTGCATATCTGAGGTTTTTCTAAATTCAACATTATTAAGCAAACGTGTTTTACCCTTTCATGTTGAAGGACCTAAATATAACATCCTCACTCAACTTCTGAGATTCATAGATTTACATATAGGAGATATAAGGGTTTTCATTTGCTTAATAGATTCAGGGATATTTTTTTGTATTGGTACAATATCAATTGAATCTGAGGTCTACCCACCTAGGTTTAGCAAAGCCTGAAGTAGAAGAAGGGTCAAGCCTTATAGTTGGCTCGGTGTCTAAAATGGCATGTTGAAAATGGGATTTAGCTACCCCTAGATGTGTCATATTCTCATTGGGATAATTGAAAACCCTCTAGTGTTTTCAAACACCAAAAAAATGGTGACTCTACTAGGGAGATAAGATGGAAAATAAACCTTGTTAAAAGGTCACGAATCTCTAGTGTGAATTGAATATCTTAGTCCTATTTTTCAGTATGGTTTTGCCCATCCGAGTTACCAAAAAAATGGCAACTCTATTGGGGATTGTATTGAATCAAATTTAAGAAAAACCTTGAGAATTTGAAAACAAGAGATTCAATACAGTAGGATAAGTGCATTAAAAAGTTTCAGCAGTAAGTTCTCTAATGTTCTTTCTAGTTTTCTTACTCCAAATCATGCACCCTAGTTAAGTTTTATCCATTACAACAGTATTTTTCAAGGTTGAATACAGATTGTGTTGCTAAGAGTGTTCATCTTCAATCAAGTTAGTCAGTTTTTGCTTTCAAACTACTATTGTAATTCAGAGTCAGAATTGTTTAAAAAGGGTTTCTCTCTTTACAGTGTTTAAAAGTTTTTCAAAATTCTACAAAGCAAAATTCTAGTTCAGATTTTTCATGTATGATTTATGTTAAATCTTTCTCACAATCATGAGTGGCGACTCTCTAAAGGATCTCTATACTAGTGTAGATCAGTTATATTATTGTTTTCAAGAGTTTTCAGTTGAATTAGGCAGATCCAAAAGTTGTGTTAAGTTTTAAGAAAGAAGAGAGATCTATATAAGTTTTTGACCAATAAGTTTTGAAGTGTTGTTTGATTTTCTATTATAAAAGTTTTCGAATGATAAAAATGATTCACATTAGTGATTTCATTTAGTTCTCCTAAAGGAGATGGCGACTCTACAAAGTTTGATCAGTGGTGTAAAGGATTTTCAGTCTTGCACCTATGCCAAATCAATAGATCAAAGTTTAGCATCAACACTTGATGTATTTTGGTTTTCATGTTTTCTTTTCATGGAAGTCAAAAGTTGTTAAAAATGGTTGCCTCCATCTAGTGGTTTTAGCACTAAGAAAAAGAGGTAGGAGTTTTAAAATTTTATAAGATGGATTCTGATTTTAGGTTTGAAAGTGATATGCTGACTCTTGAAAGTGTTCATGCAAATATTCCAAGATTGAAAAGAAAGATTCATGATAAGACTGTCTTAATGTTAAGAAGTACAATTGGTGATATTAAGGGTCTTAGTGGATTTCAAATTTATATGAAGTTCAAATCAGTAGTTATTAATCTTGATGAGTTTTTCAGACTTGAGGAGTCTTCCTGGCCAGTGGTGCTCTTAGAAGTTTTTATGCCACATTCAGTTGATTGGCTAGCCAATATAAGATTAGATAAGATTTATGAAATCCAAGATTTTATCATGGAGGTTAAAAGTGTTTTGAAGGCTAATGAGTCTAATGTTAATGAATGCAATGAGTCCATTGAAAATGATGTCAAGGATGAAGAGTCTCAATTTTATGAATCAGAGGATAGAGATCAAAAATTTGATGACATGCATAATGTGGATTTATCTTTTTATGATGATGAGTATAAAGAAGAAGAAAAGTGTAACAACAGTAATAGTCCTTCTTCTAGTGATGAATGTAAATGTTCTACGATACCAGTTGTTGAGGTATTGTATAAAGAAGAAGATTTATGTGATAATTAGAATTCTAATTTTTCAAAATATATTACTAACAAGTCTGCTGTTACAAATGTATCAACCTATCCAGACGATGATCATAGCCAAGAGGAAGAAACTAGTAGTGAAATTTTGTTAATTATTGATGATATTTCTAACTTGTTGGCTCATGATTTTGAAACATATGCTAATCTATCTAAGGATGCTTGTACTTTGCCACATTTTTTATTTCCATATGATGAAGTCATTTCCCCTAAATTTGATTTTGAAGAAGATGTAGTTTCAGAATATGTTCTGTCAAGTTTGGGAGGTGTATGTGATGGTAATCCGTACATCAATGCACATGATGACTTCTATGTTGAGGAGGAAGATTTAGAGATAAGGTTTGTTGATGGTTCATTGTTTTCTTATTTTCCTAAAGATGAGACAAACTCAAATAGCTCATGTGATGAGGAAAGTAGTAGTGATGAATTGGTTTATCCTAGTGAGTTATTTGAGGAAGAAATTGATATGGATCAACATGTTGTTAGAAGGAAATTTCATGATAATTCTTGTGATTTGGGATCTAATCATTCATTGGAATGTGAAGAAAATGTAGCATATATTTAGTCTAATGTATGGTGTGCTAATGTTGCAAATGAGGAGAAATCAGAGTTTATAAATTCCTCATATCCGAAGGCACAAGGTGAGTTACAATCTGATTCATGTAACTCATTGGATGAAGTTAAATATGAGCACTTTGTGTTTTTGGTTGAAGGAATCCATGATTTAGTCAATATCGATTAGTTTCAATTTAATATCAGTTGTTATGATCACACTGATTCATTTTTTCATAGTGAGCAAGACAAAGAAAACATGCTTGATTTTAATATGCATTATGGAAGTAATGATAGTAGTTTTGTTTTACCTAAAAAGATGATTGAAAATGCTGATATGTTGGGGGAAACAAATGAAAATGAAAATCAGGTATATGACAAAGGTAAGGAGTTTTGAAAAAAATTTAGTGGGCTGGGGCCATCATTTGTATATAATCTTAGTGGTAGTTTCTTGCTTTCAATAAAGCTGTTCGAGAGAGTTTTTGAGTTCAGGTGTGTGGTCTGCTTCTCCCAAAGATCTAAAATCTTTCCATGCCCGCAAGGGGCATGCATCCCTAGATAGAGCCACTATTGGCGCTCAAAGTTGTAGCCCAGATTTTGAGCACCGTTGAAGAAATTGAGCCCTATAAATGCTTTTGATGTGATTGTACCTAGATGTACCTTTAAGGATTAAGAGGTGTTCAATGCTTCTAACACCTTCCTTTTAATGTGCCTACTAGTTTCTTGAATTTAAATCATCATTCTGAGCTATTTGGCGAAGTCTTGTTTTGAGCCAATGTCATTTTTGCATTTTACCCCAAGTGTCAAACAGTGATAGGAGGCCTTGTTTGCATCTGAATATCTTGCACCTAGAATTTTTTTGTAATTTTCCACTTTGGGAATATCTAGTGTCCATACCCAAGAACCTATGTTTTAGATTTTGAGTCATTATGAGTTTGTTTGATTAGGTTTTGAACCCCTCAATGTTGGTCAGTTACTATTTTCATGCTTATGCACTTTTGCACATATTTCTAAGAGGCCTTGTTTGATGTGCTATAATTTTGACCCAGTTGACCAAAATATTGAAATTCCTATTGCATTGTATTATAGCCATCAGACACTTGTTATGTTTCAAGTTTCAACTTATGACGAATCCGTTTGATCAATTTTCAAATGCGATTCCAAATGGAATTTCTATCTTTTACTGGTGTCATTATTTGTAGATTGATTAGTAGCCATGTTCGTGATGTTATATCCTGAAATCCATGATTGGCTAGATGAAATGGATTGTAACACTATATTTTTCTCTAAAAATACTCCAAGTGTGTCAGTTTTCAAGTCATGACGAATTCGTCTACACACTTTTCCAGGTCAATTCCATTTGCAAAAATTGTTATCTTGTAAATGTTTCTAGTTAGCAATTCTGAGTAGCCTAATTTGACTGCTCGCCAAATGCGTCCTATTATTCATCATGATGCCAAATCATAGATCCATAGTCACCTCGTGACAGAGAATCAATGCCCCAATTTTCGTCTTGTCGAGTGTCCATTTGCCTAGTTTTAAAGGCCAAATCCAAACCTAGTTTTCTGTTTTCTGACATGTTTTCATGCAAGTAATTCTGAGAAGGCAACTTTGATAGTGAATATCTTTTGGCTCTGAATTTTTCATGAGATGAGATTCGATGGGGTAAAAGTATGTGAAAGAGAGAATTATTGCCCCAATTTTTCAAGGCCAGTTAAGTGTCTGGATCAATTTTTAAGGCTAGTCAAAGGACCTCCTGGCGCACAAGTGACAGGTTGCAAAAAGCGGTAAAATGAGTTTTTAACGATGATTTACTACTCAAATTTTGATTTTAGTTAGTTTGAAATGATCAATGGATCAATTTTGCAGTTTAGTTATTCAAAAACAAAATTTTTTTAGCCAGACACGCCTTGAGGCTTGACTAAATTCTATTTGATTGATAAAGCATTTTGGAATTTTCTAAGTAACTGAAATGGTTTATAATCAAATTATTTTATTGATATGTCTATTGCAAATATCAATGAGAAGTTTAGGCTTTTGTATGATGCTAAAGATCGTTTCTACCTCCTCTAAATCAAGGATAAGGAAGCAAAGTATGAACTTTGCAAAGTTCATGGAGTTTAGTCTGAAGATAAGGGTATCATTTATCTAAGCACTTATGACGGGCAGTTGCAAATTTTTATATGCATTATGGAGGAGAAGCACAATGGCTACAAAAAGTCTCAAGCTCATCTATGAGATAGAAATAGGCTTGGTAACACAATGCTATCTATGGGAACATGTCAGAAAGTGTGGTGATATAAAATATAGTTCTCAGTACTTGGAAAATTTTGATCTCAAGGTGAATGCCAAAGTAGGAGGGAGCAACACAGTGCTTCATAAGAGCCTCTCCATTTAGTTACCGCACTTTGGGAACAATCATGTAGTCTACTTTGGGGCATACATGAATCATCTAGGCAAGCAAGATGAAAGAAGCCCATCAATTGTTGTTGTTGAAATAAGTTGTTGGTGTTAAGTTATTATTGCCATTAGTGACAACACTTATCTACATCATTATAGCCACTGAGGATTCTAGTCTTAACCAAGCTTCACAGTTCACACCAAGCATTCTACTATTAATCGAGCTTCGTAGTTCACACCATGCTTTCTAGTGTTAACCGAGCTTCGTCGTTCACACCAAGCATTCTAGTGTTAACCGAGCTTCATAGTTTGCACCAAGAATTCTAGTGTTAATCGAGCTTCATAGTTTACATCGAGAATCTATAGTGTATACCAAGCATTCATGAAGCTACCGAGTGAATGTGCAATCTAGCAGTGTCTACTAAGTTTACAGTGTTCATTGAGCTTCACAGTGTTTACCGAGTGATGGAAGTGTAGTGTTTACCAAGTAACAAAAGTATAGTATTTACCAAGTGAAATCAAAGTAAATGAAGGATCCAATTTTTACCGAGTGACATATATCTACTGAGTCCCCAATGGTTATTGAGTTCCAAACTATGTTGTGTGGCTAGTATGGACCGAGCGTCTACTTCTACCGAGTACATGACGATGCCAAGTAATACAGTGGATGCCGAGTATCAGAAGGTCACCAAGTCAACTCTAAGAACTCAAGTTTTCTACTATTTGGCTAACTCAGTAATATTTTTTTCACTTATGTTTTGGCCAACCTTGCAATTGTAATTATTGGAATGGTATTATATGTAATGTAATATATCATTTACAAAATAGAGATGTATGTGAAGGAATGGATATGAAAAGCTTTGAATGAAAGTGAATCAGTAGTAGAGCAGTGTATTCAGCAAGGTCTACAAGGAGCAGTAAAGATTCATTAGTCACAATAGGTGATCTATATTTTAAGGATCTAATCAAGTTGTAAGTAGATCCACTATTTCATCCTAATAGGTGAATCAGTTTTGTAAATCCTTTAATAGGGTAGACTTAATAGTCTTTTGTATAAATCTCCTAACAAAGTGCATACTTTGTGTATGTTTGTAAATCCTCTAACAAGGTGGACCTAGCAGTCCTTTGTGCTCCTAACAGGGCAGATCACCAGAAGTGGTCAATGTAAGCCTTAACAGGCCAACTTCATACTATAGTAACAAAGTTTTGTGGATATCATCCCCACCCCAGTTTTAGTTTCTATTTGGAAGGTTTGTGGGTCACCAAATCACTGTATACATGTGTTATAAATGTTTGTTCTCTCATATATGCAGTAGATTAGATGAATGAATGGTGTATAGTATATACGATTAAAGTTCTGAATTCCTTTAAAGTTTTGACATTACTGATTCACCCCTTCCCTATTAGTAACCTATCATATCTTGAATATTTCCAACAATTGGTATCAGAGCTATTTGATTCTCAAGAAAAAGCTTAATAGCTTGAGCAAAGATCAAGGATAATGGAGATATTCAAACTTGACAAAGCTATTGAAAATGAAAAGCTAGATCTGGAAATGGCCATGGCTCAACTCAAAGAAGCTAAGGAACATCTTTCTCAATCCCTGAAGAGAAGGAAGGAACTTTCAAGAAAAATGAATGACCATTGGTAATGTTGAAGAGAAGATTGAAGACCTTCTACCATCAAGTAGCTCAAAATGAAGCAAATGAGGCTATCAAGTAACTCTTAGCAAAGAATGGCTCTCTGTAGGAAGAGGTAAGAAAGCTTAAAAGAGAACAAGAAATGCAATCAATTAGGCTTTGTGAAGTTTTGGAATAGAGAAACAAGGCAAATGAAGACTTAAAGGCAACAAATAATCAATCTTTTTCAGCATGAAGATC
Organism: Cupressus sempervirens; assembly: GCA_028749045.1. Lineage (NCBI taxonomy): Eukaryota > Viridiplantae > Streptophyta > Pinopsida > Cupressales > Cupressaceae > Cupressus > Cupressus sempervirens. The sequence goes on from CM053787.1 coordinate 206,257,470, forward strand.
TTGTAGATCAACTATCTAATGCAAATGAAGAAGTTATGAATCTAAGATCTAAGGATGAAAGCCTAAGGAAGGATTTAATCATTGAGAGAAGAATCAATGAAAGCTCACAAGGTGACTTAAGATCTGAAAGACAAATCAATGAAAGTTTGGAAAAATACCTAAATGTTGAAAAAAAATCAATGAAAGTTTGGAAAATGACCTAAATGTTGAAAAAAAAGTCAATGACAGAATGATGAAATCTCAAGCAGACATGGATTAATTAAATTAACAAAGTGAGCAGAATCTTCATAAATAGAAAGGTAAAGCTGGACTTGGTTATAAGGAAGAAGGTGAAACCTCCAAACAAGGTGCCCAAAGGAATCAAAGACCTACTTGCAATCACTATGGTAAGTTAGGTCATACATCAAAGAAATGTTGGAGTAATGGAAAAGCTAAATTCAATGGTAAATGCTACAATTGTAGTCAGCATGGTCATAAAGCTAATGGATGCAAGGAGAAACCAAAATTTGAAGGCAATTGTCAGAAATGCAAGAAGCATGGTCACAAGGCATTCCAATGCAGATCCAAATCATTTAATCTAGCCGAACAACTTGTTAAAGCAATATTTGGATGGGACTACAATACCTGGTGCAGATGTCATTATTGTGGAGAATATGGACATATTGGTATAAACTGTGCAAGACAACACCTAAGGAAGAAGGACACTACTTTAAGATGTTATACATGCACTGAACTCGATCATATAGCTAAAAACTGCATGAACATAGGAAGAGTCAAGGATGAAAAGAAAACTAAAGCTGATAACATTTAGAAGCAGTTGAGGCAATAGTGGATTCCAAAATCTATCGTGCAAGATAGTTCAAATGATGGCAATGTCACTCAAAAAGTGGGCGACTCAACCATTTCTAGTTAGATTCATAAAGGAGAATATGGAACTGCATCTTCTAGTGATATCTCAAGAAGTTCAAAAATAAAAGAAAGAAAAATGATCAAATCAGTATTCTAGATACAGAAGGATCAAAGAAAGGATATCTTTTGTCAAGTTGCATCTACTGAGGAAAGTCAGTTGAAGACCTTTCTGAGCTAGGTCAGGAGCAACAAAATTTTTATTCAATCACTGAGTTGCAAGCTTCTACCGAGCAAGTGAATGATAGCCTATCAAGCACTATGTCATCTTAGCTACCTTCATACCAAGCATTTAGGGAAAAAAATTTGACAAAAGGGAAAAATTTGATTTCATTTTTCACCACGATTATAGAGCTAAGAAATTTCCAACAATTTCAAAGCAAATTCTAAAGTGATTTCAAGAAATTTTTAACCAGAGATTTTTTTTAGAATTTTCTTACACCTATCGAGAAGCAATGGCATTCGGGAGTTGCAGCAACAAGGTTTAGTGTAGTGTCTGCCCTCATTCACATCCTTTATGGGCACATTGTTGTTATCATTATCAGACTATATTAGACTAGTTTTATGTTGATGGATTAGTGGTATTATTTTTTGACTATCAGACATTATGTTATGGATTCAGTTGATATATGATGAGATTATTTAGACTTTACATTTCATGTATGCATGATGATCATTATATTATTCTCAGTTATTGATGATGATTATTTAGATGGTTTATTATCTCATGTGTTTTATTATGGATACTTACCCCATACTTGCATGTGTATGTTGTGCGTGATTGTTTTTTTTTGTATGGCATTTTTGATATGGTTAACGAAGGGAGTCATAGTCACCTACTAGTCGAGATCTACACGATGCACCACTTTGTGCCATTTTCTGTTTAGTTTAGCATTATATATATATATATATATATATATATATATATATATATATATATATATATATATATATATATATATATATATATATATATATATATATATGGTTTTATGCAGGTTACAGGCATTGGGTATCGACTTCCCTGAATTGCTAGGATGAGCATACCCTATTATACTATCTCAATGATAAGAGAAGGGAGATAAATTCTCAAGTCCAAATCCCAAACCCTTAAACCATTGTCCTAGAAAGATAGGACAAGTATCTGGATATTTTTACCCACCGAATGTGTTAGATGACATAATTTGTGATTTTAACCCTTTAGACTAATTTTGCATGGACTGTTCTATGATGGGTTTTCATATTTTTATCTTGGAGGGCTATGGTGAATTTTCTATTAATTAAGTCTTAAATAAATAGATTTAATTAATAAATTAATTATTGGGTGAAAATTAATATTATATCATGATCTTTGATATTTTAGATTAAAAATAATTAAGTAAGGATTAGTTGAGAAATAATTTTAAAAAATTAATAATAATAATAATGATAAAATAATAAATAAATAATAATAAAATTAAATAAAATTTATAAGCTTGCCTAGGAGTTAATGCACCTTTTCATTTCTCTTATTTCAACAACACAGGGATTAGCACACAAATTAAGCACATGGTGTCTACAACCATAGACTCATTTGGAAAGTTGGAAAAAGCTCGTGCTTAGTTCTCTACGCCTTCTAGTTGTTTCTAGAGGCATTCTTGAGAGTCCTTTATATTCAAGCACTACAAGAGGCTTAAGAGAGGAATTTTGGGGAGAAATTTTGGAGCATAATTTTGGAGAGCATTTTGGAGCATTGGAGGACTCAGGAACGTTGGAGAAGGGAGGAGCTTGCTCTACGAGTTTTCTAAGGAAAAGTGAATTAGCATCAGAATCTGGGTAGACTCTTGCGATCTTGGTTCTGCTATCTCCGCATCATGCACTTCTTGTCTTCATCATGTCTTCCATATATTTTTGAGGGTTTCTCTTATTTTAGTTGTATGCATTCTCAATATGTGTAGTTAAAATTATTTGAGAAAACTTTATATGCATAGATCTAAAGAGAACACGGGACTAGGGTTTCTTTAAATTGAAAGCTTTTAAAAAGGAAATTTGTGTTGATATGAACATGCTAATTCAGATCTGCAAATATACATATATATATATACATGTTATATATATATAATGCTTAATTAATCTCTGCATATGTATATATATATATATATATATATATATATATACACACACACACACACACATATATATATATATAGATATACACACACACATATATATATATATATACATAAATACCTTTATATGTATATATACATATGTATATATATATACATATATTTTTATTGGAGGATCGAAAATTCAATCGCATCGCGATTTACATTTTTAAAGAAAATGTTATAAAAAATTTATTAAAAAAAAATGATTTGCATATTATATGTGGGCAGAGAGGGCCGAGCCCGTACCCCCGCCTCTGTGCTATGGCAGTGGCCAGCGGCATTGCTGCCGCAAGCTCTACGACCACTGTCGCAGGCTTGTGACAGTAGGCCCGCACGATACCTCCATTTGCGATGGCAATTTTTTTATCATATGCAGTAACGACTTTGATAATAGGCATTTTGTGATTCATTTTTTATTTTAATAAATGTTGATATTATTAATATATAGTTATGAACAATTATTATTATATTTAAAAGGTTAAAATTAATGGGTCATTCTTTTAAAAGATAAATGATTTAAAATATTAATGATAGTTCGTCAAATATTATTTAAAAAGGAAAGATATTAATAAGTTATCTTAATTAAACTTAGTTTAATTAAGGTTAAATCAAAGTTTTAATTATGTAATTTATTGAATTGATAATTGATTATTGGAACTCGATAGGAGTTGATTTTGAACAATGTTTATATAAACAATATAATTAGATAATTGAATCTAATGGTTTTGGGAGAGAAACTTTTAACAATTACATGGGATGGGAAAAACGTACAAATGATTCTCCATTCGTTATCTAAAACTTGAAATGAAAATTGAAGCTCTACGCTTAATTCAACTATGTAATTTTAGCAAAACCAAAGCATGTGCTTGCATTGTGTATTTCCTTATGCTTCTATTTTGGGTTTTGGGTTAACTAGTGTTGACCAGTTATAGGACGTCTACCAGAGGCTCAGGAGTTATGATTGTGATGTCATGATGATGTTTTATTTCTGATCTTTATTAAACCCAACCATGGTTATGTGATGGAATGCTCTATGTAATGTTTGTGATTACTGATTGTTTTAGTTGAGATTCTTATGTATGAGACACTTGACCTAATCATTTATGAGTCATCAATCAGTTATCCTTGGGTTATTTTCTAGTAATCATGATGGGACTAAAATATTGATTTATGTTGTCATGTTGTGACATGTTTTGACTCAACCATTTTGGAGTCTTCAATCAGTATGATTTGAGTTATATTTTGGTTAATGAGAACCAATGGATACTTTTGATTATCAATGATACTTCAGTTGCCAATAGAGAACTGTTGTGGTCATGATTTTCTATGGATGCTTTTCGGTTGCTCATGGAGATTTGATGCTTTTATTATGGATGTTTGATGCTCTTATTTTGGATTATCTTTTGGTATTTCTTTCCAATCACTTGTACAGGACTAGGGTGATTTATGATTCTATGAGCTTAGGGTAGGTTATCTGCTTGTAGTGTCGAGAAGTGGTTTGCATTGGGCGCCAAGGCCCTAAGAGGCTGCTAGGGTAACTAATTGTAAGTTGTTTAATAAGTGAAAACATTCTCACCTAATACTGACTTAATGAACCTAAAAAGATAATTGTTTTGTTCTCACCCATGCCTCAAGTGCTTGTACAGACTAGGATGGGAGTAGAGAGAATGCTTGGTTGCAACCTTGCATACCATAGTATGCCTTGTCAATATGAGAGGATACTAGTGGCCACATGAGGATCAGTAGGGACCAGTGGAGTTTAGCTAACTGGTAGGGTAACTTCTACATGATATATGCGATGACACTTTCCCGCTTGCATAGTAGGTTTCCTACAAGTCATTATGTGCCTCTGGGGTTAGATGTTGATTTTTTGATTGGAATCTTTGACTTAGTATACTTTTAGGATTCTAAGACTTAGAGAGTTTTCTTATGCTATGTGATTTGGATAGCCTATGTGGGACTTGAGATTATCTCCTCAGCACGGTGGGAGTGGACCACTTAGGTTCCATGTGGTTGGGTGGTAGTATTTTTTCACTCTTATCATTTGAGATCCAGTTGAGACATCGTGGCTGATGCATCCTTCATAATGGTGGATATGTATCCTTACATTGGTGATTAGAATATATTAGATGATGTTACTTTATGCCTATATTTTCATGTTAGATTATTTTTTGCATATGTTGTAGTATGTATAGGAGTGACATTCCTAATATGCTAATACTGATGATCTCTTTGGTGATTTGGAATGTTATGTATGGAGGGATGGCTAGGATCCATGATGGTCTAATGATGCTATTTACAGTTGGGAGGAACTGTGAACTTAGTTTATTATGTTGATCTTTTAGATGGATGTATATATAGCTCCTATGATGATGTATCATGTCTTTATATTTACTTTGATGTATCATGTAATAGAATAGGATGATGTACCTTATTTCATATATCTATATTCTTTTAAGCCTTTCATACCCTATGACATGTATAGTGGATGATTGAGCATTTAGAAATGTAATGTGTAAACATTGGACTTATCATTATTATTTCATGTGGTTGTTCTATTATATGGATTCATTAATGTTAGCTGTGATTCAATGTTAAGAGATCTTTAAAGAATGTAACCTATTATGTTATGTTTACTTCTAGATGGTTATTGCTATTGCTGATGTTATTCTTGTATCAGTTGTGAATGATATTACTTTCATGTTAAAAAATTTTTTTTACCAAGCTTAGCAAAACTTTAGGTTAAATATTTGGATCCCTTTGTGGGGCATTATATTTTGTATCAAAGCCCGAGTTACTACACTAGGAGCTGTGGGTATTTCGGACCAAACTAGGATTTGAAACTATTAAGTGTATCATCTCAACTTGAAACTAGGTGAACTAAACTAGTATTGCTACTTGTATAGACTTCAACACTTAGTTTTTAAAATTGAGATCTTACTTAAACCTAAACATAGACAAAAATGAAATTGGACTTAGTCTATTGCAAACATGTGTTTTCTTGGTTGTAATAGTACTTTATACTGTTGTAGGATGGTATCTGGGACTAGGTCTTCTGTTAGAGGCCATGATAGAGGTCGTGGTCATGGTAGAGCTATCAATGTCCATGAGTCTATTCATGAGGAATCTGCTCGTGAGGAGAGTAGAGGAGAGCATGTTAATGAGCAGTAGGTAGAGAGCCATAGAGAGGACCAAGATGAGTCTAAACAAGTTGATTTGAGACAAATGATGTAGAGCATTCTTGACCGTCTACCTCCTGTTCAAGATGAGCCTAAAGCACATCAGACTGAACAAGAGCATAGACCCAGGTCTAGGAGTCCTCAAAAGGATCATCAGAGGTCCATTGTGTCCACTCAGATGAAGGATTTTTTGAGATCCAAGGTCAAGCCTTTCAATGGGCAAGGTTTGGGTTATGTGGTTGAATAGTGGCTTATTGCTCTCAATAGAATTTTTTCCATGCAAGATTTCGAGAGCAATGTTAAGGCAAGATTTATGATTACTAATTTGGATAATTTTGGGGCCACTTGGTGGAAAATTGAGGATAAGAAGCTGGGTATTGATATGAGTAGTGTCACTTGGGAACTCTTCTTAGAGAGATTTCATAAACGATTCCTACCAGAGGAATAGAAGTAGCAAAGGGCAGATGAGTTTCATAATCTTAGGTAGTATACCTTGTCAATGACCGAGTATGAGCATAAATTTTATGAGCTCATGTCTTTTTCAGGATTTAGCAAAAATTTAGCTCAGTTGACACAACATTTTATTAGAGGTTTGAACAATCGTATAATTGGGAGTGTCAAGGTATTTGAGCCAAAAACCTCAAGGATGCGGTACGTTAAGCTAGCAAAGTGTCAACCTTGGTCAAGGAGGTTTTGTAGGAGTACCAGTAGCATTAGGAGCTAAAGGCAACTATAATTTAGGTGGTAACAGGAAGCCTTCCTTTTCTAAAGGGAAATAGTATCAGCACTAGTCTCAGCAAACGCAATAGCAGAAGGGATCAAATTCTTAGGCTCAAGGTGGTGGCAGAGGTTCTAACTCCAAGAACAACTGCAATGCTTAGCATAGTAAAAGGAATCCACCCAATCAACTAGTTTAGAGTAGCCAGTCTTTTGTTAGCAAGAACAGTCATCAACAATCAAATGTACCACCCATGGGAAAAGTTTCTGTTAGAAATATAGAATGTTTTTATGTGGGTAGATTGGTCATTATGCTGCTCAGTGTCTACAACAAGCACCTCAATTTTTAGGACCTAGGCCTACAATTTCAGAGCTTACAGTTGGTGATGTAGGTAGAGCTCATAGAGTGGTTGCAATAGTAGATCACCGTCAAGTGGATCATCAGGGGACAGTGGTAGAGACCACATGTGCTATTCGAGGTATATCTCTTTTAGTATTGTTTGATTCAGGAGCTACAGATTCATTTATTTCACCATCTATAGTTTCTAAGTGTAAGATGGATGTGGTGAAGCAAGATCATGGTTGGCTAGTGGAACTAGCCTTAGGTACTAAGGTCTCCATAGATTTCATAGTTTATGAGTGTGGGCTTAGCTTAGGAGGCTTTGACACTACAGTTGATTTTCGAGTCATACCCCTTGATTCCTACGATATGGTTTTGGGGATAGATTGGCTTGGCTCTCATAGAGCTAGTATAGATTGCAAAAAGAGGATGATTATGTGCCAAGATGATCAAGGGAATGATGTGAAGATAGTCGAGATACCAAGGCCTATATCTTGGGGGCAATATCTGCTATGCAAATGAAGTAGAGTTTCTATAAGGGATGTCAGCTATTTGTTGTTATGGTAAATGATCTTGATGAGGAAGATCTCATGAGGAAGACTTTAGATCACCCTATTCTACAGGAGTATGCAGATGTTTTTCCTAGTGAGATTCCAGGCATGCCTCCCAAGAGGGACATCAATTTTAGCATTGATCTAATTCCTGGAGTAGAGCCTATTTGTAAAGCTCCTTATCGTATGACTACACAAGAATTGGGTGAGTTATATCTTTAGCTAGAGGAAATTTTGGCCAAAGGGAGCATTCAACCTAGTGTATCACCTTGGGGAGCTCCAATGCTCTTTGTGAAAAAGAAAGATAGTTCTTTGCGCCTTTGTATTGATTACAGACAATTGAATAAGGTGACTATTAAGAATAGGTATCCTCTACCTAGGATTGATGACTTATTTGATCAGATCAAGGGAGCTACAGTATTCTCCAAGATTGACCTTAAGTTAGGATACCATCAACTTCACATTAAGGAGGCAGACATTCACAAGATTGCTTTTTGAACTCGCTATGGGCATTATGAGTTCACAGTGGTACCTTTTGGGTTGACTAATGCACCATTAGTTTTCATGAGTTTGATGAATGGTTTGTTTTGATCTTACCTTGATAGGTTTGTACTTGTGTTTCTTGATGATATATTGATATATTCCAAGTCTCAAAAGGAGCATGAGGAACACCTACGATTGGTTTTGTAGTGTTTAAGAGACAAGCATCTTTATGCCAATGCAACTAAGTGTGAATTTTTCAAATCTGAGATTCAGTATTTAGGGCATGTCATTTTAGGTGATGGTATTTCAGTGGATCTTGCTAAGATTTAGGCAATAGTAGATTGGCCTACATCGACTAATGTGTCAGAGATTCATAGTTTCATGGGCCTAGCTCGTTATTATTGCAAATTTTTCCAAAACTTCTCTAGGATAGCACATCCTATCACTTCCCTTCAGAGGAAAGGAAAGAAGTTTGTGTGGATGAAGAAATGTGAGGAAGCATTTTAGAAACTCAAGGAGCTTTTGACTAGTGCACCGATCTTAGCCATACCTGATCCAGAGGGAGATTTCATGGTATGTACAGATGCTTCTCTTGAAGGGATTGGGGCAGTTTTGATGCAGAATGGATGGGTGATTGTGTATGAGTCACGCAAGCTCAAGGATCACAAGCTAAATTATCCTACGCATGATCTTGAGTTAACAATAGTAGTTCATGCTTTAAAAAGGTGGAGACATTTCTTGTTGGGGCACAAATTTGAGTTACATAGTGACCATCACAGTTTTCAGTACATTTTCACTCAACCTAATTTGAATTCTCATCAGAGATGATGGATGGAATTTCTATGTGAGTATAATTTTGAGGTTGAGTATATTCAGGGAAAGGAGAATGTGGTGGTAGATTCTTTGAGTCATAAGAGACATGTGATATCATCTATGATTCTTAGTGTTGATTTGAGGAGTCAGATTCTTTAGGCACTTCCTATGAATACTTGGTATCAGGAGGTGTGCAAAGAAATAGATTCAGGAAGACCATTGGAAGGTAAGTTTTCTGGTTACAACTGAGAGTCAGATGGTCTTTTGAGATATTTGGGAAGGATTTATGTGCCTTTATTGGATGAGCTTCGCACCCTGATTTTAGCAAAAGCCCATCATACACCCTACTCAGCACATCCAGGTGTCAAGAAGATGCATGCTGATTTGATGCATTTGTTTTATTGGTCTAGGATGAAGTGAGACATCACTGATTTTGTGGCCAGGTGTCTTGAGTGCTAGAGAGTTAAGGTAGAACACCAGAACCCAGCTAGATTTTTGCAGCCAAATCTCATTCCTTCATGGAAGTGGGATATCATATCTATGGATTTCATAGTAGGGTTACCTATGACTGTTCGTCGACATGATGCTATCATGGTCACTATTGATCAGTTGAATAAGGTGGCACATTTTTCACCAATCAAGTCATCCTACACAGCAGCTTTTGTAGCTAATAACTTCATGCGTGACATTGTGAGATTACATGGCATTCCTAGGAAGATCATTTCTGACAGGGATCTAGTATTCACATCTGCATTTTGGATGTTGTTGTAGCATGAGCTTAGAGCACAATTGAATTTTAGTTTGGCATATCATCTAGAGATAAATGGTCAGACAGAAAGGGTGAATCAAGTTTTGGAAGATATGTTAAGGATGTATGTGATGGATAGGCAGACACATTGAGAGGACTATCTCTACCTAGTGGAGTTTTCTTACAACAACGGGTATCATAGTTCTATTGGCATGGGACCATTTCAGGCATTACACGGACATCCTTTTCATACACCTTTGAGTTGGGATAGTCTTGAGAACCATATCCTTTTGGGTCCTGAGATGCTTCGTGATATGGAGCAATAGGTAGTACATATCCATGAGCATTTGACTATGGCACATGATAGGCAAAAGAAGTATGCTGATGCACATAGGATAGATAAGCAGTTTGCTATGGGAGATAAGGTTTTCTTGAGAGTGCATCTATGAAAGAGTCTGATCCAATATGGAAAGGGTTCTAAGCTAGCACCTCATTTTGTGGGACCATTCAAGATTCTAGAGAGGATTGGCCTAGTTGTTTACCGCCCAACCTAGCTTGCATTCATGATGTTTTCCATGTTTCAGTGCTTAGGCAATATATTCCTAATATTGTACATGTCCTTGATTGGAATGCATTGGAGGTAGAGGATGGGCAACTAGCTTTGGAGCTGGTACATATTCTGGAGTAGCGAGGGTTGACCCTCAAGGGTCAAACCATTGAACACGTAAGGGTCCAATGAGATCCTAATGATGATTCTTCGGCTACTCAGGAAGATGCAGCTAGATCACGGGACTTATATCCCTACCTATTTGTAGCTTCTAGGAGTAAGCCTAACTCAAGGGAGGGTGGATGTAGTGCCTACCCTCGTTCACATCCTTTTTGGGCACATTGTTGTTATCATTATTAGACTATATTAGACTACTTTTATGTTGATGGATTAGTGGTATTGTTTTGAGACGATCAGACATTATGTTATGGATTCAGTTGATATATGATGAGATTATTTAGACTTTACATTTCATGTATGCATGATGATCATTACATTGTTTTCAGTTATTGATGATGATTATTTAGATGGTTTATTATCTCATGTGTTTTATTATGGATACTTACCCCATACTTGCATGTGTATGGTGTGCATGATTTTTTTTTTGTATGACATTTCTGATATGGTTAAGGAAGGGAGTCATAGTCACCTGCTAGTCAGGATCTACACGATGCACCAATTCTTGCCATTGCCTATTTAGTTTAGCATTATATATATATATATGTGTGTGTGTGTGTGTGTGTGTGTGTGTGTGTGTGTGTGTGTGTGTGTGTATTGTATGTACATGCATGGTTTTATGCAGGTTGTAGGTACCGAGTATCGACTTCCCTGAATTGCTAGGAAGAGCGTACCCTATTATACTATCTCAATGATAAGAGAAGGGAGATTAATTCTCAAGTCAAAATCTCAAATCCTTAAACCATTGTCCTAGAAAGATAGGACAAGTATCTGGATATTTTTACCCACCGAATGAATCAAATGACATAATTCGTGATTTTAACCCTTTAGACTGATTTTGCATGGATTGTTCTATAAAAGGTTTTCATATTTTTATCTTGGAGGTCTATGGTGAATTTTCTATTAATTAAGTCTTAAATAAATAGATTTAATTAATAAATTAATTATTGGGTGAAAATTAATATTATATCATGATCTTTGATATTTTAGATTAAAAATAATTAAATAAGGATTAGTTGAGAAAAGAATTTTAAAAAAATTAATAATAATAATAATGATAAAATAATAAATAAATAATAATAAAATTAAATAAAATTTATAAGCTTGCCTAGGAGTTAATGCACCTTTTTATTTCTCTTATGTCAACAATATGGGGATTAGCGCACAAATTAAGCACATGGTGTCTACAACCTTAAGACTAATTTGTAAAGTTGGAAAAAGCTTGTGCTTAGTTGTCTACACCTTCTAGTTGTTTCTAGAGGCATTCTTGAGAGTCCTTTATATTCAGGCACTCCAAGAGGCTTAAGAGAGGAATTTTGGAGAGAAATTTTGGAAAGCATAATTTTGGAGAGTTTTTTGGAGCATTGGAGGACTCGGGAATGTTGGAGAAGGGAGGAGCTTGCTCTACGGGTTTTTTGAGGAAAAGTGAATTAGCATCAGAATTCAAGTAGACTATTGTGATCTTGGTTATGCTATTTTCGTATCATGCACTTCCTATCTTCATCATGTCTTCCATATGTTTTCGAGGGTTTCTCTTATTTTGGTTGTATGCATTCTCAATATGTGTAGTTAAAATTATTTGAGAAAACTTTATATGCATAGATCTAAAGAGAACATGGGACTAGGGTTTCTTTAAATTGAAAGCTTTTAAAAAAGAAATTTGTGTTGATATGAACATGCTAATTCAGATCTGCAAATATACATATATATATATATATATATATATATATATATATATATAATGCTTAATTAATCTTTGCATATGTATATATATCTACACATATATAAATATATATATATATATATATAAATACATTTATATATATATACATATGTGTATATATATATATATATATAAATACATATATATATATATATATATATATATATATATATATATATATATATATATATATATATATATATATATATATATATATATATATATATATATATACACATATGTATATATATATACATATATATTTTTATTGGAGGATCAAAAATTCAATCGCATCGCAATTTATGTATTTAAAGAAAACGTTATAAAAAATTTATTAAAAAAAATGATTCACATATTATATGTGGGCGAGGAGGGCCGAGCCCGTACCCCCACCTCTACGCTGTGGTAGTAGCCAGTGGTACTGCTGCTGCAGGCTCTGCGACCACTATTGCAAGCCTGCGACAGCAGGCCTGCACAATAACTCCATTTGCTGTGGCATTTTTTTTTATCATATGCAGTAATGACTTTGATAATATGCATTTTGTGATTCATTTTTTATTTTAATAAATGTTGATATTATTAATATATAGTTATGAACAATTATTATTATATTTAAAAGGTTAAAATTAATGGGTCATTCTTTTAAAAGATAAATGATTTAAAATATTAATGATAGTTCCTCAAATATTATTTAAAAAGGAAATATATTAATAAGTTAGCTTAATTAAACTTAGTTTAATTAAGGTTAAATTGAAGTTTTAATTATGCAATTTATTGAATTGATAATTGATTATTGGAACTCAATAGGAGTCGATTTTGAACAATGTTTATATAAACAATATAATTAGATAATTGAATCTAATGGTTTTGGGAGAGAAACTTTTAACAATTACATGGGATGGTAAAAATGTACAAATGATTCTCCATTCATTATCTAAAACTTGAAATGAAAACTGAAGCTCTACGCTTAATTCAACTATGTAGTTTTAGCAAAACCAAAACATGTGCTTGCATTGAGTATTTTTGTATGCTTCTATTTTGGGTTTTGGGTTAACTAGTGTTGACCAGTCTAGGATGTCTACCAGAGGCTCAGGAGTTATGATTGTGATGTCATGATGATGTTTTATTTCTGATCTTTATTAAACCCAACCATGGTTATGTGATGGAATATGTAGTGTTTGTGATTACTGATTGTTTTAGTTGAGATTCTTATGTATGAGACACTTGACCTAATCATTTCTGAGTCATTGATCGGTTATCCTTGGGTTATTTTCTAGTCACCATGGTGGGACTGAAATTTTGATTTATGTTGTCATGTTGTGACATGTTTTGACTCAACCATTTTGGAGTCTTCGATCAATATGATTTGAGTTATATTTTGGTTGATGAGAACCAATGGATACTTTTGATTATTAGTGATACTTCAGTTGCCAATAGAGAACTATTATGGTCATGATTTTCTATGGATGCTTTTCGGTTGCTCATGGAGATTTGATGCTTTTATTATGGATATTTGATGCTCTTATTTTGGATTATCTTTTGGTATTTCTTTCCACTCGCTTGTATAGGATTGGGGTGATTTATGATTCCATGAGCTTAGGCTAGGTTATCTACTTGTAGTGTCAGGAAGTGGCTTCCAATGGGGGTCGGGGGCCTAAGAGGCTGCTAGGGTAACTCATTGTAAGTTGTCTAATAAGTGAAAACATTCTCACCTAATACTAACTTAATGAACCTAAAAAGATAATTGTTTTGTTCTCGCCCATGCCTCAAGTGCTTGTATAGACTAGGATGGGAGTAGACAGAATGCTTGGTTGCGACCTTGCATTCCATAGTATGCCTTGTCAGTATGAGAGGATACTAATGGTCGCATGAGGATTAGTAGGGACCCGTGGAGTTTAGCTAAGTACCAGGGTAACTTCTACATGATATATGCGATGAAAATTTCTCCCTTGTATAGTAGGTTTCCTACAAATCATTGTGTGTGTTTGGGGTTAGATGTCAATTTTTTGATTGGAACCTTTGAGTTAGTATACTTTTAGGATTCTGAGACTTAGAGAATTTTCTTATGCTATGTGATTTGGATAGCCTATGTGAGACTTGAGATTATCTCCTCAGCATGGTGGGAGTGGACCACTTAGGTTCCATGTGGTCAGGTGGTAGTGTTTTTCCACTCTTATCATTTGAGATCCAGTTGAGACATCATGGCTGATGCATGCTTCATGAAGGTGGATATGTATCCTTACATTGGTGATTAGCATATGTTATATGATGTTACTTTATGCTTATATTTGCATGTTAGATTTTTTTTGCATATGATGTAGTATGTATAGGAGTGACATTCCTGCTATGCTAATACCGATGATCTCTTCGATGATTTGGAATGTTATACACAGAGGGATGGCTAGGATCCACAATGATCTAATGATGCTATTTATGGTTGGGAGGAACTGTGCACTTAGTTTATTATGTTGATCTTTATGATGGATGTATATATAGCTCCTATGATGATGTATCATGTGTTTATATTTACTTTGATGTATCATGGAATAGAATAGGATGATGTACCTTATTTCACATATGAATATTCTTTTAAGCCTTTCATACCCTGTGACATGTACAGTGGATGATTGAGCATTTAGAAATGTAATGTGTAAACATTGGACTTATCATTATTATTTCATGTGGTTGTTGTATTAGATGGATTCATTAATGTTAGATGTGATTCAACATTAAGGGATCTTTAAAGAATGTAACCTGTTATATTATGTTTACTTCTAGATGGTTATTGCTATTGCTTCTGTTATTCTTGTATTAGTTGTGAATGATATTACTTTCATGTTAAAATAAAAAATGTTACCAAGCTTAGTGAAACTTTAGGTTAATTCTTTGGATCCCTTAGTAGGGCATTACATTTAGAAATGCTAGTTAAAGGTGTGGAGTGGAGGGCACCAAATTCCAAACTAGTTCCAGCAATTGCAAAATTACTCGACCCCAATGGAGCTCAATCAAAAACTCCACCAAAGGTACTTCTCATAAACGACATTCATAATCATTTCAAATATTTGGTTCAAGAGATTGGAAACCTAGAAATAGATAATGTGCTAGGAGAAATGAGTGTTGATGGTTCTTTGAAACCCAAGCACAAGCATCTAGAGACCAAAGGGTGAACCCACATTTTGCATATGCCAAGAAGTTTTCAAACTAAGTGGATCAGGTACATACTCAGTCATGTTCACAATGGGTAACTATGGTTAGAGTAGCCAGTGTTAATCACCAAGAAGATGATTCATAAGATTACTAGTCTCCCCATACTCAGCAAAGAAAAAACCATCAAAATCCTAGGTCGGGAGGAATTACAGAAGAAAACCCTAGCTGAGTGGGATGGGAGAGTTTTAAAGGTTAGCACTATTTCTAAAATTGAATTAAGGTTTGGCATTCATGTCATTGCCCACAAAATTTATAGCTCTAGTCACCTGAATAGTGTGCCTTATGAGGTTGTGGATTTGGCTTTCAAAATTGTGGAAAAGAACCTTGAATTTTCCCTGTTAGAATTATTGTTGAAACAATTGAACAAGAACATGGACAGCATAAGGACTTCAAAGAATAATCCCTACAAATTTGGTTCCTTATTGACTTGTTTATTTTTCTATGTTCAAAAATTCTTTCCATCAAAAGCAATTGTAGCATGGAGAAAAGACATTCCTATTCTATATCATATAAATGAGTTTGTAGCAGAACTGGGTGAAAATTTTGATAGCATTATGGATAATTTTTTTGAAGATTTCAAGGAAAGGATGAATAATAGGTTTTGAATTTCACCAAAACTTATTGAATATTACAAAGATGATGTATGCTTCATGGTTCGTTGTGATAAAGTGCACATTTAGGCAGTCAGACCTTGAGTTGTATGGGTAAAACCTCTTCCCTATGAGGTGAATATTGATGAGGCTAGGGACATTATTGAAGCACTGGTAAATGAACCTTTATATCATAATCTTACTACCTTTGGCACTTATGATGAAACCAAGAATAGAAATGAGATTGAAATCAAGCTACCCTAGGCCATAAGCAAAGGAAAAAGAAAGATAGAAAAGTTGAAAATTGAAATTGGCCCTCTTATGCTTATCGAAGGAAAAGGTGAAGATGAAGAAGAGGAGCAGGAACCAGAAGATAGAGAGGAAGAAATAGAGAAGGAGGTAGAGCTAGTTAGAAAGAAAGGCAAGGTAATCATTACCAAGCCACCCAAAGCCTCCATAGCTGTTTTCACTAGGTGAGAAAAAGGTAAGAACAAAGGTGAAGTAGTGTTCAACAAGCCCCAACTGACCTTCCAAGAAAGATTTAAACAATTGGGAGAAGGAGTTGGTATCACAAATTTCAAGGAATTGAAATTTGAAACAAGGAAAGATGCAGAGAAAATGCAAATTGAGGAACTGGTACTCAATAAGATGGGAAAATGGAAATGCTTCCTAGACCATCTTGCCCCTCAAATCTCCAAAGATCTATTGGAGAGATTGCAACCTAGGTGGGAGTCAGCCACCCAAATGGCCAAAGATATATATGGGCAATCCTTAAAGAATCTTCCACCAAGTCTTATTGAACTAGACATTAAAGCAACAATGAAGAACCATGAAGGTAAAATGATGATTATATTTCACACATGTTTGATTTTAACTAAGGACATTGAGAATTGTGTAAGTGATTCAACAAACATGTGGAAGAACATCTATCAATTGCACAAGTGGAGTGATGACCCTGTTGAAATCAAGGATGATGACAGTAGTGATAGTGATGATTTTTATAGCACTCCATCCATCACAGTTACTCCAAGAGAGATGCATGAACTAATGGAAGAAAAAGAGGAAGAAGACAAGGAGGAAGAAGCATATGAGGGAGAAATAGATGAAAATGATCTAGTAAAAATTGCAGCAGAAGTTATTGCATCCCTTCCTCACTCTCCAGCAAATACAGTTACATCTACTTTTGAGATAGCTTCTACAAGTGAGATTGTGAGCACAATAGTCACATCAATTGCTCAATTTTAACCAACCTCCTCCCAGCTCCATGTATCAAAATAGATGTGCCAAGAACTTCATCTACTGAGCTATTTGTCACTTCTTCAGCCACCAATTTAGCCTCCTTAACTCTTTCATCATCAGTAAGTGTAATAGTAAGTTCTACAATTTTGTCTCCATCAATTCCAGTAAGTTCTATAGTTTTGTTTTCATCAACCTCATCTATATCCACTTCGACTCCGATCAGTTTAGATACTATTATGGGTGCTCTATCAAGTGTGATTCTAGTTTTGGGAAGTGTTTTAGTTCTTGATCCAATTAGTACTTCTATTGGCATTCAATCTTTGAGTCCCATCCTAGTTCCTACTACTAGCCCTTTTATCTCCACTATTGTGTCTATACCTAAGGTCAAACCAATCATCATAGAAGTCAAACAAAAGAATCTATTAAAACTTCTAATCATTGGAAAGGAAATTGTAGAAGACATTGACTTAGGCACAAAGATAGTGATTCCAAAGATTGACTATGACAATGCTACCATTGAAGAGATGAGGTTAGCCAGTCAACTCATAGAGATGAAAGCTATGCAGAAATAGTTGATATGAAAAAGGGGTAAGGAATACAGAATAATTGAAAATGCCAAGAATATAATTACAAATGCTATAGGTGTTGAAGTAGATTCTACTCAACACATTTTGATTCAATTAGATGTGGTAGTATAGAAATTTAATAAAGATTCTTCTAGACAAGAGAAACTTATTAAGAAAGTTGAAAATGAATTTGATAATAAGGTACTAGAGTATATTGCTCAAAAAATAGCAATCAAGCAAGTTGAATTGTCAACATTTTTGGGAAATTTTGAAAATTCTTTTAATAATGCAGCATCACTTTTTGCCAAACTTTGTGATGTTCCTGGTTTTACCAAAGAAATAAAGGATAAGTTAAATAAGATTGACATTGACATGCAATCAAGTGCTTCCAAGCTAAAGGTGGACTCCTCCTCCACAACCTCCCATCACACCAAAATTAGATATTTGGCAGATGTACATGCATAACTATTGAGAGAGGAAGCAAGGATCTAGTCTACAATCATAGACATCCAAAACATGATCCTTCCTATCATAGACACAATGCAGAAACATAGTACTCATTGCAAAACATTGGTCCAAGATCAGAAATTTTCAGTGGTTGATCACTTGATCCAATTACTAGCAAAAGTTCAAATTGCTCTCTCCACCTATCAAATCTTGTAGCAGACTTGGGATAATACATTTTCCACCATCCTCAAGGTACATCAAGAATTTCTATCCCACTTTGGTGTAGTCATATAAACTGTATATATGTAGTCCTTTGGCATTATTGTCAAAAAGAGAGATTTAGCAAAATAAGTGAGGAGAGTTATCACTATGAGTGATAGAGGGAGTTAGCACTCAATAGAGTTAGCATGTGTACATAAGAATCTTTATATATACATTATAAGTCATCAAGAAGATATATAGAAATGTATACATAGCAGTTCTACAAAGAGCAATTTTGAAAAACCAAAATTCATTGAGTCAAGTTATGTACATATTTTTTTGCCTATGAGTGTTTTGTCACTAATGCCAAAGGGGGAGATTGTTGGCATTAAGTTATTATTTCCATTAGTGAGAACACTTATGTTAGATTATGGTGACTGATCAGGAAAGTACTATACATACTCCATAATTAGTGGGGTTCAGGACATCACCTCAAAATTATTATTTTTGGTACTATTCATAGATTCACCATTCGTAGATTCACCACTAAAGTTATGGCTAATTTATGGCTAACATGTTATGACCCTAAAGCGGTTTAATACTTGTATAAAAGATTTTAGGGTTGGGTATTTTCATTATGTTATGTTGTGATGCAAAATTGCTTCTTGCGGCAGTATTGAGCTATAAGGGATTATGGACTGTAATCAAGTTGTGATCATTGGATTGTAATAAGATCAAACTTGTTGTTTGGTGGACGTAGCCTAGGGATTGGGTGAACTACATTAAATCTTGGTGCCTTGTGTTCATTTTATATGTGATCTATTATTTTATGTTATTGGTTATATTTGCATGTAGTTTTTATTATTTCTGTTTGTGGTTTTATCCTAACAAGTGGTATCAGAGCGATGTTGTCTTTTAGTTATCCTCTATAGGAAAGTCTCATAATTAAGTCGGAGTCTCACAGTTGAGTGGGAGTGATGGTAGTGAGGATAAGTTGAGGGTTGCCAAGTTTAATGGGCAGAACTTCCAGTTATGGAAGATGCAAATGGAAGATTATCTTTATCAGAATGATTTATGGAAGCCTTTGGAAGGCAAAGCCAAGAATCAGGGATCTATGTTAGATGCTGAATGGGATCTTTTGGATAGAAAGGCACTTGGAAGCATTTAGTTATGCCTGGCACCATCAGTGGCATTAAATATTACAAAAGTGAAGATGATAGAAGAGTTGATGAAAACCCTAGTGACATTGTATGAAAAGCCATCTACTTCAAACAAGGTATTTCTCATGAAGCATTTATTTAATATGAAAACGGCAGAAGGTGGATCTATTGCAGATCATTTAAATGATTTTAATACTATTACTAGTCAATTATCTTTTGTGGGTATCAATTTTGATGAAAAAATTAGGGCTCTCTTGATTTTATGTTCTTTGCCTAAAAGATGGAATGGCTTGGTAATGGCTATGAGTAATTCTATTCCTGGATCTAATACCCTAAAATATGATGATGTGATTAGTGTTGTTTTGAGTGAGGAAACTCGTAGGAAATCCTCAGGTGGAACTACATCAGGAAGTGCTTTGAATGCATAGAGCAGGGGCAAAACAACTGAGAGAGGAAGTAACTCTAGAAATCATGGGATATCAAGAGGAAAGTCAAAGGGGAAGAGGTCTCAATCGAAAGGACAAAACGAATGCTGGTACTATGGGAAACCAAGGTACAAAAAGAAAGATTGCTGGAATCAAAAGAAAAATAAAGGAGATAAATCAAATGGAGACAAGGAGGAAAATGTGGTAAGTAACAAATCTGAAGAGGATGCTTTGCTTCTGTCTTTAGAAAGTGTTGATGATTCATGGGTTTTCGATTCTTGTGCTTCATTTCATGCTACACCTCATAGAGTTTATTTCATTGATTATGTCCAAGGGGATTTTGGGCTTGTTTATTTGGGGGATAATGAACCCTATCAAATTGTTGGAAAGGGAAAAATTAAGATTTACTTGCAGAATGGGAATCTTTGGCTACTACATGAGGTAAGATATGTTCCAAGGCTGAGTAGGAATTTAATTTTAGTCAGACAACTTGGTGATGAGGGTTGTGTAGTTACTTTTAATGATAAAAATTGGAAGGTTTCAAAAGGTTCCCTTATAGTAGCAACAGGTGTGAAAGTAGGCACCTTATATCTTTGTACAGGTCATATAGTTCCTTCTACTTTGATTGTTTCAGAGAAAAATAAATGTTCAAGAACAATTGCTGCAGTTGAGCAGGGAGAACAAATAGCTATTGTAAATTTTGATACAACATTGTGGCACAAGAGACTTGGGCACATGAGTGAGAAATTCATGAAAGTACTTCATTCAAAGAAAGTTTTACCGGGTCTAAAATGTGTTAATATGGATTTCTGTGAAAGTTGTGTGTATGGAAAACAAAAGAGAGCGAGTTTTGTAAAGACTAGGAAGGAAAACAAAAAGGAGAAATTAGAGCTTGTGCATGCATATGTATGGGGACTAGCTTAGGCATCTTTCCTTGGTGGCTCTCATTATTATGTTACATTTATTGATGATGCAACTAGAAAAGTATGGGTTTATTTCCTTAGACAGAAATTTGATGTATTTCAAACTTTTAAGAAATGAAAATGCTTGGTTGAAAATGAGACTGGTAAGAAATTAAAATATCTCAGATCTGATAATGGTGGTGAGTATTGCAGTCATGAATTTGAAGATTATTGCTCCACTAATGGTATTCATATATAGAAAATAGTTCCAAGGACTCCACAAGAAAATGGAGTGGCTAAACATATGAATAGGACTATAATGGAGCATGCAAGGAGCATGAGGTTGCACGTTGGGTTGCCCTTACACATGTGGGTGGAGGTTGTCAATACTATAGTATATTTGATTAATAGAGGTCCCTCTACTCCTTTGGGTTCTGGTATTCTAGAGGAAGCATTGACTAGTAAGAAGGTGAGTTATTCTTTTCTCAAGACCTTCAGTTGTGAAGCTTTTTCTCATATAGACTCTGAAAATAGAACCAAGCTAGAAGCTAAATCAAAGAAATGTATCTTTGTTGGATATTGAATTAATGAATTTGGTTATAGGCTTTTCGATTTTGAAAACCATAAAATTGTAAGAAGTTGGGATGTCATATTCAATGAGAAAGTGTTGTACAAAGATCTATTGTAGCAACATGAGAAGAAAGAAGATGATTATGCAATGCTAGATGATACTCCAAAAGCTAATGTTCCAGCCATTCCTTATGATATGCAAAAATCGCAACAATGAATACCACAAACACTAGTGAATGTTAGATGGTCAACAAGGCAAATTAGACCTCCACAAAGATTTTATCCCTCTTTGTATTCTATTTTACTTACTAATGTTGGTGAACCTAAAAGTTATGATTAAGTTATGCAGGTGGATACTAATATTCAGTGGTAGTCTGCAATGAAAGATGAAATGGACTCTTTGCTGAAGAATAAGACATGGGATCTATGCAAGTTGCCTATAGGTAAAAAGGCTTTATAGAATAAGTGGGTTTACAGGTTGAAAGAAGAGGAAGGAGGTAAGAAAAGATTTAAGGCCAGGTTAGTTGTAAAAGGATTTGCATAGAAAAAGGGAATTGATTTTGATGAGATATATTTTCCTATTGTTAAAATGACTTCTAGTTGTACTATTTTAAGTCGTGTGGCTATTGAATATTTGCATTTAGAGTAGCTAGATGTTAAAACAACCTTCCTTCATGGTGATTTGGATGAAGAAATATATGGCTCAGCCATGGGAATTTGATGTCAAAGGTAAGGAGAACTTAGTGTGCAAATTGAAGAAAAGTTTATATGGCTTGAAGCAAGCACCTCAGCAATGGTATCTAAAATTTGATAGGTTTATGCATGAGCATGGCTATAACATGTGTCATTCAGATTATTGCATTTATTTTAAGAGGTTGGATGATGACAGCTACATTATTTTATGTTTATATGTTGATGATATGCTTGTAGCTGGGTCTAACATGGATCATATTAAGGGGCTGAAATGCCAGTTAGCACATGCATTTTCTATGAAGGATTTAGGGGTAGCAAAAGAAATCCTTGGTATGAAGATTTTTAGAGATAGGAAGAATAGAACATTAACGCTATCTTAGGCTGATTGTATTGAGAAGGTGTTGCAATGTTTCTCTATGGAGAATGCTAAAGCTGTCAGCACACCTTTACCTAGTCATTTGAAATTGACTAAGGAGATGTGTCCCGAGACACAAGAAGAGGAGGATAAGATGTCCAAGGTACACTATGCTTCAGCTATAGGAAGTTTGATTTATGCTATGGTATGCACTAGGCCAGATATTGCACATGCAGTGTGAGTCGTTAGCAGGTATATGAGTCATCTAGGATTTGAGCATTGGAATGCTGTCAAGTGGATTCTTAGATATTTGAGAGAAAAAGCCAATAAGTGTTTACACTTTGGGGGCTCTACTACTGATTTATAGGGCTATGTTGATTCATATTTGGTAAGGGATATTGATACCAGGTGGAGTACTACAAGTTATGTCTTTACTAATGGTGGGGCAGCCGTGAGCTGGGTTTCTAGGTTACAGAAGATTAATGCTCTATCCACTATAGAGGCAGAGTATGTTGCTACTACAGAGGCAGCCAATGAGATTATATGGATTTATTTCTTCTTGGAATAATTGGGACATCCTCAGAAGGATAATTATTTGTTCAAAGATAGTCAGAGTGACATTCATCTTGCAAAGAATTCAGCTCTGCATTCTAATACCAAACATATACAGCAACAATACCATTTCACTCAGTCACTTTTGGAGGATGGACAGTTAAAGCTGGAGAAGATACATACAAATGACAATCCAATAGATATGTTGATAAAGGTTGTAACAAGGGAGAAGTTGAACTCCTCTTCAGCTTCAGTTGGTCTTGTAGACTAAACATGAATAAAATAACATTAGAGTCTAGGGTGATTTGATCCAGTGGGAGCCCCATGTGTTAGTGGTATTGCTATAGGATCAGTCTCCAAGTGGGAGATTGCTGTTTAGTGTGGAGCCTGATCAGTCCCCAAGTGGGAGATTGTTAGATTATGGTGACTGAACAGGAAAGTACTATACATACTCCATAATTAGTGGGGCAGGGTTTGGTACTATTCTTAGATTCCTCATTCATAGATTTTCCACTAAAGTTATGGCTACTTTATGGCCGACATGTTATAACCTTAAACTAGTTTAATACTTGTATAAAAGGGCTTAGGGTTGGGTATTTTCATTATGTTATGTTGTGATGGGAAATTGCTTCTTATGGCAGTATTGAGCTATAAGGGTTTACAAACTATAATAAGGTTGTAATCACTGGATTGTAATAAGATCAGACTTGTTGTTTGGTGGACATAGCCTAGTGATTGGGCGAACCACATTAAATCTTGGTGCCTTCTATTCATTTTTTGTGTGATCTATTAGTTTATGTTATTGGTTATATTTGGATGTAGTTTTTTTTATTTCTATCCATGGTTTTATCCTAACAACTTATCTACATCAGTATAGCCACCAAGAATTCTAGTGTTAACCAAGCTTCATAGTTCATACTAAGCATTCTAGTGTTAACTGAGCTTCACAGTTCACACCAAGCATTCTAGTGTTAACCAAGCTTCATAGTTCACACAAAGCATTCTAGTGTTAACTGAGCTTCGTAGTTCACACTGAGAATTCTAGTGTTAACCGAGCTTCGTAGTTTACATCGAGCATCTACAATGTATACCAAGAATTCATGAAGCTACTGAGTGAATGTGTAATCCAATAGTGTCTATTGAGTTTACAATGTTCACTGAGCTTCACAGTGTTTATCGAGTGATGGAAGTGCAGTGTTTACCAAGTAACGGAAGTATAGTGTTTATCGAGTGAAATTAAGGTAAACGAAGGATCTAATTTTTACTGAGTGACACTATATCTATCAAGTCTCTAATGGTTATCGAGTTCCAAGCTATGTTGTCTAGTTAGTATGGACTAACCATCTACTTCTATCGAGTGCATGATGATGCCGAGTAATATAGTGGATGTTGAGTATCAGAAGGTCACCAAGTCAGCTTAAAGAACCTAAATTTTCTACTATTTGGATGACTCAGTAATATTTTGTTCACTTATGTTTTGGCTGACCTTGCAATTGTAATTATTGGAATGGTATATATGTAATGTAATATATCATTTAAAAAATAGAGATTTATGTGAAGGAATGGATATAAAAAGCTTTGAATGAAAGTGAATCAGCAGTAGAGCAGACTTTTCAACAAGGTCTACAAGAAGCAGTAAAGATTCATCAATCACAAGAGGTGATCTATATTTTAAGGATATAATCAAGTTGTAAGTAGATCCACTATTTCATCCTAACAAGTGAATCAATTTTGTAAATCCTTTAACAGGTTAGACTTAATAGTCTTTTGTATAAATCTCCTAATAGAGTGCATACTTCAGTGTATGTTTGTAAATTTATAAATGTTTGTTCTCTCATATATGCAATAGATTAGATGAATTAATGGTGAATCATATATATGGTTAAAGTGCTAAATTGTTTTAAAGTTTTGACGTTACTGATTCACCCCTCCCCTCTCAATAACCTATCATATCTTGAATATTTCCAACATAGGAATCAACTAGCCCCATGCCAACATTATATGGTCAAGATCCAATGCCAAAAAAGCTATCACATGTAGGAATAGAAGGGTAGATAATAAATCAAAGGCATCCCATGTGTTTGGAACAAAAGAGGCATTCAAAGGGAGATCATGTTTTTTGAAGTAAAAAGGCATCCATGCTAGCACTAGTTAGAGCATAGAAGGAAAAGCTTACACGTAGGTGAAGGAGAAGCTCATACCAAGAAAAAATAGAGTTCACACATCACAAAAGATGCTCCACACATGTAAAAGAGGAAGAAAGCCCCTACATTAATCAATGAGAGCTCATGCATGGAAAAGAGCATACCCTATGCATCAAAGGAGGTAGAGAGACAACATTAAAAGAATGAGCACCCATGTCACTGAAGCAAATCTCACACACATTAGAGGGGAGCCAGATTAGGAAGAAAGGTACCTATGGTCTGCAGGAGATCCATGACAAGTTGTACATTTCAAAGAAAGGGAGCAAGTCATGAGCAGAACCGCCCATGCATTGAAGAGATAGTACTCCAACATGACACATAGGAGAAAGAAAATGAGAATCATTGCATCCAAATATCCCACATTCATAATTTGGAATGATTATATAGGGTTCAAATACTGCCTAGCACAAACCATATGTGTCTTAAAAGACACAAGGCCATTAGTAGTGATGGTGTGCAAGAGGGACCTGTCATGGATGGTTGACTGGTGTGACAAAAAAGACAATTTTTTACCAAATGAACTTGCATACTAACCAGGATGACATTAGCAAGAAGCCCACTAGAAAATTTGCAAAATTTGGAAAGGTGATATGTCACCATCGAAAAATGACAACGTTTCTCCATAGCGACAAATTTTCAAAAATATAGCAAAGATGGTCATGGGTCCTGTGTCTATGTGATGTGGCAATGGAGGCTAAGATTGTGCCACATGGATGATCAAGTGGATGTCGTTATCTCACCAAACAAAAGATGCAAGGAAGTTACCATAGTGAGGTAGCAATGCTGAGGTGGCAATGACATGTGGAGCCAAGTGGCAATCGGTAGCATGACTAAGCAATGATGTGGAGCTCTGAACCAATCATAAGGTACCACGTCACATGAGTTCCAAGGTAGACTATGATGTGGTGAGTAGATATTTTAGATGCACCAGATCATGCCACATGGTAGATCGAAGGGTTGTCGTTATGTTGCTAAGAGGAAGTTTCTTGCCAGTTAACATAGCGACATAGCAACCATGAGATGGTGTGTTAATGTGGTGCTAAGTAGGACCAACAATGTAGTGAGATTGAATAGTGAGGTGGCAGAATAGAATACCAATTAGATCATGACACATTTCATCAGGCTGGTCAAACCAAGTTTGAATCGAGATCTAAGTACAAATAAAAATTTAGACATGTCAGGAAATTAATTTTTAATTATTTCTTGCAAAATGGGTGCACGTCAGGTCTTTTAAATTGAAACAAGGTCTTATTCTAAAGTCAAACTTTAGAGTTAATTTAAATTTTTGAAAGTTTTAGACCTAAGTTGCTTGCTAGAAGGGCATTTTTCAAATTGAGATTTAATGGGTTTCTAGAAGGTAAAATATGCGATATTATATATTGCCAAAATTGTGAGAAAACAAAATTTTTGATTATGGAGTTCATTTTTGCATAGGTACTCTCTAGTTTGAATTATAGCTAGAAATGTGAAATTTGGGGCCTTCTCAATGGAATTGGTAAAAATTGAAAATCCAGTTAGAAGATTAGTTAAACTTGGTAAGAATGCAGTTGGAGTTCACTTTGCTCACATTTACTTAGTACAACTCAAATTTTACCAAGTTCTTCATGAAGTTATCTGATATTTTGGATTACTCATAGGTTTTCATCATCAAAAAATGATATTGGCAAATTAGTAATAGAAAAATGATGAAACCAAATCATATCAGAATGGAAGAAGGGAGAAAAAAGTTGTTCAATTGCAGAAGATTGAATTCCAAGTGGACACGTGTTAGGCAAAGATCAGATCTAGGAATTCATCTTCTCCTATATCTCTCTATCTTTCATTCTTTGCAAGGTTGTTGATAGTTTTCTCTAGGTAATACCAGTAGGGTTCTAGTGTTTTACTATGAAACCATTCTTTCAACACTTTCTCTCTTGTATGAAAAACATTAGGAAGGTTAATATAGATACTTCAAATCTGTTAGGTATTTCCATGTTTTCTCTTTCATGCATATGACTGTATTAGTTTCAAGGAAATAAATGCAAAGAGCAGTAGATGATTGAGTTTCAGTTGAATCTTGTCTCCTTTATCAACTAATTTTCAATGTTATACAATCTTTGACATAGAGCTTAGGTTGTAGTTGTACTCCCTTAATGTTGTATGTTATTTCATTGTTGCCTCTGACTCAAAGGATTACATAAATGCTTCGGGGAAATCAATAGTATTGTGAGGTTACTGATGGGGATATCATGTAAGAATGAGGTTTAAGGTAAACATTGATATCTATTTACAAGTTGAATAGATAGATAAGATATCTAAAGATACAAATAGGTACCAGATATCCATATGTGTGTTTTGGATTCATAGATTTGTCCAATGGTTAAGGCACTGATCAGTTTATAGGATCATTAGGTCTTACTACTACATATCTGAGGTTTTGATGAATTCAACATTGTTAAAAAAATGTGTTTTACCCTTTCATGTTGAAGGACCTAAATGTAATGCCCTCACTTAGCTTCTGAGATTCATAGATCTACATTTAGCTATTGTAGATCAATGTCATTTCATAAGTCATTAGGAGATATAAGGGTTTTCATCCACTTAATAGATTTAGGGATATGTTTTTGCACTAGTATAGTATCAATTGAATTTAAGGTCTACCCACCTAGGTTTAGTAGAGCCTGAAGTAGAAGAATGGTCATGCCTTATAGTTGGCTCGATGTCTAAAATGGCATGTTGAAAATGGGAGTTAGTTGCCCCTAGATGTGTCATATTATCATTTGGATAATTGAAAACCCTCTAGCATTTTCAAACACCAACAAAATTATCCCTTGCTATTGCAACCCTAGATTTGAGGATAACCTAGATGGTCAATATTTTAAATTTTCAAAGGGTTGAAAGTGATCAATCTTAGATTCTAACATTAAGGAATGAAGTCCTTTATGACTACCTGTCATACAAATTTTTCAATTCAAATAAGAAATAGAGTAATCTAAATGTTTTGACAAAGAAATACCTCTTCCCTTAAATTGAAACTAAATGGGATGGTATTGGTTATTCATCAAGAAGACATCTTGATTACACCTAGACCCCAGACTAAAATGAAAACAAAAACACATGCATAAAGCAAATGCACATTTTTTTTGTGATAGATTTTCTATATTAGGCTTTGAAACAATGTCTTAAAAAATGCCAATAGACTAGTAATAAGACCCATTCCCCTTGTAAAGTACTTAGACTAAAAATATTTTCCTCTAGAATCTCAACAATCTCATAAGGACTAATGTACAAGAATTGAAACTTGGTACAACTACCTAGTTTTTTCTTTGCCTTATCTTACTGGAGAACAAGGTCTAAGATTCTAAAAGATTTGATCATGGCTCTCTTATCGAACCAACATTTTATGAGATCTTAATGTTTTTACATATGTTCTAAAAATTTTATCCTCTTCCCATCCAATTCCAAGAGATTCATCAATCAAATTTGGATCCTTTCAGCATCCTTAGTATATCCTATCATGAATTTCAATATTTGAATTTTGAGATTAATTGGGAATTCTAGTTCCTTGCCATAGACTAATAGATATGGAGGTGCTCCCAAAGAATTTTTTATCTTGATTCTGTGCGTCCATAGTGCATATTTTTATTGGGCATACCAATCTTTTTGATTCTCAGTGAGAAAATGTTTTATGATAGTAATCATATTTTTGTTAGTGGACTCAACCATGCCCTTCCCTTGGGAATAATACTTGAATGAGAATTTTATTGTGAATTGATTGTCTAATCCCCATTAGTAAGGAAAATAGATGCAAAATATGACATTTTATCACACACTAGGAAAACTAGTATTCCAAACCCAATCATAATGTGTTCTTCTAAGAAGTCAGTGACCACTTTTACTATACAATTTCTGAAAGTTTCAACTTTAATCCATCGTGTGCAAAAATATGTAATAGTGAGGAAAAACATATGTCATTTCAAGGATGGTTGGTTTAGAGGCTTGATAAAATCTAGCCCCCACTTTTCAAAGGTACATATCTCAAATACTAGTTGTAATGGCATAGTTGAGTTTCTTTCCTAGTTGGCACTTGTTTGATAGGTGTGACAGAAATGTACATGTTCAAATGTGTATTTAAAAATAGTAAGCCGAAAGTAGCCTAATTTTATAATTTGATAGCTCATAGCATCTATTGATCCATTTCCATGACATATTATCATGACACTGTTTCAGTACTGCTCTAGCTAGTTCACGTGCTAAATATTTCAAGTAAATTGCTTCATAGTTTATCTTGTAGAGTTTTATCTCTTGAAACACGTAGGAATCTAATTTTATTTTCAACCTTTGTATTGGGAACTATTCATCCATTGAGGGTATTGACTTTACAAAAGGTAAAATACAATATCTTGGTACCAAATATATGTGATTATTCCTTCATTAGTATTTACTTGAGACACCATTGATATGTTATTCATTGTAAGCTATCATGGAGATTAATCATGTTGTCCTCTCACTAGCTTCATTGGTTGAATTTATAAATTTAATTCTTGTATTATGGCCATCCATTTCCCTCATGTTTTACCTAACTCATTCTGCACCAACATTGATTTGACAATATGATTTATCACAATATCATATACTTAACTACTGAGTATGTAGTGGTAAAATTCATCGACTACCTTTATTAGGAAGAATGATTGTTTGTCAAGATTAGGATATTTAAATTCAACCTTCTTTAGTGGGAAAATAATTAATGTGATAGATCTCTAATCTTCTTTATCTTTACTTTCCATGAGGACTCTTGCACATGAGTGTTTGAAATAAAAAGAATATATTTTTTAATGTAACTCATAATCAAGACTAACAAGCACCAAGCAGTGCAAATGACCAATTTGATATCTTCAAAACAATTTTTTACTCTAGAAACCCTATAAATGCTCACTCCTTTCTTTAGAAAACCATTGAGAGGACAAGCTATCTTAGCAAATCCAGTAATGAACTTGTGTATAAAATTGATCTTCCCAAAGAAAGATTTAAGCTACTTGTGACTATGTGGAGGTGATAACTTCATAATTTCTTCTATCCATTGAGAATGAATTAAAATACCAACTTTAGAAATGATGTGGCCTAGTAACTTCCCTTTAGTAATCCCAAACGGGTTAAGAGATATATTGTACTCCTTTCTTTTGAAAATACTATTAAATGATCCACATAAATAAATATGAATTTGTTTATTAATCCATTAAATGCATCATCCACTACCCTTTGAAATTTAGCTCTTGCATTTATTAATCCAAATGGAATCCTTCTACATGAAAATGATATCTATTTTTTTGTGAATGATGTCTTTAATCTATCTTCATCATCTACCATTACTTGATTATATTCTAAATATCAATATAGAAAAGTCATCATCTTAGACCTATTTACAACCTACAATACTTCATCACATTAAGGTAAAGGGTAGTTATCATTATGGGATGCTTGATTCAAAATAGTCTACACAAAGGAAAGTCTCTCCACTCTTTTTCATTATAGGTACCAAATTGGAGACCCATTTGGAATGTCAAATTAGAAAGATAATCTTGACATCAAGTAGTTTATAGGTCTCTTGCATTATTAGTAGTTTGATAACATTGTTTACTAGTCTTTGTCTTTGATGAAAAGGATTAGCATCAAAATTTAATGGAATATCATGAGTGATGATTTTGGGATCATATGTCTTGAGTTCTTCATAATTCCATGCAATACATCTTTTTATTTTGTGAGTAATTAGAGCATACTTTCTTGTTCTTGGCAATTACATGCCTTCCCAATTCTTACCAACTTAGGGTCATCTTTTGTACCTAAATTATAAGAGTCACATTCATTGATTCCATTTTCTTCAAAAGTTCTCTTATATGTGATAACTCATCTTGGTCAAAGATATGTTCCAACTCCACCAATATTCCCATAGGAATAGTATTCATTTTTAAAATTATGGTCCCATCTTCATCTTTGAGTTCATCTTCTTCAAGTTTTTCATTACGTGTATCACCAATATATTGTCCTTTGAACAAACTATTGCACATAACTAACTCAAGAATATGGTGATCATCTTGGAAGACCCTAAAATTTAGTAATATTATATAGAATAAATGAGCAAACCAATAGTAATATTATTACCTACTAAATCTCTTCTTCTTGGAATACATCTTATGTTTAGGTCTTTAAAATCTTCCATCAATTCCCAAAATCTCTTTCAGTAAGAAACTAGTCTCCTATCTCTATAAGAATAGATTGATTTGACCTATCAAATCACCAACTACGAGTCTTCTTCAACTATGAGAGCTTTTCAATCCTTTTCTAATGTGAAGAGAAGTTTGTGTATCAAGGCTTCATAT
This sequence comes from Cupressus sempervirens, assembly GCA_028749045.1. Lineage (NCBI taxonomy): Eukaryota > Viridiplantae > Streptophyta > Pinopsida > Cupressales > Cupressaceae > Cupressus > Cupressus sempervirens. Next base: position 206,289,274 of record CM053787.1, read on the forward strand.
TCAACAACATTGTTAGTACATATGAATTGTAAATGATATGCAATGTAAAAAGACCTACCTTTTGGATTAATTAGTTTAATACTTTATTTGACTCCTAATTTACCTTTGGAACCATCAAAACTACATGTCCATATTGGTTTCCTTGAGTTATGCTTATTTATCTAAAGCTTTTATTTTACTTGGACTTTGAAGGACTATTTCTTCGAGACCCATTGCGTTCATTCATGTGTTGGGCTTGATGAGTTACTATTATTTACCTTTGATATAGGGATGGTTCATTTGTTTTATCCATCTTCAATTTTCCAAATCAAATTTGTGACTTTATCAACTTCTGGTTTAGGTCAAATAATGAATAAGGTCTATCCTAGACCTTTCACAAGTTGTCTTCTTCTAAGAACTTTAATCATCCCTCATGGAGGAGAACATAAATCTCTTCCACCTAAAAATGTGTCACTATATGACACATTTATATCTTCTTTCAACTCCTCTTCATTATTCATGACCTCATACATGCATAAATGAATTGAATCATATTTAGTTATTTTAGTCATGATTTAATTAGTTATAGAGTGTTTTATTTGAGTTAGTACCTAAGAAAATTCTTCTCGATAGTCTGAACATTCAAATTACGAATGACTTACTTTGTGAAGCCTAAAAAAATCTTGGAAGGAGAAAGATGTTTGGATCTTATTCTTCCCCTAATTATTGTTGGAATTCTTTTAGAATAACTAGGGGGGGTAAATTAGTTATTGAAGGTCCAGATGTACAAAATAAAAATTTTCACAATTCAGTAAACCCATAAAACTTTCTTAATCATGCATGCATTCATTTTGTGTTAACCAAAACTGGTATTTTACTATAACATTAACATGCATAAGTATAAAGCATAAAACACAACATATCCATAAGCACACTTGACACAATGATTTAACATGGAAACTCAATTTGGGAAGAACCACCAATAACATTCTACTCCTTGTTCACTCTTCTGAAGTGATGCCCTATTAAAGGCCAACCCTATTAAGGGTTAGAATACACACTATTAAATGTGACCTAGTTAAGGGATTTCAATCACCCTATTAAAAGTGAGCCTTATTAGAGGACTTTAGGCCATTCACTTGGAATGCCACCCTATTAAAGGATTTTCCAATGACTATTAAGTCAACCTTACACCAAAGGATTTACCCTAATCTAATAAAATTGTTAGAAAGTAACAATAGAAATTTTAATCTGATACAACTTACAACCTTACTTGCAAATTACAGATCACTATTCTATCCTCAACTCTGCTTGGCTTCCAGTCTTTGTAGTTCTAACAACTTGTTCACCCTTCAAGCATTCATCCTCATCTAGCTTCTTGCTTATCTTTCCATTGTAGACTTCTTCTCTTGGGTCACTTGATGAAGCAAACCCTCTTCTTCCTCCTTGTTATATTTTCACATCCAAAACTCTCTAACCTCTATCCAACATTGCTTCATGACTAGACATCCCTACATATAGGAAATTATAACTCTTTCCTCACTCATTATCCATCTCAAAATTGTAGGGTTTTTGATAAATTAGGTAGGGTACAATGTATCTATCCCCTATCTTGTATTCTCTAGAAACTTCTCCTAGAATCCATTTGAATTTGCCTCCAAAATAGTTTAGATAATATTCTATGCCTCTAACTCATCAATCATATATTCCTCCTAATTTACAAGTTCCAAGAAAATAAACTTGTTAGCTTTTAACTAGTGAATCTTCCTTCTTTTTCATAATGTAGCAGCTCTGCATTATCAATTTACTAATGGTCGGCACATATTGTCTTACTCAACATCAACTAAATTTTATTGGTGCTCAAAATCAACTGAAAATCACTTAGCATCAACTATTTTTCTTGACACCTATTGACTTGCTTTGTATCCACTAAAAAATTTCTTTTACTTGGCTTCAACTAACTTTTTGCTCAGCTTGCACTAACTTTTCTTGTCACCCACTAGTTTAGTCGGCATCTACTAGAAATTTCTTACTCAATTGCAACTATCTCTTTTCTTAGCTTGCACTAACTTTTCTTTGCACCTTCTATCAACTTGGTCAAGCTCAGCAAATGAACTTTGTCCAACCTTATTCTTATTAACTTTCTAAGTGTAGCCAATCATTTTGTAACCTCAAAGTAGATCATCAATACAATATGTTATCACTATCTTGACTTATTCTTACACTTCAAAAAACAATCATAACTCAACCTTCCCTCTAGGTACTTTTGTTACATCTTGTTGATCAAATCCTCCTCATCAATCAACTAAGTGATAGTGCTTGAAACATATAAGTAAACATCTTACAAACATGTAGTAGGTTTGACATCAGTGACAAAAAAATGATTGAGAACACTTCTTCAACAATTCTCTTACTCAAATGATCCTTTCAATCATATATCAATTATTTCCCTCTTTGGCATTGATGGCAAACCAAACTAATCAAGTACTGAAACAAATGATTAACACCTTGTTCTATCAAACTAACTAGGTTAAAATAGTAACGCAATACCAAAAAGAAAGTTTATGAATAAAACTTCTTCGTCTATCATAAACTCCCTCTTAGGTTACAAAATACAACATTCTCTACTTCTCTTCTTCCATGGATCAATAGAATATCAAAATATCTCCTTTTGTTCTAATCCTTCCCCTAATTGTTTTATACTTTTTCCTTCTTTCTTTCTTCTAATCTTTTGATGATGTTCTTTCACTTCACTATTCCTCTTTTGTACACTGATAAGTTTAATGTACTTTCTCCCTTGATTTTTTGCTTGGATTATCTCCCTCTTGATCAGTATGCACTTGATTGGTTTATTGTACATTCTCCCTCTTTGACAACAATGCCAAAGACACATACTCAACATCTTTCATCATGATATATGAAGACATAGACTTTTATAGGTTCTTTAATTTTTCTCCCTCTATCACCTTTCTTGTGAATGAGTTGAAGTCTAATTACTTTAGGCAATTTCCTAAAGTAAGATCCATTGCATCAATGTGTATGAAATGAATATCATCTTGTTTGATGTAGGGTACTACCTCTATCTTTTACATAGCCTTTAGCAGGGGTATCACCTCTAATTTACCTCTCAGATACTCATAAGCATCCTTAGGTAATGCTTTGGTGAAGATATCGACAATTTTCTCCTTTGTGTCGATATATTCCATCTTGACCTCTTTGTCTTGACCCAACTCCCTTACATAATGATACTTTAGTGCAATGAGCTTTGTCTTTGTATGTATTACCTATATTATCACAATAAAGTGTCACTAGTTTAGTGATCTCTTCCTTCATTCCCTTTAGTAGCTATTTGATCCATACAATGTTTGCATAGTTAATAGCAGCAACAATATACTCTGCTTTAGTAATAGATTGAGAAGTACAATTCTACTTCTTTCTTGTCCATGTAACAAGTCTTTTACCTAAGAAAAATGCTCCTCCACTAGTTCTTCTTCTATCATCAATATTTCCAGTTGAATCAGCATCAATGTAGGTTTTGAGTTCAAACTTTTCATTCTTCTTATAGTATAAATGATACTCTTCCATTCCTTTCACAACCATCAAATGATTCTCTCTAGGGTTAGCAAGGAATCTAGCACTATCCCCACAACTAATGCAATATCAGGTCTACAGTGTACTACATATTGTAATTTTCCAATCATAGATTTGCTTAATGTTTGATTGACCTTAGTTGAATCATCATTCTTTGATAGCTTGAGTGTTGTTACCATAGGTGTACTTACTAGTTTTGAATCCTCAATTTCAAATGTCTTTAATATCTCCTTGACATATTTTGACCGAGTGATATATACACCATACTTCATTTGATAGACATGTAATCCCACAAAGAATTTGATCTCACCAAATATTGACATTTCAAATTCCTACTTCCTCTAATTTTCAAAATCTTTACACAAAGCATCTTGTCCTCCAAATATTATGTCATCAACAAATATTTTAGATAATAGTATACCTTTTTCTTTATCTATTTTCATGTACAAATTGCTTTTATCATCTATCCTTTCAAATCCAATATTAACAAGATAAGTATGAAGTCTCTCATACCATGCTCTTGGTGCTTATTTTAATCCATACAAAACTCTGTCCAAGCTAGATATGATTTTCTTATTGTCTTTATCCACAAGTCCTTCGGGTTGTTCTATGTAGACCTCTTCTTCTAATATCCCATTTAGAAATGTAGACTTAACATCCATCTGATAAACTTTGAAACCTTTATATGTAGCATAACAAAGTAGAATTCTCACTCCTTCCATTCTTGAAATAGGGGCAAATGTTTCACCATAGCCAATTCCTTCTTCTTGTGCATATCCTTTACAGACTAGTCTTTATTTGTTTCTTGTCACTTCACCATTCTCATCTAACTTGTTCCTAAATACTGCTTTTGTGCTAATTACATTTTTGTCTTTTGGTCTAGGAACTAGGATCCAAGTCTTGTTCTTTTCTATTTATTGTATTTCTTCTTCCATAGCCTTGTACCAATCATCATATTTGAATACATCTGTCACTATCTTAGGTTCCTTCATGCTTAACAAAAATGATTCACTTCTTAAACTATTTTTCGTCATTGGCCTTGCATCTTTGTCTCCAATGATTTGATCTATAGGATGGTGTCTCTTGACATATTTGGATAGTCTATGCTTGGTTCTTGCGGTTGCATTCTATCTCTTAGCTTTAGTATCACTATGTGAATCTTTGTTAGGTATTTCAACATCTCTTTCATGTATGCATATCTTAGAGTTAGATTGTGCATTTCTCCTCATTCTACAGCTCAACATCTGAATGCAACTCAACATTCATAGGATGTGACTCGATAGTTGTTAAAACTTTTTGTTGTCTTGTTGCATGATTTGTTGCATATTCTTCAATAGGCATTCCTTCATAATAGTATACAAATATCTTGTAAGGTTTTGGTTCTTTTTTCAGTTTAGCTTCATGTGCTTCTGTAAACTCATCAAAATTCACATGTGCACTTTCCACAATTTTGTTAGTTTTAGTAATTAAATAGTTGTAAGCTTTACTTCTTATGAAGTAACCAAGGAATATACCGTCTTCACTCTTTGCATCAAACTTTTGACTCCTAACATCTTTAACAATATAGAATTTTCTTCCAAACACCTTAAAATATTTCACATTAGGTGGCTGAGTGTACCATAGTTCAAAAGGTGTTGAGGGAGTACCTTTTTTTACTTGTACATAGTTCGAGGTGTATACAACAGTGCTTATAGCTTCTCTCTAGTATTTCAGAGAAACATTTTTCTCCATCATGATTGTTCTGGCATAGTCCATTATAGACCTATTTCTTCTTTCAACAATTCCAATTTGTGGAGGGGTCCTAGGTGTTGATTTCTCTCTTAATTCCTCCATCATTGTAGAACATCTCAAACTCATGTGAAGTGAATTCACCTCCTCTATCTAATCTCAAGCATGTCAAGATCTTACTTGTCTCTTTGTCAACTCTTTCCAAGTACCATTTAAACATTTGGAAAACATCTAATTTTGTTTTAGAAACATGATTATCATCATCCTAGAGTAACCATCAACAAGAAACATTATATACATGTCTCCTTTGTAGCTTTGCACTTCAATAGGTCCACACAAGTCAGTATGAAAATTTTCAAGTATTTCCTTAGAGGTATATGCTTTACTTTTCAATCTTGACTTTTTCATTTTGCCTAGCTGACATTGTTTGCACATTATATTTTCTAGTTTCTTCAACTTAGGAAAACCTCTAACTCTTTTCATGTCACTAATACTAATCAAATTATCAAAGTTCACATGAAATAATCTCTTGTTCCAAATCCATATGTTATCAAATTTTGCAATAATAAAAGTAGCATCTTCTATATCCAAATAGAGTAGATTACTTCTAGTTTGATCTCCTTTTCCAATCAAGTTTGCATTTGTATCATATATCTTGGCTGATTTGTTCTCGAATTCAACTTTGCACTCTAAGTTATTCAATTGTGACACACTTAACAAGTTTTAATTTAATCCTTCAACATCATAAGAATTACCACATGAAATCTTGTCTGTGAGTTTGATGGATCCTTTTCCTTTTATCAAACATCGTGCATCATTACCAAATCTTACACCATTTCTATCATAATAGGTTAAGGTGATTAACTTAATTTTGTCTCTAGTCATGTGATGTGAGCATCCATTATCAATGATCCATTTGCCATTCTTGTTCACATAAGTTATAAGTGCAATAGCCTCATCCTCATCTGATTCATCCTTTATTGCAACATATACTACTTCATCATTATTTTCATCAGATTTGTTTTCATTAGCAATGTAGCATGACTTCTTGCCTTTATCTCTATAGTCTCTTTCATCATCTTCTCTTTTATTTTTATTCTTGTTCCCTTCTCTAAAGTTCTTCTTCTATGTACATCTTTTCGCAATATGACCAACTTCATTGCAATTAAAACAAATGATAGGTAGCTTACCTTTGAATTTATCTTTTCCTTTTTGAAATCTTCTGGCCAGTAATGCTTCCAACTACTCATTGTCTTCCTCATCTGTTCTACTATCCTTGGATGCATACTTTATCTTTCTTTTCTTCTTCTTTAGCTTTACCTCCTCAAAATCCTTCACTAACAATTTTTCTTTGAAAGCCGATTCAATGCTTTGTGGTCTGTAGTTGTCAAAATTAGATAACTCAAAAGTAGTGAGTCTTCCTAATAGTCCTTCAAGGGTTAGATCATTTCTTTGCATACCTCTTAACTCTTGGATTGTAGAAAATCTAATGGCATACATAAGCAACAACATTCTCAAGACTTTACTTAGCATAGTGTCATCATCTATTTTACTAGTTACACCTTTTATTGCACTAACAACTTCTTTTATTGTAGCAACATATTGAGTAATGTTTTTACCTTCCATTCTCATGTCATCAAACTTACCTCTGAGGCTCTCTAACTTAGCTCTTTAAACATTTTTACCTCCTCCATAGATGGTGGCTAGGGCATCCCACATCTACTTTTTACTTTTAAGGTCTTTGATATTATCAAACTCAACATATCTTAGAGCAAAGGCAATCTCCAACACTATCTGATTGTGTTATTTCTTCTTCTTCAAATCTTTAGTAGTTAGGGCTCCTACTAGATTAACACATTCTACTAAAATGTAGTTTTTTACATAATCTCCAAGTCCTCCAAGGTATAGCTTCATCAAACTTTTCCATGCAAAAAAGTTATCCTTGTTTATCTTGGGTACCTCTCTTTTTGACATCTTGATCTTTATGCTTTTAGTACCTTAAAACTAATCCTCTTAAGAAACCATGCTCTGATATTAATTGTTGGAATTCTTTTAGAATAAATGAGGGGGGGGGGGGGGGGGGGGGGTGAATCAATTATTCAAGGTCTAGATGTAGAAAATAAAACTTTTCACAATTCAGTGAATCCACAAAAATTTCTTAATCATGCATGCATTCATTGTGCATTATCCAAAACTTATATGTTACTGTAACATTAACATGGAGAAGTATAAAGCATAAAACACAACATATTGATCAATACACTTAACATAATGATTTAACATGGAAACCCAATTTGGGAAAAACCACCAGAAACACAATACTCCTTTTTTATTCTTCTGAAGTGATGCCTTGTTAAAGGAAAACCCTATTAAAGGTTACAATACACACTATTAAATGTGACTCGGTTAAGGGATTTCAATCACCCTATTAAAAGTGAGCCTTGTTAGAGGACTTTAGGCCATTCACTTGGAATGCCACCCTATTAAAGGATTTTCCAATGATTGTTAAGTCAACCTTACTCCAAAGGACTTACCCTAATTTGATACAATTGTTAGAAAGTAATAGTAGAGATTTTGATTTGATAAAACTTACAACCTTACTTGCAAATTATAGATTACTATCTAGTCCTCAACTCTACTTGGATTCTAATCTTTGTAGTTTTGATAGCTTGTTCACTCGTCAAGTAGTCATCTTCATCTAGCCTTCTTTTATAGCTCACCATTATAGACTTCTTGTCTTGGGTCACTTGATGAAGTAAACCCTCTTCTTCCTCCTTGTTAGATTTTCACATCCAAAAATCTCTAACCTCTATCCAAAATTTCTTCATGACCAAACATCCGTAAGAAAATTGTAACTCTTTTTCTACTCATTATCCATCTCAAAATTTTAAGGTTTTTGATAGATTAGGTAGGATAGAATGTATCTACCCCATATCTTGTCTTCTCTAGAAACTTCACCTACAATCCATTTGAATTTGCCTCTAAAATGGTTTACATAAGATTTTATGCCTCCAACTCATCAATCTTGTCTTCCTCATGATTTACAAGTTCCAATAAATCAAACTTGTTGGCTTTTAATTATGGAATCTTTGATCTTTTTCATAATGCAGTAGATTGACATTATCAAGTTACTGATGCTCAACTCATATTGTATTATCTGGCATCAACTAGATTTTATCGGTGCTTGGTATCAACTAAAAATCACTCAGCATCAACTATAGTGCTTGGCACCTACTAACTTTCTCGAAATCCATTAGAAATTTTCATTTACTTGGCTTCAACTAACATTTTTCTTGGCTTGCAGTAACTTTTCTTAGCACCCACTAGTTTACTCAGTATCTAATAAAAATTGCTCTCACTTGACTCTAACTATCTTTTACTTTTCTTGCACTAACTTTGCTCTGCACCTTCTATCAACTTGGTCAAGCTTAGCAAATGAACTTTTTCCAACCCTATTCTTCTTAACTTTCTAAGTGTAGCCAATCATTTTATAACCTCAAAGTAGATCATCAATACATTATGTTATCACTATTTTAACTAATTCTTGCACTTCAATACATAATCATAACTCAACCTCTACTCTAGGTACTTTTGTTACATGTTGTTAATCAAATTCTCCTCGTCGATCAACTAAGTTATAGTTCTTGAAACATTTAAGAAATTGTCTTACCAACATGTAGCAGGTTTGACATTAGTGACAAAAAAAAGATTGAAAACACTTCAACAGTTCTCTTGCTCAAATGTTACTTTCAATCATATATCAACAATTAATGCAAATTTTCAACCATGATATCTATGAATTGAGTTATGATTTCTTTCTATGGGTTAGGGTTCAGTGGTTTTGCATCTAGATTGTCAATTTTTTTGACTAAAGTTATGTCAGGATCCCTTAACATGTAAGAGCCTAAGTAAATGCTACTTCTATCAGAGCATTTTACTCTATGACCATTGACTTTAGTTTTGGCCTGACATCTATTTTAATTTGGTTGTTTAGTCCCTTCCAAGGAAGCCATAGTTGGGTGAAGTCAATTGAGTACAATCTTCTTTGGCACTAGGTCCATTCTCTACTAAGTAAAAGTTCATATATTTTTGGAATTTACACTACATTTAAGTCTTCGATATCATGGATTTTTGGATCTATAGTCAACTATATGTGAACATTTTTCAATACTTCTATGACCTTCACTTATATTTTTTCAAGTTGAATCATTATTCAATTCATGGGTTGTGGGGTGATTCCCAACTTCTAAGATATCAAAATTTGCATGACATTCCAAGAACTTCCTAAATATATGAGACAAATTATATGAAGATTGCTTCCAAACGTTATGAGACTAAGAAAGAAGGGAGGCACTTAGGCCTTGTCCTTATACATAGTGGGAATCTCCTCAAAGATGTTAATCTATGGAAATACCATTTTATGAGGGCCCATAGGTGTTTTCTTTGTATTAGCAAGAGTTTTCAGCAATGCTTCTCTTTAACTAGGAAACCTTTGTATTATATGAAACTTGGAGATATTGGCATTGCTATTTTTTAACTCTTAAATGACACTATATTTTTTAGTTGACCAGGCAAGATTCTATAGTATTGTAGGTATATTTCCTTGATTCTAAATTTTTTATCCAAAATAGGGTTCTCTTGTAGGTGTTTGATTATTATTTTCTTTTAAGTCTAGAGGAATTGGCTATAATCCAAGGGGAATTCCATTAGTCATGGGTTACCCTTGATTACGTAAGTTGTGGATATTCTAGATATCATTCCAAAAAGAAGATCTTTTCTAGTTTTGGATCTAATTATTGGCTGAATGAAAAGAAAAATTCTTGATTGACATTATCTCCGATTTCAATATTTTGTGGAGAATTATAAGATGCCAAAAATGACATTGAATTGAATATGAGACTCATTGTTAGTGCAGTTTGAATTCTAGTTCAATTATTGATTTCCATTGAAATTTGAGCCACCATCATTAGATATTCTTTGACTAGCATCTACTCGATTAATCTAAAAAAACTAAGCATTATTATTGTTTCATTTTGAGATACTTGCATTGTTTCGATGGGTATTCCATTATTGATTATGTCATTAAAAACTAATGATACAATCTGTTGGGTTAAAATTATTCCCTGCATTATTATTTATGTTGAAATTTTTGTTGTAATTTTGACCATAGTTATTGTTGTAATGGGTCACATTTATTCTTTAGAAATCATTTTTCTATCCTTGTGATAACCTTAGATGCATTATCTCATTGTTCATATGGTACATGGTCTTTTTCATTTGATCTTTCTGAGTTGTGATATTATTTTATGTCTCGGTGGATGGTGTTGTCTTTTTCTTAAAGAAAGAAACATTTGAAGGTTCATAAGCTGGGTAAATGTTATCACTAGAGTTAGTAGAGTTGGTACCTATTATAGTGGGACCATTATTAATGGAATGAATTGACTAGGCATCACTTGTGCTCCAAGATGCTATGTTTGTACCATTTTATTTGCATGAGTTGGAACCGTTATCCCTCCTTCGTTAGGGTTAGCCTTCTTAGAATATATAGTCCACCAATATAACTATGGGGGGTGAGTTAGTTATCAAACTAATATCACAAATATCAACCTTATTAAACTTTAACCATATGATAATTAAAATAATTATCCACAACAAGATACTCATACACAATTAACATCAAATGTGTTAACTAGGAAAACCCTTGATCAGAGGAAAAACCTTGGCGAGGATGGTACACATAGGATGATGTAATAATATAAATATTCCTTGTTAGAGTATGGATCTTGATAGGTGTATATAATAACATTCAATATATATTAGTCCCTCTTAGGAGACTTTGAATCCTTTTTAGGAGATTCCAACTCTGCTAGGAGTTGTACTAACCTTGTTAGGAGTTGTAGAAGGTAGCTAGACCCATTACCCAAACAACATCAATGTTAAGATCAATGAAGCCACAATCCAAATGATCTCTAAATTATTCCTTGCATAATAATAGAAATGAAATGTCCTTTCTTCCTTTATCTCTATCCTATCAACCAAACTTCTGCTCCTTTAGATATTGTAACTAGAGCACAAAAATCACATCCAATAATCCCTTGGATTACTTACATGCATTCAATAAACACTTTGCTCCTTTTCACACTTGGTAAAATACTTCACATACTACTTACAAATAAGGAAAACATCTTTCCTTTATACTACATCTTCAAAATAATTCTTTGAGTTGGTATTGAGGCTTTCTCAAATAATTATAATAAGATAATTAATTAAGTATAATTACATTAGCACATTTGGCTCATAGTCTATACAACATCTCACACATGTGATACTAGGGCTTGCATAGAAGCTAATGTCATCAATAGATTATCTTTTTTCATTAGATGACTACACATTTTCTCATTGCATCTTAGATGAAAAATATCAAACAAACACCATAACATTATTCTCAAGTACTCTATATCTATACTTCTCTCACCAAATCAGGCACAATTTCCGTACATCTTCAACTTGTACATAATGTGCACTTAATGAAATAATTATAACATAATCTAGAACATGTCTCTAGTTTTACATCACTAGAAAATCAAACAATTGTATGTACCATTAAGATCTTCTTCTACTACTCTGGCAATCTTCATAGACTTACTGCTATGTTGACAACAATGACAAATATAGTCATGAATGCAAGATGTCAATACTCTTCAATGATTAGGATACTCCCCCAATGTAGTATCATCAAAATTCATGTTAACAATCTTCTCCTTTGGTATTGATGACAATATAGATGAAAAACATATAAGTTCCAAGAATACCAAACTATTACTTAGTTGTTGTTGTTGCTATTCTTATCATCTCAAATTGCCTTCATCAATAAAATCTAAAATCCTCTAGGACAATGCTCTATTTTTTATCTTCTTAGGATCAGAAATAGTTGTTCATAATAAAAAACTAACCATACATATGTCACCCATAGAGATATTGCTTCTTCTTTCTTACATGAATCTTTCAAAATTTCCCTAATGAATACTTAGGAGGTGTTTTTCATGGATATTCTCCCCCATTGACATCAATGACAAAAGCCTCATCATGTCAATATGCCAATTATTAATATACTTGTTCCAACTCTTCAACCAACTAAAGTTTCCAAATACAATTTTCAATACAAAATACCAAGAGTCCTCAACAAATCAACTCTCCACAAATACCCCCCCCCCATACAAGAAGCATCATCATTTAGTCTAGTTTAACACTAGTGCTCTGTACCACTAGACTGATGCACTTTGTGCATCATCTACTTTGAAGTAAGCTAGGTATAACTTGAAGCATACCTCTCAAGAAACTCAAATATATCTTTAGGTAAGGCCTTCATAAAGATATCTTTAATTTGATCTTTATTGATCACATACTCCAATCTAATCTCCTTTTTTGTTTCCTTTTCTCTCAAGACATGATACTTAATGGATATATGCTTAGTCTTAGAATGCAATACAAGATTTTTAGACATACTTATTGTACTTTTGTTATCAAAATATATGATAATAGGTTTTGTAAAGTCAATCTCAATATCCTTCAACATCTACTTCATCCACATAACTTGATTATAGTTATTTTCTGCTACTATATACTCTTCCTCTATTATACTCTATGAAATGAAATCATATTTCTCTCTTAACAAATAAACCAATCTTCCTCCAAGAAAGAATGTTCCACCACTAGTGCTCTTTGTGTCATCCATACTATCTGCCCAATCCATATTAGTATATGCATATAAAGTGAAATCATTTGATCTATCATACCACATTCCATAATCAAATGTTCTTGTCAAATATCTAAATATCCTCTTTACTGTTGCATAATGTTACTCTTTAGGGTTGGCTTGAAATATATCTACAATCCCAACTATTTATGTTATATCTGGTTTGGTGTGAGTCAAATATTACAATCCTCCATTCATTGATCTATATTTCATTTTCTCAAATTTAGGTGTCCCATCATTGATAAATCACTTATGACTAGTTATCATAGGTGTACCAATAGGCTTACAACTCTCTATTCTAGATCTCTTTAATAAGTCTTCCAAGTACATGGTTTATGAAATGAAAATACCATCATTTTTTTGTATTAATCTGTAATCCTAACAAAAATTTCATTTCTCCTATCATACTCATTTCAAAATCATTCTTCATCTCTTCAGTTAACTCATCACTTTCCTCATCATTACCTCCAAATATTAAGTCATCAATGAATATTACTATGATAAATAAACCATTATCAATTTCTCTTAACTACGAATTACCATATGTAAGACCTTTAACAAATATAACTATTGTCAAATACTTATCGATCCTTTCTATAGACCATATAGGGCTTTCTTTAGTCTACATACAATTTTTTATTCTTGTTGTAGAGTGAATCCTTCAAGTTTCTCAATATATAACTCTTTTTCTAGTTCTCCATTTAGGAAAGCTAATTTAACATCCATTTGATATACATTGAACTTCTTATTTGCTGAATAAGCCAAGAACATTCTTAATGATTTCATTTTGGATACAGGAACATAAGTCTCCTCATAGTCTATGCTTTCTTTATGTAAGTAACATTTCCAAACAAGTCTATCCTTGTTTCTCACAACCTCAACTTGCTCATTAATCTTATTTTTGAATACTCGTTTGGTTCCTATCACATTCTTGTCTTTGAGTCTAGGAGCTAACTCCCATATCTCATTATTCATAATCTAATCCAATTCTTCCTTTATTTATTTAATCCAATGATCATCCTTACATGCTTCATTTGCACTCTTAGGTTCAACTTGAGAAATAAGACATAATTGCTCACAAACTATGTTTCTTATCATCACACCTTTGCCTTTGCTTCTAAATATCTACTCTAGAGGTTGATTCTTTGTCATGTTCCTATTAGAAGTAAGAGTTGCAAAATCAACTCTTATCTCATCTCTTTGTTTAGACCTTTGTTCTCCTATTTTCTTAACATATAACACTTCATTATGTAGATCATTGTTAGTCTCAAAGAAAACATCAACATCCTTCCTAACAATTTTAGAATTATCTTCTTCTTCATCATAATTATAATCTACCCTACTTTCTTTAGTACCAAATTTTTTATCAACCTTTACATTTGTGCATTTAACTATAGTCTTGGTTCTATGGTTAAAACATCTCAATGCCTTACCTTTTATTGAATAGCCAAGAAACATAACTTGATCACTTCTTGTCCATCAAACTTACCAACATCAAAATCTCTCTTAATGTAACATTTGCTTCCAAATATTATAAAATACCTCAGTGATGGTGAATGACCAAACCATAATTAATAAGGGTTTTACCTCATACCTTTCTAATTTTTACTCTATTCCTAATGTACATTGTTGTATTTATTGCATCTCTCCAAAATGTCCTGGATACATCATTCTTGAACAACATTGATCTTATTTCTTTAGAAACTAATCCGTTCCTTCCTTTTGCAATCCTATTTTTTTCAAGAGTCTTGGGTGAAGATAATTGTCTTTTGATTACATTCTCTTCACAAAACATGTTAAAATATCTAGAGGTGAATTATCCTCCTCTATCTGATCTCAAACACTTAATCTTAACACCAAATTTATTCTCAACTCTATTCTTATATATGTATTTAAATCATCAAAAGCTTTAGAATTCTCTTTAATAAATAATACTCACATTATCCTAGTGAAATCATAAACAAAAATCATGAAATAATTTTCCCTATAGAATCCTCTATTTCTTATAAGACCACTCAAATCTATGTGAACAATTTCTAGCTTCTCAGTCATAGTGAAATTCTCACTAGGAAAAGATACTTTCTTCTGCTTAGCTAAAATGCACTCTTTACAAACAACATTAGTAGGATTTTTTTGTCTTAGGCAAGTCTCTAACTGCAAATGTGCTACTAACTTTCACAGTATTATTAAATTTTATATGAAAGGATCTAATATACGATAACCAATTATTATCAACTTTCATAACCAAATATTTCATTTCAGTAGGATTCAACTAAAATACATTACCATTGGACCTATTCTAGTTCCAATCATCTTACAATCCTTATTTTTGACAATGTGAGTCTTTTCTATGAACTCCAATTGATCTCCCTTTTCCACCATCCATCCAACACTTAATAAATTATGCTTCAATCAATCAACAAAATAAACATTGTTAGTGTTAGTATTTCCATTGAAAGTAATGGATCTAGTCCCTAGAATATGACACATTTCATTATTACCAATTCTAACAATACCTTCATCATAGTTCTTGAGTTTAAGGGTATGTGTAGGATCATAGTGCACCTCCAATTTTTTTCTACCCATCTTGACACAAAATTGAAAAATTAATACCTAATCTTGTGTGTTTTTACTTCAGTCATGTAGTTGACAACTTTATTTTAATCCAAATTTGATGAAATGAAAAGGGTTTCTTAAGAATGTTCTTAGATCTCCATAAATATAATGCTTGTCAAATTACAAGTTTAGTAAGTAATTATTGCTTATTTTCTAATGAAGCTATATAAAAATTGTTGCTTGACAAAATGATTAAAAAATAATAGTAACTTTTCAAATGGTACAACATTTTTGAAATCCAAAAGATGCAATATCAAATTCTATGCTTCTTCTACTATAGTGGAAAAAAATAAAAAAATTTTTTTTGCATGATTTTGAATTACTTAAAGTGGTCAGACATGAGAGTTTTTAATTCCAAAAATACTATAGTAGGAAACTCATAATTAACAATTTATTTAGAATAAAATATTGAAAAATATGTGTCACATCCAAAAATTAGTCTATTTCTTATATCTATAATATTAAAAAAAAAATTAGCATTAGAAAATATTATCATTTGATTTTGATTAATGTGGTCAGACATACATCTACTTCTTATTTTTGTCCTAAAATTTTTGTACTATTACATTAAAATTCATAAGTTTCACCAATTAATTTTTAATTTTTTTTAGATAAGGCCTAGTAGTTTAGAAAATAAGTTCAATTTCTTAGAGATTATTTTATCTCAACTTTTTGATATAAAGTCTATAACAAGTTGAAATTGCATGTCAATTTGACATAATCCTGATTTGCTAATTTTTTATTGTCACTTAAGAGCATAGTTTGGTTGACCATGATCTTTCACATATGCTCAACAAACTTATTCATATCACAAGCAATGTGATTTGGAAAATCAATATCAATTAAACCCAATCTAATTTCTTTTCAACTTGGTAAACTAGATCTTTTTCTTCTCTAGTTGCTCTATGAAGAGCATCTTCCTTAATAGCCATAAATCTTAATTCATCATCACTTTCATTCTGATATCTTTCATTAGATTCTTCATCTTCATTAGTATTGAAACAATTCCTATATCTCCTAGGTTTAAACTTTTCCTTATACTTTTTCCCTTTTTAGGAAATTTAGATGCATAATGACCAAAATCATTACATGTCCAACATTTAAAAATATTCTTACAATATTTTTCTCCTCTCATAAGAAGTGTTATACCTTCTTCAATCTTCTTGTCTTCATCAAATTTGATTTTGTTGCTACTAGAAAAATCTCCATGTGTGCTTGCACTTCTAGATAGGCATAGCAAAATATTAAGGGCACTGAAGGATGTCCCTACTCTTGTCAATTCTCTAGTTTATCTTAGATCCACTTTTGTTGCTTCCAATCTCCCTAGAAATGT
The DNA here is from genome assembly GCA_028749045.1 of Cupressus sempervirens. Taxonomy (NCBI): domain Eukaryota; kingdom Viridiplantae; phylum Streptophyta; class Pinopsida; order Cupressales; family Cupressaceae; genus Cupressus; species Cupressus sempervirens. The sequence continues at coordinate 206,306,277 of CM053787.1, forward strand.
TTCTCTAGTGAATTCTTTAGTACAATGTATAAGTAACTAAATCATATGACCTACTTACTTGAATGTTGGTGTTAGAGTCTTTAAGATCTTCCATTCAACCTCATCTTCTTCCTTGGTTCCACCATGTGACTTCATTCTTGCAAAAATATATAATATCCTACTAATATAGATTCTTACAAATTAATCTTCCATCATTTTAGCATCTTGAAATGTGGATATCCATTTCTACAATCTTACTCTCTTTGTATGTCTATCATCTTCAAAAATAGATTCTAATACTTTCCAAATCTCATGAGATGTTTGAAGTGAATTTACCTAACTATATTCATTCTCTGTAAGAGCTAATAGTAGAGCTTCTCTGGCTCTCATGTTAAAAATGAATAGATTTCTCTCTACCTCACTATATTCATTAATCTTTTCTGCTTTCACAATAGTCTTGCTATCTTTTGTCAAAACCTAATAACCTAGACCCATGCACAATAGATGAGCCTTTATCTTATCCTTCCAATTTTTGTAGTTGGCCCTATAAAATCTAGGTCTATCATTTCTCAAAAGATTAACCATTGATCTCCCAAAGCTATTAAACTTATCCTTTAAGGACCTAACACTCTGATACCAATTGTTAGAATACATTCCACCAATATAACTAGGGGTTGTGAATCATTTATAAAACTAATATCACAATTATTAACATAATTAAACATTAACCATATGAGAAATATAATTAGAAACTACAGAAAGATACTCATACACAATTAACAATAGATACATTAACTAGGGAAACTCTTCATTAGAGGGAAACCCCAATCAAGATGGTACCCACAAGATGATGTACCAATATAAATATTCCTTTGTAGAGGATGGACTCTATTAGGAGTCTATAATTTTTTTTTGTACATATTAGTATCTTTTAGGATACTTTGAATTCCTATTAGGAGATTCTAACCTTGTTAGGAACTATATCAACCTTGTTATGAGTTGTGGAAGATAGCCGGACCCACTACCTAATCAACTTCAAAGTTAAGATCACTAAACCTAATAACCAAAGGATCTCCATATTATTCCTTATAGAATAATAGAAATGAAATATCCTTCCATCCTCTTTATTTTTCCTATCAAACAACCTTATACTCCTTTAGATCTTGTAACTAGATCACAAAACTTGCATCCAATAATCCCTTGGATCACTTACATGCATTCAATAAGCACTTTGCATACTACTTACAAACAAGGAAAGCATCTTTCATTTATACCACATCTTCAAAATAATTCCTTGATTTGGCCTTGAGGCTTTCTCAATTAATTATAATAAGAGAATTAATTAATTACATTTACAATAACATTGTCATCTAATAAACTATACAACTTCTCATGCATGTGATATTAGGGCTTTCAGACTAAATGAAATCACCTACAAACTATCTTTTGTCACTAGATGACTACACATTTCTCATTACATCTTAGATTAAAGATATCAAGAAAAACATTAGAATGATGTTCATAAGCACTTAATTTATGTACTAGTCTTAGTAAATCAAGTATGACTTCCATACATCTTTGACTTATGTCATGTGCACTTAAATATGTCAACAAAACATAGTGTAGAATATGTCCTTAGCCATGCATTACCATACAATCAAATTTTTTTTGTACCATTAAGATCTTTGTCTACTACTCTAGTAATCTTCATAGACTTATTGTTATGTTGACATCAATGAAAAATACAATCATGAATGCAACATGTCAATAATCTTCAATGCTTAGCATACTCTCCCAATGTAGTATCATCAAAATTCATGCTAACTAGCATTTTTATTAAAGGTGGTTGTTTTTTTGAAGACCTTTTCTAATGTGTCTATATCTATAGTAGGAAATTACCTAAGGAAGATAACACTGAGGTGGTCCATAGAATTTGGATAAATCTGAATTACAACCACAATTGGTATGGTTTAAGGGATTTCCAAGTTGCAGTATGCCATGCAAAACTGATTATTGAAGTTGGAGATGGTCTCTATATGATCCCTTTTGATAGATATGAATTGCTGGTGTATCATATCTGAATTGATGAGTATTTTGAACTGATCTAAGAATTTTTTTTCAAAAGTTGCCCTATTTTGGATAGATCTTGACAACATATTCACATACTTGGTAAAGGGAACCTCTCACAATGTATATGGGAACAAACAAAGGACCATATTCTCTTGTTGAAACTATTTTTAATTGCACATTTCTTTGAAAAAATTGATATGATCCTCAAGTGGTATTATTTCTACATAGATGAACATGATGAAATTTGAAATGGCATTGGTAGACTTCTCGGTAACCCCTTAATACTACCAGGCTTGAAAAAGTCACTAAGTTCTAGGAACTATGTCCATTGGCTAAAGACCTCAAAGCTTGTTAAAATGGAGATGGTGGATTAGGATCTTCTAGTTTTTGTTGATTTTGGAAAAGTACACATCTAAAAGGTGCATCTCTGAAAAGTACACCTCCAAAGGTGCACCTTAGAAATGTGCACTTTGAAAATGTCCACCTTCAAAAAGTGCACCTTTTGATAGTAGCATACCTCAAAAATTATAGAACTTCCAAAAAATTTAGATCTTTCAAACAACATGGATTTTATTTGGCAGAATGGTTTTAGGCCCTCCTTCTAGAGGTACTTTTGTTGAGCAGTTGTTTTGCACCATGCTTAATGACAATAATTCTTTCAAATCTCTCTCTTGAAAAGATGATCAATAACTACCTCCAAGGTTTTGGATGGCTATTTTTTACCTACTAGGTAACTCAAATAAAGATAAATGTATATGTCTACAAAGAGGCCTTTGGTTGTAGCCACCAATCTACACAACTTTTTTGAAATGTAACCATTATGAAAGATATATTTTTGTATTTTCTATTTTATAAAGAATATTATTTATCAATGCAACTTTATGAATTCCTATTTTAACCAAGTATTTTTGAAATTAAAATTAAAAAAGATAGCGTAATGAAAGAGTAAAGAAAATTACTAAAAATAAAAATTTCTAATGGACATAAACCAAACTAACAACATGTTTGTGAACTAAATAATCAGAAGGACCTGGTAGAAAACTAATTAAATTAGTATTTGCACTTCCTTGACTCCACTAATTTCATCATTGATGGGAACTTTAATAATAAGTGAAATATGTTTAACATTTCAAAAAATTGCAAGATCAAAGAAAGTGCACTTACATGAGACAAAACATGTCTAATAACAAAGATGATCCTTTATCCAATTTATCATAACAATAAAATTCATTAACATAAGGAAAACACTAGAACTAAGAGATCACAAAATCATAAAAGTGTAGTAAAATCATTACCTACATTATCATTCATGAACATAAATTTACAAAAATAACAAACTCTAGCAAGATTTACTACACTTAGAATGAGAGTATCAATAGCATATATTATTGCATCAAAATATTAGCATGGAGTAATATTACATCAATGTATTTAAAAGAAATCATCTCCTCCTTTTTTTTTAGGAGTGAGAGATCCTCTACTACAACTCATGCTAAAATAATAATAAAATAAAGCTATTTACATACAAACTAACTCTCTAAATGGTGCTAAGTAGGTCTCCACCATTATCTTCATCAATTAATAGGTGGATGAGCCTTTACACAACATAAAAGAATAAAAGAATGAGAGGATAAGAATATAGAAGCCATGAGATGATCTAGGAGTCTTTGAGATCTCTAAAAAAGGAAGCTCAGCCTTGTCTAGGTGTTTCTACTAGTTGAAGTGCTAATAAAATGTTGATCTCAGATTGGTTTTGACAAGTGAGTTTCAACACACTTAAACCATTTGCTTAGCTCATGCCAAACTAGTAATACATGCCGAGAACAACATGTAAATATTAGACCATGTTGAGTTGCAATGAGTGTCGAGTCACTCAAGTGCCAAGTAGATAGACTATGCTGAGTGATTTAGGAGACAAGTAAACAATGAATGCTAAGCAGTGTAGGTATTGAGTTAGAATAGAATTATAGTGAATGCTAAGCATTAGAGACTTCATATGCTGAGTGACACTTTTGACATTTTTTTTGTAATCGCACAAACAACTATGTAAACTATTTGTAAGCTGACTTAAGGATAAATTGTGATCTTTCAGAGATAAGGATAAATCAATGTAAAAATTCCCTATACAATTACATGTAGCTAATTATTAAATGGTAAGGTTTAAGAAAAAAAATGGATGAATCTTAGCTATAGATTATACATAACCCTAAGCCACCAAATTCTTTTTAAGAAGGAAGAATCCCTAAACTCTTTAATAGTATGTGAATGAATTGGAAAAGCAAACAAGATAGTTTGTAGAGCATTCAAGGTGACCTAGAAGTAAGAGTGAATTGTAGAATTAGTCAGAGAAGAACAGATGATAGAGAAGGATAATCATTGACACATTTGATCAAGAAGGATCAAGAAGATAAGTTTTTAGAGGTGATCTATCATCGGACAAGAGGGTTCCAATTGTGAGATTTATGCTGAGACATTTTAATAGGTAATGTTAGTTAAATCTCTTAATAGAGTAGTCCTAAGAGGCTATATGAAATCCTTTAATAGGATGCTTACTTAATTGTAAGTTGAAGTCCTCTAACTAGGCACACTTCTAACAGGGTGTTGAAATCCTCTAACAAGGTGAGACCTAATAGTCTTTGTAAGCCTTTACAAGGGAGACCTTTCATAGGGTAGACCATGATTCATGGTCAAATCTTTGTAACCTTCATTGGATACACTTTATTGCTGCAATAGTGAATATTTGTGGGTGTCATCCCACCCCAGTTTTACCTTCTCACTTGAAGGGTTTCTAGGTGATCATATCTAGTGTTATGTGTGTGATTGATTACATGATTTAGTTGTATTTGCTTTACATATTATTTCAATTTATCTATTGAATGCGTGTGATGAATAAATGGTGATAGTTCTATGGGTCCAAGTTTAAACTCATGATCCACCCCTCTTAAAAGTTTACTCTTCCCACTTCTAATTCCAATAATTGGTATTAGAGCCTTTTTCTCAGAAGGAAAAGCTTTGTAGCTTTGAGGAAAGATCTTGAAATGGAATTCTACAAATTGGGAAAGACTATTGCAAACTAGGACATTAAAATACATCTTATACTACATCAATTAAATGAAGCTAGAGAAGCTTTAATGAGTTCCTTGGAGAGAAGGAAAGAAATTTCTATTGCAAAGAATGACACAATATACAAAGAGATATATACTACCAAGCTATTTGCAGATGGTAACACCAATAAATTTGATGCAGTATTTACAGATCTAATGGAAAAGAATAGAATCTAAGCTGAAAATTTTGGAAATCTCAAGCTAGAGAAATAATCACAAGCTATACTTCTATGTGAGGTGAATGAAAAAAATAAGAAAGCTATAGAAGACAAAGCCATGATTGAAGAAGACAAAATTATTATGGAAAATAGATTGGAGGAGAAGTCAATAGAGCTAACCAAGATTTTCAACATGCAATTCGACACTCTAAGTCAAATGATGAATGTCAACTATGAAGTAAATGTCAAGGACATACATTGAGATAACTACATTGAAGTTTCAAAATGAAAAATTGTAGAGTGACGTAAAAAGAGAAAAGGAATTAGCTAAAAATCTCAAAAGGCCAAATGAAACCATCAAATACTTTGAGCAACTGTTGAGATCCCCTAGATCTAACAAAGATACATCATGATTAGGTTACACAAGCACTAAAGAAGGAGAATCATCCAAATTTTCTAAAGAAAAGAACATCAAAGATAAGAAATTGAAACTCACATGTCATAATTTTGGTAATTTAGGACATACTACTAATGTATGCAAGAGGAAGAATACAAATAAAAAATGAAGCCTGAGAAATGACTCATTGTCAATAGTGCAACAAGCAAGGTCATTGGGCACATGAATGTAGAGCCAAGACCATGAACACATAAATATTTGAAGAATATTGCTACAACTATCAGAAGTATGGACATAGAGCCTTTGAATGTAGATCCAAATCCATGTGATCATCAAACAAACTAGCAAGGGTAGGAAGCTATGGGGACCTTTCTAGTTGGAAATATAATACAAGATATAGCTATCATTATTGTCAAGAATGGACATATTCTCGATAATTGTATTAGGACACACTTCAATGGAAATTACAAAAGGTGGTTGAGTCAAACTACATGTTTTAGTTATTTGAAGATTGGCCATAGTAGTAAGCATTGCCCAACTAGGTCAAAGGCACCAAGTTGTGAATTTGATAAAGGAAGAGGCAAGGAATATGTTGAACACATTAGAAATGAGATGAAAAAGATATGCAAAAATAAATATGCTTGCATCACATCAAATGGAGAAGGGATTACTTCATCTAATGGGTCAAGTGGTCACATCTCATCAAACTAGGTAATCAAGAGCTATGTGGGACTAATATTCAATTGTTATATCATGCATTAGTTCCAAAGAAGATAGTATTGAAAAGATTTCATTAGCATGAATAAAGATGCAAGATGTCAAAAATTCAAGATAAATCATTAAGACTTTCATGTTGTTTCTGAGCATGAAATGTTTCCCATGAATGTCAAGTGGAATGCTAGTTTATGCTGAGTTATCAAGACTAGCTAGTTGATGTTGGGCTCGTAGTAGCTGCTAAGTGATGTAAATATCAAATGATACTGAGTGATCCTAAAATTGGTTGATGTTGAGCTTACAACTATCTAAGCACTTAACATTAAATGCAATATTTTTGAAAGGTATATGATCAATTTTTACTCATTATTCATCATTTCAAATTTTAGCAAGAGCGAGAAAAGTGAAAGGAAATTTAGAAACCTATTCAAAGCACTTGTAGAGATTTTGATAGAAATCTCAAAACAGTTCTTCAGATTCCACAAGATATTTATCACAAACTGAGCTATGCAGTTTTACTTTGCATAAACCCTAGTTTGAAAAATGGTGTCTAGTTTGAAAAATGTTGAAGGGAAGGAAGTTTCAAATGTTCAACTTCTCAATAATGAAGTCAAATAACCTATATTTAAGGCCATTCCTAATATAGGTTACAAACAAGATACTTTTGGCACATTATACCTAATCCCACCAAAAGTAATAATGCTGCAAGATGTAAGGAGATGCTATAATTAAAAAATTGGTAGCATTAGGGACATAGAAATTAGAAACTCACATGATAGGTTATGTGAAAATGGTGTTCTGAAGGAAGACTATAAAATTGTTGAGAGAAAGGGTTTAACACATGCTCTAGATCTTCCTAGTGTATTTAAAACTAAATGGATTAAAATTGTATTGAGTCAAATATGTGATAGATATTTATTGTTGAAGGGTGGAATGATTAAGATTACTAAAAGAATAAATCATAGGGTTAGTGGCTACATAACCCTAGATTGGCCCAAGACACTGAGGAGTGATTCCAAGGAAGTATTAGAGAAACACTAGAGCAAAATGGAATAAGAGAGGCATGACAATAGATACTATTGCTAATCCATTGTTGAACTTTGTTGTAAGGGTAATCTCACATAAATTTTATCAATCGAGTAGATTGAATAGTGTACCTTGTATTGTTGTGGATTTTGGCTACAAGAGTGTAAAGAAGGTTCATACATATGATTTGGCAGAACTTCAACTACAACAATTGATGGAGAACCTTGGAGCTATTAGAAAAACCAAGAATGCACAATGCTCAATATTGGTTTGTATATTATTCTATGTGTAGAATATATTTCCTTCTTTTGGTATAGCTGGATGGAAGATCAATAGGTAAATTGTAATCTAGATCAATGATTTTATTGAAAAAATGGGAGAAAATTTTAAGATTTTGATGACAAGTTATTTTGAAGATTTTAAGAAATAAATGAAAGAAAGGATGAGGATACCTATTTCTTTGGTTAAACAACACTAAAATGATATATGTTTCCTTGTTGATGCTGATTATACATATTTGAAAACTACCATACCAAGGGTAAGATGGTTAAGACCACTTGGGTATGAAATTAATGTAGATGAAGCTTCAACAACCATCACTATAGTACTAGTAGAGGAAATTGATAAAAGTAAAAAGATATTTGGAAATTATGAGATGGTAAAATCAAACATTACCATGGAGATGAAAAATACATCAACCATTAAGAAGAAAGTTAAGATAGTAAAGAAGCTTAAAGCTAACTTTGGTGAGGGTGCAGATAAGGAAGAGGAAGAACAAGAACAAACTCAAGCACCACTTGCATTGACCCAAGGCATTGGAGAAGACAAGGAATAGGAGGAAACTAAAGGTTTTGATGGAGAAGAAGCTAAGGAAGCACCTACTCCTACTAATCCAAAGAAGAGGAAGCGTAAGGCAAAACTAGTGGCTAAGGAAAATAATATTGTCAAACCTAGCTAAGCCAAGCTGAGTGCACCTACCACTAGAGCCACCACATGAGTAATCACTCAAAAGGCTTTGAAAAAATCCAAATAGAAATAGCAAGGAGGACAAAAACTAGAAATACAAAGAAGAAAGTATCATACACAACCAGATTCAGATGAAGAAAGGACATAATTAGATGATATAAGCCAATTCAAAGTGGTAAGTTATAATCCTTTATTTGATCTTGAAAACTTATGGGAAAATATCGAAAGAAATGTAGATTTATTTGATTTGAAGCATATTGATTTTGATAAACTTGGAAAAGTAGAGAAAATTCAAGTGGAAGAGGCATTATATTCCATGATGTCTAAGTTTAAGAACTCTCCACTAGAATTTACCTTATATGATATTGTTGAGAAAAAGTGGCATTATTATTTGAATTTGGAGAAACAAATTAGGAAAATCACATTAGCTCAAGTGATTCTAGATCTAATAAAGGGATAGATTGCTAAGGCTAATATGAAATATGAAATTAGGTTTACACCTAAATATAGAGCCTTCAACATTATTTAAAATAATATTGAATATGTGATCAAGAAATTAACCCAAATATGGAAACTTATCTATGGGTTGACCACTGTGAAAAATTGAGAAGATGACACTTCAAAAGGTAGATAAGATGATAAGGATGATGATAAAAAAGATGATAAAGATGATGGAAATGATGATGATGATAAAGAAAAGGATGATAAGAAAGATGATATAGTTGGGGATGAAACTAAAAAACAAACTAATGATAAGGCAGCAGTTGAATAGTAGAAAAATGAATAGAGTGTACAAGATATAAAAATTTTGAGTGTTAGTGCCCCTCATGACACAAGTGTAGCTACTGAGATTGTAACTATAAAGGATGTCTCCAATCTTTCAGCTCAGAACATCAATCCCCTGACTATAGAAGACTTGAAGAAGATATTGGGCCAATCTACATTGCAAGCTAGCCTATGTCATAATCCAATTTTGGTCATTATAGATGAGCTCCAAAAGGCAGTAATTGATGTCACAAGTGACAAGGTGAATCCTCAAGAACCACCTTCTATCATCCCTTTAGTTACTCAATTACAACTATTGACTTAAATAATAGTAGATATATCTACTAAGGTTGACACAAGTGTTAAAATTGACATAGTTGAGGAGAAGCAAACCATAAAAGAAGAGAAAGACACTACTACTAGATAGCAAGAAGTAGGATAGTTAGATTCATCTATACCTAAAGCACAAGGACAAGGTGCTAGTATGTCATTGTGATGGGCAAGAGAAAATCTAGAAAGAGTGAGGAAACACCAAAAGTGAAGGAATAAGAGGCCATCCAAGCACTAGTAACCCTACCAACAACTAGATTCCTTCTACACAAATTCTTTAGAAGCCGAGCATAAAAGCTATACCATTGCAATTCTCAATGCCAAGCTCTAGCTCTTCAAAGGTTGGAAAGTAAATTCACTATGGAGATATCACTCTTGATGAAGAGATTATTATACCTAAGTTTGATTATGATATAATGAAATTGGAGCAAATAAGCATTTTACAAGTAGCCTTAGAGAAGAAAAAGAATCAAGAAATACTCAAGACAGAACATAGGTAGATACAAGTACTCCAAGACATTAAAGAAATCTTTTTGGATGCATTTAGTCTACCAACTCTTGAAGTGACCAAGCCATTACTAGAAAAACTATCATATATAGTACAAAAGGTCAATAATGAGGACATTGATACTAATACTAAACTCTTAGACTAGTTTGAAAAGAAATTCCAGAGTAAGGTAAATGAAAAGATATCTGGTGATATAACACTCACTCAAGTTGCATTGGCAACAAAGGTTGAGGATGTGAAGAAGGTACTTGATAATATATTCTCATTGTACACCAAATTATGTGACCCTAAACTCTTCACCCAACAGACTAGGAGTCATATTTTGAGTTTGGAGAGAAACCTCAACATATCATGTACTAAGCTACCTTAGAAACTAGCTCAAAGTGAGAAGCATTTCAAAACATTGCTTTAGACATAAAGTCAATTAGTTGTACTAAAAATAGAAGAGGCTAGCATAACAGCCAAATTGACATGTATATAGGCATCACTTACTCCACACATGGAGATACTGTACAAGGAACTAGGTTATGCTAAAAGTCTACTAAAGAAAGACCCCAATCTTTCTACTTTCGATGGCCTAGTGCACCTTGTTTCCAAACTTTCAATCCAAATTAAGTTATTGGATGTTGCATGTAACAATTGGGATGCAACCATCAAGAACATAATGGAAGTCCATAAATCTTTTTTGGACAAACAAACTCTATGTGTATAGCCCATTTGACATAAGTGTCAAAAGGGGGAGATAAAGCAATAGATAAATATACCAAGGGGGAGATATAATACAGGGGGAGAATAAAAGACAAGAAGAGATAGAATATGAGAAACATATTTGGGTAGTATGAATAATATTATAGCATAATATCAAGTTATATCATTGGGGTCATATACATTTTGGGAGATACATCATTGAAGAAAGTAGTAAATAGACATAGATATCAGCCAAGATAGAGCATATTAGATGAAAGAGTATCAGATACAACACATTGAATTCAAAAGGGAGCATAGATTTTGGATTTAAAATAGACACATTAAATTAGGGGGGGCTATCAATTTTGAGGTATATAGGTTATTGCAAAAATTTGAAAATTTTAAAGTTTTGTATATATGCTAAGTCATGGATAAATGCTTGAGAAGTTAAGTAGAATATGGTATATTTAAGTGTTTTGACACTTATGTCAGAGGGGGAGATTTTTTATCTCAAATTGGTTTTGACAAGTGAGTGTCAACACACTCAAATCATTTACTTAGTTCATGCCAAACTAGTAATACATGCTGGGCACAACATGTAAATATTAGACCATGTAGAGTTGCAATGCATGTCGAGTCATTCATGTACTGAGTCACTCAAGTGCCACATAGATAGACTATGCCAAGTGATTCAAGAGTTGAGTAAATAGTGGATGCTAAGTAGTGTAGGTGTTGAGTCAAAATAGAATTACAATGCATACCAAGCATCAGGGACTTCATATGCTGAGTGATATGGTTTTGACATATTTGTTTGTAATGGCACAAACAACTATGTAAATCATTTTAAATATGAATTAAGGATAGATTATGATCTTTTGGAAATATGGACAAATAAATATGTGGATTTCCTATAAAATTACATGCAGCCAATTAGAAAATGGGAAGTTTTAAGTGGAAAAATGGATAAATCTTAGCCATAGATTCATACCTAACCCTAAGCCACCAAAGTCTTTTTAAGAAGGATGAATCCCTAAACTCTTTGACATTATGTGAATGAACTAGATGAGCAAAAAAGACAATTTGCAAAGCATTCAAGGTGACCTAGAAGTAAGAGTGAATTGGAAAATCAGTTATAGAAGAATAAAGGATAAAGAAGGTTACAACATTGAGACATCTAATTGAGAAGGATCAAGAAGATAAGTTTTTAGAGGTGACCTGTCATTAGGAAAGCAAGTGCCAATTGCAGGATATGTGCTAAGACATTTTAATAGGTGATTTTAGTTAAATCTCTTAATAGAGTAGTCCTAACAAGTTGTATGAAATCCTTTGATAGGGTGCTTTCATAATTGTAAGTTGAAGTTCTCTAACTAGACACACTTCAAATAGGGTGTTGAAATCCTCTAACAAGGTGAGACCTAACAATCTTTGTAAGCCTATAACAATACGAGCCTTTTATAGGGTAGACCATGATTCATGGTCAAATATTTATAACCTTCATTGGATACACTTTTTTGTTGTAGTAGTGAAGATTTGTGGACATCATTCCCATTGAAGTTTTACCTTCTTACTTGGAGGTTTTTGGGTGATCATATCTGGTGTTATGTGTGTAATTGATTACAAGATTACATGATTTAGATGTATGTGCTTTACATGTTATTTCAATTTATCTATTGAATTCATGTGATGAATAAATGGTGAAAGTTTTATGGGTCAATGTTTAAACTCCTAATTCACACCCCCTCCCCCCCTTGAAGTCTATTTTCCCACTTGTAATTCCAACACAAAATGTGTTTTTGATGCATGGAATGCTCTAAAATAGCCACTGGCAATTAATTGTTAGTGCACTACATCTTCTTCATAATTGTTGGTACAGCTCTTAAAAGTGCACCTTGGTGAATGACACTTTCAAAACTATAATTTCTAAAAGGCGGACCTCGGTGGAAGTACCCAAAAATCTGAAAAAATCTTCTAATTGTCCAAAATTTGATTTCCAACATTTGGGTTTTCTTCTCCTTTATACCAAAATGATGTGTGGATGCTTGATTTTGATTTTCTCTATTACTTTGATCAATCTAATGAATCATACTTATTTCTAACTATTTGCTGATAGTTTCTTACTTCTATTCTTGTATCTCCAAAAATCCTCAAGATTAGAGTATTCTAGCAATGCTTCTTTAGTTTTGAATGCTTGTCTTATATCATCTTCTAACAAAGCATTTTCTATTGTGTCCATGAATTTTTGAACTATTGTTTACACTGAGGAAACCTTAGTCTTTAACTCATCTTCAAAAATCTCAAGGCTAGCAGCATTTTAGTATTTATCTACTCCCAAAAATTGCTCTTAAATGTTATTCATTATTTGTTGAATTCCTTCTTGTAGTCATTCCATAATTTTATTTCCAGATGATATCTTATATATCCAGTCATTTAATTTATCTAATTCCTCCATCAAGTATATCTCTATAAGCATATGGTACCTTTTCCCTTTAATAGATTTGGATGCTTTCAAATCATTGGCCTAGGTATGCACTTCATCTATCGATGCAAAATCTTAGTTTGTAATAGTAGCCAACTTGTTAGCATTGGTTTGTGTTGTGGAAAATTTTCAAATTACCATGTACTATTTCTACTCCTCTATCCTAAAAAAATGATGTCATTTTTGACAAGCATCCAAAAATGAATCTATTGGTGGCCCTATCTCATTCCTTTCTAAAGAAGCTTTGAGAGTAATTCAAGTATTAACTAGATCTATCAACCTTACCACATCATTCAAATGTCCCCTCAGTAGCTCAAGCTATTTCTATAGCATTATCAACTCTAACTCATCTTTGTCCAAGTGTGAAAATACTTTCTTGAGGCTCATGGTAATAAATACTTTTGATGTATCCACCATGGGATTTCCTAATATACCCTCCTTCATATGATATTCCTTTAGAGTCAACTCTTTAGTATCTATATTTTGTTGTGGAATGGTGATATATGCCATAAGTTCATGATCTTGGTTCTTCATTATTAAGGAAAGTTCTTTAGAATTACCCTTAGGTGGCTTAGGTTTCATTATCATCCTTATCAATTATTTCATTCCCTCTTCTTTTGTTAATTTTATCTATCTCTTATGTATAAATGTGATGCACAAGCATCCAGTGGTGTAAGCACAATCTTGTATCACACAAAAATATGCTTAGTGTTAGTTTTTTTTAAATTTTTTTCATTTTTGGATACCCATTTGGGTCAAATAGAGATTTGAACTCTCATAGTTCCACTATTGGTTTTTTGGGTTAGAGTTTTTGAGCACTTTGGGATATGTGCCAATGTAGAAAGTAGGTTATTTTATGATTGGACCATAATTATGATGAATTAGGGGGTGTAAGTTGGAGGGATGATTATACTTGTGATTTAAAGAACTCCAAAAAAGGATCTTGTCAAAAGGCTTTATGATTTGGAAGTTATTCCATTTTTAAGTTGCCTGAGACCCCCTAAGAGCATTCAAATTTAGATTTGAGGCAATAAATGGCCTTGTACAAGACCAAGACATGGGGGAGGAGAAAATATCATCCAAAGGGCTATAGAGAACTTGGAGAGATTCTCAAAAATATAAATGACTCATCAATCAGAGTCCCAAATCAAAAGTTATGCCTCTCAAAAGTTGGACTACCATTTCAAGGTTCTTCTAATTTTACACCAACTTCTGAGGTGTTTTCTGGAACCTTTTATTTTTATGGTGTATTCCAAATGGTATATTCTCAAATTTATTTCTAATGATAAATCTAATTTTGGTTACTTAAGGACATTTCTAGCTTTGCAAATACATTTTTTAGTGGAGTTTGGGAGAAGGTATTGGAGGAGGGTTTTTTCTCCAAAATCAAACAAAATTCTAAGACCTAGGGCACAAAATTGGGTCTATCTTCATTGAAATGAATGTAATATCATATCATGTTTGATAATAATATTCCTCTTTCCCATTTGTGTTTGTTTTGTTCTTGGATTGTGCCCCTCATCAAGTGGTATCAAAGCAAGTTTTCATGAGTGTGTAGAGAGAGTGCCAATTGTGAGGCAGTTTGCACTATGACTCTATGGTTATGGGTTTTGATATAGAAAGAAGATACCTCCATAAAGAGAGCATGGTGGAAGGGCTATGATTGTTTCTCCTAAGGTTAGAGCCTCCTAGAGAAAAGTTTAGGCATTGCAAGAGGAGATTCGTAGAGGGATGAATATCACCATAGGAAGTGAAAGCAAGGAGGAAAATGAAGAAGAAGGAAATATTAGGTAGGAAGGGGAAGGAGATGGATAAGTCCTAAAGTAGGTGGAGAAGAATCTTTTCAGGGTCATTCCCAAGCTTAGAAAAAGACCTAAAATTGACGTCATTATGTTTTTGGGAAATCTAAACCCAAATAAGTTGATCGAATAGATCAATGAGCTAGAGTAATATTTTGAGTATGAGGATATTGGGGACCTTGATAGGGTTAAGTTTTCTAAGGACAAAATGAAAGGCCATGCCAAATATGGTGGAAAGAGACTCAATTGGAAAGAAATAGAAGAGAAAAGGAAAAAATTACAAGATGGGATCACATGATGGACAAACTAAAGAAGTAGGTCATTCCAATTGATTATGAGCTTGTGTAATGATCCCATGTTTTAGCCTTCACTTTCTCCAAAGTCTAAGTGGAGGATAAGAAGAAATTAAATTAATTTCTTATAAATTTATTCAATTAAAAATTAAAGGTGACTTTGTATTTAATTAATTTAATTATTTACAAGGGAGTAGCTTCTAGGGTATGTATTAATTATTGGAAGGATGGAAGCCTCTCATGATTTAATTAATTATTGCCAAGGAGGAATTTCAAGGGTATGCATTAATTATTGAAAGGAGGAAGCTTCTAGCTCTTGCAATTAATTAATGTTTTAGTTCCATCCAGAAGGATGAAGAAAAGGATAAATAGGTCTGAAAGTCTCATTGTTGATCATCAGATGATTATGACTTGCATTTGATAAGAGCTTGGATGTGACAATCACACTCCCTTCTTTTGGCAATAGAGGATGTTCATTCTTTGTTGTAATATTGTAGATGTCATTCCCTTAGGGTTTGGCTTTTGGAATACATCTCTTTGTAATTGATTGCAACATTCTCAACATTAATATAATTTCAGCCTTGGTTAAGCTTTTGGGCATTCCTGGGTGTCCATTACAGCTTAATTTACTCAAAAAGATGTAAGGGTTAAATAAAGTGGGAAAATCTATCTAGGAATACAAAGAGGAATTTTATTGAGCCCTTATTAGGGTAGGACATGTGAAATCAAATAAGGAGAAGGTTGCTCATTATGTTTATGGATTAAGACCTAGCATTCAGGAGGACTTAGTTCTAGTTAGAATGACTAGCATTGAAGAGGCAAACCAATTTGCCTTGCGAGTTGAGGAGAAGTTAAAAAAGATGTTTGATGGAAGCAAAAGAGGGCATAGTCAAGGAGGAAGGAGTAGTGGTAGGTCATTTGGAGGCCAAAATGAGAACCAAAAGAAAAATGAAGATGTGGGTACTAGCTAAAACTAGAGGAATGAGGGTTTCAATGACTATCATGATCAAAACTTTGGAGATCAAAGAGGAAGAGGTAGAGGATGTTGAAAAGTTTCAGGAAGAGGAGGCTTTTTTTGTACCTATTTTTGTTGCAATGAAGAAGGTCATCGTGCCTATGAATGCCCTCAATGCCAAGGAAGGACAAATAGGAGAGATGATGGTCAGACAAGGGTTGCTCATGTGGATGATGATATACACCCATCACATTTAGAGGATGCAAAAAGAGGAGAGATTCTAGTTATTGAAAAGATCTTACTGAGTGGTGAGGCTAAACCTAGACAAAGGAGGGGTTTGTTTTGTACCAGGTGCAAGTGCAAAGGTAAATGTTTTGATGTGATTGTTGATGGTGGAAGCACTAAAAAATTGATGTCAAAGGAAATGGTCTCAAAGCTAAAACTCAAGAGGGAGAAACACCCCCAACCATATCATATTGCTTGGGTGCAAGATAATCATAAGGTCCTAGTTAGTGAGCAATGTTTGGTAAAGTTCAAGATTGGGAGTTACCATGATGAGGCTCTTTGTGAGATCATCCCAATGGATATCCACAATTTATTATTGGAAAGGTCATGGTAGTTTGACAGGCATGCTATACATGATGGTCATGCAAATACATATTCTCTAAAAAAGGATGGAGTTTGCCACAAATTGAAGCCTTTGATAAAGGAGGGTGAAAAGGTATGTAGTAGTGCTACAATATGTCTTGTTGATGGAAGAAAATTTCTAGATGGCATGAAACATTAGAATATGTGTTATGCTTTAATTCCTAGAAAGGATAAGGAAGGTAGTAGTGAAATTTCACTTGAAGTTTCAAGTCTATTAAGTGATATTGGAGATGTCATCTCTGATAATGTTCTAGAAGGGTTCCTGCCAATAAGGAAAATTAGTCATCAAATGGATTTACTCCATGGAGCTAGTTTTCCTATCAAGGCCACTCATAGGATGACTCCTACTAAAATTGAGGAGCTAAATAGATAAGTTCAAGTGTTGTTGAGGAAAGGTTTAATAAAAGAGATCCTGAGTCCATGTGCAATACCTATAGTACTAGCACCAAAGAAGGATGGAGAGTAGAGAATGTGTACAAAATCTCAAACTATAAATAAAATAACCATCAAGTACCAATTTCCTTTGCCAAGGATGGATGATCTTGTGGATTGCTTGAATGGAGCTCAATACTTCACAAAGATAGATCTCAAGATTGGCTATCACTAGATATGGATACAAGAGGGAGATGAGTGGAAGAGTGCATTCATAACCAAGGAGGCTCTATATGAGTGGTTAATCATGATCTTTGGACTGACCAATGCATCAAGCACATTCATCCGTCTTATAAATGAGCTACTAAAGAAAATTTTGGGAAAATTTGTTATTGTCTATCTGGATGATATTTTTATTTTCAGTATATCTTTGGATAAACATTTATTGTACATTTGTAGTTTCCTTGAAAGGTTGAGTGAAGAGAAATTGTTGATTGATTTGAAGAAGTGTAGCTTTTTCAAAAGGGAGTAGGTCTATTTGGGGTTCGTTGTATTAGCTAGGGTTCTCAAAATGGACCTAGAGAAGGTGAAAGTCATCTTTGAATGGCCTACTCCAAGGTCTACCATTGAGGTGAGGTCATTCCATGGTTTGGCTAGTTTTTATAGAAGCTCATTAGGAATTTTAGTAGTATATGTGCACCCCTAACTAAAACAATGAGGGGGGATAGAAAAGAGTTCAAGTAGCCTACATGACTACAAACTATTTTGAATTGCTAAAGAAGAAGGTGATAGAACAACCTATGTTGGCACTTCCTAATTTCAAAAAAGTGTTCCAGGTGGATTGCGATGCTAGTGGCAATGCCATTAGGGCTATGTTGAGCTCAAAAGATAAACCTATTGCCTATATTAGTGAAAAATTGAATGATGCAAAGTATTTTATTTATGATTAGGAGTTTTATGAAATAGTTATAGCCTTAAAGAAATGGAGGCATTATTTTTTTCCAAAAGAATTTGTTTTGTATACTAATCACCAGGCATTGGAGTACCTAAATAGCTAAGGTAAATTGAATCATAGACATTTGAAATGGGTATAATTCATGCAAAGTTATATATTTGTGTTAAAACATATAAGTAGAAGGCCTAATAGGGTTGGAGATGCATTAAGTAGGAGATAGTTGTGGTTGAAGTGGTTGGGTTTAATGAACTCAAAAATATGTACCTTGAGGATCTTAACTTTGCAAAGGCTTGTAAGGATTACAAAGAACCTGTTACTCTAGATAGGACTAGGTGATTAGATTACATGATTCAAGATGGTATATTGTTCAAGGGAAGTCAATTGTGTATTCCAATGATTTCCATGAGGGAGAACTTGACCAAGCAGAAGCACAATAGAGGGATGGGAAGACACTTTGATCGAGATAAGACAATTTCCATTATTAAAGAATGCTATTTTTCACCTTAATTATAACATGATGTGAAGAAGTTTGTACATAGTTGTTAAATATGTCAAACAACGAAAGAATTTAGTCACAATACTAGGCTCTATCAACCATTGCCTATTTTATTGAAGCCTTGGGAGGACATAAGTATGGATTATGTTCTTCGATTTCCAAGGATACAAAGGGGTAATGACTCAATATTTATGGTGGTTGTTAAGTTCTCAAAGATGGCACATTTCAATCCATGTAAAAAGACTCATGAGGCATTGCATATTGCAGATTTATTTTTCAAAGAGGTGGTGAGGCTACATGGTCTCCCAAAAAGTATTATTGATCGAGATACTAAATTTTTTGGGTATTTATAGAGGACTTTGTGAAAGAAGTTGAAGACAAAATTGAATTTCAGTTTTGCACATAATCCACAGATTGATGGACAAACAAAAGTAGTAAATAGAAGTCTAAACAATTTGCTGAGGTGTTTAGTAGGAGATGAGCCCAAGGGATGGTATTTTATTCTACCACAAAAAATAATTCTTATAATAATTCTATAAATAGGAGTATTGGTAGATCACCATTCCAAATTATGTATGGAAGTAGTTTAAGGACTCCACCATAGCTAAGGAAGATGGAGCAAGGCGAGAGGACAAGTGTTAAGATAGAAGACTATGCTAAACATGTCAAGAACCTACTAAGGAGGTACATGCACATATTACAAAGATTAAACTATAGTATAAGGCTAGGGCAGATCAAAAGAGGAGACATAAGGAGTTCCACTTTGGGAATTTGGTAATGGTATAGTTGAGGAAGGAATGATTTCTAGTTGGTACCTACAACAAGCTAAAGATGAAGAAATTTGACCGCTACAAAATTTTGAAGAAACATGACTTAGGAAATGCATATGAGGTGGAGTTACCAAATGGGATTCACATTTCTCCTATTTTCAATTTTGTAGACTTAACAAAATATCATGATGATGGTGTAGATGAGGAGTTGATGTTTGAGCCATGTCTAATTCCTACTTTTGAGAAGGAAGAGATTGAAGAAATTATGGACAGTCATGTGGGTTGAAGTAACAAAAATAGTCAATATGAAGAATAATTGGTAAAGTGGAAAGGACAAGCAGTAGAAGATTCAACTTAGATATCTATAGTAGAGGTTTCCCATTTGGGTTTTCCTCTACCATTTATAAAGTGATAGGGTCACTTTTCAATCTACCTTGGTGTCTAATGCAAGGGCATCTAGTGGTGTAAGGAAAATCTTGTATTAGCCAAAAATATGCTTAGTATTAGTTTCTATTTAATATGTTTTCATTTCTAGATATCTATTTAGGTCAAATGGAGATTCCAACTCTCATAGTTTCACTATTGGTTTTTTGGGTTAGATTTTTTGAGAACCTTGGGATATGTGCCAATGTAGAAAATAAGTTATTTTGTAATTGAGTTATAATTATGATGAGTTAGAGGGTGTAAGTTTGAGGGATGATTATACTTGTAATTTAAAGCACTCTAAACAATGAATTAGATAAAAAGGCTTTATGGTTTGAAAGTTATTGTAAATTTAAGGTCGTTGAAGACATACTAAGAGCACTTTGAAGTCATATTTGAGGTACTAAATGGCCTTGTACAGGCCCAAAGAATGGAGGAAGTATGAATTTCATCCATTGGTCTATAGAGCCCTTGGAGAACTTTCCAAAAATGTAAATAGTTCATCAATTGGAATCTTAGATCAAAAGTTATGTCTCCCAAAAGTTGGACTACCATTTTTGGATTCTTCTAATTTTTTACTAAATTCTGATGTGTTTTCTAGAACCTTCTATTTTGGTGGTGGATGCTAAATGGCATATTCTAAAATGTATTCCTAACCCTAAACCTAATTTGGGTTACTTAAGGATATTTCTAGGATACATCTAAAACCTTCTATTTTGGTGGTGGATGTCGAATGGCATATTCTAAAATGTATTCTTATCCCTAAAACTAATTTGCATTACTTAAGAATATTTCTACCATTGTAAATACAATTTTTGGTGGAGTTTAGGAGAAGGTACTAGAGGAGGGTTTTTTTCTCTAGAATTAGACAACATTGTAAGTTCTAGAGCATGTCATTGATATGTAATAGCATATCACTTCTAATAGTAATATTCCTCTTTTCTTCTTGTGTTCATTTTGGTCTTGGATTGTGCCCTCATCAAAATGTAACTTGTTTCTTCAAACAAGATGGTGTCATACCCATTGGTGACCTATATTGTGCTAAAGAAATTGGTATAGCTGCAGGATCCTTTCCCTTATCACTCTACTCCATAGTTGTCTTGATTTGAGGAAGGACTCCAAATTGAGTTTCTATGTTAAGTTGGGCTTGCGACATAGCCACTATATCTGGAGGATCTTGTTGTCTTTCTTCTACTATCTTTTCTTCCTTAGATACTTTGTCAACATGGAACTGTACATTTTCACCTTCCTCTGCATTTTGACTCTAGTGTTTTACTATCAGAGGAGGTGGAGTCATTGATCCTTGATCTATTACATCAAGAATATCCTATGATGGTGGAGGAATGTCAATAGGTCCCTATAGTAGTAGAGGTAGTTGATTCCAATGTTCCCCCAATGGATTTTTCCTAGGGGTGTCCCATATTTTCTCTCCTACCATCTTAGTGCCTATGGGAAAGAAATCAAAATCCAAGAGGTCAAAAATGTCTACCCCATTGCTCTCCATTATTGAATTTTATATATGTTTCATCTTTGGAGGTCTCAACCTAGATGGGCTCCCAAGGTAGAAAAGATAGTGTCTACGTTTAACTTCTTCTCCTCTCTTCTTCTACCATAGTAGTTGAGTGAGTCCACCTATTTAGAGGGAAACAATCAGTCTTTTCCACTTTCTCCTAGTCTTCTACTTTAATTATAATCAATGGGAAATGTGGTGATTGAATGCTCTTCTTCTTTAGTCTCCTCCTTTTCACACCTACCACTATCATCTCTATTCTAGCTCTCTTGAGTACCAATAGGGAGGCTTCTTCTACTAAGGCTCAAGGTGGTGGAACTCCTTCCTATGTGAGTTGCCCCTATTTTTTCTCTTGTTGACATTCTTTTGGAAACCATTAGTTTTCTTCTTTCTCAAGAACCAACTCTTCTTAAGCCTCTTTACTTGTTCTCTTTCCCTAGGCACTCCTTTTCTTTTCTTATCCTTTCCCTTTTTTCTTCAAAGCACTGAACCTCCCTCTCATTCTAATGCACCTTCTCTAGTGTCACTAGTTATTTGGCAAGGTAGGTTGGTATTGTGACCTTCTTTCATTTTCATTTCTTTGCTTGGGTTGTATCCTTAAGAGATAGGGCTTGGGGTATTGGATCCACACATAGAGGTTGCTAGATCCATTCCCTTGTTAGTTCCACCACATGTTGTCCCCGATTATCAATATCATCATTCTCCTCATACCAAATTTTCACATTCATAATGGATCTTTCATAGATCTTGTCTCTATAATACAAAGGATTCACGATCTAAGGGATATCTTTATTCTAGGCCTTTAGAAGAATCTCCATATTTAGTACTTTTTCTATGAGTTGTAGATTCATCCTACAATAGTCCATAATTCAGATATCATATTCATCTATGATGTTAATCCAATGGTATTCTAGGGCCTCTTCAAGTAAAAATATTGTCAAAATATGGGTGTGGCTCCTAATAATACTTGAGAGGATATTGATCCCATTCTAAGTCAAATGTAGCAATATCTTGCTTTTTCTTCACCTTTATGGATCCAATCATGATTGGCCAAATCTAACTCTTCTTGTGTTGTTTCCTTATTTTATCATATGTAGAATCAATTTATTGAGCTATCTCTAGTAATATCTACCTATCTTATGGATATGGTGAGATCTTCTTTGGGCACAAGAGAGTACTAGCTACCCAAATTTAAGTGAAGGTCTTAACTATAGAATATTCTCCCACCTATGTTTTTTGAGTTGCAACCTCTATTGACATCCTCTTTGCATAATCTCCCCTTGATGAACATGATGATGGAAAATATGAAACAATCATTGACCACTCTATATTCCACACTTTATAGTGGAAACTTCTTCTTTACTATCTATGGATATACTACATAGGACCAAGCATTTGTATCCTACATGCTTTCCTTTCTATACAATATTGGATAATATTTGGCCCTTGCTTCCATGAGATACACCATATATGAAGTCATATAAAAATGGGGGTCATTCTTCATTGAGATCAATTTCCCATCAAATTTTTTAATGAGATTTGTGGCCCGATCAATTAGCATATTTCCCATCTTGATGGTTTCTATAAAGTGTACCATCCACATTTCCAAGTGACTTGCTAAGGAAGGTTGATGGTTCTACTGAATAGAATAATTGAGTGGTTGATGTGTTCAATCTTGTAGTTATGTTTCTTGAGTAAACCTTTCTCACTCTTTGCCTCAAGGACATCTTGTCAATAAGGTACTTTGATTTTACAATCTCCTTGGCCTTTGCTTCATTTTTCCTATACAAATTTTCTACACTCTCATAAGAGATCTAAAGCTATTGATATTCCAACACAAGGTGGAGGACCTTTTCAATATTTCATGGCCTAAAATCCAAGACAATCTCCCTTATTAAACTCATATCAACCTTCTCCTCAAGTACATAATGTTGGTCAAATGTGATGATCAACTCAGATGATTGAACTAATGTTGGGTGATAAGCAATGTGTACTAACCCACTTCATATGAGAGTTGACACCATAACTGACCTATCTTTAGCTTTATTTCATACAATAATGAAGACATTCTTATCAATATGTCCCAATTTATTGCCTCAAATTTATGTGTTATTATCTTCGAGTCGTGACTTCTTTGGTGCTCCCTGGTATTTGAAAGCTACAAGCTTCATTGCTATCTTTTCCAATATGGAGGATAATGATGATGCCATTATTCTACACAAAAAGGGAGAAATGTTAATATTTTGATGTTAGACGACTATGATGACCCTTAGGTGAGACCTGGGATGATGAGAAAATCACAAAAAATGGGCAAAAATTTTCAAAATCCACCTAGTACTTGAAATTCACACCTACACACTTAGCTCACTTGAACAAGTTCCCTAGGTGCATACATGTGCTTGGACATATATCTTGTTTGATATAATGAGTGCAATTATGCACAATGCTCACCTATGCATGTACACAAAGTGTGCATGTATGCAACTATGCACATGCTAATGTGTTGTCTTGTTTTTTAAAAAAAAAGGGAAAGTTTTCTATTTTAGGTACACACATGTGCACATATTGAGGGTTCACATGTGCACATGTGGACATCTCATGAGGTAATATTTATATTTTGGAAAGGTGAAGTTTGATAGTTATGTGGATGTGTGGATAAGTGGAGTAGCATAGTTGACAATGGTGTGAAGTTGTCATCGTTAGAAAGGTTGTAGAAGATAAGTGAGGGGGGTAAGGGGGGGGAGAGAGAGAGAGAGAGAGAGAGAGAGAGAGAGAGAGAGAGAGAGAGAGAGAGAGAGAGAGAGAGAGAGAGAGAGAGAGAGAGAGAGAGAGAGCTGGGGGGGATGGGGCAAGTCTATTTATAGGACCAATGATTTGATGCTATCCTCTAAGGGTGTGCACCTTCAAAGGTGTACAAACTTAAGGGTGCACACATGCACATGTGCATATCCTCAATGAGAGGTTAGTGCATATATGCACACATGCACATTTCCTTTTGTGTACAAGTGCACTTGTGCACATATGTGCACTTTATACTCTCAAAGGCTAAAATTTTATGTTTTAACCCTATGAAGTTGTTTGATTGTGCATGATTAGGGACCAAGTACTAACCTAGACTTAGATGAGGGCCCTAAAAGACCGAGGTTCCTAGTTAAGTTCTCTAAGAGGTTTTTTGAAATTAGAAGATCTCCATTTTGTTATTTATGGTGAGACCACAACAAGTTGTCTAGTCAATTTTGTAAAGATCAACCATATGATCAAATGCTTGTGCTATCAAGATGAATCATGATACATGTAAGAAATGTTTGACCTCCCATGTCAAGGAATGTAGTTAAATAAGTAATCAAAATCATGCCCTAATGTAAGTTTAGTATGAAACGTAGGTTATCGAACCCATACGATATAGTTTTCATCATAGAGATTTGTAATAAGGCCACCATATGTCATAAAATCCTCATTGACATTATAATCATGAGAATTATTGGTAAACAAATTGTTCTTTCCAATGTAACTCTTAAATGTCCAAACTTGTGAGAAATAGTTTAATACCAATAGTTGGATAATCCATCATGATGTTGATAGATTTCCTCTAAAATTAAAAGGTACAACTCCCTTACCAATGATAATCAATGAATATTTTTTCATTCCTAAACTAATTGGGTATATTCTTAACTTGAGAATGAAAGAGGAAAACTAATCCAACCCTAGACAGAACTAACTTAGGTAGTGCATTCAATTCTACACTTTGCCAACCCTAGGAATTCACACTTCCTATGAATCCCTGACATTGGTAATGCAATGTAAATGATAATTATACAAATGCAATGCAAAATGAAAATTAATATTAAACATCCTAATCTTTACAATAGGAATTAATGGCAATATTTTGATTTGTCACCATTCACCATTTGACTAAGAATGCAAGAAAGTGCACAAAACTAATTGTAACAATAGTCTGATTGAAAGTAATCAGAAAAAGTGATGTTCAAATACCCTGATTCATAAAAAAACATTTCTTTTTTTCAATACAAAAAACACAACACTCCAATTATATTTTCTTTCAATCCATAGCCAAAATTATTACAAAAACTAAATATCCATCTCCAATGCATAAATGAAAATACTGAAATGAAATGCCCTCCCCTCTACTCTAGCAATGCCTACTTTTGCAAAAAAGAAGAACCTGCCATACCCACAAAGATTTATAATAAATATATTTCTTCATAACCATTCAATTCTCCAATGGTGACCTTTTGGTTCTATAACTATTTCTTCCTAGAGATTATCTTCACATTCTGATCGATTTCTTCTAGTGACTTTTCAGTTCTCTAACTAACTCTTGTCTCTTTGATTTCTCATCTTTTTCCTTTTGAAAACTAATATTCTTATTAAATTCAAAGTTAATAATGATATATCTTAACATATTTACATTATATTTACGAATTGACATTTAAATATGTTAAATCAAAATCTTTCCTTTATTGGGTGGACAGAAAAATAAATATTGTTGCCAGTAAAAATGGGTCATGTTTCAGGGGGCATATCTTTTTCTTCCACTAATGGATCAAGCTCATTTTTAAATATGTTTTTCCAAGCCTAATTTTTTGCATTCTGACCAAAGATATTGGAAAAATAGTCAATGAGTCAAAAGATATCAGCTACTAAATGCTAGTCTATATGACTATTACAAAATTACAATTGATAAAGTGAAGTTTTCAGCCACTCTTCTTTCACATGCTTTGTAACTCAAATGTCTTCAATTTGATAGTATGTTATCTTCCATGCTTACCATGTTGATTCTCTACTAAAATTTTGGAGTGAGTCTCTAAAATGCCTATGGTGAAAAATCATGAATGGAGTTCGAAAAGCATAACATGTTCTCAATTTTCTGCTTCTTTGTTGTAGGTGAAATTTGCACATTCTAGTAATACCTACACTTTGTAAATAATTAACAACTAATACTTTTTCTTTTCTATTAGATCATTAGTTATAGAACACTCCAATTTATTCTTGGTGGAAATTTGACTTTTTTCTTCTCCCTTTTGTAGAAATTTCCAACCTGACTATGAAAGGCATAGCATAAAATGAATTTTCCACTTCATATTTAATGTCATGTTGATGTACAAATATTCAAGAGATAAATCATTATTAAATTATCATTCTTTTTTTAATCAATTAAGAGCTCTTTTCCATCTCTCTATTGTTGATTTGACACTTGGTGGAAATTCCATTTTTGAGTGTGAAAAGTGCACCCAATCTTCAATTTTCCACCTCCATGTAGTGGGTAAAATTTTGATGTAGATTAATTTTATAAATTACTTTTCTAAAGTGATCTTGTTACTAGACCCAAAATAACTTCATTTTGGATTTAGATTTTTCTATTCTCTCCTCATGTGGAAAATTGAACTTTGACTGTGAAAGGCATAGCAGAAAATGAGTTTTCCACTACACTTTTCCCTTTGTTGGAAAATGAAACATTTCCTTCTCCAATGGAATATTTGAAAATGACTATGAAAGCTATAGCAAAAAATGATTTTTTCACTATGCTTCTCCCTTTAGTGAAAAATAAAATATTTTCTTATCTAATGGAAAATCTGAAAATGACTACGAAAGGTATAGCAGAAAATGAGTTTTTTGCTATGCTTTTTCCTATGGTGGAAAATGAAACATTTGTTTCTCCACTAAAAAATCTAAAAATGACTTCTCCACTTTAGTAAACATTTCTCTCTTTTCTTGGCATAGATATGTTCTTCTATTAATCTCTTGACATGCTTTCCTTCCAATTTTAGATCTACATTCTGGACATTCATCTGCTATGTTTGTTGGCCTTTATTCAATCTTCATAGACAATAGATCTTCACAAAACATGTTCTTTCATTGAAACTAAATTTTCTAATAGTCAAAACTTGAATCCATGGAACCTCTACATAAAATACCTTAGAACATTGAAACTTTGTAGAAATATGGTTAGGGAAAAACCATAAATGTTTAGGGAAACTCTTTATGAGGTAAACTTTAAAAATTTGAAAATGGTGTATTGAAAGTACACCTCAACCTATCTCTAACTGGGGACTATGTACTATAGAGTGCATAGAGAATCCAACGTCTCTAGCAAAAACAAGTACCTTATCCATTGTGCTATAGAGTCTAGGCATATACAAGATAGTCAAAGAGCTACTTTTCATGAGGGCATAGGGGAGCAAGGCCCAAAAATCAAACTAAAAGCAACCACAAACACAAAACTAGGAAATGCTAGGCTAAGCACACTAAAAATTATAGAAGCAAGCTAATTACAAACACAGGTGAGAAGACCTCAGCAAAGGCAAGAAGGAGAGAAATGGACTCATACATGACCATTAACCAAAAGGGAGGAGTATGATCCTTTCTGAAAAAGAAATTTTTTCTCCAACAAGTTAAACCAAAACCATTCCCTCTTGGCAACTTCATTGTAATTAAAATTGAATCTAGAGGCATGCTAAAAATATGTGGCCTAGAAATATCTTCCAAACAAGCATGCTTCATCATAAATTTTTGATTTGTCCCTACCTTCCTACACATTACTTCTTGCACAATTGACCATTTTTTGTGAGGAAGAAAAGTATAAAGGTTTTGAATCTAGTATAGGAACATACTCACATTCATCTCATTCTATAACATCACCTTTAGTAGAAATTTCAGCAGCCAAAAAAAGATTGACAAATTCAATATAATCGAATGGTTCTAATGATCATATTCCATCATACACACATTTATCATAGCCATTTTTAATAGAACTTTCAGATTTCATTTATCAAGGCTAAAATAGAATGATTCTTCATCACACATAGGGTCAATCTAGACTGGAGTAACTTCATCATTTCTAATGGCTAACAAGTCTGAAAACTCTCTATCCAAATTCAAAACTTCAATACTCAAATCAACTACAGAGGAAGGCTCACCTTGGTTGGGCACCAAGACTTGATGAGCTTCTATTTTGTGCCAAAGAAAAATACAATCGAACTCTTCATCCTATTTATGATGATGCACCACTTCATTAGCCATCAAAGGTCTTTGTCTGAAATCTATCTTTGAAACCACTTCTTGAACCACATCTTTATACTTAAAATGAAAAAATGTTTCAGCCTTTTTGTCAATACATAATTCA
Source organism: Cupressus sempervirens (assembly GCA_028749045.1). NCBI lineage: Eukaryota > Viridiplantae > Streptophyta > Pinopsida > Cupressales > Cupressaceae > Cupressus > Cupressus sempervirens. The sequence goes on from CM053787.1 coordinate 206,334,822, forward strand.
TCAAAAATACTCAACTTGACATTTTCTACAAAAGAAAATCATTCTAGCACTGTAGACTGAACATCATCTTCTCTATTGTCTACTTCAAACTAAGTCTCATATTCTACTTGTGCGCAAACCAAGGGATGACTTTCACAAGAAATATTATACAAAAAGTAATCTTCATTATTCTCTTCAAATCTGAAACTTTCAAGAATAGGAAGAAAAGAGGGTATAGACAAATTTTCTTTTTCTTTTTTAGATTCACTTGCCATTTTATTACCATCTTCAAGAATCTCCATGTTAATCAAAGTGGGTGTATCCAAAAACTAGTATATTTCTTGCTCTCTAAGAAACAAGCAATTTGTGGATAAAGATTCTTTCTTTCTTTTTTTTCTACTTTTTCTCTAGATAAATTTGCTGAAACAAGTTTTTCTTTTCTTTGATCTTGGACATTAAAATACCTTTGGATCATGCAATTTAGTAATAGGGTAGACTAATTATCTTTAGAGAAACTTAATCCCTTCTTCTCACCTTTCGTAATACTTTCTTTAAAAGAAACCCAAAGGAATTGTAGATTCAGATCAGTTTTGGCATCTATTTCTTCGTCAGTAGGTAATTTTCTAGTTTGTTTCTCTGGCTAAAAGTCATTCTCGCTCCAAACTGAAAAATTATGAGAAACATAATCAGGTAGAACTTTTAAAACTTCATCATTACCCACCTTTAATTCTTTACTAAGTTGAGACATCCTTTCTTCACATTGTTGTATAACTTCATCTTCACCTCTAGCTCTTTCAACTTGTGATACATGGCATAGACACCTTTCCATAACACAACTAATGCATGATCTTCTTTGATACTTAAGTTCATTTTTCTTCCAAGGGTAACACTTTCTTTAAAAGTGTCAAAAATATTTTGCAAATTTGGATCATGAGCATGATAAAGTTTAATAAAGGAAGGGCCTGACCTTCTCCCTTTCACAACTTTAAAAGGCATGCTTCTTTAACAACAAAGTTGCCAATCTCCTGCAAGTAGAGATATAAATAATTCTAAAAATGAAAATGTTGTACTCCTCAACCAAAAATTATGAGAACCAATAATAGAGCCACCAATCTATAGATATCAGTGATAATAATAAAATAGAGGCAATAATCTTTATCACTAATCTTCTTTTCTTCTTCCCCAGTAGAGTCATCAAAAATCTATTTGTAAATATATTGTTCTTTCCAATGTAACTCTTAAATTTCAAAACCTATAAGAAACAATTTGATACCAAAAATTGGATAATCTATCATTAGGTTGATAGATTTCCTCTTAATTAAAAGGTATAACTCCATTATCAATGATATTCTATGGATCTTGTTTTATTCCTCAACTAACTAGGTACATTCTTAACCTAATAATGAAAGAGAAAAACCAAGCCATTCATAGATGGAACTAACTAAGGGAGTGAATTCAATTCTTCACCTAGCCAACCCTACAAATTCACACTTCCTATGACTCCCCAAAATTGGTGATGCAATGTAAATGATAATTACAAAAATGTGATGCAAAATGAAAATGAAGATTAAATATCCTAATCTTTACAATAGGAACAAATGAAAGTACTCTAATCTATCACCATTCATAATTTGACTAAGAATGCATGAAAGTGCTCAAAACTGACCGTAACAATAATCTGATTGAAGGTAATCTAAAAAAGTGATGCTCAAATACTTTGATTCATAGCATAACCTTTCTTGTTTTCAACACAACAAACACAACACTCTGATTATATTTTCTTGCAATTTATAACCAAATCTATTACAAAAACTGAATATCAATCTCCAATGCATACATAAAAATACAAAAATTAAATGCCCTCCCATCTACTCCAACAATGCCTACTTTTTCAGAAAAGAAGAACCCCACATACCCACAAAGATTTACAATAAATAAACTTCTTAATAGCCATTCAATTCTCCAACAATGACCTTTCTATTCTATAACTATTTCTTCCAAGAGATTCTCTTCACATTCTGATTGATTTCTTCTAGTGACTTTTTAGTTCTATAACTGACTCTTGTCCCTTTGATTTCTAATCTTTTTCCTTTTGAAAAATGATATTCTTATTAACTTTGAAGTTAATAATATATCTTAACATATTTAAATTTTATTTTACTAATTGACATTTAAATATGTCAAATGAAAATCTTTCCTTTTCTAAGTAGATAAAAAAATAAATACTACTTTTAGTAAAAATGGGTCATGTTTCATGGAGCATATCTTTTTCTTCCACCATTGTGTAGGACCTAGAAAATGGGCTAATGTCTAACATACTATGAGAAAATCACAAACTCAATAATCATATGTTAACACCTTCTATTCTACCATGAAATCCAAATGAATAAAGAAAGCAAGCAATGTTAAAACTCCCTCTTTCACTTGTAGCTTCCATGTCCTTCTTTCTTCTCTATATGATGTAGCTCCAAATTGCCTATAATGCACACAATTGTGAATCAAAAGCCTATAGCGATGATAATGCTATGAGAATAATTGAAGTTGTGATTTTAGTGTGAGAGATGGAATGAAAAAATGAGAAAAAAATAGGAACTCCAGAACTCAAGAATTAGGACTAGAAATGAGAGGAAGAATGATCACTTTATAATCAACATGAAGGATGAGAGCACTGGAATTGTCACCTTAGATATGCGACATGGCAAGAGATTCCTTGGAGAATCCATGATGCATATGACACAAGATGACAAGTGTAGGATTCTATGATGCTTGGAAGTCAAACATGGCTAAATATGGTTGAGAATCTATAACGCATCATATGACACCTCAAGCCCACTTAAAGCCAAGAATCTATGACAAAGGAAGCCAAATATGGATGTGCATAAGAGAATAATAATATTGGATTGTGACATATCTTAGCCAAGTGTCAATGAAAATCCATGAGGTGTCACACCCATGCATCATGATGATGTCAATAATTTGTGGAATATTTGAATTAAAAATCCTTTACTCTACAAAATAGAAATTAGTGAAAATGGAATTAATGGAGGAAAATGTGACCTAGGAAATTAAGAATTTCCATGATTTGTGAATGATGAACCAATTAGTTAATAAAATTAATTAATTGAGCAAGCTAGTTAGGAAGAATAATTAGTGAAATTACATAGGATTAAATTATGGGTTATTTAATCCTATAGAGAAAATTAGTAAATGATTGGCCAAACTGATTAGATAAGTGTGATAATATCTTTTGATGAAATGTGATGATAATATGGATTGAATAGTAACTAATAGATAAAAAATTAGAGCTAAAAAGTGAATGTTATGGGCTTTAGAGTGCAAAAGGGCATTGCAACCAACATAGAAAGGACTTCTTGCACATCCATCTAAGTAGAAACACACTATAAAAGGGCTTGTAGAGGGTTTTGAAATTCATTTTCACCTTCACTTTTGGAAGAAAAGAGCTTTGGAGTAAGAAGAATGGATCAACTACCCAAGGAGCGACACCATGGTGAACGAGTGCAGACCTTTCGATAGAGTGAAGATGCTAGACCTTTGGTGAGTAAATCAAGACTATCTTTGTAATTTTTTATTCTTTTCATGCTTTTTCCTGCTTTTCCATGTTTTTTCCTACATTTTAGGCACCTAGGAGTCTATCAAGGTCAAACAAGGTCAAACAAGGTCAAATGGGGGTCCATGGATTAGGTTAGGGCATCCAAATGCCCCAACTACACTCAAAACACAACCAAGAATGCCATGGGTGCATTTGGTATCCCCAATTGTTCCATGGGCACACTTGTTATGACCAAGTGCACCTTGGGTATAGTTGGGAGCACCAACTACAGCCCAGGATGCTTTGGGAGTTCGAACAAGGTCCAAATGCTCATGGATCAACCTAGAACTTGGGGAAAACTAGCATAAACCTAGGGGGATGTGAGAAATATGTTAAAATTTAGTCAAAGGTGGTCTAATTGGTCAAAATTTGGTCAAAATTAGGGCAAATTTAGGTCAAACTTGGGTAAATGTTGACAAAGAAGAGTGCAAGGGGCTCAAAAGTGTGCAAACAAACTTGGAATGACTTGAAACTTTGAGCACATATTCAAAACCCTAGGAAGAATTGAAAAAATAGTTTAACTAATGTTAGGATGATGAGGAAAAACTCAAATCTAGTCAAACTTAGCTTAGAAGGAGGAAAAAGGTTGATAAATGGATACAGATAAGGTGAAAATGATGCAAATGAGCTGGAAATTACCCTCAACTTGGTAAACATGTTCAAAACCCTCAAAAGAGTTCAAAAAAAAGTAAATTTGTCAAAAATGCTTAGAAAAAGTCAAATTTAGTCAACCTAGAGTCAAACTAAGCCAAACTTGGGTCAAAAGTAGGGTAAACTTGATGCAAAACCATTGGAGGTTGACATAAACTATATGATTATGTAAGTGGAGGTCACCCTATTACAGACAAGGGAACATAAGCTATAGAGTCTTGCATTACGTCACCAAATGATAGTGGGTGAGTGAGACATCTTGGCTAGTCTACATTTATACCATGTTACATTCATGCTAGAGGTGAGGGGGAATAGGGCACTATTGACAGCGTTAACAAAGAGATGGCACTCAAAGACTGGTTTATTCCATCTCTTCATAGGGGAGCCAACTATGACTTTAGAAGATGTATGGTGCATCCTTAAGATCCCTATTCATGGAGAGTTAGTAGTGTATGACCCAACTAAAGGAAAAGCAACACTACACAGCTTATTTAAATGTGGGGATGCAGAGCTAGGGATCCAAGATTATGAGATTAAGTGGGACCTATTGGTGGTATGCCATGAGTGGCTGACAACTACGATATGTGGGGTGATCAGTGGATTATTGATACCTGATAGGTGGGGACATGGATTCTTTTTTGGATGGGGCAAAGTTCTAGAGTAGATGATCATGGAGGGTACTATGTTTTCCTGGGGCCCCTACATGTTGGCAATGTTGTATTATTATCTACATCAGGTTGCATACAGATCTGAGCTATCATTTAGTACTAGTGGTACATTGTTATAGATCTAGGCCTATGAGCAATTTGTGGTATTTAGGCCTCTTGTAGAGTGAAAGTTGGTGGAGGACATGCCCTATGCATATAGCTATAGGGGTGTACTGGCACAAGGACCACTAGGGTACATGAGGTACTTCTAGCATCATATAGATACCATGACACAATTTATCTAAAGACCTTATAGAGATTGCCTTGGATGGGATGATGATGAGATTCACTTACCATACTGTACGTAGCAAAACTTTCTCATAGTGCACACAATGATTGGGCATTTTGTGATAGAGATGTACCTGCTAGAGTGGGTATGAAGATAGTTTGGTGAGAGATAGGATGTACCAATGGGGCTAGCATTATTTTCTCAGTCTAAAGTAGAGGTCCAAGAGTGGGAAGCACCTATCAAGACACAAGAAGCATATGCACAACTAGTGGAGTTACAACCAATGAGATGGGGCGCAGTAGTAGATTTAGTGGATGTAGGCACCATGGAAGTATATGATAGATGGTTTGCACAACATCACCTTAGGACCTTGACAGATCTAGTAGTACCGGTACCATGCGTGAGGTCTCAAGTAGAGCAAGATGAGGAGGATGATGGGGAGGAGGAAGATGGAGGAGAGGATGAGGAGGGAGGAGAGGAGGAGGATGAGGATGAGGGAGAGGCTGATGTTGAGGAGGAATATGGGGGAGAGGGTGATGAAGGAGGAGAGGAGGAGGAGGAGGAGGGAGATGAGGATGCTGAGGGTGATGTAGGGGGTGGTGATGAGGAGGGAGGAGAGGAGGAGGAGGTGGAAGATGAGGATGTTGAGGGTGATGTAGGGGGTGGGGACAGTGTCAGAGGTGGTGATGAGGGAGAGGATGAGGATGACTATTGGAGGCTATGGATGCAATACAATGGATGTGGAGGAGGATCTAGTGGACTATGCTAACAGGGCACTAGCATTGGTGTAGATAGGGCTTGGACAATTAGATCTAATGGAGGTGATTAGAGGTCTACAGAGTCAATTGGATCAGGTTGGGGCCAAGAGGGATGTCATGACAGCAAAGAAAGATTGAGCTATGGCTAAGAGAGACACCATGGTGCATAGCGTAGAGATGGTAGTGTAGGAGTCTTAGGAGTTCATTAGCAAAAGCAAAGATGGAAAATTTTGTGAGATGGAAAAATGATGAGCAGGGTACACATGGAAGCACATTATTGGCAAGATTAGTATGAGAGAGTGGTGCCACCAAGGTAGAGAGTAATGAGTTTCCATGCATCAAGATCTCACTCCCATAGGACATCGAGGACATAGAGCAGCACAGAGGTTATAGGGCCTATGAGACCACTGCAGAGAGTAGAGTGATCATCCTCAATGCTAGATAGAGGCCACAAGGCTAGGGACAACTTGGGATGACACTGATAGACTCATGAATAGAGGGGCTTCTCTATTTTTCTTTTTGGTTTTTGTTATGCTCTTTCATGGTTCACGCCTATGGGTAGTTAGTATTGATGTAAACCATGGTCATGTACTCTCATAGTTTTGTGAGACAATTATGAGATGTACCTATGTTATGATGACTACATGAGATGGATTATGCATATGCTTTAGATGTATTATATGGATGTATTTATGCTTTTTATGTGGACTTTGATATGATGACATCATGCATTTATTTATCACATGTTATGCATAGGAAATGCCATATTTTATTTTTGCCACATGGTTTTCTCATGAATGAATTCCTAATGCAATATAAAGTTTTGGAATGAATGTAAATGAAATGTAAAATGATATGGAATGAATACTAATGAAATCTAAAATGATATGGAGTGAATGCAAATGAAATGTAAAATGAATGCAAATGACATGTAAAATGAATGCAAATAAAATGTGAAGATAATATGCATGCCATGTTTATGCAAATATGTATTGCTTTGGATTATTTTGGACTTTTGACATATGTAGGAATGTAGAACAAAAATGCTTTTGATCTATCAAAGTACGAGACCAAGGTAGTGGATGAGGAAGACATAGAAGACAAAGGAGATGAGATCAGGAATTGTTAGTATGATGGGAAGACTTTCGCTTTTGTAAGGTGCACTATATGTCAAATGGAGCTTTATTTTGATATGGTAAATGGAATGTGATGCATCATGGCATTAAGGGCCAGAGTGCAAAATGCAAACCTTTTGCATAAACAAGCACACTACAAATAGAAAATGACCTTGTCCTTCCTAAGGCATATATACATGCCCTAGACTCTCAAAGGTACATTCTAGTAGGCATAAAATAAAAGATGACCATAAACCATCTCGATCACTCTCATAGATTAGTTTATATCATTGAGTGGCATAGGAACATGATCGAAGAAAAATAAAGCAAAAAATAAATCACTCACTAAATAGCATGAGCCAATAGCTATTCTTGTTCATTATGTTTTGCTTTTTAGTGTTTGAGGTCTTCAGATAGTGTTTGATGGGTTGACCATGTGATGGTTTTTATTGTTGATTCAATCGATAGATTTTTGGTGGCATGTTGGATTGATTGCTAGTTCACATTGCACAAATAGGTGTGATTGTCATTGAAGTGCAATGGTTTGAGTTTTAGTTTGCAAAAGTGAAAATGTTCACACAAGAGGGGTGATTATCCATAGTGACTATTTACATTGGTTTATCATAGATTTTTGGTGGGTTTTGTGATTTTTAGGTTTGTTTGAGGATATATGATTTTTTTTGTATCATTGGTTTCTTCAGAACATTTTACAATTTTTAGGGTTTATTACAGGACCTTTTATGAATTTTTTGTGCTTTTTTTAGGACATTTTATGGTTTTTAGAATTTTTTCAAGATTTTATTTTAATTTTTATGATTTTTTTGGGATCGTATTTGAACTTTTATGATTTTTTTAGGATCGTATTTGAATTTTTAGGGTTTTTTTAGGATCGTATAAGCATATACAAGTTTTAGCTCCAATTTTTTATGTGATAGGTCCAATGGATAAAAAGTGCTTAGGGATATGCCCCAAGTTCAAGTTCAAACTCATGCACCATGTAGGTAGTATGCCTCCAGAGAAGACGCAAACTATGTACAAAGGCCCATGACAGAGTATGCACAAACTGGTGATGCATTAGGTAAGATAACAATGGATATTAACTAGTTTGTGAGTGATGGTAAGGGACTTGGTATGTCTTGCAATATAAAGGATATGCTCAGGGAATGACAAAAGGGGAAAAAACTAGATGGAATCCTTATAGATGGAGGAGAAATAACTGATTACACATGGCGCCTATTTGCCAAGTTTTCACCATGGCACTTGCCCAAAGTGCCTATTTGCTAGGCTTTCACTTTTGGGTGGAATTTTTCTCTTGAAAAAAATTTTCGTGCCAAGAAGCCTGTTTGCCACGTTTTCATCAAGGCATCCATTTTTTCATGACTTTTTTTCATTTTTTCTTTTCTTTTCTCATGACTTTTTGCTATTTTTTAAAATATTTTTTCAAGACTTTTTGCCATTTTTTGATAGCTTTTAGGACTTTTAGACAGAATCAAGAATGTTGTTGATGACTACTTAGAATAAATTTTTTTTTGGCACACCTAGCTAATAATATCTAGATCCATGACTAACCATAACTACATAGGATTTTTTCCAAGTTTGTAACTAAAACCAAACCATTGGAAAGGCCTTGAGATATACCATCATGTATCATATGTAAGACAATTTCTACCTCTTGAAAATCAAGGCATTTGAGGATAAATGGATCAATGGATATGTTGTGTGGGATGTCACTAATGATGACGTGCTCAAAGGCTTGTTGGATAGAGGTTGTGTTTTGGTTATTGGATAAATTAGGTAGTAGGATTGGGGGATAAATAGTTGGATATAAGGAAGGACTTGGAGGATTGAGACCAATGACTTCCCACATGAAGGTTGATCACGAGAGCTCAAAAATACTTTGTGGCATTTTGAACACCAGAACACTCATATTCATGGCATAAACTTATTCATTTTACATCCTTGGGAGCTACCTAGCTTTTGAGTTTTCATGGTCTAATGGCACCTTTCAGTTTTACCAAGTGACCTATGCTTGTTATTTTTTTCTTTGCTTTTATCTTTGTAACTGGAAGATGGAGTTGGCTCCCCAAAATATGCCAGTGTGTTCTCTTTAGGAGAAATTGTTTCTATATGATTGTTAATCATAATGCCTTCATAGATTTCAAAGTCTATTACAAGAGTTTCATCATTGTTGAGTTGATCAAAAATTGGTGGTCCACGTTGGTCCCAATCCAATAGTTTAGGATAACTCGAGGGGATGTCATTATTAGTGTTGAATGGGATTTGGTTGAAAGTATGGATATGGGATTAGTGTTGCTAGAGGATTGTTGGTTTCAAGTGGAATATCCTCAGATAGCTTTTCATCATTCAAAACATTCATCATCTTACATGTAGGTACCGTAGTACTAGGAAGACCTATTCGTAATGGTTTAAATCCAATCCCAAAACTAGGAGGTAATCCTTTTGTAGTGATAGGTTCAATTATTCCTTGTTTCTAATATCCACGACTGTTATAGCCATCATAGCCTTATTTCTGCATGATGGTGAATCTAAGCCCATACTTGTTGGGGGACATAAGAGAAAGTTCTTGTTTTTATTTAGCTTTCTCAACACACACAAATTTATTCTCCTTGATAGAAGTGGAATTTTGTATACTAATCTTAGAGTGTTGTTCTTGTAATAGATGTGATTTACAATCAGATTGGGGAGATAGTGGCAACTCCCTAATGTGGGATACTTGAGACATAAAGTATTCTCCACACCTATTTTCTTCAATCTTTAGCTTTTCCTTGGTCTTACTAAGGAGTATATCAGCATCCACATATTTAGAGGAATCTATGGGTTGTGCTTCATTGTTTGTTGGGACTTGGTATGCAGTAACATCTCTCAGATTTGCACAAAACTAGAAAGGGTCTGGATCACCAAGGATGGTAACCTCCACATTGTTATAGGAAAATTTTAAACATTGATGATATGTAGAGGGCACTACTTTCATAGCATGAAGCCAAGGGCATCCTAGTATCATGTTACAATTAATTTCTATATCTAGGACATGGAATAATGTATCTTTAGTGGTTGGACCAACTTAAATGGGTAATATGATGATGCCCTTGGAGAAGTGTTCCCCATCATCATAGGCCTTTATTATAATTCTATGAGAGGGATCCAAATCATTTTTAAAATAACCCAAACCTTTGACCACTTTAAGTGTATAGATATGTAGTCTTTCTCCTCCATCTATCAAGACACATTTGACTTTAACATTATGGAAAAAGACTTCAAGGTGAAGGGGATCATTGTGGTTCGGTCTATCTTTAGGAATATCCTGAGGGAAAAAGGTGATATGTTGTGATGCACTGGGAAAAATTGATGTTATCTGGGACTACTAACTCTTTAAGGGCTTGATCCAAGATCTTTTGATGTTGGGGAAATGCATGTAGTAGGTCCAAGATGGATATTTGCATAGGGGTCTTGCCAAGCTACTCAACAATGCTGTAATCAAATGAATTAGGAGCAACAAGTATATTAGGGGGTGCAGGTCTAGTAGAAGAAGTAGGTCTAGATGAGGCTCCAAGTAGGGTGATCTTGGTACAACATGTACTGATAGCACAACAAGGGCGTTCAGCCTTTAAGGTGAATGTGGATATGTAGGAATTTGACTCATTGAAATAGTTAATGGTGTAGTCATATCCAATGTGCATGTGATTCACATTACCTTGTGAGTTTGACTTTGAACTAGTGGGTTTCTCTTTGTCATGATTAGCGAAAGGATCTATGAAAATAGTGTGATTAGAATTGGATGCTAGTATTGCATGCTTTAGTTGGAAACATGATGAGGTATTTTGTCCTTTGGCTTTGTGGTAATCACATAATTTTTTGTTATCCCACCAATCTGCTTTAGTTAACGGTTCATCTTTGATTGAGGCTAACTATAGGAAGCTATTATTGAGTAACTATTTTAGTTTAGTATCAAGAGGTATCCCCAATGGTGTGAATTTCCTATCCTTGGTTCTAGCGTGTCTTTGAGGTTTTTCTTGTATGGAAGTCTTGGTCTTTTGTTGTAGGGCTGATTTTTGATTGGGAGTTTGTGAATTTGTAGGGTTTACACCTATCAAATTTAGTTGAGGTTATGTTGTGCTAATCACATAGGAATCCACAATGCCATCATTGGTCACATTCTTATTTTTGGAGAAATTTTTTTCCTTATCATTAGATGAGTTGGTGTTTGTGTTTTCCTTGTTTATCTTGAGGATTCCCTTACAGATAAGAGAATCTTCAATACTAGCCCCTTTTTTCATCAGTTTAGAAATGGTTCTTGGACTCTTCATACATTAAGTCTAAGACTAAGTCTTCAATGCATAGGTTAACTTTTTGTTCTTCAGGAATGTCTAGTGAGCATTGACTGACTAAGCTTCTCCAATGTAGCAAAAATGTGATAAATGGTTCTCCCATCTTTTTTTTAGTTGAGCACAAATCAAAAAGTGTAACCTCATTTGTAATGTTAATGGAAAAGTGGGAGATGAACTTGTCTACTACCTTTAACCAAGATTTGATAGTACCAAGAATTTTGGAGTACCATTCAATTGTGGGCCCACCTAGAGAACGAGGGAACAATCTCACGAGGCAAGTGGGCTCATCATTGAGTTTGGTACAAGAGGCATATAATTCTCAGACGTGATCAATAGGGTTGCCTTTTCCTTGGTATTTTTCAAACCTTGCAGCCTTAAAGTGTTTTGGGAATGGAGTCATATATAGACTTTTTTCAAATGGATTAGGACGTAAGTCCCTTTCTATATATAGAGCCTGCTTCTTTTGGGCTCCCAATGCCTCGACTTGTTTGGAAAATTGTTTGAATTTTTGCAAGAGATCTTCATTAGGGTTTTGTGTGATAGCTTTCCCTTCAAGTATTTTGAGCCTATGAGTAGACCATTTGCTATGGGGGAAGCTATGTCTACTTTGTTCTAACATTTTTTTGTCTGATGAGTCTAGTGATGTGTCACTAGGTGGTGGAGGTATGTTAGTACCTTGAAGACAAAAGGAGCCATGTTGTGACACATCTTGGGGTACTTGTTGTCATATTTGATGTGGCACTTATTGCAGTATTGACTGTAACTGATGCACCATGTGTTGTTGTTGTCCCATTTGTTGTGGTTATTGTTGGGATACCTATGTTGGTTGCATGTGAGGCCATATATGTGATTGTTTTTGTAAAAGGTATCTATTGAGGTTGTTGTGGCACATGTTGTTGTTGTAATAAATGTTGCTAGTAGGCAATTTTTTGCTCAAGTCATCTATAGTATTCCAATTGTTCTTTGAGTTGCTCTTACTATTTAGCACACATGGCTTGTTTCTTTTGGATTTGTTGTTGATACATTGCATAGAAGTCAAGTGGGTTTAAATTGGATTGTATGTTAGGGATGTTGGATTTTTGCACCACTTGAGGTTGTTGTCATTGTGGTTGATGTTGTTATTGATATGTGGAATGTGTGTTAAGTGGATGGAGACTTGGTTGTGGGTTGGAAGTGTTAAGTAATTGTACCACTATAGGTTGATGTTGTCATGGGAGTTGACTAAGTCCTTGTGAATTGACCACCATGCTGGTATTGTTGCTTTGGCACCTTTGTGTGTTAGAGTTTTCTCCTTGGGACATCATGTTGATTTGACAATGAGGTGCATTCCTTTTGGGAATAGGTGTAATGTTAATAAGACTTTTCCTTTGTGCATCAATAGGGATTGTTGTACTTGATGTCTCACATGGCGTACTTTTGGGAGGCTCCATAACATTTGACATCATGACACTTGCTAGAGTTAGGAGCAAAGGTGCACTTTGTTGATTTTCCTCTAAAGGAGGTATGTTTGGAATCCCTAGAGCACAAGTCCCTTTAGACATGTCTTGTTGTTGGACCATGTGATTGAGATCAAGTTTTGGTATTCTTTTGGGATACTTAGGAAGATTCTTTGTTCCCTTCATTGGTCATTGTTCATCAAACAAGGGATTAACATTGATGTGTTCAAATGTAATTTGGAGGATCTTGATGGTTGATTCTTGATGGGACCTTATAGGTACCATTATCATGTTTGAAAACTCTAGAGGTTTTTTTCCCTTATCCAATTCCAAATTGATCATGGGTTGTATGTTTTCAATTGTTGCATTGGTTTGATGTTTGGACCTAGGTCCCTCCACATTTAGGTTGTATTTGACAATTTCCTGGGTTGCCAAAAGTTTGAAGTTCTTGTGGAATTTTTTGTCTTGATATGCCCTAGCCATTTCTTCACCAGTGATGTCATAGTTAGTGTTAGAGTCATCACTTAGGTGTACAATACCTTGTTGTGTGTTTGATGTGTTAGGGTTGAAGGTACTCATGTTGGGTTTTTTGAATTCAAAGGAGTTTTTTTGTTCATCCTCGGGTGTGGTTGGTACACTTTTGCCTCTAGGTGGTATCAAGATGAATATAGGTTCAAAGTAAGGACTAGATTGAACCATCCCATTTGTAGGGGAAGTTTTTGAAGGAAACCTCATGGTAGGTGCATTGTTTAGGGTTTTTTGCATTATCTCTTGGTTATGGTGATCTTGTGAATACATGTTTAAGGGGTCTGCAAGTAAAGGATGTGATGCCTCAATTTGATCTTTGTCAAATGTTTTTTGGGTTTTCTTACTCTTCTTTTGTCTTGGACAAGGTTTTGGTTGTGTTTGTGCCTCAGAAAACAAGGGTTGGTAAATTTCTTTGGGTCTTGGAGTTGATTGTGTCCTAGTGAGTGTTGGCATCATATCTAAGGATGTAGATATGAGTTTATTTTTGGATTTTTAGGTGTGTAAGGATATTATGCAGCCTAGGAAAATGCTAAATGAAGTATGGTTTTGAAATGGAAGATTAAAATGCCCTAGGGAAACTATACAAATGTAAATGCAAAGTTATGTTTTGGAGGTTGACTAGAGGAGATGAAAATGATCCTATAGTATGAAAAATGAAGGTTAGGGTTAGATTTTGGACTTCATAATGATTCTAGGGGTTGATTTATGCAAGGTGGACTATGAAAGGGATGGTGTTCTAGGGTTGATAATGATGTTTAAAATATGTGAAATGAGGGTATGTGATCAAGAAAACAATTTGGTTGATAGACAAGCTCATATGGTTTGATAGTGGAAATGATGCTAGTGTTTTGAATAATGTAAGATAAGGGTAACATGATACTAAGGTAAGTCAAAATGAAATTTAGGGATACTATTATTATGATGATTCTAATCATAAAGGTATATTGAAGGTTTTGAACTTAGGTAAAAATTTAGAAAATATTTTGTCTAGGAGTTTAACCTTGTGATAATGGACTTTGGATATTGACCAAAAAGTGATAAAAGAAAAAAAAGATCAAAATGATAAATATGAAAAGGTCAAATATATCAAGACATAGATATATTTTTACCAAACAAAATGATAAGAAAAGATAAAAAGACTAGTCAATATCCATCATCCATCAATACTAGGAGATACTCTAAGACTCATGCTTTGTTCAGATTTTTGACTAAGTTCAAAGGTTTTGGGGTTCAAAATGATGTTTAGGTGAGTTGAAATTGGGGTTATGCTGATTGTATATGCAATATGTAAAGATCCTTAGGTGCCAAATGAGATTTTAGTGCAAGATGCGATTTTGGGTCATGTGCAGAATGAGGACCTATAGAGGCTCCTAAATGCAGTTTTGGGGTCCTAACATGTAGTTTTAGGGCCTAAAATGCTCATACAAGTGGCCAACTATGCCTTGAAAGCACCACATGAACTATAATAATACCAAATATGCCTATGGTGTTGTTGGGGCTAGTTTGGGTGTAGTTGGTAGTTTCATGGCACAGCTGAGAAGCTAGGTTGAAGGGTTGCTGATTTTGAACAAGGTGGTTGTCAAGTTGCTATGTCAGGAAGCACGGATGTTGGGATTAATGTTATGATGGGTTAGAAGATTCAAAATGGAGGTTATGACCTAAGTAATGATTTCCTAATTGAATACAATGAAGTTTAGGAGATGCAGAATGCAAATCAGGGCATACTGAGACAAGGAGGCCTATCCAGGTACCCAAGGACATTGTTAAAGCCTCAAAATGTTGTCTAGAAGCACACACTAGGTTCTTAGACTACCAAGTGCACCTAGATAGTACCAAATGCACCTATGGTGTAGTTGGGGCTAGTTTGAGTGTAGTTGGTAGTTTTAGAGCATAGATGGGAAGTTGGGTTGAAAGTAAGGCAATTTTAGGTGGTGGAGTTTCCAGATTGATGCCACAATGAGGTAAATAGTAGAGGTCAATGTTAAGACTAGAATGGAGGCTCAGAATGATGCTTAGGAAACTCAAAATAATGGTTCAATTATGCAAGATGAAGGTTGGGTATGAAAAAATGAAAGATGGGAGATGCAAAGTTTAGATTTTGAGGTTGAAATGCAAAAACTAAAGGAGGCAAACTAAAACTTAATGAATGGAATATGAAGGATGAGGGATGCACAATGAGGACTAGAACATGAAATATGAAGTCTATATGATGCAAGTATGAGGTTTAAACTATGGTGGATGCAAGTGGATTCTATGTAAGGATGAAGCCTATGTTATGCCAAGCACATTTAGGATCACAAATGGCCATGTTTTCCAAGTCTTGAATGTATTGGACCAAAGTTTGCAAAGATTTGAAAATGGTTGTAATATTTTGAAAATGTGTAATGTTTTGAGAAGATTCAAGGTGTAAATTTGAATGTCATATATTATCTTGATTAATGTTTTACACACATGCAAGACACATTAAGACAAGAATAGTTGTTGTCAAAAGTGAACAAGCACACCACAACCTAGGCTTTAGGACTCTATCCACTAAATTCCTACTTGAACCAAAGTTTAGCCATGCTTATCTAGAGTGAAAAACCTAGGATCTTGGCACTAGAGGTTCCCCTTTATAGTGCACTCACTTCTCAGGGTTACCAAGATCTAGTTGCCAAGGGGCATGACTTCCCAAGGGACTATTGTCTCTACTAAGGACCACAAGAATGTAGGGTTTCTTCATAGGCATGGGTGACCCCTCGAGCCAGTGAATAGAAAGGATTTTGCCCACTAAAACATAGTTTTTAGTAAGGGAATTCCATTCAGCAAGTAAATGATAAACTTACTCAAAAGGTCTCCTAGCCTTGTGAACTGGGGTTTGATGCACCACAAGGGTACTGGAGGAGAGCTATCACTTAGCAATACTGCCAACATGGCTTTCACTATAATTGAGTTTTATTTAGTGGCTAGAATGTTGACCTATTTACCACTCTAAAGTCATCCCCTAGCATACCCAATATTGAGCATCTTGTACCAAGGTAGGCTTTCTATACAAGTTACATGGATTTCTCTTACACCCAAGATCCACGAATAGTGAGGGGTGAGGATATGTCCATGCAACTCCTAGGGATTTAAACACCATAGACATGCCAAGAAAAAAAGAAAAAGTTTATTTTAAGCACCAAACAAAGTGTTATCTAATCTAGGAAATCCACACACATGGTTTTGACAAACACACAATGGTCTTCAACAACGTCCTAATAACAAACATTAGTAGTCTTTCAATACTTAGTCTTCATCCAACAATCGCCACATGATAAAAATAGACCATCAATAACAAAAAATCATCTAACTTATGTCCTAGAAGAAAATAGAAGTCCTAAATGCAGATTCTAAGTGATATGTGTGGTCTCTGTGAACCAGGTGCACTCTAATAGAGAAAATTGCACCCTAGAAGGCCATAATGGCTTAGAATGCCCCCAAGTGCACTTAGAAAATGCTAACTATGCCCATGGTGCACTTGGGGCTCAGTTGGGCATAGTTGGTAGTTTCTAGGCAAAGTTGGGAGGTCAGTGGCATGTTGTGGGCAAATGGTGCCTAAATAACACTTAGAAACTAAATTTTTTGACTCCTATACTACCAAGTTCAGCAAGATAGTGTAGACTATGCCCATGGTGTAGTTGGGGCTTAGAAGGGTGTAGTTGGTAAGGTAGAAATAATAGAAAGGGCTTATCATGTCTCCTAGGGGTCCCAAGTGCACCCTAGGGAAAAAAGCTCACAAAGTGCATGAAAAAAGAGCATACAAACATGTTATTGGACCCCCTAATTAATCTAGGTGTGATATGGAAGTGTAGATAGTCTTTATGCCCTTCCAAGTGAACTCCTTCCTTGTACCTATAGGTACAAAACAAGAAAACCCAAGTTAAATAAGCATGTTCATGTCGAGTTCACCAAAATGTAGGACCTAGAAAATGGGCTAATGCGTAACATACTATGAGAAAATCACAAACTCAATAATCATATGTTAACACCCTCTAGTCTACCATGAAAGCCAAATGAATAAAGAAATCAAACAATCTTAAAACTCCCTCTTTCACTTGTAGCTCCAATGTCCTTCTTTCTTCTCTATATGATGTAGCTCCAAATTGCCTATAATGCACACAATCATGAAGCAAAACCCTATAGTGGTGATAATTCTATGAGAATACTTGAAGTTGTGATTTTAGTGTGAGAGGTAGAGTGAAAAAATAAGAAAAACTAGGGACTCAAGAACTCAAGAATTAGGACCAGAAATGAGAGGAAGAATGTTCATTTTATAATCAACACAAAGGATGAGATCATTGGAATTGTCACCTTGGATATGTGGCATGTCAAGAGATTCCTTGGAGAATCCATGTTGCATATGACACAAGATTCCAAGTGTAGGATTCTATGACGCTTGGAAGTCAAACATGGCTAAATATGGTTGTGAATCTATGGCACATCATATATGACACCTCAAGCCCACTTAAAACCAAGAATCTATGACAAAGGAAGCCAAATATAGATGTGTGTAAGAGAATAAGAATATTGTATTGTGACATATCTTAGCCAACTGTCAAATGAGAATCCACAAGGTGTCACACCATTGTGTCATGATGATGTCAATATTATGTGGAATATTTGAATTAAAAATCCTTTATTCCACAAAATAGAAATTAGTGAAAATGAAATTAATGGAGGAAAATGTGACCTAAGAAATTTATAATTTCCATGATTTGTAAATGATGAACCAATTAATTAATAAAATTAATTAATTGAGGAAGCTAGTTAGGAAGAATAATTAGTGAAATTACATAGGATTAAACTATGGGTTATTTAATCCTATAGAGAAAATTAGTAAATGATTAGCCAAATTGATTAAATAAGTGTGATAGAATCTTTTGATGAAATGTGATGATAATATAGATTGAATAGAATGATGATAGATAAACCAAAGCCATGGTCAAATTGATTGATTGATTGAAATTGATAACATGCCAAGACCACGACATGAATTAAAGATACGTAACATTTAACCAATATCATAAATTCTACAAGATTGAGATTGATTGATAAGGTTAATCATAATAATATTGATGGACATAATCAATATAATTAAAGTGGTTTGATGATGTCATGATCTAACACTGAGAGCCTCAACAATGTTAAAGATCATATGACATGAATGATAGTTTGACCTAACACTAAGAGCCATGATAGTACTAAGGGATTGATAAGATTTGATAGATTTATAGGTTTCCAAGGCACTAAAAGCCACAAAAATGCCTAGGATTGGACAAATGATGATTTATTTGGGATGTTTGACATGTTTTGGATTGATTAGGACTAATTTTGGGTGATTCTGGGTTGATTTGGAGTGATTTCAGGTTGATTTTAAATGGTTTTGAGTTGATATGAAATGATTTCTAAATGATATGAAATTGATGTAAAAGAGTATATGAATGATGACAAACATTGTTGAGATATGATCAAGTTGGCCAAAAACTTGGAATTAGTAGAATGAGAAAATGTAATGAATCAGTATAAGTAAGTGATGAAATCGTAGATGCGAACCATTTTTTAGCGTCTACGCATTGGATCAAGCTCATTTTTTGATATGTTTTTCCAAACCTAATTTTCTTCATTTTTCTTGAAGTGATCAAAAGAATAACCAATTAGTCAAAAGATATGAGCCATAGAACACTAGTCTATATAGCTGTTACAAAATCAGAATTGATAAAATGAAGTTTCCAGCCACTCTTCCTTCACATGCTTTGTAACCCAAATGTTTTCAAGTTTTCCAATATCTTATCTTCCATGCTTACCATGTTGATTCTCTGTTGCATTTTTGGAGTGAGTCTCTAAAATTCCTATGGCAAAAAATCCTAAATGGAGGTCAAAAAGCATACCAAGTTCTTATTTTTCCAATTTTTTGTTGTAGGTAAAATTTGCACATTCTAGTAATAGCAACACTTTAGAAATAATTAACAATTAACACTTCTTCTTTGCTATCAGGTCACTAGCTATAGAATAGTCCAATTCATTCTTGGTGGAAATTTGACTTTTGTCTTCTCCCTTATGTGAAAAACTCCAACCTGACTATGAAAGGCTTAGCATAAATGAATTTTTCACTTGATATTTTATGTCATGTTGATATCCAAATATTCAAGAGATAAATCATTATTGTATTATCATTATTTATTTAATAAATTAAGAGAGTTTTTCCATCTCTTTATTATTGATTTGATACTTGGTGGAAATTCCATTTTTTAGTGCAAAAAGTGCAACCAATCTTCAATTTTCCACCTCCATGCAGTCAAAACAATTTTTATGTAGATTGATTCATAAATTAATTTTCTAAAGTGATCTTGTTACTATACCCCATGCATCCTCATTTTGGATTGAGATTTTCCTTTTCTCTCCTCATGTGGAAAACTAAACTTTGACTACAAAATTTGTAGAGGAAAATAAGTTTTTTACTATGCTTTTCCCTTTGGTGAAAAATGAAACATTTGCTTCTACAATGGAAAATCTGAAAATGACTATGAAAGGCATAGTATAAAATGAGGTTTTGGCTATGCTTTTGTCTTTGGTGGAAAATGAAACATTTTCTTATCTAATGGAAAATCTAAAAATGGATTCTCCATTTCAGTAAATATTTATCTCTTTTCATGGCATAGATTTGTTCTTCTATTCATCTTTTCACATGCTTTTCTTCCAATTTTAGATCTACATTCTAGATTTTCATCTATTATGTTTGTTGGTCTTTATTCAATCTTCATAGACAATAGATCTTCACAAAACATGTTCTTTCATTGAAATTGAATTTTCTTAGAGTCAAAACTTGAATCCATGGAACCTGAACATCAAATACCTTAGAACATTGAAACTTCATAAAAATATGGTTAGGGAGAAACCATAAACATTTGGGGAAACTCATTATGAGGTCAACTTTAAAAGTTTGAAAATGGTGTACTGAAAGTACACCTACAAGAATATGAATATGACATGAGTTATAGTTTTATCAAAATTAGATGTAAGAATTAAGGTATAAGAAGCCATAATGAAAAACGCATCTTTTCCTATTAATGTACCAAGAAAAGATAAGAATAATAACATAAATGCAAGGATGAGGATTTATTTTTTCATACAGCAAACATGTGAGAGATCTTAATCATGGTAATTAATTAGTAACTATTATGTCTGTAACTACCCTTGCATTCATAACATGAGACGAAATTGTCTTAACAATACACACAATGACCCATTCATTTAATTCATAGGATGAGTATCAATAGTTCCTTCTATATGGTTCCTTCTAATCATTGAAACTAAACTATCAAACAAAATACAAAGAAAATATCATTCACCTAGTCCTTGCTTCTCTAGTCAATTAGACATCTTCAAGTGTGCTCAAAAGGGAATGACAAAGTGAAAGAAAACACACAAATAAAAGATGTGTATAGTTCAAATAGTTTTAGTGCTTCCAATTTAGTTTTGGTGTTAGAGGATTGATGTCAAGGATTAATTTTCAAAACATTCATAAGAAATCTCTTCTATAGAGGGATGATATTAAATAGACATAGTTATGGAACTTGAAACTAATGTCACAAAGATCTTCTTTGAGAGTAATCTCATCAGTAGACTAAGCAATAGTAGACAGACATAGTTAGAACAACTACTAACTGACATAAAAGATATCTTTTTTGAGAGGAATCTCATCATTAGAGTAAGTGACAATAGTGATGGTCTGATGCTCCCCTTAATACCATAAATATGAATAACAAAAAAAAGAAACAACAATAATTTTCTAGAACAAAATATGGGTTTCTTATTATTGCCACAAATGTAGAATTACATAATTTAGAATTACAATATGCTAACCCACATGGGCTCCTTCATTACAATAATTTGCAAGACAAAGCTACAAAGTACCACTCAAAACTTCACAATCTAATAACTTCTACAAGAAGAGTCTTCAAACCAAAAGCCTTACCAAGAGCTTCCACCAAGATAACTTCCACAAGGAAGAGCTTCACCAAGAAGAGACTTCCTCTGAAGATCTTATATACTAATATCCCTCATGTCCAAATATTTCTTACAAGAGATCACACTATGAGAGCTTCTAACAAAAGAGGATTATGGATTGATATCTTGATTAAAAATGCTCATAAGCCTTGCTTAAATAGGCACTTACAACCCAAGATATTACAAACATAATCAATATGCGATAAAATTTAAATGCAACCACTTTAGGAAAAAGATTAAATTCAAACCCAAATACAACTAAACACCACCATGTGGGACAATTATAACATTACATTTCATTTGTGTATCACAACAAATTTTAAATGTGTGATTTAAGTAACTTTCTAGGAGTTTCTAAAATACCATCTACACACCTCGAGAAATGAAATAACAACCATTTTTATTATTTTTCTGTTTTATGCTAGCTATGCACCTTGAAAATACAAATGACCTTTCTCTCCTTTTTTCTCTTTATAATTTTTATTATTATTTTTTGCCAATTTTGCTCACTTTCTCTCTCATCTAGTATTTTTTCTTTTTTCTTTTTTATTAAATAACTTACTTTTAACATGGTCCCTTTATTTTTTATGCAATATGCTCCTACATTAGACACCCATTCTAGAATTTTTTTTGGTGAATATTGACTCACAAAATGAAGTTTTTGCCATGATATTTTATTTTCTTGTCTTCTAGCACCTAGCTGAAACAAGTATTCATTGTTGATATATTTCATTTTTTCTTCTTTTCTAACACCTCACTAAAACAAGTATCCCTTGCTAATAATACTCCTATGCAACAAACTATATCTAAGTATAACTCTCATCATCCTCCAATGTTGTTAATTTTAACACATCTGTAATAAACCCAACAACACCATACCAATCTTCCTTTGTATACAACACATCACTAATAAAATCCTCATATAAACCATCATATGTTTAATATTCATCTCAAATTCAACATCCCATGATTCATAGAAATTTACCTCTTCCATGTCTTCATCTTTGGTTTCTTCTTTTGGGAGTTCAACCATGCATGTAACCACTTCACGTGCTTGATCTCCAACCAAGGAATTATACTCTTCTTCTACCACTGGAATCTTCAGATCATCTATATCTACTTTGGGTTCATAAATCCTATCATCTTCACACTCTTCCTCTTCTTTTTTATCTTCTTCAACTTTGGGATCACAAATATTTTCATCTTCATATCTATCATCTTTCTCTTTATTTGTACCACATGCATGAAACTCTACTAGATCTTTCTTTACCGTGTATCCAAAGAATTATCAACATCTCTTTCTAGATGAACAAAACCTCTATTTTCCAATTCCACTTCAAATTCATCCACTCTCTTTTGTAAATCTTGAAAGGAAACTCTCATTACTTCTTGTCTAAAATTTTCAAGTCTAGGAATCCACCAAATCCATTCAATCACACAATTCATCTTCTTCTTTCTCTTCTCTGTACTCAAGTGTACATAAGAAAAACTTAGTGCAAAAAAGGATCTTATCCTTATCTAAATTGCCTCATATTCAATAATCTATCTATATAATCAAGAACTCCTTCCAGACAAACTTTACCCAATGTAAGGTGCTACTTTAAATTGCCACACATATGATGATTTGTCTACACACTTAGGAACTCCCACTCTGATACTATTTGATGAAGAGTAACACCACCCTTACCAACTCACAACCAAAGACATTACAATATGGAAACAAAGAGAAGATATTTTTTTCCCTAAAACATCCATTAATACTTGAAATTCATTATAATATTCTCTAAATGAGAGAACTCCAAATTCTTACAATGTAAGAGAGATTCTAGAAAGAAAGATTCCAAACCATGAGTTTCCAACTAGCTTGTACAATAAGAGATTTTAACTAGAGATGTTCCACAAAGAAGATCTTACAACCAAAGGGCTTCAACAAGAAGAACTTCCCAAGATCTTATATGCTAAGATACTTCATCTCCAAGGATTCTATAACATAAGATTACACCTTCAAAGCTTTCTTACAAGAGATTACACCATGAGGTCTTGATTACATATGCTGATATACCTTGCTTATATAGGCACTTAACACCCAAGATATTACTAACACAACCAATATGGGATAAAAGGAAAATGAAACTACCTTACAAAAAATATTAAATTCCCATCCAAGTACAACTATGTACCACCATGTAGCCAATTAAAAAAATATATTTCATTTGTGGATCACAACAAATATTAAATGCATGATTTAAGGTACTTTCCACAAACTTCTAGAATGCCACTTACACACCTAAATAATTTAAATGACAACTATTTTTATTATTTTTATTTTCATGCCACCTATACACCTCGGTAAACGAAATATATTTTTTCACTTTTTAATATTTTATTATTTTCCTCTATTTTTGTCACTTTTTCTCTCTAGTATTTTTTTATATTAATCTATTTATATTATTTTATTTTATTTCAAATTTTACTTTCAACATGCCCCCTTTTATTTTTGATGCAATTTGATCCTGTATTAGACACACATGGTAGGAAATTTTTTATGAATATGGATTCGCACGATAAAATAGCCAATGCTGATATTTTTGATATTTGATTTTTCTTTATTTTTAATATCTTTTTGTTTTTTTACTCTCAACATACACTCATGGTAGGAAAAATTATATGAATATGGATTCAAAAAATTATGTCATTGTTGCTGATATATTTTTTCCTTCTCTTCCAACACCTAGTTGGAACAAGTATCCATTATCGATATATTTCCCTTTTTCTTCTTCTAATGTAGGAGCATCTTGCATCAATTAGACAAACAAAGTTATGGAAAATGGTGACCGACACAAAAGAGATCCACTAAAACCATAAGGTCTTTCCCCATATAATATGACTAGTTTCAATCCATGTAGGTTTGAGAAGAGTCTTGAAGATAGCTAGGAGTGTATACATGAGTGAAAGAAACAAACTAAAGAAGGAATTTAAAGTATTGAAAGAAGGAAAATAATTCTATATTAGCCAAAAGATGCATTTCAAGATGTAGCATTTGAAATAAGATGTTCTTGTTTACTAGGTTTCACCTTTTTAGGAGAGATTTTATTTTTCCTATCATGATTCCTATTTGCTAAGTGCTAATCAATGACACTTTTCTTGTCTTTTAATTTTTTGTATTCATTTTTCTTTTTCAATTTGTTTTCAATTTTTTTTTTTTTTTTTTTTTTGGTATTATGAAGGTGTCCATTGTTAGGTTTTCATAGAGATAATAATTTTTTAAGGAATTTTTGCAATTTATAGAACTTTTTAAGGAAATTTAGATATTTACAAAGAGTGTAAAAAAATATCAGTTGTAGAGCCATTTCAAATGAAGGGTGTTGGTCAACTCCTTTAGCAAATCTCCTTTAGCAGTTGAGAGTTGATAAAGACATGATAAGAATGTTGTAGTGACAATGTATGGAGCAAGATAATTGGGCTCAAAATTTCCCTTATGTACTTAGTGTTGTTGATTATTAGGGTTTTCTCTAAGAACAAAGTCACCCACTTGGAAGTTCTATGGTTTGACCTTTTTATTGTAGCTTTTGCAAATCCTCTTTTTGTAATCTCATAGATGATCGAATGCCACTTGTCGATGTTCATCCAGTAATAATAGCTCTTGTGGATAAAATACTCTATGGTCATCATTATTAATGAGGCCCTTCAAAGAGACTCATAGAGTAGGAATCTCAACCTCAATTGGAAGCTTAACATCTGCTCCATATACCAAATCAAAGGGCATTGTTCCTATAGGAGTTTTGGTACTTTCTCTATAAGCCTATAGAGATGGATTTATTTGAAGGTGTTAGTCCCTTCTGGATTTGTTAATTGTGTGATGTAGGATTTTGAGAATAGCCTTATTGGATACATTTTCTTGTTTGTAACCCTAGGGGTAGTAGGTGGAAGGCCAGTGTTGTGTGCTTTTGAACTTTGAACAAAGCTCCTTCATATATTGGTTTTTGAACTTTTCTTCACTATCACAAATAATGGAGGATGGTATATCATACCTAGAGGTTATGTAGTTGAGAATAGAAATAGCTATAATTTTTCCATTAGCCTTAATAGGAGGTACTGCCTCTACCCACTTAATGAAGTAGTATGAAGTTTTTATGATAAATTTGTATCAATTTAAAGAAGGATGAATTTGACCTACCAAATCAAAGTCTCATTGCTTAAATGGTCAAAGTATAATGAATGGAAATAACTCCCTAGCTAGAGCATGCATCAAATTACCATGAAGTTGGAACCTCATGCAAGAATTGGCATATTTGATTATCTCTTTCTCCATTTCTAGCCAATAGTGACCATGTCTAATAAGTTTTCAACATAGTGTAAAGCCATTTGAGTATGATCCATAAATTCCTTCGTGTACTTTAGTTAATGCATGTTTTGACTCTTTGGGTTCTAGAAACCTAAGGAGTGTACCACTAAGACCTCTTCTAAAAAAGTCATTAGAAATGATGACATACTAAGAAGCATTTAGGATAAGGTCATTCTAGTTATTATGGGTTAGAATATCTAAAACAATATGGTCACATAAGTAGGACTATATGTGATAGTAGGGTAAGTGCACAAAGTTGTGGTGCCAAAAGGGGGGTATAAGTGGACACCTTTTTCCTGAAATCTACAAATTTTGAACTTCAACAAGAATTTGAAGATAGTTACACTCAAAATTTTAAGATATGAAAAAACCAAAAGTTGTAGTCCTTTGAATCTAGTTTCTAAACTACTAATTATTTTTCAAAATGGTTTAGTTTTAGGTCCTCCAAAAAGGGGGCCACAAAAAGTGGTACTGTTTATTCCAAAAAAACATAACACACTACAAAGTGTGGCCCCCTAAAATTTTAACTTTTAAAAAAAAATTCTTTAATCACTCTGGTCAAAAGTTACTTAACACTATGTAGTTTATCCCAAATTTTTTGGATAATTTTATAATCTGTATTTTTTTTAAAATAATTTGTTTAACTAGACACATCCCAAAAATGTGAAATATCTGTGTGCTCCCCCTAGAAATAATTGAAAACTAATCTAAAATCAAAACCTTTTTTTTCAAAGTGTGTAGAATGCAGTCTAGTTTCTAAAAAACTAAGTTGTTGCAAAATTCGATGAATGAGCTAAAATCTATAGCCCAATTAGTACATGGTGGTTTTTGAAAAAAAAATTACATACATTCAAAAGAAATTATAGATGATAGGTTTGAAATAGTTCAAATTAAAAATAAATTATATGGTTAGATAGCTAACACAAAGACCTATAATGCTATGTAACCTAATCTTATCAATACCTAACCATGAGGAATCTTGAAGGGGAGCATGCAAGAAAAAATAATTATTTTTGGTATGTTTGTTGAAAAACACATCTCAGACCTGTTCATAAACTCCAAACCTTTGGGTTGGATCTCCAAGGCAAAACCAAGCCTTAGGCTTGGGTTTAAATAAGCTTTCAATAGAATGTGCGCCCTATAGCGTGAATGTGCTATAGTGCACACGCGCTATCTAAAAAATGATTTCTCAGTAGCACGTGCATGCTATAGTGTGCACACACTATTAAGACCAAATTGCATAAGAGAACTAGGTTGCGGGTGGGGGGATAAGAGAATGGCCATGTGTGTGTGTGAGAGAGATAGAGAGAGTGTAGAGATGGGAGAGGGGAGAGAGAAATTGAGAAAGAGTAGGGGTGGCAAAGAGAATATAGGATGGGAGAGAGACTACAAGATGTGAGAGAGAGGAAGTGTGAGAGAGAGTAGGGGTGGAGAAGAGAGAGTGTGGGATGGGGGAAAGAGATTGAAATTAGGGGATGGGAGAGAGAGGAAGTGTGAGAGAGAGTACAGGTTGGGAGAGAGAGATTAAGAGTAGTGGATGAGGGGGGGAGAGAGAGTAGGCAATGGGAGATGGAGTGGGAGAGGAAGAGTGAGAGAGAGGAGGATGGGAGTGCATGTGTGTGAAAGAGAGAGAGTATGGAATGGGAGAGGGGGAAGAAAAAGTAGCTCGAGAGAGTAGGGGATGGAAGAGAGAGTAGGTGATGGGAGAGGGAGTGGGAGAGGGAGAGAAAGGGGGGATAGAAATGTGTGTAATAGAGAAAGAGAGAGAGAGTATAGGGGATAGGAGAGAGTGTGAAAATGTAAGAGAGAGTAGAGAGGGGAAGAGAGAGAGAGAGAGAGAGAGAGAGAGAGAGAGAGAGAGAGTAGGCAGTGGGAGAGGGAGAGAGAGAGAGAGAGAGAGAGGGAGAGAGAGAGAGAGAGAGAGAGAGAGAAGGTAGTGGGAGAGGGAGAGCAAGTGAGAGAAAAAGTAGGGGATGGAAGAGGAGAGAGGGGGGATGGGTGTGTGTGTGTGTGTGAAAGAGAGAGAGAGAGTAGAGAATGAGAGAAGGGAGAGAGAGATAGAGAGAGTAGGCAATGGTAGAGGGATGGGAGAGAGAGGGAGAGAGTGAGAGAGAGAGTGAGAGATTGAGAGAGTAGGTGGTGGGAGAGGGAGTGGGAGGGAGAGAGAGGTGGAATGGAAGCATGTAAGAGAGATAGAGTAGGTAGTGGGATAGGGACTACGAGAGAGAGAGAGAGAGGGGGAATGGGAATGTGTATTTATTTATAAGAGAGATAGAGTAAGAGATGCGAGAGAGTGTGAGAGTTTGAGAGAAAGTAGGAGGTGGCAGAGAGAGCTCATACAAAATGGGCGAGAGAGAGAGAGAGAGAGAGAGAGAGAGAGAGAGATAGAGAAAGAGATGGAGACAAAGAGAGAGTAGGGGATGGGAGAGAGTGTGAGAGAGAGTAGGGGATGGAAGAGAGAGAGTGAGAGTAGGGGATGGGAGAGAGAAAGTAGAGAGGGAGAGAGAGTACTTGAGAGAGAGATAGTATGCGGTGTAAGAGGGAGTGGGAGAGGGAGAGAGAGGGGGGATGGGAGTGTGTGACAAATCTAGAGAGTAAGGAATGGGAGAGGAGAGAGAGAGGGATGATGGGAGTGTGTGTGTAAGAGAGATAGAGTAGGGGATGGGAGAGAGTGTGAGAGTGTGTGAGTGTGAGAGAGAGTAGGTGGTGGCAAAAAGAGCTCATACAAGATGGGAGAGAGAGAGAGAGAGAATGAGATTATGGATGGGAGAGCATGAGAGAGAGTAGGGGATGGGAGGGAGAGAGTGATAGTAAGGGATGGGAGAGAGAGAGAGAGAGAGTAGAGAGGAAGAAAGAGAACTTGAGAGAGAGAGAGAGAGAGAGATAGTATTCGGTAGGAGAGGGAGTGGGAGAGGGAGAGGGAGAGAGATAGTGGCGATGGGAGTGTGTGTAACAAATGTAGAGAGTAGGGGATGGGAGAGAAGAAGAGTGAGGGGATAAGAGTGTATCTGTCTCTAAAAGAGATAGAGTAGGGGATGGGAGAGAGTGTGAGAGTGTGAAAGTAGGGGGTGGCAGAGAGAGAGTACAACGATGGAGGAGAGAAAGTAGGTTGTGGGAGAGGGAAAGAGAGAGGGGGGATGGGAGTGTGTGTGTGTAAGAGAGACAAAGTAGGGGATGGGAGAGAGTGTGAGAGAGTAGAGGATGGGAGAGGAGAGAGAGAGTAGGGGATGGGGGAGAAAAAGTAGGTGGTGGGAGAGGGAGTGGGAGAGGGAGAGGGAGAGAGAGGGGGGGAATGGGAGTGTGTATGACAGATGCAGAGAGTAGGGGATGGGAGAGAAGAAGAGTGGGAGGATAAGAGTGCCTGTATCTATGAAAGAGAGAGAGAGTAGGCGATGGGAGAGAGTGTGAGAGTAAGGGGTGTCAAAGAGAGAGTACAAAAATGGGGGAGAGAAAGTAAGCAGTGGGAGAAGGAAAGAGAGAGGGGGGATGGGAGTGTGTGTGTAAGAGAGACATAGTAGGGGATGGGAAAGAGAGTGAGAGTAAGGGATGGGAGAGAGAGAGAGAGTAGAGAGGAAGAAAGAGAACTTGAGAGAGAGAGAGATAGTAGGTGATAGGAGAGGGAGTGGGAGAGGGAGAGGGAGAAAGTTCGGGGATAAGAGAGTGTGTATCTATGAAAGAGAGAGAGGAGGGGATGGGAGAGAGTGTGAGAGTGTGAGAGTAGGGGGTGGCAGAGAGCGAGTACAAAAATGGAGGAGAGAAAGTAAGCGGTGGGAGAGGGAAAGAGAGGGGGGGATGGGATTGTGTGTGTAAGAGAGATATAGTAGGGGATGGGAGAGAGAGTGAGAGTAATGGATGGGAGAGAGAGAGTAGAGAGGAAGAGAGAGAACTTGAGAGAGAGAGATAGTATGTAGTAGGAGAGGGAGTGGGAGAGGAAGAGGGAGAGAGTGGGGGGATAAGAGTGTGTGTATCTATGAAAGAGAGAGAGTAGGGGATGGGAGAGAGTGTGAGAGTGTGAGAGTAGGGGGTGGGAGAGAGAGTACGATGATGGGGGAGAGAAAGTAGGTAGTGGGAGAGGGAAAGAGAGAGGGGGGATGGGAGTGTGTGTGTGTGAGAGAGACAGAGTAGGGGATGGGAGAGAGTGTGAGTGTGAGAGAGTAGGGGATGGGAGAGGAGAGAGAGAGTAGGGGATGGGGGAGAGAAAGTAGGTGGTGGGAGAGGGAGAGAGAGAGGGGGGATGAGAGTGTGTGTGTGTGAGAGATAGGGTAGGGGATGGAAGAGAGTGTGAGTGTGAGAGAGAGAGTAGGGGATGGGAGAGGAGAGAGAGAGCAGGGGATGGGAGAGGAGAGAGAGAGCAAGGGATGGGAGAGAGAAAGTAGGCGGTGGGAGAGGGAGTGGGAGAGGGAGAGAGAGGGGGAATGGGAGTGTGTGTGTAAGAGAGATAGAGTAGGGAATGAGAGAGAGTGTGAGATTGAGTAGGTGGTGGTAGAGAGAGCTCGTACAAGATGGGAGAGAGAGAGTAGAGAGGGAGAGAGAGAAATTGAGAGAGAGAGATAGTAGGCAGTAGGAGAGGGAGAGGGAGAGGGAGAGAGATAGGGGGAGTGGGAATGTGTGTAAGAGAGATGAATTAGGGGATGGGAGAGGAGAGAGTAGGAGATGGGGAAGAGAAAGTAGGCAGTAAGAGAGGGAGAGGGAGAGAGATAGGGGGGATAAGAGGGTGTGTGAGAGATCTAAAGAGTCAAGGATGGGAGAGGAGAGAGGGTGAGAGAGGTAGAGAGATTAGGTGGTGGGAGAGGGAGAGTGAGAGAGAGTAAAGGATGGAAGAGGGGAGAGAGAGTAGGAAGAGAGAGAGGGAGGGGATGGGAGAGAGAGTAGGAAGGATAGAGAGTAGGGAGGATGGGGAGTAGGGACGATGAGGAGTGATGTGATTTCACATAGTGCATACGCACTATAATGTGTACATGATCTATAGTGTGTATGTGCTATAGGGCATACGCACTATCTCAAATACCTAAAAATGGTAAAAAACCAACCTTGGGGCCCATTTCATCCATTTTTTACTTTTGGTCTGTTATGCACTCTATTATTCTAATAGAAGTCATGAGTTTCAACATAGAAAACACTATTTCAACACTTTTGGAAGTTAGCAAACACCAAATTCAATCATTGGATACATGGTTTGAAGACTTTTTGAATATTCCTTGTATAGAAAAGGTTAGTGCAATCCATTTTAAATATTGTTTGTCAATATATAGATACAAATTTGATTATAATTTGACTTGTTATTTAATATATAGTGAATTCATTGAAAATTGTATGTTTGAATGAAATGCTATTTCAAAATGGTTAGAAATTTGACAAGCCGTTTGATATATATTGTGTAATCATTCAAATAATTATAATTTTTATATGTAATTGAATAATTTGTAATTTACACATTTTAAGTAATTCAGATGTTTGAATAATTTGACATTTAGAAATCATCATCATGCCAAGGAAGAAACCAAAGATTCAAACAAATGAAGAGAGGGAGAAAGATTTGGCAATTAAAAGAGATAAAATGAAATTACTACATAAACAAAGAAAATTACAAAGCAATAATGAAGAATTGACTTTTGAAGAGGATCAAGAACCACCAGTACAAAGAAACAAAGAGGAAGAATTAGAAAGACAAAGAGAACGAATGAGATTGTTACGCTCAAGAAGACAATTGAATTGTGAAGCTACACCATCCTCTAATGTTGGGGTCATATAGTTTGCTACACCATCTTCCAATGTTGGAGTACCATCTTCCAATGTTGATGGCATATCATCCTCTCATGTAGAAGATACACTAATTTGTAGACCCAACGATATACACATTCCATCATGTCATGTTGAAAGCACAACATCAACACATCAAGTAGGTGATACTCCATCTTTTACATTTTATTACCAAGGCACATCATCTTTGGTTCAAGGTACGCAATACACTCAACCTTATATTGATGTTCAAAATGTTGAGAGAATTGAAGAGATTAGAACACCTTCTAGAATTCATTTTAGAAGACCAAAATATTTGATTGATATTGATACTAACATTTGAAATCAATGCCTGACAAGATTAGCAACCGTACTTGTCAAAGAATAGTTAATAGTATGTGGAGATTTTTTTTTGAAGAATTAAATATTACAGATCAATGCCAATTATTTGTTGAAATGATGAGAAAATTGAAATTTAAGCCTATCATGAAGATTCTTGGGCTAAGAACAATGGACGATTCAAATGAAAGAAATATTGTAAAGAATCTAATGAGTGCTTATGACAAAGTGTGTTCTAAATCATGCACCAAAGATAGTAATATCACAAGACAAGTACTCACATCAACAATAGTAAGTATCCAAATGAAGAAAGCTCGACTCATAAGAAAGACAAGAAAAACATTAAAAATTGGTAGAGGTACCCTAAGGAGAGCCATGCTAAGGTATGAGAGATTAGAAGATCCAACAAAAAATGACTTATGAACATTTAGCGATAGACTATCGTGAAAGGATAAAGAAATTAGTGAAGCCTTGAAATAATTGATCAAAGATTTTTGGAAAAATAATACACATGTTTCTCCTAATCAAAGAGATGTTGTAAGAAGGAGGATTGGTAGCCGAAATCGCGAGCCACATGCGAAACATTTTTTGGAGTCAACTCAGGCACAATTTTTTGCAAAATTTATTGGTATGTATCCTCAAATTTGAATAAGTCAATGATTTTTTGAGATGGGTAAACCTTTTTATGTGAAGATAAATCACACACACACAACTTGTTGTTGTAGGATACATATTGAATTTTCTAACCATTTTGATGTTTTTAGGCATATATCCATAGTTTTGCATTCTCAGTTTGTTTTGTAGGATTGTGACATAAAAGAGCCACCAAGATTTTCAAGAGAATTCATATCCAACATTTTATGTGAAATAGGGGACGGCCAACAATTTTACAAGATGTCATGCTTGGATGGTATGTGCTTATTTTGTGGTTCTTTGCAACTTTTATCAACTTGTCAACATATGGATAGTATGCATGCAATTGGAAATGAAATAGTAGATTACAAAAAATTCAAGATAGTGACATATGCTCTAAAATATGGGAAACATGGTAAAAGATGTGATATATTCATTGAAAAGATTCCAGTGTATGAGTTCATGAAGATTTTTCATGAAAAGATTATTTACAAGTATGCAAGGCGTACCCATAGAGCTCGATGGTTGGATTTGCAATTCAAGTTGTGCAAGGATACATTTCCATTGGATACCATTGTTTTGGTTGTAGATTTTGCAGAGAACTACACACTACAACCATAAAATGAGGTGCAAGAAAAGTATTATACATCTCAACAGGTTTTGATATTTGTTCACATAACATTCAAGCATTCACCTACAAGTACAGAGGATGATAGAAAGATTTTGAGGGAGTACCATTTTTACATCAGTGATGATCGATCACATTCTATGAAGTTCGTACAGGGTTGTTTTCAACTATTTTATGGAGATTTGGCTAATCGGGGCATATCATATCATCATCACATTATTTGGTCAGACAATTGTGCATCTCAATTCAAGAATGCACGGATGTTCTATTGGTTGAGTAGGATGCACAGGTTGTGTAGAATTCAATATATGTGGAATTTCACAGAGGCTGGTCATGGTAAGGGAGAGCACGATGGTGCAGGCGCATGCATTAAAAGAGCTTTGGCTTGTGAAGAACTAAAGTACACAAAGATGGAGCAATATTGATAGATGCAAAATCCATTGTCCAATAGTGTAACACTACAATGGGTCCAGGTAAGGAAGGTGAGTCTACAGTTTGTAGATTTTTTTGGTTGATAGATAATACTAACATTGCACTATATCAAGATTGTTGCACACTAACAGGATCTAGTGAGTTACACTCCTTTAGAAGCTCTGATGCAGGTTCATGGAGTATCCACACACGAAAAAATGGCATGCTATTGTCCATCATGTTTAAAGGAAAATTGGGATGACTGTGAGTCAACTGAATGGTTGAACAAATGGGATATACGGGTGTTGGACCCAATTGACACCTATCATCCCCCACAAGCACTGGAAATGGTAGAGATGGATTTGTCTATTGACTTTGACCACTTGTCAGATCTAGTGCAACCTAGTAATATATATATATATATATATATATATATATATATATATATATATATATATATATATATATATATATATATATATATATATATATATATATATATATATATATATATATATATATATATATATCTTTGTAATTTCAATATGTAACTTTATAACTTTTACCCAAGTATTTTCTAAATTAATGACTGCATTTTGTACATTTGTCACTGCAAGCCATGTTTTTGCTATTATTGCACCTAAAGACAATGAAGAAGGGATAGATTATTATTTGTGTCATTGTGTTGAAGCCAAACAAAAATTGGATCACTCGGTTATAGATGGTGAAGGTTTAGAGTACCATGTCGATGCGGTGGTTGTAATAGGCACATGGCTTAGACGATATCCTATGAAGAATCCTAACTTGTGGTTATTTGAGGATTAGCAAATAGAGAGGAAGATTCTTCATTATTAAACCTTGTTGTCGCATCAAATGTCCACTTGATAAAATATGGTGGAAAACCACATAATAGGATTCTTTGGAAAGTTCATGAGTCAGACCATGAGGCAATACTTGAGACATTAAAATGTCGAGCAGATCCAATTGGCTCATTAGATTGAATAGGGAGAGAGGGAGAGAGATAAAAAGTGATCAATTGGATTCAAATACAATGTTACAACCTCTTCCCCAAGACTATCACATGACTAAGGTGGACCTAATTGTTATGATGTGTAAGTGATGAGATTTAGTTTTTATTTTTTTAGAATCTAGATACATTATTTGAATTTATATTAGATTCTTTAATAGGACCCATTTTTTTAATCTTATCTTAGATTTTTTACTATGCTAATTCTTCATTTGTAGGTCACCAAAGAAGAGGGCTAATAAAGTTGATGCACAAGTTTGTTCAAGTGACATATGATGAGGTTGTCACATTAATTGGTCACATTCCTAATATTGACACAACTAAATTGGGACCAACTATTCCTCACAGGTTTACACCAGCAAACATATTTAATGGAGATGTATATTAGAAGATTCAACACAATGGTGATGCATTTGGGTCATAGCTTTCATGAAGAGTTTGACATAGTTTAAAATAGTTATAAGTACATACTTCTAGGAAGTCACATTCTAATGACTTGAAATAGATTTACAATACTCAAAACTTCCATTTGTTTAAAGTAGAGCACAATCATATGGAACTAGATTCCAATAAATTCCTAGAGATGTCACTCAATTTAGGATAGTCACCTCACAGTAATCTATATTTTAAGAAAATCATCACTACTTACATGCGATGCTCTATATGGCCTATTGTGTGGTGACCATTCCAAATATAAATTGTTCACCATTTCATATGAAACTAAACTATCATTGGAACCTAAATGAATTCTTGTCATTCACAACTTATCTTGACTCTTATATTGTGCTCTAAAAATTAATAGCTTTGCTTTCACTTTTTTTGTTTTCCCCTTATAAAAATCAACATTTATCCTTTAGTCTCTAAAATTAGTTAAACATAAGAATCTGAACCTCTATGTTCTCTAACTTCTTGACCCTCTTCTTAATCTTCATTTCACCTTGATCATTTAATTGACACTTAATTGATGTGTTCCCTACCCCTCCTATAAACATCCATGTTCCTCTACCTAAACAAAATCTTCCTCCAACTCTATAGCCTCCTCTTTGATAAGAAAAAAAGGTTCATTACCCTTGTCATTTCTTCCTTGTCCTATTCCCATATTATTGGTTTTTGTTCCCCTTCCTCTTTTTGCATTTCCTCTACCACCTTCTTGTCTCTCTTTCTTCCTATTCACCATATCTTATGCACTTATAGCCAATTGGGAACTATCTCTAACCGTCTTAGGAAAAATCAAGGTAATCCCATTTTTCAAGTTTTATATGAGCCCCTTAACATACCTTGCAAAATTTTCATCTTTATGCTCTAATCCACCTCTTATGCTCAACTTGTGAAATTCCTTTATGTAGGTCATCAAACCCATCTCCTTTTCTTTCAAGTTATTCCTTATCCTCTATTTTTGGATTGTATTATTTGATGGAAGAGGCACATCCTTCACCATTTGGTCATGTTTGTTCCACCTTACAAAACCTCTTTTCCATTACACTACTCCACCATGTCAATGTTGTCCCTCTTAGCTATGTTTTGTATAGCTTTACCTTATTTTACTTCACTTATATCTCCATAATTATAATAGTTCTCTTGGGAATCTATCAACCGCAAAACCTCTTCACTATCTATCTTGCCATGATAGATATGGAAATAAGTTATTGTATTTCTTATACCATATTGAAATATCTTCAACAACCTTATCATCCTTCTTTCTTCAAGATCTAAGTCCCCTCCATCCTCTCCATGAGGATTCTCAAGTGCTTAAGCATCACTTTCTTGTTCTTCATGCACATCCCTCCTAGGAATCCTTTCCAAAGCTTCCAAGATTTCCAAGATGGTTGCAGTTTATTTGCTTGCTTGTCTCAGTTCTCTTTACCTTATTGCATCTTAGTCTCTTTTTTTCCTCAACTCTCTATCCATTATTTTAGTAGCTTATATCAGCTCTTGTATCTCCTTCTATATTTTTTTTTTGGAGGCATCTTCTCAATATAACAATCTACAACACAAGTAACTAATTTTGCACCCCTCAATAGATCTACTAGATTTGATACCAATGATTTGAGGAGTCAAACTAGATCCCCAAGAAGTAATAAACATTCAAAAAATGACTTGTTTCAAGAATAGATTCAAACCATTAAACTAAATACAAAAGTTGTCATTTTGAAAACAAACAAGTACTGTAGCATGCATTTTGAGAGCAAAAAGACTGGTTTTTTTAAGTGTTGATGTTTTCCTTCATTTGTTTTGCATGTTATACCTGATATAATGTTAGATGGCATGATTTAGAACAATTTTTATTTAGGAAGTTTTTCTTGAAAGCGTTTTGTTTGGTAGTTATTAATTTTTTTTGTTTTTAGGTAGTTTGTTGTCCAGTTTACAACACTTTGTAAAGAAAATGAGATAACTCACTATCCCACTGTAGGAATTGTACAAACTTTTGGGGATAGTGAGTAAACTCAATGTACTATATGTAATAAAAATTAGGGTCGTTCAAAAT
Source organism: Cupressus sempervirens (assembly GCA_028749045.1). Taxonomy (NCBI): domain Eukaryota; kingdom Viridiplantae; phylum Streptophyta; class Pinopsida; order Cupressales; family Cupressaceae; genus Cupressus; species Cupressus sempervirens. The sequence continues at coordinate 206,371,816 of CM053787.1, forward strand.
GTTTGCAAGCATTTTTAATCTCTTTCCCTATGCAAGCAAAAGCAAGCCCGGTTAGGGAAGAGTTGCATAAATAAGCATTTTACATTGCAAGATTGTGGATTTTATTGCATGTTACTGAAGGAGGTTGGAATAGGAGTTAAAGGATATTCTTTGGGTGAAAGGACAGTGCTCCACCAATCCATTTGGCCAACAAACAAGATAGGACAACAGGTTGTCCTTTGATTCCTTGTAGCTCTATTTTGGAGCAATTTGGTGAAATCGGTAAAGAAGAAGGCTTCAGCAACCTATTTTGACATGATAAAGGAGTACATTGCAATGTTGCAAGACTCCTTCCATGATACTACAAGTAGTTGGTAGGATTGGTCAAGAAGACCTAGTTTGATTGAAGGTTTTGAATGATCTTCATTGAGAATGGAAGCCTAGCACGTAGCAAGAAGTTAAAACTTCTCAAGATAGTCGAGAAGGGTTTAGGATTGGGGGATCTTTGCTTGAAAAAGATCCTATAAATCCATGTGGTGATCTTAGAGGACACCCTAAGTCTCAGAGGTAGACTGGAAACATGAATCAATGAGTTCTAGGAGAAAGCCTGGAGTGAGTTCTAGTAGTTGAGGCTAGAACCTTGTTCAAGATCCTCCCCATCATTTGTCCTCCAACTCTAAACTATTTCCAATACCAAACTAAAACTGATTTTCTAGAACAATCAAAATTGACAACACCAGAAGGCTAGATTACCATGCACCATGCACCTAGTACATACCAACTATTATAAAGACTCAAAATTGGCTATTTTAGTCTGCCAACTAGGCCTAGTTTAAGGCCATTTACAAAGCAACTCACAATCCCTTGACTTTTGGAACTCCAATGACCCAAAACAGTCTTAAGAGATGACTCAAATGCAAGGATTTTTTTATTTTTTTGGTCTCATGATCAACTTTAAAATGGTTTTTACAAAGTCATCCTTTCTAGCCCCTTTACCCTAGGGCTTTCTAGAAATCTTACTTTGCAATGTCTCTAGAATCTCAAAATGGTTCAAACACCTTCACTTTGTTTATATTAGATGACTTCCAATGTAAAATGAAACTCTTGTTTAGAGAAAACACTAAATCCACCTTTGGAGCAATCAATTTTAACTACCCAAACTTGTCTCCCACACGTGGGGATGAGGTTTTAAAGTCATTTAGACTCTCAAAACCAAATGAATCCTCCCTTTGGATCCTTTACATGACTTGATTAAGCCCATTTTGGCTTATATTGCCAATGTTGGAAATTTTACAAAATATTGCACTTTTAGTGCCTTTTACATCTTTTAGAGGCTTCGATAGCCTTATTACATTATTTAATACTTTTATAGGTCTTTTCTATCCACCCCTAACCTAGGATCAATCCTGATGTAGAGGATAGGGTGATGGACCCAAGTAAAAACCCAAAATGAGCAAATTTGTAACAATGTGCCAAGTGACGCTTCTAGTTCCTAGTGGGAAAATCCTACAAACACTCACCTCTAAGATGGTTTTAGGCTTTAATAGGTTTTTTCAACCCTATCTAGAATGTTCCCATCAACACCTTTTAGTTTCCATATCCTCCAAGCTAAAATGCATAATTCACCCAAATGTTGTTAATGCAAAATTTGCAAAGTTGCATTAGCAACTTTTAGGAAATAACCATAAAAATATTTATATTCCTATATTACTTTGAGGTTTTACTATTGCCGAACCTTTTCTAAGTCATAGAATTGGAATCAAGTGAAAAATGTAAAAATTGCACTTTTTGTGCAAAGTTGCATTGTTAAAAGTTGTAAAAGTTCCTCAAATTTACAACTTAGTGGATAAAAGGTCATGGGATCAAACTATCTACTCTATTAGCTCTAGGTGGCTGGGTAAACCCTATGCTCAACCTCATCCTATCTGCTTCAGCACTCAAACGTTCTCAGGCATGCCAAACTGAAATGTCCCCAAGGGTCACTAAATGCTAGAGGGTTGCAATCTTTGACAGGGCATACCTCGGAGCTTGTGGGAGGTATGGATGCAATTCTAGTTCCTATAGGACCATGTTGTAAAGACCTACAATAACCTCTCTCACTTTTTGGAGATCACATTCCATTTTCATTTTACAATGCCATCTCGGGTGATGCTGAAACTTGCAGTGTTGGCTAGTACAAAGTTGCCAACTGCCAAATCTCTCTCACCTTTCATCGTGGGATCAAACTGTCTACTCCATTAGCTCCAGGTGGCTAGGTAAACCCTATTTTCAACCTCTTCCTATCCACTTTAGCACTCAAACATTCTCAGGCACACCAAACCATAATGTCCCTAAGGGTCACTAAATGCCACGGGGCTGTGATCTTTGACGGGGCATATCTCAAAGCTCGTGCGAGGTATAGATGCAATTCTAATACCTACAGGACCATGTTGTAGAGACCTACAATAATCTCTCTCACTTTTTGGAGATCATACTTTTTTTTCATTTTACAATGCCATCTCAGGTGATGCTGAAACTTGCAGCGTTGGCTAGTACAAAGTTGCCAACTGCCAAATCTCTCTCACCTTTTGTCGTGGGATCAAATTGTCTACTCCGTTAGCTCTTGGTGGTCGGGTAAACCCTATCCTCAACCTCCTCCTATCCACTTCAGTTCTCAAACATTCTCGGGCACATCGAACTAGAATGTCCCTAAGGGTCAAAAAATGCCACAGGGCTGTGATCTTTAACGGGGCATATCTCAGAGCTCGTGTGAGGTATGGATGCAATTCTAGTTCCTACAGGACCATGTTGCAGAGACCTACAATAACCTCTCTCAATTTTTGAATATCACATTCTATTTTCATTTTAAAATGCCATCTCGGGTGATGCTAAAACTTACAATGTTGGCTAGTACAAAGTTGCCAATTGCCAAATCTCTCTCACCTTTCATCGTGGGATCGAACTGTCTGCTCTGTTAGCTCTAGGTAGCCAGGTAAACCCTATCTAAGCTTCATGTAAAGTTGATACATTCTAGATTCCTTGACAAAAGGAGCAGAAAACATTGGTTGAGTAGTGACAAGAAATCCAAGTGCCTAAACCACATATGCTTAAACTTAAAAAATGGTTTACTACCACTGGGACTCCCCTTAGATTCAATACATAGAGAAATGGAAAAATGATCGAAAGCAACCAAAGTGAGGATTTTTGAATTAATATTAATGTTTGAAAGGAATCAATCATGATAAATAAGAAACCTATCAAGTCTCTAGTAATTTGGTGAAATTCTTGTCCCTTATTGGTCCATGTAAATGCCCCATTAGAAGGAGGGATATCAATGAGGGTGTTATTATTCACAAAATTATAAAATTTATCATTTTATGAAGAGGGGGAATATACCTTCAATTTTCTCATCTCAAGATAGAATGCCATTGAAGTCCCTAGGCATAATAAATTTATCATGTTGAATGCTGGAAATAGCCTAGGAATAGGAATCCAAAAGTTATGTCTTATCATCACATGTAGAAGTAGGGCCATATATATTGAGCACTGTGAATGACATACCAAAATTAGTAACAACTACTTGCCACTAGTTAGGAAAAGACTGAATATATAGCAGTGCAAGATTTATGGTTCCAAAGAATACATGAACCACCTGAAGCACCTGCAACATGAACATGAAATGAGTTCCACTTAGTCAACTTTGCAATTATAGAAGAATATGATTATTGAGACAATTTTGTTTTTTGAAGAAAAATTACATTAGCACCACCTGTATCAAATTAGATTAGAGAGAAAATATTTTGTCCGACACTTCATGAAAGGTCCTTCATTCTTCTAAGGAGTTCCTTTTACACTCCTATTCCTTTTGCTATCTATCAAATTTTTTTCCAGAGTAGCTTGAATACCGAGGTCAATTTTCTCCTTAATCTTTTAAGCATTAGGTTTTCTTTGTTGTCTCTTACAAGTAGACACTTGAATTGAACATGGCATGGGAGTTTGATGTGGAGAATAGCTATGCAAAGTATCAAAATTCTTCTTAGAGTCCTTATTCACAAAATATGACTTACTAATAGGCACCTTATGCACAACCAAGTCAGAATTAGTTAAATCCTTATAGAAATTATCAACTATTTAGTGCAACCAATTATATCACCAAGTACAAGATAAATCACAGTACAAGACAAGAAAATGATGAAAAAGAGTAGAAGAGATAAGGTAATATTAGATGAAGCTATCATACTTTCAATCTATGATCATACAAAATTGGATTCTTATGCTATGATAAATTATGGAGAATTTTGAAGGGGAAAGATGCAAAAGAGAAAGATAGGAAGTGAAGTACAAACAAGTATTATAAGATGTGAAGGACATCTTATTACAAATTGTTCTAGATGCACCAACCAATGACAAACCTCCAATGATTGATCAATTAAGTTTACTTGTAAAATATGTAAATGCACTTGATGTTGATGTTAATGAAAATTTGATACAATTAGAAGAGAAAAGAATAGAGAAGAAGATTATGGATAAACTAAATGAGTCCATTACTGCTCAACAAGTTGAACTTGGTAACCGAGCTAGAAAATATTCTTAAGGAGATAATCCACCTACTCCAATAGTTATGTGATGTACTACATTCGACACAATATATTTTAAAGAAAGTTGAAAAATATTGATGAGGATTTAAAGAATAGTGTTTCTAAGTTAACTAAGGTACCTTAGTTAATCCAGGTTGATTTAAGTAAAGACATGGACAAGATGAGAAGACAAAGTCTTGAATTTCAAGCACTCTTGATACCTTACTTGGAACTCATACAAAAGAATGTTAATAAGGTTAGATAACTTATTCTTACTCCTAAAATTTCTATTATTTAACATGTGATTGAACTTTGAATGGAGATACATCCACAACACTTGGCATTGGATGGCCACTTGTTAAATATTAAGCCTATCTCTCTAATATTTGTAGACGACTATTTTGTTGGATAGAGTAATTTCAAACTACTGATTTCTTTAATAGATTTCCTAATAAATCTCAAGGTTCTCATTTGGGTGACCAATTGCTAGGAGGTCTATGAATATTGCCTGATAAAGTCTATTGCCAATCAATATTGTATCAAAAATTCAAACTAATTAGGTATTGAATTAAACTTGATAAACAAATGATAGAGAAGGAAAACTTTAAACATGAACAAGATCATAAATCATATGATGATGACATATTGCAAATGATTAACTTATGCTTAAACAATGATAAAGTTTATTGTTAATCAATATTCTATCAAATTTTTGAATAGATTAGGTATTGAACTTAATTTCATACATGCACATATCTAATTTAATGTCATACACAAACATATCTAATTTAATGTCATACATGAACAAACATATCATATCATATGTCGTATATGAACAAACATATCATATATTAACCAATAATGTCATAAGTCAAATAATGTCATACATCAAATATAGAATGTCATATACATCAAATGTGTATTGAATATGTCCACTGATGCCTATATATATATATACATGTCTAGATCAACTACATCTTTTCCTTCCCATGAGGGAAAGGAAACAAGTCTCTTGAAGTCCTTTGCCATCGTGTGGAGGGAGACAGTGGAGATGATTGTGCCCTCTTGACATGCTCACTCGACCTCTTGTTGAGGCTCTTCTCTAGCTCCAACTAATACAAAGAAAGTAGATATGAATCAATATTTATTATGCATTGAAATCAAATATATGTACACACAAAATCAATTATTTTATTACTGCCAACAAATTGTCACTCTGTAAGTTCACCTCAAATGCTCATGGATGATCAGGCATAACGATACCCTACAACAATTCAATAAATATAATCACTTATAAATACACATATCACCAACAAAAATATTGTACCCGAGTAAATATCACCAAAGTCATCTTATACCCACCAATTCCAACCCATGTTTTGATTGTGGGTCCAATATATTTAGAGCATGTGAAATTTGATCTAACAACTTATTTTTGGGTTTAGAGAGAAAATACATGTCATAAATGGTAAGATAAGGTCCAATAAATGAAAGGAATTATTTGATTGAAGTCAAAATAGAGAAGCACACTTATAGATAAGGATAACCTTGAGTTTTTAAAGAAAACAAATCAATATAGGACTTAAATAATAATTTGAAGGTCCAGTGAGTGTTAGGAGAGTGTGAAATCAATGTAGGAACCCATAATGTATATTAAAATGGGGCTAAAATTAATACCAAATAAGTGTTCTTACTTTTTCAAATGATACATGTAGTCCCCACTTTATTGGAAGCATGTGTCCACCTCATGCACACAATAAAGTAGAAGGAAAAAAGAGAAAGAGGTAAAGATTTTTGGAAAACTAAAAGGAGATTAAATATCACCACGCTGAAGGAAAAAAGCTCCCAAACCAAGAATATTAACTATTACATTCATTTGCAAGGATACATAAAAGAACAACAAAATCCTAAAGCTTACTAAGATTCCAAGTCAACTAGTTGAAGAGACCTCACTCAAGAAAATGTCTCAATCTCAAGCATCATGTTGTAAAAGCTATAGCAAAAGCTCAAGTGGTCACTTGAGAAAAGAAAGAGAAAAAATAAAAGATAAGAAAATACTCAATGATTTATCCCACTAGAATAGCTATAAGAGTATGAAAAGATGAGAGAATTTCCATGAATCCAAAATTCTAGTAAGTTATCTTATCCAAGTTTATTTTGTATGAGACGAGGAGGAGGACGAGAATGAAAGAATGTAGAATTTTGTTATGCTAGTTCCATTCATCCCAAAGAAATAGTGAAGGAGAGTTGATGGTGTTGATTCCAAAAACTATAGTTTCTTTGAATCCTAAGGATATGCCTAGTTCTATTATCAAATTCAATATTTGACTTTGGCCTATGAATAATATTAATTTAAAACACAAATTCTCCTACACTTATGACTCTACTAGACCCAGGTGAGTATATCTAATCACCAATTATATCTTTAAACTTGACTATTATTTATAGAAAACATATAACTTCCATCTTGTAGGTCCTATTCCTAGTTGCAATCAACTTGGAATACAACTAATCTTCTATTCCTATCTTTACTTTTAATTTCATTATCTCCTACTCTTAGTCCTCATACCTTTATTTGATTGTCCTACTTCTTCTCTACTTCTAACTTCAATATGTGCTCCTAGTTCTTCTTTATCTAATTCTTTCACTGCCACTTCTACCTTCACTCCTATTTTTTGAATTAAAAGTAGCCAAAACTAGGGGGCTGGCCCTTTAACAAAAAACCAACCTACTATTAGCAAATAACCATTAAACAAAACTATCGCTTACCACTTAGTAAAACAAAAACAAGGTTTCGATCCATAATTAAAAGAGTATCAGTAGGTCTAACATACATACTACTTGTATAAAAACCATAAAAGCTATAGTAATATATAAAAAAAGTTAACATTATAAATTTTGAGATCAACTATTATAAACAACAACTAAAACAAAGAAAATTCTTTCATACCTCTATCAGTGGCTGTGAGCTAGCCACAACTGCGGCCACTCCACTATCAACAGACTATCGTAGATGAGGAGGTGTGTCCGACATCATGAGTTGAATGTCATACAACACACATTACATCTAACATAAAACATAAAATAAAATATAATCAAATTAATTAAATTAACATGAAACAACTGTACCTATGTGAAGCTCGTATGATGTCTATGCTCCGAGTCTATGGTAAAGGTTGAGGGTCCTGTGGAGAATTGATGCACATGCATAATTTTTTTTGTCAATCCTTAATATGATTACATAATAAATATATGTATTAATTAAAATGATTAAATTGATACATACCTCAAGACTCATGGAAGGGACAAAAAATGGGCCTGGAGGATCACTGCTAGGCCCAGCAACACTTTGACCCTAAATTTTAAACAATGTCAATAGATAATAATTAATTAATCATTCACTATACATATGAAATGTGATCAAATTAGTAAATTATAATTGTAATTTACCTATGTGTCAATGCCAAATGTGTCGTTTAGGAACTGATTAGTGACAAGCCCATCATCTGCACCATCTCTAGCATGAGCGTGAAATGTGCATAGGGATCCGCATGAAGTGCACATGTGACCACGACGCACAAAAGGCTCCCCCTCAACTAATGGGCTCATGGAATGGATGAGGGTCTGCATCAAAGCATTAATGGTCCTTAGAGTGTTGGCTTCTACATTTTCCTTCACAATTGAACGAATAGTCACATGCTTGCATTGTGGCTTGACCACAGGTGCCCTAACTACATTAGGGTCATGACGTGCTCCCGACCTCTCAAATGATGACCCCCCACCTCTACCCTAGGAGTCTAATATATCAAAATAATTAGGGATCTCCCCAAGGAAAAACTCACAATATAATTTTTTCAAAAAATACATGGGGACCTCGTGATTGTTGCAAGGACGGACATCAAAAACCATCCACCATCTATCCCAAAAATTATTTCTAATAGCATCATGTATGCACCAATGGATGGGGAATTATTTAGTACCCTCTCTAATAGTATTTTGCTCACTGGGTTTTCTAAATAATGCACATATACTACCTTTTGGTATTTCTTTTTTTTTAACATCTTCATATGACAATTTATTTGCATAAAATCTTTTTTGTTCATCCCTCTTAACCCGCCAAATATCTAACTAACCACTAACTGAAGCTATCTGGGTGTTAATGGATTTGAAGGATGATGCCACTTGAGCCCTCATTGGATTGGTTTATTTGGATTCTTTCAACCGAGCAATGAGTCTTTCTAATTCAATTTTGCCTCTCACTATTTCATTTATTATATTTTCTTATGTGCCTGGTGGAGGTCTTGCAATTGGTTCAGGCTATGGGAATTGTTGTGCTTCTTGAGGAGGGTTTTAGTTTTGAGGTTCTTGAGGGTTTTGATGTTCTTAAGGATTTTTTAGTTGATTATGGACATTTCCTGATAAAAAATCAATTAAAATCCAAATAAATAAACAAATCTAAATAAAATTTGTAAAAAACCTACAAAACAATATAAAAAACCTACAAAACAATATGAAAAACATTTGAAACAATGCAAAGTTAGGTTTATATCACTTACGGTGTCGTCGTGGGTGTGCTTGTGGTCTTGAATTTCATCGACGAGGAGGCATTTTGGCAAATGGTGGTGAAAATGTTAACTTTCCAACTCACGTACGTACTGCTCGTTGTAGGAGTAGAAGAAAATACTGATGAAAATGATGGGTTGTGGGTCTACAGCCCATCATATATACTTTTTATGTTTTAAATAGCGCATACGTGCTGTTTAAAATAGGGGAAAAAAAAACTACTTGTCACCTTTTTGGCACCACAACTCAGTGCACATACTCAGTAGTAAGATAAATCATGTATTATGACAGAATAGATCATTTATGATGTAGGGGAACCATGGGTATGGTAGGATAATGTCTCCACAAAGAATTCATGTCAAAGGTCATTTTACGGCATTTTTAACATAGAAACTAGAGTGGTCATTAAATCACCTACCCTATTATCTACTTAAGGAAACTGTTAAAAAGTAATATGTGAAAAATAATTTTTCAAATTATAAACCATTCTCTTGTAAGGCACCACCTTTTGATCTTTTTTTGATAGATATTGTTAACCTAGTTGATCACCAATTATGAATCACCAAAGATGTTCAGTTTGCCTATCCTTCATTCAACAATAATTTTCATCACATTGATCAAGGCTTCATATTCAACAATAGTATTTATACAAGAGAAAATAATCTTGTATGCCTCAAATAAAGAATATTTCTATAGGGTGATGAATATAAGTCAAGTGCCAGATCCTTGTTGTGTGAACAATCTGTCAAAGAACATAATCCATATTTGGTGTGTTAGTGGTATAATAGACTCATTAAGAAATTCAACATTGAGTGGTTTGTGAATTCATAATGGTGCTCCTACTAGTTGATTAGAGATTTCTTGTCCATTGGTAGCTTTCTATTCTATATAATGTCAAACTAAATAAGGATCATAACCCATTTTTTAGTCTTCCTATCAAAGTAGCTTTGGTAAGAAAATAATTTAATTAATTAATCTTTGCAATCAATCTTATAGTATGAGAAAGCATGTAGTGTCTCTTCTTTTGAGAAGCAAAAACAACTACCAATTAAGCTTTCTTAATAATATTGTAATTCATCTCATATGATATCAATGTAAAACTAAGGTTGTAAATAACTTGCTCCTTATTATTGTTATCTTCTTGAGCTAGTAAGATGCCTAAAGATGAGTCTATTATAGAGACACATAAAATGAGTGAATTCTCATGAATGGGAGGCATTAATATTGGTGGAATAGCAAGATACTACTTGATCTATGTTAAGATTCGATCACAATATGTCTTCCAATTTTATTTCATACCCTTATACAAAGTTTTAGTGAAGAGTTGTGATCTATTTGTTAACTATAATATGAGCTAGTGAATAGACTAAAGTATTCCTGTTAGTCCTCTCATTTCACTGATGTTTCAAGGTGAACGCATCTCAATTATAGCTTGAAACTTTTTAGAATTAACCTCGATACCTTTTTTTCACATAATGTACCCAAATAGTTTTCCTTATGTGACACCAAAAGAACACTTTTTAGGATTCAGTCTCAAACTATTTTTTTTCATGAAATCTAAAATAGGTTACAAATCTCTTAGATGAATGTTTCCCTAAAAAATCTTTGATAGAGTATCATCAACATGGTCTTCCATTTTTTTTTGCATCATATCATGAAATGTTTTCATAATTGCTCATTTTTATGTTGTACCAGCATTCTTTAAACCAAATGGTATTATGTTCTAGAAAAAGCTTCTCCACGCATAGGTGAAGGTAGTCTTCTCTTGTTCTTTTGACACAATTTTTATTTGATTATAGCCAGAGAAACTATCCATTAATGAGCACATTTCATATATAGCCATCATTTCCACTACTATATCAATGTTAGGTAGTGGAAAATCATCCTTAAGAAATGCTTTGCTAAGATCCCATAAATCTGTGCAGATTCAAATATATTTGTCATGTTTTGAGACTATAACTATTTTTCATATCCATTCAGCATAATCAATGGTTTGAATAAAATTGGCTTTCAAGAGTTTTTGTAATTAATCTATACCAAGAAATGCCACATGAGGGTTCATCTTTCTAAGCTTTTGTTTAACAGGTTTCACCCCTCATGCAATAGAAAAATTATGCACAATAATATTATGATCTAAACCTACTATATCTAAATATGTCCATGTGCAAACTTGATCTCCTTTCCCTAGAAGAAAGAAATAAATTCTTCTTTCTTCTTTAGCAAATAATGATTGTGCAAGATGTGGGACAATAGGATGTTCCTTAGCTCCCATATTTTTTGTTGCATTGTTTCTATTACTATTGATGACCACTCCTAAAAGTGACCTAGAAGTGAATCAAATATTCCATCCTTAGGTGCCTCAGAGAGGTTTTTTCCTTTAGGTAAATCTTTTTTTAAAACTATTTTTGGCACTCATATTTCCACAATGTGGTTTTCACCATCACAATGCCTATTCTTTCCTCATTTGATTGTATGATTGAGATGTTTGATGTTAGATTCAATCTTATTAGTACTATGGACCCTATTGGAAGACTTTAGTGGATCAACAATGTCTAGATAGAAATTGAGAGAATATTCATTTTGGAATGTTGGGACTTCTCTAGATATGGTATTTGAGTTCTATTCTATTAGCTTGGGATAAGTGAGTGAAAGATAAGTGAAAGGTTCAATTATTTTTATAATTTAAACATCAAATGCATGGACAAGTAAGTCAAAACCTAGAGTGATTTCTCGTAAAGGTATAATTAACTTCCTTTGAGTTTTAATGACATCAATCAAAGATAAATTGGTATTAGAAGGATGAAATTCATCATACTAAACCTTAGATTTTTGTCCTAATTTGAGTTGGTTTTCATATGTGTGATCTCTATTAACATCCTTATCAAAAGTTTTATCATCTTCATTTTGATAGATTCTCTCAACCATAAGAGCATGGATAGACTCACCACATTCCTTTTGAGTTAAAGGAATATTAGTAGTATTCTCAAGAGAATCACTCACAACTTTAGTTGTTCTGAAATATGGTGAAAATTCATTAGGCTTTGTAAAGAATGTAGAAAGATCCACCATAATAGGATAAGGAAAGGTATCCTCATCATTAAAACTTTTTGCTTGATTGTTAGACATAGTTTGATAGTTATGTTTAGCAAAAATATTAGATTCTAGTACGAATTTGTTGATCACTAGACAAAAGGTAACTTTCTTGAACCCTAGGCTTCTTGTGTCACAAGGTCATCTAGATGTTTCTTTGATTGGATCTATCAGTCCTTTTTTGTTTCATATAGGACCATTGCCATTGTAGCCAAGGTGTTTTATCAATTTTAGACCTTGTACATTGTTAATCTTATATTGTTTTAGACATATGAGTGACACTATACTTAAGTCATTTACTTAATTCATTTATTTAGTTCATTTCGAACAAGTAATACATATTGAGCATAAGTTGTCAGATAGTATTGCCAATCAAGGATGTCTAGTATGTGTCGAGTAACTAGTAAGTGTTGAGTCACTAAAGTACCAAGTAGATAGTATGTGCCAAGATATTTAGATGGTGAGTGATTAATGGATGCCGAGTCCTTTAGAGGCTGAATTACAATGTTGAAGTTGCAGTTGATGCCAAGCATCAAGAACTTCAAGTGCTAAGTTATACAATTTTGACATAGTTGTTTGTAATGGCACAAACTTCTATGTAAACCATTTTTAACTTGACTTAATGATTTTTTTGTGATCTTAAATGATAAGGAAAAATATTAATTACAAATACCTATGCAATGCATGCATGCAATTAGAAAAATAGAAGGTTTAAGTAGAAATATGGTTGTATCAAAATCATTTATTCATAAGTAACCCTAACTCGCCTAGGTCTTCTTAAGGAGGAAAAATGCTAAACTTTTTGTGAATTTTGTAAGGAGAATAGAGATAAGTTTGCATGTGTAAACAAAGAATTCATTTTGACTAAGGAGTTGTGATTTGAGATACATTGTAGAACGAGTTAGAGGAGAACAAAGGAAAGGAATTAGAATACAACAAAGATACATCTGATTAGGAAGGATCAAGTACACATTAGGAAACAAATGATCTGATATCAAGAAACATAGTACCAACCAAAAGAACATTGCTAAGACATTCTAATGGGTAAATAAGTTAAATCTCTTGATAGGCTATTGTAAATCCTCTAACAAGGTGCTTGCTTCATTGTATGTTGAAGTCCTTTTACCAAGCACACTTATAACAAGGTTTGAAATCCTTTAATAGGGTAAGATATAACAATCTTGTAAGACTTTAGTAGGGAAGACTTTTCATAGGGTAGATCATGTTTCATGATCAAAACATTGTAACCTTCATTGGATGCATTTAATTACTAAATGGAAAGGATGTTGAGATCACAACACTAAAGTTGCAGAATGAAAAACTAAGAAATGATCTAAAAAGAGAAAATAAGTTTGCTAAAAGTTTCAACAAATCTTGTGAAACCATCAAGTACTTTAAGTAATTGATGAGGTCCCTTAGATCCAATAGTGATACTTTTAGATTGGGTTAGACTAGTACTAAAAAAAGAGAATCATTCAAAAGTGGTGAACAAAGGAGTAACAAAGGTAACAACTCCAAAGCTACTTGTCATTATTATGGTAAGATAGGTCATACCATAAATATTTGTAGGAGCAAGACTATAAACATAAGTTCATGGGTCATTACCAAAAATGCAACAAATAAGGACATTGGGCACATAAATGCAGAACCAAGACCATAAGCACACAAAGATTTGAAGGCTACTACTATAACTATTAGAAGTATGGACATAGATCATATGAGTGTAGATCCAATCCTAAATGGTCATCAAATAATAATACATAGGTAAAGAACAATGAGAACTATTATAATTGGGATTATAATACTAGGTATAGTTGTCACTATTATCAAGAGTATGGACATGTCTTTGAAAATTGCATAAGAACACATTTTAGAAGTGACTAAAACAATGTTTGAGTCAAACTAAATATTTTATCCTTTTGAAGAGTAGTCACATAAGTAGGAATTGTCCAAAAAGGTCAAAGGAACTAAGCAGTGAGTTCAACAAAGGAAAAGGAAACACAAATGTTGAAAATGTCAGAGATGAGATGAACAATACATGGAAGAGAAAGGAAAATTCTAGCACATCAAGTTTAGATGGGATCACTTCACCCAATGGGTTAGATGATCACACCACCTCCAATTAAGAAATCAAGATGTATGTATGGGACTACTATTTAAAGACATACTATATACATTAGTTCCAAGGATTTAGTTCTAAAATGGTTATATATGCATGAAGAAAGATGCAATGTGTTGATTATAACTTGGAAGAAATCTTTAAGATTTGTTAGTTTTCATGTTAGTTCCAAGTATGAAATGTTTCACTATGGTTGCCGAGTGAAATGTTAACTTTGATGCTAAGATATCAAAGGTGATAGTGTTGACTAAGCTTGTAGTGGTTTCTGAGCATAAAGGAAACTTCATGGAAGCTAAGTGAGTTGAAGTTTTGATTGAAGTTGAGCTTACAACTGTGTAAGCACTGAGCATTAAATGATAGGTTTCAAGGTCTATTTGACTGATTTCTACTCATTTGACATCTTTCAAATTTGAAGAAGAGCATGAAGAGTGAAAGGAAAATTGAAGAAGATCATTCCAAGCATTTATAAGCAGGATTCAATAGTACCATTTGAGTAGATTTACAAAGGTATTTATCATGTGTTGAGCTATGTAGTTTGAATTTTTGCAAACCCTATTTCTTCATAATGGCATCTAGTTCTTAAACTCCTATGAATAAAGAGGGTAAGGAAGTTTTGAATACATGAAATTGATAAACAATGAGATCAGAAAGCCAAACATTAGAGCTTTTCCTATTATTGCTTACAAACAAGATTCATCTAGTGCATTATTCATGATACCACCACAAGTTTTAATGATTCAAGATGTGAGATGTTGCTATACATGCAAGGTGGGTAGCATAGGTGACATAGAAGTTAAAGAAACATATGGGAAACTATACAAAAATGGAGCATTGAAAAATCAATTCAAAATTGTTGAGAGAAAAGGGTTAAATCATGCCCTAAATTTTTGCAATGTCTTCAAAATAGAATGGATAAAGATAGTTCTGAGTAGAATTCATGATAATTCTATATGTTTGGATAATGGACCAGTGAAGATCACAATGAAAATTATACATAGAGTAACATGGTATCAAACCCTAGACTGACCTAAAACCACAAGGAGTGAAGCAAAAGAAGTTATTGAGAAGAATATAGGGGTAGTATGGAACAACAGAGGAATGAAAATTGCATTATCTAATATCCCCTAATTTCTTTTGTAGTGAGGATTATAGCACACAAATTCAATAAATCCAATAGGCTTAATAGTGTACCTTGTATTGCTATTGACATGGGCTACAAAATAGTTAAGAAGGATCATACTTATGAATTTGCCAAGTCACAGTTGCAATAATTATCAAAAAAAATTGGGAGTAATAAGGAAGACCAAGAGTGCATACTACAAATTTGGTTCAATTCTTGTATGCATGTTATTCTATGTATAGAATATATTCCCTACTTTTCGTAAAGTTGCATGGAAAATAAATTATAAGAATTTTCCTAAGAGAAAAATTCACCCAAGAATTAAGAACTCAAACATAAGCACAACTATAGACTAGAAAGAGAGAGTATGATTAGAATGATGATATATTCATTCAATATGCCATGTGAAGAGTACACTAGGAGTGCCTATATATAAAGGCCTCTGAGATACATCTAGAATGCCTCTTAGGCTGGGGTCCCATGGAAACTAGCTTCCTAAAAAATAAAGTTGCAACCGCTGAGATTTTTAAGGAAATTTGTAAGTTGAGAGGTCCTATGGATTTTGTAATTTGAGTTTCAGCTCCCAAATTTAAAGAAAAATTTTCTAAAATTTATTTTATGATAAAAGACTTTTTTACTTTTAAAGTCTCGGTTTTTGACAAATGGCTAGATTTTTCCCTAAGCTGGTGGGGCTATTTCTAGCCCCACCCCATTTTCATCCACTTCCTAAAAAAGTGAGGCTCCTATTATGAAGGAAAAGATTCTAATTAAATCTGTAGCCCCTTAAAAAAATTCTTATGGGACCACCTCTACCTAAAAAATAGACCTATAGCCCCCCCTCATGGAAGGCAACGTCTATACAATGATGAAAATGCACTTCCTTATGAAGGAGAGCACTTAGAATTTTTTTTGAAAAGTTAGAAAAGGCAATGTAAAGGAAGTGTATTTTCGTGGCTATATAGCCATGGGCATCATGGGACCCCTGCCTTAATCAACTACATGATACGTCATACAACCAGGCACATGTCCACCTGATATGGATTATCCTCCATTAAGCACATAAGTAAGTGTCATGATGAGAGGATAAGCCTACAAGGGTGTGACACACAAATCAGTGTTGTAGATACCATGTGCTAAAATAGAGTTGCATACTCCTATGTTGTCAACATGACAACTCAAAAAGGTGCACAAACTCCTAAGTGTCTCACAAAATAAAATAATTCAAAATAATAAAATAATGCATTAACCTAAGTAAACTTAAGTAAGTGTAAATAGTGAATACGTATTTACACCAACACCCCCCCTTAAGTACAACTTAGGGGAATTCTCTTAAGATTAAAAAAACTAAGATGAAGTGCATAATGGGTCCTAGCTACCAGGCCATGTTAGGTACCCATGTACATAATGAAAATGCAAATCTCTTGTAATGCGAAGAAAGAGGGAAAACCTCATGGGAAAAACCCTCCTCCAAAAAGAGAGATAAATAGTGATGCATGGATGGATGGAGTAATCAAGACCTCCCCATTACAACATACATCCAATACATACATAAGTGAAGAATGAGAGAAGGAAGAGAGATAGAATAGGCTCCCCCCCCCAAAGAAGAATGGTGACAAGTGAAAGCTTCTCTGATGAAGAAGCTAGTCCACAAATGCAAAATAGTGCTCCTCCCCTTAGGAAGAAACAAAGGGAAAGGTACAATCCTGAAGATGAATGGTGGCCCTAAAACTCGCTCAAGTATCCCTGTGCTAATGTTGAAGTTCGCTCCTTCCAACTGTGCTAAAAAGAATGAATGGAGATCTGGCAAGGATGTCTGTTGAACCTCTTCCAATGAACCATCTATCACCCCAACTAACAAAGAGACCTTCACCAATTACTGTACATAAGGGTGTGATGTATCAAATTATCATCTTCCATGGGATTTCCATAATCTTTAAGAAGTGCTCTATACTCATTGGTTTTGATGATGTAATCTTGAATTGTGTCAAAATTCTTTGGATCCAAGAGAAGTAGATCATCCTAAGTCTTAAATCCCTTTTCTTCATCCACCTTACCATATAATGATTCAAGTTTATCCCAAGCTTCTTTAGATTATGAACAATTTTTAATGTGAAAGAGAAGATCCCCATATACACAACTCTTGATAACTCCTAAAGCTTTTTGGTCTTGAATTTTCCAATTAGTGAGTTCTTTAGCATCAGTAGCTTTAGGAATTTTACCATCAACATAAAGACTATATCTTTTTTCCATTAATCTACTTCATGCAATATCTTTCTATGTAGAATAGTTGTGTGAAGTTAGAGGAGGAAATTTAAAACCCATGATCCAGAAATGAAAATAGAATAATAGAGAGACACAAGAACATAGTACACACACCCGGGTATGTGCAGGATCATGGTGTACCAAACTATGGCCTTAAGTGGCAGTGAAAAATCAGAAAATCAGGGTTATGTCAACTTGACACATAATTTTAAAGTGGTTATGGACTTTATATCAAAAAGTTGTAAGAAAATAATCTGTAAGAAATTGAATGTAGTTTCTAAACTACTAGGCCTTATTAGGAGGAAAAAAAAATTGATTGGTCAAAAGGTTGAATTTTAATGCAGTACTACAAAAATTTCAAGGCAAAAATAAAAAGTAGGTGTATGTCTAACCACCTTAATCAAAATCAAATGATAATATTTTTTTAATATAATTATAGATATGAAAAGTAGACTCATGCCCGGATGTGACGCATATTTTTTGGTATTTTTATTCCAAATAAATAATTAAATATGAATTTTTTACCAAAACATTTTCAGAAAAAAAAAGGTCTCATGTCTGACCACCTTAATTAATAGAAAATTTTACCAAATTTTATTTTATTTTATTTTTTCTTATACTAGGTGAAGCATAGAATGTGACGCAACTTTTAGATTTAAAAAATGTTATACCGTTTGAAAATTATAGCTGTTTTTCAATCAGTATGTCAATCAGCACTTTACAATAATCTTCATTGATAATTAACTAATAAATAGTTATCGATCTCAGAATTTGACAGAAATTATATTGATGGAATCTTCAGAGCGATATTAAAAAACCCTTTTCATTTCATTCAATTTCAATCAAAATAACATTGTCAGACGACTACCCGAAGTCTGAGTATCACTAAAACCCTCTTCAAACACGTCTTTTGGGTTGACCGGGTAGGCTTGGTAAATACCAAGCCTAATCGGATATTGGATTTGAAATCGGATATCGGATTTGAAATCAGATATCGGATTTCAAATCGGATATCCGATATGGCTAGGTGAATTTTGGTGGGAAATTTGAAATCCCAACCCATTTTGGAGGGAAAACCGGATTTAAGACTTATAGCTTATGATTTATAAATTATTTTTGTTATATTACTATGTAAATATGTATTATAATATATTATATATATATATATATATATATTATAACGTAATGTAAAGATATAACATATAATATATTAATATATAATAATATATTATGTTATTCTCATTATAATCTATAAATATAATTTATATTATTATTATTTTTACTAAATATAATAACGTAATATTTTTATTAAATATAATAAAGTTATGTGTGTGTGTGTGTGTGTGTGTGTGTGTGTGTGTGTGTTATTAATATATATAATAACGTAATGTAAAGATATAACATATAATATATTAATATATAATAATATATTATGTTATTCTCATTATAATCTATAAATATAATTTATATTATTATTATTTTTACTAAAGATAATAATGTAATATATATATATATATATATATATAAATATGTTATTAATATATATATAATACCGTAGTATTTTAATTAAATATAATAACCATATATATATATATATATGTGTGTGTGTGTGTGTTATTAATATATATTATTATATATAATATGTATGTTATTAATATATATATGTATATTATTAATATATATGAGTCAAAGGGGGTCATAGGTTGACCTATGACCCCCTTCGACCCACTACATAACAACATATGTCCCTATGGGTCCTAGGAACCCTAGTGACATATTAGAATCGTTTTTATAGGTCGAAGGAGGTCATAGGTTGACCTATGAACCCTTTCGATGCATTACATTATGACATATGTCCCTAGGGGTCTTAGGACCCCTAAGGACATATTAGAATCGTTCTTATGGGTCAAAGGGGGTCATAGGTTGACCTATGACCTCATTCAACCCATTAAATGATGACATATGTCCCTAGGGGTCTAGGACCCATAGGGACATATTAGAATCATTTTTATGGGTCAAACGGGGTCATAGGTTGACCTATGACCCCCTTCGACCCATTAAATGATGACATATGTCCCTAGGGGTCCTAGGACCCCTAGGGACATATTAGAATCATCCATATGGGTCAAAGGGCGTCATAGGTTGACCTATGACCCCCTTTGACCCATTACATGACGACATATGTCCCTAGGGGTCCTAGCACCCCTAGGGACATATTAGAATCATTCATATGGGTTGAAGGGGCTCATAGGTTGACTTATGATCTCCTTCGACCCATTACATAATGACATATGTCCCTAGAGGTCCTAGGACCCCTAAGGACATATTAGAATCATTCTTATGGGTCAAAGGGGGTCATAGGTTGAACTATGACCCCCTTTGACACATTACATGATGACATATGTCCCTAGGGGTCTTGGGACCCGTAGGGACATATTAGAATCGTTCATATGGGTCAAAGGGGGTCATAGGTTGACCTATGACACCCTTCGACCCATTACATGAAGACATTTGTCCCTAGGGTTCCTAAGACCCCTAGGGACATATTAGAATCGTTCATATGGGTCAAAGGAGGTCATAGGGTGACCTAGGACCCCCTTCAACCCATTAAACGATGACATATATCCCTAGGGGTTCTAGGACCTATAGGGACATATTAGAATTATTCATATGGATCAAAGGAGATCATAGGTTGACCTATGAACCCCTTTGACCCATTAAATGATGACATATGTCCTTAGGGGTCCTAGGACCCATAGGGATATATTAGAATTGTTCATATGGATCAAAGGGAGTCATAGGCTGACCTATGACCCCCTTCGACCCATTAAATGATGACATATGTCTCTAAGGGTCTTAGGACGCCTAGGGACATATTATAATTGTTCATATGGGTCAAAGGAGGTCATAGGTTGACCTATGACCCCTTTTGACTCATTACATGACAACATATGTCCTGACGACCCCTAGAGACATATGAGAATAATTTTTATGGGTCAAAGGGGGTCATAGGTTGACCTATGACCCCATTCGACACATTACATGACGACATATGTCCCTAGGGGTCCTAGGTCCCCTAGGGACATATTAGAATCGTTCATATGGGTCGAAGGGGGTCATAGGTTGACCAATGATCCCCTTCGACCCATTAAATGATGACATATGTCCCTAGGGGTCCTAGGACAACTAGGGACATATTAGAATTGTTCATATGGGTCAAAGGGGGTCATAGATTGACCTATGACCCCCTTTGACCCATTACATGATGACATATGTCCCTACGACCCCTAGGGACATATGAGAATCGTTCTTATGGGTCAAAAGGGATCATAGGTTGACCTATGACCCCCTTCAATGCATTACATGATGACATATGTCCCTAGGGGTCCTAGGACCCCTAGGGAAATATTAGAATCGTTCTTATGGGTCAAAGGTGGTCATAGGGTGACCTATGACACCCTTCAACCCATTACATGACGACATATGTCTCTAGGGGTGCTAGGACCTCTAGAGACATATTAGAATCATTTTTATGGGTCAAACAGGGTCATAGGTCAACCTATGACCCCCTTTGACCCATTACACTATGACATATGTCCCTATGGGTCATAGGAAACCTAGGGACATATTACAATTGTTCATATGGGTCAAAGGGGGTCATAGGTTGATCTATGACCCCCTTTGACCCATTACATGATGACATATGTCCCTAGGGGTCCTAGGACCCCTAGGGACATATTAGAATGCTTCTTATGGGTCAAAAGGAGTCATAGGTTGACCTATGATCCCCTTCGACAAATTACATAATGACATATGTCCAAAGGGGTCATAGGAACCCTAGGGACATATTAGAATCATTCTTATGGGTTAAAGGGAGTCATAGGTTGACCTATGACCCCCTTTGACCTTTTACATGATGACATATGTCCCTAGGGATCCTAGAACCCCTAGGGACATATTAGAATCGTTCTTATGGGTCAAAGGGGGTCATAGGGTGACCTATGACACCCTTCAACCCATTACATGATGACATATGTCCCTAGGGGTCCTAGGACCCCTAGGGACATATTAGAATCATTCTTATGGGTCAAATGGGGTCATAGATCAACCTATGACCCCCTTTGACCTATTACATGATGACATATGTCCCTACGGGTCATAGGACACCTAGGGACATATTAGAATTGTTCATATGGATAAAAAGTGGTCACAGGTTGACTTATGACCCCATTTGACCCATTAAATGACGACATATATCACTAGGGCTCCTAGGACCCCTAGGGACATTAGAATTGTTCATTTGGGTCAAAGGAGGTCATAGGTTGACCTATGACCCCCTTCGACCCATTAAATGATGACATATGTCCCTAGGGGTCCTAGGACCCCTAGGGACATATTAGAATTGTTCATATGGGTCAAAGGGGGTCATAGGTTGACCTATGGCCTCCTTTGAACCATTACATGATGACAAATGTCTCTAGGACCCCTAGGGACATATGAGAATCGTTCTTATGGGTCAAAAGGTGTCATAGGTTGATCTACGACCCCCTTCGATACATTACATGTCGACATATGTCCCTATGGGTCTTAGGGCCCCTAGGGACATATTAGAATCATTTATATGGGTCGAAGGGGGTCATAGGTTGACCTATGATCCCCTTCGACCCATTAAATGACAACATTTGTCCCTAGGGGTCCTACGACCCCTAGGGACATATGAGAATCGTTCTTATGGGACAAAGGGGGTCATAGGTCATTACATGATGACATATGTCCCTAAGGTTCCTAAGACCCCTAAGGAAATATTAAAATCATTCTTATGGGTCAAAGGTGGTCATAGGTTGACCTATGATCAGCTTCGACCCATTACATGATGACATATGTCTCTAAGGGTCCTCGGAACCCTAGGGTTATATTAGAATCATTCTAAGAGGTCTAAGGGGGTCATAGGTCACCTTTTAACACATTACATGATGATATATGTCTTTAGGAGTCATACGACCCCTTAGGGACATATTAGAATGCTTCTTATGGGTCAAAGGGGGTGATAGGTTGACCTATGACCCCCTTCGATGCATTACATGACATCAGATGTCCAAAGGGGTCCTAGGACCCCTAGAGACATATTAGAATCATTCTTATGGGTCAAAGGGGGTCATAGGTTGACATATGACCCCCTTCGAACCATTAAATGATGACATATATCCCTACGGGTCCTAGGACCCCTAGGGACATATTAGAATCATTCATATGGGTCAAAGGGCATCATAGGTTGACCTATGACTCCCTCTGACCCATTACATGATGACATATGTCCCTAGGGGTCCTAGCACCCCTAGGGACATATTAGAATCATTCATATGAGTCGAAGGGGGTCATAGGTTGACTTATAATCCCCTTCGACCCATTACATAATGACATATGTCCCTAGAGGTTCTAAGACCCCTAGGGACATATTAGAATCATTCTTACGGGTGAAAGGTGGTCATAGGTTGACCTATGACCTGCTTCGACACATTACCTGATGACATATATCCCTAGGGGTCCTCGAAACCCTAGGGACATATAAGAATCGTTCTTATGAGTCTAAGGGGGTCATAGGTTGACCTATGACCCCCTTCGATCCATTACATGATGACATATGTCCCTAAGGGGTCCTAAGAACCCTAGGGACATATTAGAATCGTTCTTATGGGTCAAAGGGGCCCATAGGGGTACCTATGATCCCCTTCAACCTATTAAATGACGACATATGTTCTTAGGGGTCCTAGGACCCCTAGGTAGATATTAGAATCGTTTTTATGGTTCGAAGAGGGTCATAAATCAACCTATGAGCCACTTTGACCCATATGAACGATTCTAATATGTCCCTAGGGATCATAGGACCCCTAGGGACATATGTCATCATGTAATGGGTCGAAGGGGGTCATAGGTCAAACTATGACCCCATTTGACTATATGAACAATTCTAATATGTCCCTAGGGGTCCTAGGACACCTAGGGACATATGTCATCATGTAATCTGTCGAAGGGGGTCATAGGGGTCATAGTTCAACCTATGACGCCCTTGAACCCATAAGAATGATTCTAATATGTCTCTAAGGGTCCTAGGATGGCTAGGGACATATGTTGTCATTTAAAGGGTCAAAGGGGGTCATAGGACAACGTATGACCCCCTTTGACCCATAAGAATGATCCTAATATGTCCCTAGGGGTCCTAGGACCGCTAGGTACATATGTCATCATCTAATGGGTCGAAGGGGGTCATAGGTCAACCTATGACCCCCTTTGACCCATATGAAGCATTCTAATATGTTCGTAGGGGTCCTAGGATCCCTAAGGACATATGTCATCATGTAATGGTTCGAAAGGGGTCATAGGTCACCCTATGACCCCCTTTGACCCATAAGAACAATTCTATTATGTCCCTAGGGGTCCTAAGACCCCTAGGGACATATCTTGTCATTTAATGGGTAAAAGGGGGTCATAGGTTATCATATGACCCTGTTTGACCCATATGAAGCATTCTAATATGTCCCTAAGGGTCCTAGGACCCCTAGGGACATATGTCATCATGTAATGTGTCGAAGGTGGTCATAGGTCAACCTATGACCCCCTTTGACCCATAAGAATGATTCTAATATGTCCCTAGGGGTCCTAGGACCCCTAGGGACATATGTCATCATATAATGGGCTGAAGGGGGTCATAGGTCTACCTATGGCCCCCTTAGACCCATATGAAAGATTCTAATATGTCCCTAGGGGTCCTAGGAGCCCTAGGGACTATGTAATCATGTAATGGGTCGTGAACAATTCTAAGACATTCCTAGAGGTCCTAGGATCCTTAGGAAAATATGTCATCATGTAATTGGTCAGAGGGGTTCATAGGTCAACCTATGACCCCCTTTTACTCATAAAAATGATTCTAATATGTCCCTAGGGCTCCTAAGACCCCTAGGGACATATGTCATCATTTAATGGTTCGAAGGGGGTCATAGGTCAACCTATGACCCCCTTTGACCCATATGAATGAATCTAATATGTTCCTAGGGGTCCTAAGACCCCTAGGGACATACGTCGTCATGTAATATGTCGAAAGGGGTTAGAGGTTAACCTGTGACCTCCTTTGAGCCATAAAAATAATTCTAATATGTCCCTAGGGGTCCTAGGACCCCTAGGGAGATATGTCGTCATTTGATGGGTTGAAGAGGGTCATATGTCAACCTATGACCCGCTTTGACCCATATGAAGTATTCTAATATGTCCCTAGAGGTCCTAGGACCCCTATGGACATATGTCGTCAGGTAATGGGTCGAAGGGGGTCATAGGTCACCCTATGACTCCCTTTGACCGATTAGAAGGATTGTAATATGTCCCTAGGGGTCTTAGGACCCCTAGGGACATATGTAGTCATGTAATAGGTCAGAGGGGGTTATAGGTCAACCTATGACCCCCTTTGACCCATAAGAATGATTGTAATATGTCCTTAGGGGTCCTAGCACCCCTAGGGACAAATGTCATCATTTAATGAGTTG
The DNA here is from genome assembly GCA_028749045.1 of Cupressus sempervirens. NCBI lineage: Eukaryota > Viridiplantae > Streptophyta > Pinopsida > Cupressales > Cupressaceae > Cupressus > Cupressus sempervirens. Next base: position 206,397,040 of record CM053787.1, read on the forward strand.
AAAGGGGTCATAGGTCAACCTATGTCCCCCGTTGATCCATAAGAACAGTTCTAATATGTCCCTAGGGGTCCTAGGATTGGTAGGGATATATGTTGTCATTTAATGGGTCAAAGGGGGTCATTGGTAAACCTATGACCTCCTTTGACCCATATGAACGATTCTAATATGTCCCGAGGGATCCTAGGACGCTTGGGGACATATGTCATCATGTAATGGGTCGAACAGAGTCATAGGTCAATCTATGACCCCCTTTAACCCATATGAATGATTCTAATATGTCCCTAGGGATCCTAGGACCCCTAGGGACATATGTTGTCATGTAATGGGTTGAAGATTCTAATATGTCCCTAGGGGTCCTAGGACCCCTAGGGATATATGCTGTCATTTAATGGGTGGAAGGGGGTCATAGGTCAACCTATGACCCCCTTTGACCCATATGAAACATTCTAATATGTCCCTAGGGGTCCTAGGACCCCTAGGGACATATGTCATCATGTAATGGGTCAGAGGGGGTAATATGTCATCTTGTGACCCATAAGAATGATTGTAATATGTCCCTAGGGGTCCTAGGACCCCTAGCTATATATGTCATCATTTAATGGGTCGAAGGGGGTCATAGGTTAACCTATGACACTGTTTGACCCAAATGAAGCATTCTAATATGTCCCTAGGTGTCCTAGGACCCCTAGGGACATATGTTGTCATGTAATGTGTCGAAGAGGGTCATATATCAACGTATGACCCCCTTTGACCCATAAGAACGATTCTAATATGTCCTTAGGGGTCCTAAGACCCCTAGGGACATATGTCATCATCTAATGGGTCGAAGGGGGTCATAGGTCACCCTATGAGCCCCTTTGACCCATAAGAATGATTTTAATATGTCCCTAGGGGTCCTAGGACCCCTACAGACATATGTCATCATTTAATGGGTCAAAGAGGGTCATAGGTCAACCTATGACCCCCTTTGACCCATATGAAGCATTCTAATTGTCCCTAGGTGTCTTAGGACCCCTAGGGACATATGTCATCATGTAATGTGTCGAAGGGGGTCATAGTTCACCCTATGACCCCCTTCAAACCATATGAAAGATTCTAATATGTCCCTAGGGGTCTTAGGACCCTTAGGGACATATGTCATCGTGGAATGTGTTGAAGGGGGTCATATGTCACCCTATGATTCCCTTCGACGCATATGAATGATTCTAATATGTCCCTAGGGGTCTTAGGACCCCTAAGGACATATGTCATCGTGGAATGTGTTGAAGGTGGTCATTGGTCACCCTATGACCCCCTTTGACCCATATGAATGATTCTAATATGTCCCTAAGGGTCTTAGGACCCCTAGGGACAAATGTCGTCTTGTAATATGTCGAAAGGGTTCATAGGTCATCCTGTGACCCCCTTCGACCCATATAAACTATTCTAATATGTCCCTAGGGGTCCTAGGATCGCTTAGGGACATATGTCATCATGGAATGTGTCGAAAGGGGTCATAGGTCATCCTGTGAGCCCTTTTGACCCATATAAATGACTCCACTAGAAATAATATAGGTAAAATAATAATAATATAGTATAACAATCATATATATATATATATATAATTTATAGATTATAATAATAATAACATAATATATTATATATTATAATTTACATATGATAATAATAATAATATATTATAGATTATAATTTATATATGATAATAATAATAATATGTATTAATAACATATATATAATATATTACATTATTATATTTAATAAAAATATAGTAAATATAATAATAATATATTATAATAATATATATTATATTTATAGATAATAATAATAATAATAACATAATATATTATTATATATTAATAGATTATATATCATATCTTTACATTACGTTATATATATATATAATATTATATTATATTATTATAATAGTTATGTTATTATATTATATATTTATAGATTATATATTATATCTTTACATATTTCATAACTCAAATTAGTTATATCACTTACAAATTTGTTTTTTCCCTCTAATTTTTGTCCCTTTTCCCTCCAATTTTTATGCCGCCGATATCGGATATCAGATCTCATATCGGATATCCGATATGAGATCCGATATCCGATATGAGATCCGATATCCGATCTCATATCGGATATCCGATAAGGCTTGGGCCTTACTTTCCAGGTTTGGTACCTGGATAGGTGAAAAAAAGTCAGAGAGGATTTTGAAACGCTTTTAGACATGTTCAAACTCTATTTTTTTCACATTGCCACTTTTTGGCACACCATGATCCTGCACATACCCACCCCCTTTTCACTCAATGAAAAGACCCCCCCAAAAAAGATGCTTTTGGCCCTTTCTAAGTAGTGCATGTACAATGGGCCACTTGTCAAAATGTAAAAAGTGGACTTTCTAATTTTTCTTTTACAACTTCCTTATGAGGCTCAAATTTGTTACTAAGCACTATAGCTTAGATGTACAACAATTCTGAAAAGGAATCAAAGCTTCACAATGCAGAGAAATGCCTAATTCTAAAAGTGAGATTTTGGTCCACACAACCCTAGAATTTGAATTTAGATCCAGAAAGTAGACCAAAAAAATGCACTTTCAAAAAAAACAAAACCTAAAAAGGTAACCAGATGTGCCCATACAGAGCATTTGAAGTTGCAAAATGCAAGATTATATAGGTACAAACACCAAAAAATGTAATTTCTGTAAAATCCTTGCACCAAAACTAGAAAATAACACCCAATTGGAAAATTTAGGAAATTCTAGCTAATTTCAAAAATAATTGCACTTGAATCAAAGTCTGAGTGTCCAAGTTATGGGCTTGCAAATTCAGGCTACCAAAATGAAAAATAATCTGGAGAGGGTTCTAGCAAGAAATCTGCGATGCTAAATTTGATGGTCAAATGTTTGTCACTATAGTTGTAAAATGGCTAGGTATGATGGTCAAATTGTCATCAAATTTAACCTAGTGATTGGCTAATGCTAGTGAAAAATGCCCCTTGCTGACATGTTAGGTTGAGTCAAATGTTCGTATGATATGGACAGATACACATGTCATATGAAAATACAAATGGAAAAAGTGGGTGGTGGTTAACATGTACACTACCAAGTCATGCTGATGTCACTAGTCCACTGTGGTAGGCTCTACGTGTCAATAGAGACACGTGGCAAAGGATAATTGGTCTATGTGGAGGGGTTTCAAAGCCACGTGCAGGCATGAGATTTTTTTTAAAAGTGATGCATGAATTGAAATAGCAGCTACTGAAAAGGTATTTTTGTCTATCATGATTTACAAAATACAACCACCAGAAAATTAGTCACAACAATATTTGCAGATGTGAGACCAAAAAACTTTGCTGATCGAAACACCTTTCCCATGTGCAGAGCTATTTACTACCGCTAGAAATTGAACTCACAATGTTGGAATATCTCCAGAGGTGCCAGAATATATTGTCAAGTGCTAGAGTAGTGTTGTGGAGGACAACAATCATTCACAGGTGCTAGGAAAGAGTGAGAATAGCTAGAATACGAATAAGCACTGGTCAAAATCTATTTTCAAGCATCGTGTTGGAGATGAATTTGGTGGGTGCTAGATTTAGAAAGTACAAGTGTTGGAAAAAACAAACATTGTCAGAGCTATTTGTGGAGGTCAAAAATGCTACGGCTACTAGGTACACTGACAAGCATCGAAATATACCTATGCATTGCTGAAGGTTCCAAATGCAGTGATTAGAGGTTTTCAATTGACACCAGATTTTTAAAACAAAATCCCACATGAAATGGGATTGAGTGCTATGTGTTGTTTAAAAACAAAACCACGTGGGTTTTAAAATAAAGGGCCAGAGTTGAAGAGTGTTAGGCCATGGTTGGTGGTGGTGGATGAATGTCACTCAAATATATGTTGGCTAGAAAATATGTTGAAGCCCATTGCAAAAAATTTACTAGTATAGTTGTGGATATGCATGCTGAAAAGTTGTGTTGAAGCTTGCCTATAAAAAATAAAATAAATTCCTCCAAATAGCAGAGCCTCCAAATTTTCTCTCTTGGGTGCCCACAGGGCAAAAGAAAATTTCAAAAATTTGCAGTCAAAAAATCAGAGAAAAAAAATACAAATTTGAAAATAAATTAATGAGATCTGTAAATGACCATACCCAAACTACAAATCAGGGCCATTGGGGTTTGATTTGCAAAAATAATTTCCTCACAGTCAACTTTGGGCCAAGGTAGCTAATTTTATAGTCAATTTTCACCGATTTGGTGTTTTAGATGCAATGGCAAGGTCAAATCTAGCTCTAGATGCTCCTAATTTTTGTAGTATTCCAGATTCTGGCTGAGGTGCTAAAGAAAGAGTGGTCTCAAATGAATATGTGATGAGAAATTCTCCAAGGTCTGATACCATGTAAGAACTTTCGTAAGGGCAAAATTCACCCAGGAATTAAGAACTCAAACATAAGCACAACTGTAGACCAAAAAGAGAGAGTATGATTAGAATGATGATATATTCATTCAATATGCCATGTCAAGAGTACACCAGGAGTTCCTGTATATAAAGGCCTCTGAGATACATCTAAAATTCTTCTTAATTAGCGACATGATATGTGATACAACTAGGCACATGTCTAGCAGATATGGATTATCCTCCATTAAGCATTAAAGTAAGTGCAATGATGAGAGGATAAACCTACAAGGGTGTGACATGCATATCAATGTTGTAGACACCATCTGTTAAAATAGAGTTGTGTAATCCTATGTTGTCAACATGACAACTCAAAAAGGTGCACAAAATCCTAAGCATCTCACAAAATAAATAATAAAATAATTCATTAACCTAAGTAAACTTAAGTAAGTGTAAATAGTGAATATGTATTTACACCAACACAAATAGATCTATTGTAGTGCAAATAGTTGAATTTATTGAGAAACATGGAGAGAACTTTGAGTCTATAAAGACTAGCTACTTTGAAGATTTTAAGTAGATAATGAAGAAAAGACTAAGGATACTAGTTTCACTAATTGAGAAACATTTCAATGATATTTTCTTTCTAGTTGACACTGACTTCACATATGTATGGGCTACAGTCCCAAGAGGAATATGGTTAAGACCACCATGCTATGAAATTAATGTGGATGAAGCCTCTATAACTATTACACCATTACTTGTAGAAGAAATAGATACTGAGGCTAGAGCCTTTGGAAATTATGATGTGGTTAAATCTGGAATTATTGTGGATTTGAAGACTGCCTTAGTTATCAAAAAGAAAAACAAAATGGTTAAGAAACTCAAGGAGAAATTTGATGAGGGAGTAGGAAAAGAAGATTAATATTTACCTTCTCAAACATGATTGGCCATTACTCATGGTAAAGGTGAAGACCAAGAAGAAGAGGTAGAAACTGAAGAAGGTGCCAAGGGAGAAGAATCTAGTGAAGCACCTACAACCACTGATAAGAAGAAGAGAAAAGCTAAGACTCTAGCAATGAGAAAGCAAAAGAAGGGTGCAAAATCTAATCCTACAAATCCTACTACTAGAGAAAACACAAGAGCTACTGCTAAAAGGGCTCAAGATATAGAAAATCCAAAAGAGAAGAGAGGTAGATTAGATAGTAAAGAAGAAGAGCCTAAGAAGAGACCAAAGGAAAAGTATATAGCTCTAGCTAAATCTAATTAATAGATAATAGAATCTGATGACAATAGCCAATTCAAAGTGGTAAGCCACAATCCTTCCTCAAATTTAGATAATATGTGTGAGAACATTACGAATAATGCTAACTTATTTGGTATCCAACATATTGAGTTTGATAAACTTGGAAAAATTGAGATGAACCAAGTATCAGAGTCAATATATGCCATGATGGAAACATTCAAACAAACTCCAATTGAGATTTCCAACTCATTATCAAAAAGATCTATATGAAAGAGTTGAACAAAAGTGGAAATATAGTCTCAATATAGAAAGAAAAATTAGAGAGACTACACTTGCATTAGTGATGCCAAAATTGGATAGGGGAACAATGACAAGGGCAATAAAGAAGGAAACAGGGAAGTCTGTACCTAAATATAGTGCATTCAACATATTCTAGAATAATATTGAGGGTGTTGTCTGGAAGACCACCTAGTTGTGGAAGTCACTATATGGTTTGATAGCACCCAAGGCAATAATGCAGACATGTATTGAGGTAGGTGAGGAAAAAGATGAAAAATAAAAACTAACTGAGGTTACCAAAGAAGACACTAAAAAGGATACAGTTGTGGAAGGCATTGAAATAAATATAGATAAACAAGCACTAGTTGAGGATGAGTACAAGATAGAATAGGGTGTACTAGACACACTAGTGTTGAGTGCTAGTCCTCAACATGAGTTGAATATAGATATTTATACTATAAAGATTAAGGAAGTTTCTTATACTATAACTAAGAACATCAACCCCCTTACAAAGGAATACTTGAAGGAGATACTGGTAGAATCCACTACCTAGGCAAACCTTGGTGAAAATCCTATACGTAAGTGTTGAAGAGATTGACAAGGTAGACAAGGCATCTATAGGGGAGGAAATTTAGACACAAAAGATATCTATGGCCCCTCCTCAATTCACCATGGTACAAACTACATTACCTATTATGGTATATCAAAGGAAGGGGACACCAACTTCTATAGTCAGTACATTGGTACAAAGTACTCTAGTCTTAGGACATGAAAAGGACAACAAAAATGACAAGGGTGAGCATAAAGATGAAATAGAAGAGAATAAAGGAACACAAGCAAAAATAGGAAAGGATGTTACTCCTCCACCTACAACACAAGATCAAGGTGCAACTGAGAATGTAGAGAAAGCACAGGATAGAACTGAAGAGCAACGTTTGACTACAAAACTTGAGGAGTAGACTGCAATACAAACACTGGTGACTTTGCTAGAAGTTACTACTCCTCCAAGTCAAGCTCTTCGTAGGTTGAGTATAGAAGCTATACCTTTATAATCATCAAGGCTAAGTCCAAGCACATCCAAGGTAGATGAAGTTAAATCATTTGGTGATGAGAACTTGGATAAAGTGATCGAGTTACCAAAATTTAATCTTGAAACCATAACTATTGAATAAATGAGCATACTATAGGATGCTCTTGCAAAGAAGAAAAACTAAGAACTACTCAAAAGGGAGCATAGATAGAAGCAAGCTCTACTGGATATCAAGGAAATTTTTCTTGATGCATTTGAATTGCTAGCACCAAAAGAAAGAAAGGCTATAATAGAGTAGCTAACCAACTTAGTTGAGAAGGTTAATGATATAGATCTGTCCATTTAAAAGTGAAATTACTTGAATAGTTTGAAAGAAATTTTAAAAATAAGATTAATAAAAAGATATCAAGTATTATTATAGTATCATAGGTTGAGTTAGCAACCAAATTCGACAATATGAAGAAGGTACTAGAGAACATTTCCTCTTTTACACCAAATTGTTCAATCCGACACTCTTCACATAGGAAATTAGGAGCCACATAATGATTTTGGAGAGTCATATGTAGTCCTCTGGCATAACTCTGCCAAGGTCTCTATTCTAGAGTGAGAAACATTTTGGGATTCTCTTGAACTCCCAAAGTCAATTAGTATTGCTACATGTAGATGAAGCAAACATCAAGGCTAAACTTATTAGTATCTAGTCTATACTGACTTCGCATATGGAGATATTGCACAAGGAACTAGCCTTTGCTAAAACACTCATGAAGAAAGATCCACATATTTATAGTCATGAGGGCTTAGTACACCTTGTTGCTAAGCTAGCCATCCAAATCAAATCATTGGAGGTAGGTTGTGACAATTAGGATGGTGCTCTGAAAATTATGCTTAAGGTCCATAAAATACTTTTGTACAAACACACTATAAGTGTATAACTCTTTGACATTAGTGTTAAAAAGAGAGAGAAATAAGTATGGCGGAGATAATACAAGATATAATATTTTTTTGGGGAGCTATTTTTTTGAGAAAAGGTGAGTTGAACAATGATAGAAATAGAGTATACACATCTACTTACGGACATCTACTCAATAGGAGGAATAATTTTGGTTTAGATGCAAAATTTAGAATTCACTGAAGGGGAGTTATTGAATTATGAGGTATGGCTAATGAGACATGTTTTTGCAAAATTTTAAAGTTTTGAAATTTTGTATGTAAATCAATATTATTTGATTTATGCTTGACAGACATAAGAATTCTATGCATGACCAAGTTATATTACCACTCATGTCAAAGGGGTTGATGTTAATCTGATATTTGTTTTGACATATGAGTCGTAATATACTTAATTCATTTACTTACTTCATATCAAATAATTAATACATGTTGATTGTAAGTTGTTAGATAGTATATGTTGAGAAAAGGATGTTTAGTATGTGTTGAGTACTAGGGTGATCCCACAATAATGGGTTCCACTTTTTGACCAATTTTGACTCTGAAATCAATATTTTTGCAACAAACGTCACGTTCAAGTGACTATATCTCCAAAACTATAAATAATTTCAAGATGACATAAACTAGTGATTTTGAGTACTTTGTTCCTACTTTGTAACCATATTTTTTAATCTAAAAAAAAAAATTATTTATGTCAATTTTTTTATCTCCTCCAAAAAGTGGTACATAATAAAATTCAATATTTTAAAAAGTGACAGTCCGTTTGACACACATAACTTTTTTTCTAGAAATGATAATGAAGTAATTCTTTCTACGTTGGATTTGTAGCATCAATATCCAGTTTCTGCATTTGGTTTGATTTATTTTTGTTGAATATTGTATAGTTTCTGAAGTTTTGAAGTAACATGAACCGTAATTCAGACATACGTTCTGTTTGACACAGATAATTTTAGTCAATTTATCATAAACCATTTTTTTTTTTTTTTGACTAGAAAGGTATCTCAATAAGCTAGTGCCTCCATATTTTTTAAAATTTTTTTGACCTAATTTACTAATTTTCCTAAGGTGTCAAAGTCGGTTGATGTTCAATTGGTAATGAACGTATAATGCGTTAAACTCATATTTGAAAGTCTTAATGATTAAATTATGTAATAAAATTATAGTCGTTGGAAAGCTTGCTCCGAGAAGCACATTTTGACATTTTTTTATTTTACAGTAGGAGATCATTCTCCTACAATTATGGCAGTCAAAAGAGCAAAAAAAAAGAAAAAAAGGTTAAATTTTTTTTGATTTTGCATGTTCGTGCGAACATGGCATTCGCGCGAACACGTTTACCATGTTCGCGTGAACCTATGTATCGAGTCACTCAAGTGTCAAGAAGATAATATGTGTCAAGTTATTCATATGTTGAGTGATCAATGGAATTTAGAGGCCAAGTTATAACAATGAAGTTGCAATTGATGCCAAGCATTAAGGACTTCAAGTGTTAAGTTATACAATTTAAACATAGTTGTTTATAATGGCACAAACTTCTATGTAAACCATTTTTGAGCTGACTTAAGGATTATTTTTGGGATCTTATATGATAAGGAAAAATCTTAATTGTGAATCCCTATGCATTACATGCATCCAATCAGAAAAAGGGAAGGTTTCAGTAGCAATATGGGTGAATCATAATCACTGATTCATATCTAACCTTAAGACACCTATGTCTTCTAGAGGAAAAAGCCCAAACTTTTTCTAAATGTTATAAGGAGAAAGGAGAGAATTTTGCATGTGAAAATAGATTATTCATGGTGACTAAGGAGTTGTGATTTGAGATACATTATAGAATCACTTACAAGAGAATAGAAGGAAGGAATTAGAAGATAATAGAGATAGATTTGATCAAGAAGGATCAAGTACACATCAGGAAAGAGGTGATTTGACATCTAGAAATAAAGTTCTAACCAAACAATAATTGTTGAGAGATTCTAATAGGTGCATTTGTTAAATCTCTTAACAAAGTAGTCTTAATAGGTTGTTGTAAATCCTTTACCAGTGTGCTTACTTCATTGTAAGATAATGTCCTTTTACTAGGTGCACTTCTGACAATTTTAAATCCTTTAATGGGTAAGATCTAACAATCTTGTAAGCCTTTAACAAGGAAAACCTTTCATAGAGTAGATCATGTTTCATGATCAAAACACTGCAACCTTAATTGGATACACTTTGTTACTATAGTAGTGAAGATTTGTTGGTGTCATCCCCACCCCAATTTTACCATGTCCTTGGAGGGTTTCTAGGTAACCAAATATCTTGTGTCATACATGTGTTGGATTTTTTACTTTCATGCTATGGATGTATATTCTTAATTTGGTATTTTAGTTTATATCCATGTATTATGAGATGGATGTGTGGTAAATGATTTTGAGGTTGAATGTTTTAAGTGTTGATTTACCACCCCCCACACACACACTTCCTCTTAGAGTTTACTTTTCTATTGTATTTCGAATAGTCCATATTTTTCAGGAGTTGTTTCACGAGACTGGACAATGAGATGAGTTGGGTCTTCTTCTCTGTATATCCAAGTAGTAATGGCTCTATTTTTATCTTCATTTTCTAAAGGCATGATGGCCTATACAAAAGTACCATTCAAGAAAATCTTAGGTGATACGATAAATGGTCTCTCTAGTTCATATGGTCTCCCATAATGATGGGGAGATTCAAGAACATATGAAAAATAAAAAATATGTTCAATTTGATATTCACCCACTCCAATTTCTTCTATCTTAAGAGTTTTTTTCATTTAATTGAGCTTGTTGACATGATTGTCCATAAACTCTATATTTGTAACTAGTATATTGGCAGGAACAAAAATTTAATCAGACTTGATCATGTTAAATTTGTAACTAGTATTGGTAGGTATAGTGATCTCTGATCCTTGGAATAGAAACTTCATGCATTGATGGCATGTCAAAGGTGCTACCTAGATTTCATGAATCCAAGGTCTTCCTAGCAGCATATTGCATGCTTAAGGAATATCAAGGGCCTGATAGATAATGTCTTGTTCTATAGGGGCTACTTGGTGAGGCACTGCAACAAGACCTTTCAATTTTCTTTCTACTTCAGCATATGATTTAATGGTGATTTATTTGTGAGGTTAAGAAAACTCATCATCATAACACGATTGTGTAACCAAACTAGAATAGATATTAATACTAGCACCATTGTCTCTAACATCATGGAAAATGCATTTCTAATGGATTATGACTTCAATATGCAATAGTTGACTATGAGGATGACCCAGAGAATTATTGTCATCTTCAATGAAGTATAGGTAATGTGATGAATTCAAGTGACCTACCATAGATTGCAACCAATCAAGATTAATATCTTGAGGTATGCTTTCATCAGTGAGAGATTTGCCAATAATTTTTGTATGAGAAAGAAAGATTATAAGTAGTTCTAAAATGGTTATTTAAGAATTAATTTGTTGCAATTGTTCAAGTATTTTCGCTTTTGTAATTGTAGAAGTTGTTATATTTTTTTTGTTATTTCCAACTGGACCAGTAGAAAACTTGTCTTATGTTGTTCAATATTAGGAGTAGAAGGCATAGGGCCTTTGAGAACTATCTTAGGAAAAGAACATGTGACAATATTAGCACAAAACTAATATTGTTCTTTATCAGAATCAAGAGATGTTACACCTCTCAAAACAAATGGAGTCTTAGGTATTGTATTGTCACTTTTCCCTTTGATTGAAATTACATCATGGTATTCAGAGTCTAAATGTTCCACATGTTGGTTATGTTGTCATCATTGGTATATGTATAGTTGACCATGTTATTATTTTTTGGATTAGAAGTCTCTCCCTTGCCATATGGAGAAAATGATTCCTTAACATCATTATGATTTGAGTTTTTCTTGGACCTTATGTCTTAGATTAATATAGTTGTTGGTTTATGACCTTTATTTCGATGGCATTCACACTACATGTTCTCAATCCACCATATAGGTCATGGTTGTGGGTCATACAGATGAGAATTGTTAAGTGGAGTAATATTTTCATTTAAAGAAGAGTTTTGTAGACTACTTCATGAGGTTCACCTAGAGGTGTGTATTCACATTTGAGTCTAGAAACCCAAGATGTCTTTTTAGCTTTATTTTTAATGTCTTATTGTTTGTACTAGCCTACTTAGTGGTTTTAGATGCATGCATGTTATCTATGAAATTAAAAGATTTGTTAGGATATTTAGGATTGATATTGTCCACCACTCCATCATGTACTACATATTAATTTTTGTTAACACACTTAAACTTATCTTTACTAGAGTTCGAGCCTTGCTTAATTTCAATTTAGAGGGTTAACTCACGTTTCTTAACCATGAATTCCTCTATGTAGATACCTTGCATAATCGTGTCTTCAGAGTTATGTGGACCTTGAAGCTATATTTTATATCTGAAATCAGATAAGAGGGTATCCATCAATATATCAAGTTTATTAGTTTCAGGTATCTTACATGAGTATTTTTTTTCTCATTTTTTAGGTATCTTACATAATTATCTCCATATTTGAAGGAATGTTTAGAAAGGTTATCCAACTATCTATTTGAGGTTACAAAGATCTCTTATGTAATGATATGTTGGATGTTGTGTGAGTACTATTGTGTGAACATATTGGACATCTCATCAAAAGTTTTGATTCTAGTAGGTAATCATGAGAGACACTCCATAGCTTGAACACCTAGAATTCATGGGAACAAGCACATGAGATATGTTTGATTGTGTATAAACTCTATGGAGAAGGGATAAATCTTGCTTCAGTGATCTTGGTGATCAGACATACCTATGTACTTTTCATATTTAGGTAGCTCAACACCTCTAATGAAAGGAGGCATGTATAGATCCTTGTCAAAAGGAAATGTACAAATAGCATTTATTATGTATTTCTTAGCTAATTTGTCTTTTTCTTTAATCATTTATGTCAATTGTGAGAAATGTGAGTATTAAATATGGACATTTGATTCAACCACACACTTCAACATGATCATTATTTTTCAAGAACATTCTAAAATGAACATGAGATTATTCATTTGGAATGTTTGCATAAGGAAATATATTAGCTTCTAACTAGGTGAGGTTTAACTATGCACTCTTAGAATTGAGAGTTTGGTAACCAAACCAAACAAGAATGAAGGACTTAAATGAATACAAATGAAAGAGTAGTCTACGTTTTTGAGATTTTGTATACAAGTATATGAATTAATCTAGATGACATGTGGGTAAATATAAGAATGAGATAAGTAAATTAATCTAAATGGATGCATTCTACTCTATATGATAGAGCATGTGACAACAATGGAGTTGTGAATGCAAACTACTTGAGTGTTCAATCCAATAGTGGTTCAATATTCTTCAATTGCATCCTCTCCAAATGATAGGCCAAGGACATCTTTTATTAAATCTTGGACCCAATCAATGGTCAATATCAAAATAGATGTACAGTTTAGATTAGAAGAAAGATCGAGTCTTCAATTTTTTATTGATTTGAATGAGATGAATTAGGAATGAATATTGATCCATTCAAATATAACCTCAAAATATAATATTCTAGTTAATTAAATAATTATTTTCTACTATAATGATGAGGATGTTTACTTAAATCATTATATTTAATTCCATTTTCATGTGTATTAGCTAAAGGGGGTGGATTTTAATTTAATTAAAATACTAGGACTTGTAATTACATCAATTTGATTGTATGATTAATTTAGCCAATTTAGATCAATATTTAAGGATTAAATAAAGTATGTGATTAATACAGATTAGGGTTTTCTGACATTTTCAACTTAGGTCAAGTAAAGTATAATCAGAACTAGAAATGCCTAGCACAATAGGACTTGGGTTAGAAATTGATATTTTTAGGATTAATGCACCAAAATTGGTTCAAAATGCCAATGTGCCAATTTATGGGTATTACATAATGATTCTCCGAATTCAAATATTCCTTGAGTAGAGTCTCCAAGCCTATTGTGTTCTTGCATTTCCTTTTATTAATAAATTGTTCATTGAGCTTTCTTATCTTTCATTATACATTTTCACTCTTTCATTGTTTTGTTTCATATGCAAAAGCATCCAGATTTTAAGACAAATCTTTCATCACCCAAAAATTTTTCCTATTTGTTTCATGAATGAGGGTTATCTCATTGTAAATTTCTTATTTTTGGATGCATGTTACCTAGTAAGTCCATTGTAGGAGCTCAAAAATTCCTAATTTCAGAGATGTATGTTCATCTTGGATAGCCTACCAGCTGAGGCTTAGTGCCATATCATGAGTATTCATTAAGTCATCATATATTTTTGGTATTAAAACTTCAGGCTTAGTGTTGAAGGTATTAGATGCCCCATATGGGCTTCAAAATGGGTTAATTGGAGCTCATGCTATTTCATCCCTATAGATATGAAAATGAGGTTTTTTGAATGGGGTTATAATAGAAAATTGGAAAAATAGTTCAAAAGTCATGGCCTTCTCTTATGTTTATCAAAAAAATTTCCCAAAATAATTGTGAAAGGTGCATTAGGATGAGTCTATATGTTTATTTACGGTTAGTTAGTCTCTAGGGTTTATGTTTGATGTCTAGAAACTTCTCACGCAATGTAAAAATGCCTATTTAATGAATGCCCATATATTGTCTAGGACAATTCTAGGTGATAGTTCACAGGTCTATGCTACATATTATTCTAAGGAAGGTGCATATACATGTGTTTTCATATTGTATTTCAAAAAAAATTAATTCTACATTTGCGGTGATAGTAAGAAGCCCATATATTATTTTTATAAATTACTATTATTTCTTTGTTTCTCTTATGTGTTTGGAGTATTTAGGGGAGTATGTTTCATCAGTTTCTTCATTTTTAATTCCTTTATCTCTTACCATATTAATCATACCAATCATCCAATTATCCTTTCATCACATGTAACTTGAGAATATATTACTCGATTTCCTTTTGACATGCATAATATTCCTCAACTATCATATTTATAATTTTCTATCCTAAACTTAATCTTTTCATACATCATAGAGTCTCCTACTATGATGGCTCCACTTGATTCATACTTCCTCATGATCACTACCAATTTATTTGTCTTTATTGTTATTCCTTAATAGACCAATCATATGCCTAGCCTTGTCAATCACTAGAACTCTTTATTGTGACTTTGTTTCCATTTATGATAGTTAAATGCATCATCATATTTAACATCTCTTACCTAGTCAATCCCCTCTTGTTAATGTCAAATGGAAACACATGGTTTTAGGCCCAAATTGGTATTCAAAAGGTTATTTCCCTTATTTATACTTGAGCCTTAAGATTTAATTCCACTTTTAATAAATTCAAGTGTATTTCCACTATAACACATGTAAAACATTATAATATTTCTAACAAAGTACATCATCTAGTTTGTTTTGATACTCATTGTGTAGTTTTTTACATCAAAAATATTTGTTTTATTCGTTCGTTTGTCTTTGGAATAAGGTCTTTCATGTTTAGATTAAAATATAAGGTTTATATTTTTTGTGTAAGGATACAACTGATTCAACCACCCTCTAATTTTGTATACTACCTTATTTCTTATAGAACACTCCCTAGTAGTTGAAATAAGGGACATGGAATAAGTCTATATCACCATTAAAAATAAAATAATATTAAAATAAAGATGAATTCATTTTAAAATGAAAATAATTCTTGATCATCTTGGTGCTAATAATTTATAAATTAAATTTTTAAGGACAATGATACCCAGATTAAAGAGTGATAAAACATTGTAGTAGATAGAAACAAAAATTCCCCCTAGGCTTACTATATGAAGAAAAAAGTTACACAACAAGAAGAACACACACGTGGGGAGAGGGGTTGGGGGCTGTTGTCAAAGTGATAAGGGGAAAGGGATCTCCAAACACTTGATTCACTTCCTTGTAAGGAAAAGTCATGATGCTATGCCATGTTTGTAGAGAAATAGACAATGAAACTAATACAAATAATTTTGACAACACTAAAGAGTCCGTTGTCAATAAGATACAAAAAAATCACCACTAAGAAGCCCTCACCAATAGAGAAATCAATTTCCCCCTACCTTTTACCATTGACTTGTGGGCTCAATTTTTGTTAACACTATAAAAAACAAAGCACAAGAAGTTGATTTAATAGGAATACATGCAACAATAAATAAAGAAAAATCTAGATGAAGCCAGAATTTTCTTCACTATTAGTGATTAATGAAATAGGGATTTTTTTTTTGAATTAATACACCCAATAGTAGATATAGAGGTAAAATAAATGACCTTCAATGTTACTAAATAACCTGAATCATTTTGAATAAACAAAAGTGAAAAAAAAAAAAATTAATTTAACTCTACTATTGAAAAAAATTTTAAAACAACTCAATAACAATTGAAATAAATTATAATGCAATTTAATATTCTGATTGAATTCAAAAATATATCTTATATTATTTATACTATACTATAATATAATATAATTCTGTAAATAATCAAATATGATATCATATATTTTTATTGAATTACAGTGTAATTCGCCACATGTCATTTCATTTTTTTGTTGAGGAGAATATCATGTATAATATTAATATTTTTGTCATATCTATAATAATAATATGACTATATTAGTAGGTTATTGTATTGTCCCATACCATCTTCTTGGTTTTTTACGTGGGGTAATATCCTTTCTATTATTATATGGTGCCATAGATACACCCATCAACTGCTGTCATTTACGCGTTATGAAAGATCATGCGATGGATGCAATCTGGATGAGAGAGAAGCAAACGAAGCTTACGAAGCACGCATCGACAATGCTGTGACGAATTCATCCATGAAATATACAACAAAGGGCCACAAGGACTCTATATAGAATCTCGTGAATGACGGAACATAACTCCACAAGGACTGTATATGTGTAATCTCCTCCACACCATTAGTTTTCGATTACAAGGAACAAGCTGCCAATCAGCTCAACTGTTTGCCAGTAGAATGGGCAGTCGGGCTGCAGCAGTGATAGGGCTGATAGCCCTAATGTCAATTTTAATCCTCCAAACTGCTGAAGCGCCGGTATTTGAATTCTATAATGAGGCGATAGGAACCCCTGGTGGCATCAGATTCGAAGAAGAGATCGGTGAGAGTGGAGCCATAGAAATTATGGAGGAAGTCCATTAAAAATAATGTTTATTATAGTAGCTGGGCATTTAATGCACAATCCAAAACTTTCTACTTGCTTCTTGGAGCCTCTCTTTTTGTGCAAAATGTGAATTTAAAATTATGTAGAAATCTCTAGAGTGCTTCCTTTCTTGAAGCTTCTCAAGAACCCTCTAGAAATATGTATGAGCCCTATAAATAGAGCATTCCTCTCAGCTGTAATAACATGAAGAAACTTTATAACTCTTTGATATATTTGAATCTTGTATTTTGCTGCTCTGGTTTTTTTATGCTCTGTTTTCATTCTTTGTGCTGCTGTTTTAATTCATCATGGTATTAGAGCATTTTCAGTTTTTTGGGCTGTGAATATATGATGCTTTTGGAATGAATATATATGTTTTTCTTGTGTGAATCTTTACATTTGCAGACTGTAACTAAGGAGTGAACAGCAGTTTGGTTTGGGACAAAAAAACTACACCAAAAGAAGGATATTGCAGTAAAAGAAAAGGTTTTTTCTTCAACAAATTGGTGAGATTTTTTCAGTTTCAATCTTAGGTGTTCAAGTTTTTAAATATCTTTCATTCTCATCCAAAAAAACGAGAGAATTTAACAATGGAATCACTTGGTGTGACTTTGCCTATAGTTAAATTAAATGGAAAAAATTATTATGATTGGGTATCTCATGTTGAAATCACTCTAACCCTTCAAAATTGTTATGATATTGTGACTGGTAGTGAACAAAGGCCTACGAATCTAGGAAATGATCAAGATAATTGGGATAAAAGGGACAAGAGGGTAGCAGCACTAATCAAGCTTACACTTTCAGAAGAAGTTTTTCCAGAAGTTCGTAATGAGAGAAGTGGAGTCAAAGTTTGAGAGATTTTGAAAGATTTATATCAAAATTCAGGTGATGTATGGATCTTATCTCTCACAACTGAATTATACAATTTGAAATTATCAAGCTCACAAGAGATAGTCCCACATTTAAGTAAGTTAAAGGAAAAGAAAAATGAGCTTGCTTCTCTTGGAAAAGATATAGATGATAAAGATTATGTGCAAATTATATTACAAAGTCTTCCAGGATCTTATCAATCATTTATAAGGGGTTTAGATATTACAGATAAATTAAAAAGTATTAAATCAGAAGAATTGTGTGCTAAGTTGGTTCAAGAAAAGAAAAGACAAGTTCAAGAAAAAGAATCATTTGATGGTGAATCTCAAGCATTTGTAATAAAAGGAAAACAATATTATAAGAAGTCACAAGAAAATGAATCTAAAGAAAGAAATTGGAAGAATGAAAATAAGAGTATTTCATATATAGATCATAATAGAAGTAAATGGAAATGTCATTATTGTGATAAAATGGGTCATAAGGCAAATGAATGCTTCAAGAAGAAAAGAGATGTAGAAAAGAAAGTAAATAATTATCTAAAATTAGGAGATTCTAAAAGAAATGCATTTTGTGTTGCACTTAAAAAAAATAATACTTTCAAAGAAGATTGGGTTATTGATTCTGGTGCTACACAACACATGTCTCATAATGAGAATCAATTTGAATCAATAAGTGAAAATAATATAGAAAAAATATATTTGGGGGATAATAGTGCTTTAGAAGTTAAAGGGACTGGTAATGTCAAAGTTGATAATGGTTTGTTCAAAAATGTGAAATTAGTCCCTGAATTAAAAACAAATATGCTTTCAGTATCTCAAATTGCAAGTCAAGGACATAAAATAGAATTTTACAATGATAAGTGCTTAATCAAGGATGTCAATGATAATTATAGATTCATTGCAATTGGTAAAATGGAGAATGGATTATATAAATTTCAAGAATTTACTTCTAAATGTGGAGATAAACATATGTGTGCTATTGCCCAATATGATGATATGAGCAGGTTATGACATGAGCGTTTGGGGCACATCAATTTTCAAAGTCTCAAGCTTATGGAGAAATTACAAATGGTGCATGGGCTGCCAAAGATATCATTAAGCCCTAAGGTGTGTGAAGGATGTGCAATGGGAAAACAACATGTGGAAAGTTTCCCTCAAGGTAAATCATGGAGAACAAAAACTCCTCTACATTTAGTCCATAGTGATGTAATTGGTCCTTTCAAAACATCATCAATTGGAGGATCAAGGTATGCCCTCACTTTTATAGATGATTATAGTAGAAGAATTTGGGTGTATTTTCTACAAAAGAAAGATGAAGTGTTTCAAAAGTTTAAAGAGTTTAAAGCTTTGACTGAAAAACAAAGTGGAAAGTACTTAAAGATACTAGAAGAACTGATAGAGGGACTGAATACATGAATAAAGCTCTTTTAGATTTTTGTAAAGAGCATGGCATTAAAAAGGAATCAGCTATCTCTTATTCACCCCAATAAAATGGTGTTGCTGAAAGGAAAAATAGAACTATAATAGAAATGGCTAGGTGCATGCTTCATTCTAGAAATATAGAAGCTAAATTTTGGGCTAAAGCAGTTCATACTACCATATATATCTTGAATAGAACACCTACTAAGGCAGTTTTGAACATAACACCAGAAGAGGCATGGAGTGGAAGAAAGCCTACAGTATCTCATTTTAGAATTTTTGGTTGTAAAGCATATGCTCACATTCCTGATGAAAGGAGGAGCAAACTTGAAAGGAAAAGCGAGAAGTGCATAATGGTTAGATATAGTGAGGAATCGAAAGGATATAGGTTATACAATCTTAGAACTAATGAAATCTATATTAAAAGAAATGTATGGTTTGATGAAGATGTTAAGAATGATAATTCTCCAACATTATCTTTCTTTCCAATTTTGATTGATGAAAAAATTTTTACTTCTACTAATAGTCAAAGTCAAGGTGTGCAAACCACTACATGGGATGAGACTCAAGTTGAAGAATCAAGTGAAAGTGATAATGAAAATCCAAAGAAATTTAGAAGCATCAAAGAAATTTATCAAGAAGGTCCTAGATATATATTTGCTAACTATGCTCTTATGACTAAGGTGATGTAGGTTGACACTCCAAACACATATGAAGAAGCAAAAGGAAAAAAAGAATGGGCAGCTATGCAAGAAGAATACAATTCTTTGATGAAGAATGGAACATGGGAACTAACAACACTTCCAGAAAGAAAAAATGTGGTTGGTTGCAAGTGGACATATAGAACCAAATTCACATCAGATGGAGCTATTGAAAAATACAAAGCAAGGTTAGTGGCTAAAGGTTTCTCACTAGAAGAAGGTATAGACTATACTGAAACCTTTGCTCCAGTAGCTAAGATGACTTCCATTCGTATAATAGTTGCTTTAGCTGCAAAGTTTGGTTGGAAATTTTTTCAAATGGATGTAAAAAGTGCATTTTTGCATGGTGACTTAAAAGAAGAAATTTATATGCAACAACCACCAGGATTTATTAAGTATGGAGAAGAGAATTTGGTGTGTAGATTAAGAAAATCACTCTATGGTCTCAAACAAGCACCAAGGGAATGGTACTCAAAAATTAATAAGTACTTCCTAGAAGTTGGATTTAAAAGAAGTAATGTTGATCTAGATGTGTATGTAAAATATTGTGATAATAAGGTTTTTATCATTGTATTTTATGTGGATGACTTGATTATTATAGGAGATCACACACATGATATTGAGATAACTAAAAATTAACTCAAACAAGCTTTTGAAATAACTGATTTAGAACTAATGCACTATTTTTTGGGTATGCAAGTATGGCAAGAAGAAGGAAGAATCATGCTCTCTCAAACTAAATATGCTCTTGATGTACTTAAAAAATTCAATATGAGTGATTGTAAACCATGTAATACACCATGTGAAATAGGAGTAAAGTTAGGTGCTAACTCTACTCAAAAGAAAGTGGATGAAAAATTATATAGGCAGCTTGTTGGAAATCTTTTGTATCTTACTATAACTAGACCAGATATTGCATATGCAGTTGGTATTGTATCGAGATACATGGCAGATCCACACATTGAACATTGGAAAGCGACTAAAAGAATATTAAGATATATTAAGGGTACTTACCAACTTGGCATTGAATACAAATATGGAGGAGAACCTACTTTAGTTGGATATACAGATTCTGATTATGCAGGTGACATTGATGATAGAAATTCAACTTCAGGATATATCTTCCATCTTGGATCGAGACTGATTTCATGGAGTAGCAAGAAGCAATCAACAGTGTCACTCTCATCTACAGAAGCTAAATATATTGGTTTATCAAAGGCATCTCAAGAAGCATTATGGCTTAGGAGGTTACTTGAAGAATTGCATCATCCACAAGACTCTCCAACAACAATATTTTGTGATAATTAAAGTACTATCAAGCTAGCAAAAAATTCGATATATCATGCAAGGTCCAAGCATATAGAAGTGCATCATCATTTTGTTCGAGATCTAATTGAAAGACAAGAGGTGGAGCTTCAATTTTGCGGAACAGAAGATCAACTTGCTGATATATTTACAAAAGCATTGTCTATTGTAAAATTTACGAAATTTAGAGATCTATTGCAGCTCAAAGATGTTCCTACTCTCTCCAAATAAACATTATGGGGGGGTGTTAAAAATAATGTTTATTATAGTAGCTGGGCATTTAATGCACAGTCCAAAACTTTCTACTTGCTTCTTGGAGCCTCTCTCTTTGTGCAAAATGTGAATTTAAAATTATGTAGAAATATCTAGAGTGCTTCTTTTCTTGAAGCTTCTCAAGAACCCTCTAGAAATATGTATGAGCTCTATAAATAGAGCATTCCTCTCAGCTGTAATAACATGAAGAAACTTTATAACTGTTTGATATATTTGAATCTTGTTTTTTGCTACTCGGATTTTTTTATGCTCTGTTTTCATTCTTTGTGCATTCATCAAAGCCACTCAATTTATTTGAGACATTTTTTAGCAGCAATCGGATGCAGAGGGGAGGAAAGTGGACAAGGTTACTTTATTGTCATCGTAGAAAGCATGGACGGGGACGGGCGTGCTGCGTATACAAGAGGAAGAGAAGTTCGCCTGAGTGCTGAGTATGTGGGAAACTACGGACGAGACGTGGAGGAAGAGATACGAAGAGTTTTGTACCACGAGATGACTCACGTGTGGCAGTGGGATGGAAAGGCAAAAGCCCCCGCTGGTCTTATCGAAGGCATTGCAGACTATGTGAGCCTGACTGCGGGGTTGGCTCCCTCTAACTGGGTTCAGCCAGGCGGGCGGGACAGATGGGACCAGGGTTACGATGTCACTGCCCTTTTCTTCTTTTATCAGATCTACGTAGGCAATTACGGAGGAGACGTGAAGGCAGACATTAGAGGAGTTTTGTATCTGACTGATTATGTGAAGCTGACTGCTGGGTTGGCTCCTTCTCACTGGGTTGGGCCAGGCGGTGGGGACAGATGGGACCAGGGTTATGATGTCACTGCCCTTTTCTTGCAGTATTGTGAGAGCGTTAGCTCTGGTTTTGTTGCCCACTTGAACGCGAAAATGGCCTCTGGATGGGACGTGGAATTCTTTGATGACATCACTAGCCAATCTGTCAATCAGCTTTGGATTGACTACAAGGATGACCATGCTTTCTAGTAGGAGTCTTTGACGGAGTATTCAAAAAATTGTCTGTAAATGAGGTGATGTGTACCCAATGCTTGTTCAAGTTAGCTCAAGTTAGAGTTTATTATGGTCAGAGTCAATTATATTATGTTTATTATTCCCGATAGTATTTGGTATGATATGGATGTGTAATAGTTGTAATGGAATATAATATAAATAGAGAAGAAATAAAAAGAACACAAATATTTTACCATGGTTTGATGAAACTTTCCTTTGTTCATATGTCTATAGGGGAATTAGTATTAATGTGAACAACTGATGCAATTACATGAATTGCACACAACTATTATAAAGAGCTTTGTTAATACAAATAGTTGAGAGTGAGAATGAAGATTATGCGATTGTTGGGTTTCATAGACCCAATAATTTGCCCCGTGAAATCCAACTAGCATAGCCATGCACAATAACATTCCCTACTTCCTGCTTTGAATTTTGAAGAAGAATGTGGCTTTGAGATGACCTCAAGGTATCAAAGTTGGGAGAATAATATCATTGTCAAATTGTGAAAATTTTCCAAGAAAAATGGATGAATCAAATTTGCCAGATTAGGCTTGAGTTCTCATGTCCATGTCATATGGTTGTCAAGAAAGTGATGATGAGTTTTTTACTTGGTATGAATTAGATGTTGAAGCTAATTCTATTATGGCATATTTCATAGACATGTTAGAATTCTGTAGTCATAAAAGTTAGAATCCTCTTCATCTCTTTAATTTTACCTTCTAGATATCTACATTTTAGGTTAAACTTTTTAAGTGAATGAAAAGTTTATTTATCCAATTTGAGAGTGTACAGGGAGACCTCTTTTCTTGTTTATGACACATCATGAGGGGGATCAATCATAGGGTGATTAATGCCATCCACTATTAGTTTGAGATTGAAATCTTCCTCATCAACCTCATTTAGCATAGGTGTCTTAGCCTTTCTTTTGTCCTTTTCCTCCTTAAAATCCTTATCCATTTTCTCATTTTTTTAAAACTTTGTTCCTAATCCTCAATCTCTATTTGTTCAACAATTTTTGGGAACATTACTAGGCCATGCTCAAAATATTCATTATAGTCCACCAACATAATGACTTCTTTAACTCCTTCATCTTTTATTCTCTCTTGTGATATCTGGGTTTATTTTTTATTATAATCTCTAGGAGTGTTAAACTCCTTATGAACCAAGCATGAGGAAGGAAGGGAAAAAGGGTCATTTCCACCCCTAAACTGTCTTTAAAGAGGTGCAAAGTTCTTAATTTCCTCCAACTTTTCCATTTCCATTGCTACATTCCCTTTGCCCTTAGACCCTTCTTTTTCTTCTTCATATTCTCTCTCCTTGTCTAGTTTTGGGAAAATCTCCAAATAGTTAATCTAGATCTTTTTCCTTTTTCAAGAACAAGGGGAACCCATATCTAATTCATCTAAAATTCTTTTACTTTTTCTTGACCCACAACACACCTTCAAACATACCACCATGTTCAAAAAATATCATTAACATGGCTACTAATCATTGTCATTAATCCCTCCTATAAGATAGGTTTATTTGGGTTGGACCTTAGGGATTCAATACTATGAGATAGAAACTAGAGTAGACATAACAAAAAATTGACCCCTTTTTATACCTAAAATTATTAAATAGCACAAAATGATATGCGTGTTGCCTACCATTGATCTCCCCTCTAGTGAAATATCCATTAGCATAGTCAGAACAAACCTTGAAAGAAATTTAATGAAGAGAAAAACTAAATCCCTCCCCTTTCTTTAACTAATTTACCATCAAATTTCTTTCTAAAATTTCTAAACAATCAACTCTGAATACTTCAAGTCATGGAAGAAAACCATACCTTTAGCACTAAGGCCCTTAACTTTTTCCATTATTGCCACCTAAAGTTAAAGCTTTCTCCCTCCTAGGTTAACCTCTCCATTATTCCAACCTTTTAGGAAAGAATTCATAACCTATGGCTTCACCATTTTCATCTTCCCCATGTAAGGAACCAACCCCACTTCCTCCCATTTTTTCCAAACTTCCTTCTCCTTCCTCCATTTTTCACAATTACTAGGTTCCCTTCTCCTCAAGTTCTTGCTTAGTTTTACTAGTTGGATAACCAAACACATAATTTTGCTTTCATTTTGAAAAAAAAATTCAAGAAGAAACAAGATAAAAATAACCCATTAAATGTTTAGGATATTTATTACTACATTAAGTTATAACTCATACACTCCATGAAATAATTAAATTTTTCTTCTCTTAGAACTTTCAATCTCTAATGAAATTATTGAAATGGTTCCTTTTTTCATTTTCCTCCATTATGATTAATAAGAGCCTCAAATTCAAAATTTATCTCATTCATTTGATTCAAGATTGTAATGACTCCATTTCTCACCACCATGTTAGCTAATGAGTCTCCAAGAGTGATAGCTTCTCTATACAAATGAGACATGTAGACTTTAATAAACTTTACTATAATACTTTTCACTTCCTTTGTAATTCTTTCAATAGTCCACAAGGGTTTCATAGACTCAAGAAATAGTTTAATATATTTTGTGAATCCCCTTTTATCCAAAGAACCTTTACTCAAAGATTGTTAACCAACTTTAGCCCTTGTAGAAGACCCATAACTTCCACTACATGATCCATTTGAATAAAAGGATTAAACATTTTAGATTTAATAAAACCACTCTAATCATCCTTGACAATAGCCCAACATGTAGTGAAACCTAGGTTTTCATTTACGACTCCATTGAATCTCATTTTTATTCCAAATGGATGCCTAAATAGGGGGAATAACTTGACCGTAAAGGAGAGCTTCATCCATAGAAAATATTGAGAAAGGTCCATATATAAGTGTTCCCATCCCAAGTCAAAGTATCTAAAAACCATCCTTGATAGATACAACATTCAAACTAATCTAGGTATCTTTTAGTTCAGCAAGTAATTCCCCAATTTTCACCTGTAGACCTTGCCTCCAATAGTCCCCAACCTTATACTTAAAAGACTATTAGTATCTTTCTATAATTAATTTAGAGGGATTGCTTGAACATGGAGATTTACCCAAAATCCAACTTCAAGAAGTCTATCTTCGAACATTTCCAACTTTCCATCTTACTTTTAATTTAGTAGTTCCTTAGCTTACTGGATGCCTTTCTGAAAAGTTGATCTGGTTATTCTGTCATTATTCCCAAGAAATTTAGCCAACAAGGGGAAGTCCTTTAGGTAATTAATATTCATTAACCTATTTGAGTATTTACTATCTCCATAAATCCACCAATTTTCTTAGCCAATAAAGAAGATTTTTATAGTTTGAATAGATCTCGAGCCCAATACCCCACTTTCTTTTGGTCTACAAAAAAAATTCCATAGTACCAATTCCTATTGTTTCTTGTCTTCCACACCTATCCAAAGCAACATTTTGTGAATTCTTTCAATTGTCTCTTGAAATTTTCCTGGGATTTTGAATAGAGTAACAACATACCTTGGTAAGATTTGGAGGTTGACTTAATCAATTGTAGTTTTCCAGCTTGACTTAGAAGAGAAACTTTCCAAACTACCAATTTTATTTGGAATACATCTACTAAAAAGGATCGAAATGAATCTAAAAGTTTTAATTTGAAAGGAAATCCAAGAGGAATTCAATGAGCTCTTAATCTTATATTCCATAATTATAGCAATTTTATCCTATCTAAAAACACTAGTGTTGATAGAGTACAGAGAGCTCTTTTCCAATTTAATAAGTTTACTTGAAGCAAAAGTATAAGTCTCTGAAAGATATTTTCACACTTGAGTTGTCTTAATCAAATCCTCCCTCATTATCACTATGTTATCTACAAACTACCCATGGGAGAACACCCAATTCTCAGGGGATCATCTCAAACCTTTAAGATAACCTAGAGCAACCTTTGATTGCCAAAGAAGATAGAGAGATTCATCCATTGACACAAAGGGAACTAGAGATATTGGGTCTCCTTGTCTAAAACCCTTTCAAAGTTTGAAAGTGTTAAAAGAACAATTGACCAATAAAACTATTGAAGAAGAGATTATTAGTTGATTGAAAAGATGCATAAAATGATGGTAGAATTGAAAATAATTAAGAATTTTGAATAAGAAGTCCCAATCCACTTGGTCATAAGCCTTTGAGAGATCTAATTTTAGAAGGAAATTTCATCTTTTAACAAGGGGGATTAATTAATTTATGATATTTAATAATAGAAATCAAAATTTGATGCCCATGGATGAATACATTTTTCTCAAGAAAAATAAGCAAAGATAGAAAAGATAACAATTTTGAAGTCAAAATTTTAGAGAACTCTTTGTAGATAGAATTACAAAGGCTAATAGATGTAAAATCATTCATAGTTTTGACACCAAATTTCTTAGTGATAAGAGATATAAAAGTGGAATTGATCTCCTTAAGTAAATTCCTACAACCAAAGAATTGTTTTACTCCACAACAAAGATCTTTCCTCGCCCCCTCCTTGAAATATTGAAAGAAAAACATAGGGAAGCCATCCAGCCTAAGGGAATTTTCTCCTTCAAGAAACAACCAATATCTTTATTTCATCAATAGATGAAATTTGTAGTATCATCTTATTTTTTTCCTTAGACAAAATAGAAGGGATAGACTCAAGTAACTTATTCAGACCATCAAAAGACAAAGAAATATCTTTACAGAGAAGGGAGGAAAATAAACCAACTAGTTCTTTATAAATATCTTTCTCCAAAGTTTTCACTCCATTGATAGAGGAAACACAAGTGATTCTATTAGTTGATTAATTCTTAGATGGTGTTAAATGAAAGAAACTAGTATTATTCTCACCAAAACTTAACCTAAGATCTCTCTCTCTCTCTCTCTCTCTCTCTCTCTCTCTCTCTCTCTCTCTCTCTCTCTCTCTCTCTCTCTCATATCACCCCTTTTGAGATGATATCATGGTATCTGACTAGCATAGCCTTTTCTTTGTGTAAGATACCTTAAGCATCCCAAATATCCATGATATTCTTCTCGATTTCATCAAACAAAGATTTTATGTCATTCTACTCATAAAAGATGTCACCAAACACCTTTTTATTCCAAAAATTGACTTTATCTTTAGTATAGTTCAATTTTTTTGGTAACTTGAACATTTTTGTCTCGTCCATCCGTTTATTCCACCAACCCTGGATCTTTAATCTAAGGTTACAATGTTCCTACCACATCTTCTCAAATCTAAATGGAGAGTTCCTTTTAACATCTATTGGATAAGCATCCAAAGATATAGGAAAGTGGTCAAAACCAAATTTAGGCAAAGAAACCAAGGAGTAGCCAAAATAATTAATTTTTAATCAACTAATAAAAGATCTCTATCTAATCTAACTTGAATAAGATCATTGCCAGATCTATGGTTTGACCAAGTAAAACTGAAAGCTTGGAGCTCAACAAATAATAGGGCTTGGAAATTGACAAATTGCATCATATCCAATATAGCTTCCAATTAACTTTGATACTACACCCCCACCAACTTTATCCAAATCCTTAGGGGAAGTTATGAAGTCCTCCATAACAAACCAAGAATCCAAAGAAAAATAGGAACTAAAAGATGTAGTACTTTCCCAATATACCAGTCTCGTAACATTTGAATTTGGATTATAAATATTGGATAGGATCTAGGAAAATTTATTTCTAAAATAAAAATCATAACAATAAGTGTAGAACAAGAATTAGTATGCAAAGAACATTAACAAATAAAGTAAACATTCACAAAACAAAAACTAAATTCATATATATGCTTAGACAAAGAAAGCAAACAAGAAGTGCAAACCTCACAAGAGAAAACACTCCATGCTTTCTTGATACTGTAGATGTGTCCTTTTGCTGTGGATGTATGCTCAAGATGCTCAAAAGCTGCTTCAACGGAGATGGGTAATGGAAAATTGGTAGCTTTGTGAGCTCTCAATTTGGCATTATAAGGGTATGGGTATGGCTTTTGGCTCTCAAAAGGGCATGGTAACTTTAGCTCAAAGATTGTTGATGAAATGGCTTGGGATGGGATTCAATTTATAGGCTAAGGGGTAGAGGGATGGAGGGCTTAGATGCAAGGATGGATGAAGGCTTAAGGAGGGCTAGGATGCACTCAAAGGAGAGCACATGGATTGTGCTTGTTTAGCACCAATGGGAAGGTGACACTTGTCACAAGGAGGATGAGTGTGAGAGGGTAGGGTAAAGGGTTGGTTAAAGGCATGATGAGTGGGGTTGAGTAAGTAAGAGGGATGTAAGAGGAATGAGTGTGGAAGAGGGAAGAGTGTGGAAGATGGATGTAAGAGTCATGAGTGGGCTTGTAAGATTCTTTTATGTTTTGTAAGAGCACTCATGACTTGGTGGTTGGGATTTTTGAGGGGAGACTTTGGTTTGGATTAGGAAAGTCTTAAACTTGTTTAAGGAATGTGACAACATTAGGGGGTGGATTAGGCTTGGGTTTAGGATTAGATTAGGGATGTTAGAGATGTGCAAGTGGATGGTATTAATGAGGGTGGGTGAGTTAGTGGCTAAGCTTGGTTAGTATAGGTGGATGGGGTGGATTAGGCTAAATGGAGGATTAGAGATAGGTTAGGGGTTTTTGAATTTGAGGATTTCATTTATCAAATAGATTTATTTAATAAATGGGGATTTTTGGAATTAGATAGGAGAAAAGGATTTAATTGATAAATAATAGATTATTTGATTTATCAATTAGGACTATAGATGATTAATTAAATTAATCAACTAGGGGATGACAAAGGATTAATTAAATAGAAATTTAATTAATAATGCCTTTTTAGATAACTAAATAGGATTACTAAAATAGTGTAATCAAATTTAGGTGTCTACAATAAGTTGTTCTTAGAAAGGAGAAAATTACATTGCCTGATATCTTCATTCCAAAAGATAATCACACCTCTTGACACTCCTTGGCAACACAAACCCAAAACTTTACCATTCTTGATAAAAGAAATATTTTCTACTTTGTCTCTTTCCATCTCAGTTTCTTGAAATAAAACAACATCTCATTTATGATCCTAAAATACACTCCACAAAATATCCTATTTGAGCGGATCATTCAAATCCTCTTATATTCCATGACATAATCTTCATTTAGGAATTTTATTGCAGCTCTCCTAGATGTTGAAGTTGTTTCCCATCTATGATTTTGACTTCACTCACCACTTCTCTTATTTTTTTATTTTTCTTCCTACCTGAACCATAATTTATTCCACCCACACCTAGTTTAATCATTGTCTTTGAAACCATATTAAAGAAATGATTAGAATTTTGATACATTGTGTTCCTCATTTTAACCTTAACTCACTGGCTATCTACTCCATCCTACATCTCCAACCCCTTTCCATCACCAGAATGGAATTGGGTTTGTGGAATAACATAAACTAACATCTTTGGATGACAAAAAACTTGTTCTCTTTAACTAGTGACCCAAATAACTCTTAATGATAAATCAAACCCCCTAGTTTGTAGAAACCAAGCTCAGAAACACATTCTATAGATATCTTAGGCAATCATATTGAAAATGCTACATGTAGTCACCATCTTCTAGCTCTTTTTTCATCATAACATCAAAATCATTGTCTTTAATATAACCAAACTCCTTACTGGCCATTGAATCCAAAGAATCTTCCACCACTAACAATTTTGGTTTTTTAGGAGTAGGAATTAATTGAATTAAAGATA
The DNA here is from genome assembly GCA_028749045.1 of Cupressus sempervirens. NCBI lineage: Eukaryota > Viridiplantae > Streptophyta > Pinopsida > Cupressales > Cupressaceae > Cupressus > Cupressus sempervirens. Next base: position 206,427,409 of record CM053787.1, read on the forward strand.
TAATTCTTGAGGGAGACTCAGAATAACCTTCTCATATTGAGAAGATCCAAAGGATGAAACTCCATCAACAATCAAAACTAGGGGAATGAAATATATCCTTTCTTCCTTCCATCTTTTGACCAACTACCAATGCATTGATCACTTCATTTTTTCTCTTCAAAACCCATATTTTTCGAAACAATTTTAGAAATTGGAATGGAAGGGGTGGCCCTAAGAGAGGAATTTGATCTTGAAAAGGACCTCTTCTCTCTTTATCAGAGGGAAGATATTATCCCAATGGCTTATTTTGTTACACACAAAATAAGAGAAAGGAAGGGGTTCAGACTCAACTTCCTCCTTAAACTTTCATCATTTTGAATAAATCAATATCACTAAAAAAAGATTCTCGAAACTTCATATGTTGTAAAAAATCCTATAAAAGAGGAGTCTATGTTTTGCACTCATTCCTAGGTCAACAAAGAGAAGTTCTCCCAAACATCTTGCCAGAACTTAAAATACTTCCAAATTCCAAAATTCCAAGAAAAGACCCAAAAATCTAACACACACTAGAAGAAAGCAGAAAAATGAGTCATTATAATTCTATTGAGGGGATCATTTTTGAAAGGAGAGGATCATTTTCCCAAATATCCACAATCCACAAAACATAACATAGTCACAATATAAGTTATATTCAAACTCAAAAAAAAGGAATCCCCTAGGAAGAGAAGCTATCTCCACATGACCTTTAAGATGTCATTTCCTTTTTATGAAGGTACAAATAACATATATTTTCAAACAAGATGCTACAAATTTATGAATCAAAATCAATGTAGAGCAATGTTATCGAACGCTCAAAGATATGATAAGAGATAAAGATATGGAACTCATCATATTGACAACTGTAAGAATTTGGCTTAGGCCAGAATTCACCCAAGAACTAAAGAACTCAACACAAGCACACAGTAGACCAAAATAGGTAGAGTATGATTAGAATGAAGATATTCATTCAATAACTAGATACTAGAGTACACTAGGAGTGACTAAATATAAAGGCCTCAGGAGAGCTTCTAGAATGCATAGAAGTCAGCATCATGATATGTCATACAACTAGGCACATGTCCACCAGATATGGATTATCCTCCATTAAGAACGGGATTAAGTGGGATGATGTGAGGATAAGCCTACATTGTTGTAGCACACAAATTAGTGGAGTAGAATACATGTGCTAAATGAGGAGTGCAGATAACTGTGTTGTCATCATGACAATTCAGTGAATGATCCATACTCCTGTGTTGTAGACACCATGTGCATAATTAGAGTTGTGTAACTCAATGAGAGTTCACAAAGTCCTAAGTGTCTCACCTAAAATAATAATAAAATAATGCAAAATAATTAAATAATGTATTAACCTAAGTAAAACTTAAGTAAGTGTAATAAGTAAATATTTATTTACACCAACACCCCCCCTTAAGTGGAAGTTAGGGGAATGCCCTTAAGCTTACAAAATCTAGGATGAAATGCAATGTGGGTCTCGGCTACTAGGCCATGTTAGGTACCCATGTACATAATGATATGCTATCTCCCATAAAGAAGGGAAAGAGGGAAAACCTCATGGGAAAAGCCCTCCCGCAAAAAGAGAGATAAAGAAGGATGCATTGATGGATGGAGTAATTAGGACCACCCCATTATGACATACATCTAGTATATACATAAGTGAATAATGAGAAGAGGTAGAGAGACAAGATGGGCTCCCCCCCAAAGAAGAATGCCAAATAGTGACTGCTCCAATGAAGAAGTTGATCTAAGACTGCAGAATGGTGTTCCTCCCCTTAGGAAGAAACAATGCCAAGGGTAAAAATGAGATGCTTCCACTATGTGTGGAAAGAATCCCATGGATAAATGATGTCTCTAAAACCTGCTCAACTAGCTAAAGAACCTGTTCCAAAGAACTGACTGTCTCTGCAACTGATGAAGAACCTTGCTGCAACTGCTGATCATAAGTATCCACAATCACTTCAACCTGTGATGATTGATCATGTAGAGAATGAACAAGAGATTCAGATGGAACCCTCATAACAACTGAAGAAGGTATTTTTGCATCAAGAAGAAGAGGCAGATCATTAATACTATCCCCCAAATCTGTCACTCAACCTGTATCTGGAAGACTAGAGGTACCTTGCTGTTCTAGACCTATCACTATGGAAATGTATGCATGTCAATTGAACTGATGAAGTGACCTCTCACTATATCTGTCGATAGAACCCCATGTGTCTGAATCTATTGAAGCACTATCGGTAATGTCACTATTAGTATCCACATTGTATGATCTACGAAGAGGAGTAGAGGACAAGCTTGGAGAGCTTTCCTCAAAATGTACATCCTTCTCCACAAAAAATTGATGTGTCTCAAGATGTACATCCTTCTCCACAAAAAATTGATGTGTCTCAAGATCTAGAAGTTTGTATGCCTTCACATTGTCTTCATAACCAATGAAAGTACAAGGCTGAGATGATTGTGCCTTGCATCCCTTGGAAGATTTCTTTGCCCATGCAGGACAACTGAAGACTCTGAAGTGTGTCACAATAGGTTTTCTGCTGCACCATGCCTCAAAAGGAGTTTTTCCATCTAAGGTTGGATGAGGAGAATGATTAAGAATGTGAGTGGCACTTGAGATTGCTTCGACTTCTAATGATGGATCTAGAGACTTGACATGAATCATGCAACTTGCCATAGACTTAAGAGTTCTAATCCTCAAAGCTGCAACATCTGTCTTATGCAGACTAAATGCTGAAAGAGTCTGAAGATCAATGATCTCATGTCTGCAAAAGTCCTTAAGCCTTCTATTCACATCCATGTTTCCATTGTCCATTCAAAGTACTTTGATGGCCTTTCTGAATTTTCATTCTACATGAGCCTTGAAGTCTAGAAATGCATCCAACACTTCATTCTTACTATGCAAAAAGTGGACCCAAGTGAACCTTGAAAAGTCATCAACTAAGGTGAGTATGTAGCGAGCCTGGTTGAATGCAAAAGGACCTTCTAATACCATGTGAACCATTTGGAGAACACTTTTTGCTCTTGAAGACTTCCCTCTTTGTAACTTCCCCTCTGGATGCATATCCACTGAATTTGTTGAACACTCACCTTTAGAAAAGTTGATTTGAGGTAGACATTTCACCATGTGGTATGTGCAAAGTTGCTAAAGATATCGATAGTCAAGATGACCATATCACTCATGCCATAGTTGTATGTTTGAATGAGATTGTGATAACAAGGCCTTTGAAGGAGTCTTGGGTACAAAATGCAAGAAAGAGTACAACCTCTTGCGATCATTCACTTTCCCCACTAGAACCAAGGAGTCATCTTTAAGATTGTGCACTTTTACTGAGTCTAGAAGGAACTGAACTCTATGTCCATCTCCAAAGTGAGTGACTTGGTAGATTGAAAGGAGATTTGAACTTAGGTTTGGAACATAGAGAACCTCGTGAAACTCTCCATTTTCCATTTCCATGTTTCCTTTTCCTTCAACTTCCATTTTACTATCATTCCCATGAAGATGTGTGGCACCTTTGAGTGATTCAATGAAGAAAAATCCTCTCTTGAAGAACCCATATGATATGAGGCACCTGAGTCAAATATCCATTCTTTTGAAGAGTTTGAATTAGCCATGAGTGCTTGTCCTTAGCCCTTAGATTATGAAGAATATCCCTTCTCCTTGTAAGCATTAGGAAATGGAACATTATGTTTCTTCATGATGTTGGTCAACTCATCAATCTTTTTGAGATAACAATCATGCTCTTCATGACCCGATTTGTTGCAACAAGCACACTTCTTCTTCTCCTTATTATTGTCCCCTTTTTTGTTAGAATTTGAGGACTTGCCTTGTTGATTGGATTGAGGTGTTGTCTTTTCTGCATCCTCAGATTTTCTCTTCCATTTCTTTTTACCCTTTCCTTTATTTGAAGACTATCCAAATGAATGTTGAGAACCCTCATTGGCCACCAATGCTTTGGACTAAGGTGATTTGAGAATCCCCATTGATTTCAACTTCTTTTCTTCATCATCCAATAGTATAGCATATTCATCAAAAATGACTTTCTTGTAGGCAGACCCTAAGGTAGTCTTTGAGGTGTTAAAAGAAGATACAAATATGGAATATTCTAATGGTAGCTTGTTATGAATGAGATAGATCAATCTATCATCTTTGATAGAATTATCACCATTAGTAAGCTTTTTCCTTAATTCATTCACCTTAATGATGAATTCCTGTATTGAGTCATATGACTTAGGATCTAAGGAAACTAGCTCATCTTCTGTTTTGAACACATCCTCTTTAGACAATTTACCATAAAGGCCTTCGAGGGTATCCCAAGCTTCCTTGGATGTAGTACGTTTCTTGATTTGATACATGATTTTATCATCTACCCCCAAACATATATCACCTAGGGCTTTCCTATCCATGGCTACCCAATCTGAAATTTCACTTATTGATACATTATCCCCTTCTGGTTTAGGAAGAGTACCATCTACATATTGTGAAACTCTATTATGTATTAAGTGATACAACATTTTTATACACCACATAGAATAGTTATGGGGAGTTAATTGGGTATGTGTAGGATCATGGTGTACCAAACTATGGCCTTAAGTGGCAATGAAAAACCAACAAATTAGGGTTATGTCAACTTGACACATAATTTTAAAGTGGTTCTGGACTTTATATCAAAAAGTTGTAAGAAAATAATCTGTAAGAAATTGAATCTAGTTTCTAAAATACAAGGCCTTATCTGGAGAAAAAAATATTTGATTGGTTAAAAGTTTGAATTTTAATGCAGTACTACAAAAATTTTAGGGCAAAAATAAAAAGTAGGTGTATGTCTGACCACCTTAATCATAACCAAATGATAATATTTTTAAATATAATTTTAGATATAAATGGTAGATTCATGCCTGGATGTGACACATATTTTTGGAAATTTTTATTCCAAATAAATAATTAATTATGAATTTTCTACTATACTATTTTCAGAATTAAGAAACTCCCGTGTCTGACCACCTGAACTAGTTCAAAAAAAAACAAAATTAAGTTTTTCTTTTTTTTTTCCTTATACTAGTCAAAGCATAGAATGTGACACATCTTTTGGATTTCACAAATCTTATATGATTTGAAAGTTATAGCTACTTCTCAATCAGTATGTCAATCAGCACTTTGTAGCTAACTCCATTAGAAAATAAGTAATAATTACTTACTGAACTCGTAATTTAACAAAACTTACATTTATGAAAATCTAAGAACATTCTTAAGAAACCCTTTTCATTACATCAAATTTTGGTTAAAAAAAAATTGTCAGCTACATGCTTGAACTAAAAAACACATAAGAACATGCCAAAAACACATTTTTGGGATGTTTTAAAGATGACCATATAAGGTTGGTATTGAAAGATATAGTAGGAATGATAAAGGTATTAATTATTTTCATTTAGTATCAGGATGGGTGGGAAAAAAGTGGGAATAGATTTTGAAATTCTTTGAGGCATTTCAGAACTGCATATTTTTCAGATCACCACTTTTGGCACACCATGATCCTGCACATACCCAATTTAGGAAACTTAAAGTTTCCCATAATGCAGAAAATGGAAGAAAATTGTAGAAAAGAGAGAACACAACACCAAGAACACCCCCCCTTTTCACTAAATCAAGAAACCCCCCCAAAATAGATGCTTTGGGCACTTTATCAGTAGTGCAATTACAATGGGCCACTTGCCAATTTTGGCCTTCATGGACTTCTAATTTTGCTTCTTACAACCTCTTAATAGAGTAAAAATCTAAAAATTTACAATGTCCTACAATACTGAAGCATTACAAAGAAAAGAAAGGCCCTATGCTGAAAGTGACAATTTGGTCCACATGACACTACAATCTGATGCCAAACCTAGAAAGTAGATGAAAAAATAGGCACTTTCAAAAAAAATGGAACCTGTTTTCGACTCCAGATGTGCCCGTACGGAGCATTTGAAGTTGTAAAATACAAGATTATTCAGGTACAATCACCAAAAAATGCAAATTTTGAACAATCCATGCACCAAAACAAAAACTAGCTACACCACTAAAAAAATTAGAAAATTTTACCTAATTTCAAAAAAAATTGCACTTGATTTGGAGTTCGAATGTGCGAGTTATGGCCTCTTGAAGTCGAACTACCAAAACCAAAATCAATTTGGTGAGGGGTTGCACCAGCAAAAGACAGGGTTAAATTTGATGGTCATACAACCATCGCAGAAGTTTTAAAATGGCCTATTTTGATGTCCAGATGTGGCATCAATTTTAAGCTATATTGACCTCTGATGATGTCAACAAGACGTCATGATGACATCAGCATATATAGAAATGTACGAAATAAGATGATTGTATATGCCACGTGGGTATAGAATTGGCTTGCTGATTCAGCAATTTGCTGACTGTTCATGGCTATGTTAGAAGCTGACTAGGTATGCCCACGTGGCGATCGACGTACCACGTGGGTGGCTCAAAGTAGGCCACGTGGCGCAGGCTTGTCATGCCTTGTCATTGTGGACTGGGTCTGTGAAAGTGCTAACTGGGTAGCGTATAGTCCTACGTGTCTGATGACTGTGCAGGCAGGAGTTGATTGGGGTTGGCGCTGACCTACGAATAGAACTCTGTCACATGTCCAGAAATTGCAGTAGCGATGCCCAACTCAAATGATGTTGCCAGGGTTTGGATGTCGACGTCAGAGCTCCTTTAACATTGCCAAAAGTTTGGATTTTTCAAAGTTTAATCCCACATTTGTGGGAAGAGTGCTTAATGTGCTATATAAAGTGAAACATCTGTAGAATGGAAAGCAAATGAGTGACAGTGTAAAGAGTTCCTGCCGGTGTTGAGAATGTCACCGTGATTAATTTCGCCGGTGTATGTGAAGTAATTGTTGAGATTTGGAGGTCTACTGCTAGGATATGTCGGGGCAGTCAAAATTTGTATGCAGACCGCCTAGATTTAATAAAGGTGAAAACTTTGTAGGTACGACTAGTTGATTTGGGCTGTGAATGAATAAATCCTGCAATAATAAAAATAATCTGCTAACAAATAATGAGTCGAGCTGGGGTGTAACTGCCCGGTTTGGCAAAAGAAAAAAACAAATTTTTTGTTGGGATTGTAATATATTTCGAAAATACAAATTCGAAAAATACCCACAAATTCAGAGAATAAAATAAATTTACAAATTTGAAAAATACCCACAAATTCAGAGAATAAAATAAATTCAGATATGAAAATTAATGAATCAGATCAATGAACAACCATAGCTAAATTTCAAATTGAGGCCTTCGAGTTTCGATTTGCAAAATTTTTTTGCCTCCCGATCAACTTTCACCCAATATAGGCGAGTTTATAGTCGATCTTCACTGAATTGACACTTTGGATGCAACAGAGAGGTCAGATCTAGCTCTAGACACTCCCAATTTTTGCAGATCCTCCAGATTTGAGTCGAGGTGCTGAAGCATGAATGGTCTCGAATGGCTAGTGATGAGAATCTCCCTTGGCTCTGATACCATGTAAGAATTTTTCTTAGGCCAGAATTCACCCAAGAACTAAAGAACTCAACACAAGCACACAATAGACCAAAATAGGTAGAGTATGATTAGAATGATGATATTCATTCAATAACTAGATACTAGAGTACACTAGGAGTGCTTGAATATAAAGGCCTTAGGAGAGCTTCTAGAAAGCATATGAGTCAGCATCATGATATGTCATACAACTAGGCACATGTCCACTAGATATGGATTATCCTCCATTAAGCACAGGATTAAGTGCGATGATGTGAGGATAAGCCTACAATGGTATAGCACGCAAATCAGTGGAGTAGACAACATGCGCTAAATGAGGAGTGCAGATAACTGTGTTGTCATCATGACAGCTCATTGAATGATGCATACTCCTGTGTTGTAGACACCATGTGCATAATTAGAGTTGTGTAACTCAATGAGAGTTCAAAAACTCCTAAGTGTCTCACCTAAAATAATAATAAAATAATGCAAAATAATTAAATAATGCATTAACCTAAGTAAAACTTAAGTAAGTGTAATAAGTAAATACTTATTTACACCAACAACAACCCACTTAGACTAGGTCCTTAATCAGAATGGGAGGAGGTACGACTTTGGGTTCCTCACCTCTAACATTGACTACATTTAGAATGCCAAAAGCCACCTTATCTAACAAGGAGGCCCCAGACTCAATAATTTTTTCCACATCTATCTCTATCAACAGAGGAATAACTTGAATAGATACCAAAGGAATTGAGATACCAAGTCTCTTACTTGGGTCCCAAAAAACATTGATGAAGACTTCTATGACTTGTTGAACAATAAGGGAACCACCAATTCTCTGAGCTACCATTCCTTCCCAGCATTGATAGGTGTGAGTTCAAAACTTACTATTCTCTAGAGATTTCTAAAATAGTTAATAACCAGGACCTATTTTCTATATCTTATGGTTCAACAATCAATTCAAACATGGCTTTAGTAGGTCATGATGATGGTGATAGTGTCACTTTTATTCATTGAGATAATGGAGTGAGAGGTCTTGATGATCTATATGTCTAGGGGTCACCACATACTAGTTATGGTGTCATTTTATCTCATTTTCCTTATCATTGCCAAGAAATAATTAATCAATATAACCAATCCCAAATGACTAGGAAACCCAATTAATGGAGCTTCAACTTTCAATGGTCCAAACAATCCATTTGGTTCAAATAGTTAGTAATTTACTAGAGAATCTCAGCCCATTCAAAGCTCACTTCCAAGGGATGTAGATTGTTAGTATTTGAAGGTTGGGAATGATAGGGATTATTCTCCTAGTTTTGACACTATTTGTTGATTTCTTGAGCTCAAAGAAAATACAAAATAAGTAGAATATAAATAAAATTAGAAATAGGAAAACACAAATATAGACACAAAGGACAAATAATTTTATAGTGGTTCACCTCTAAAAAGGCTACACCCACTTTCAACTTGTGCGTTAGCTCCAATTTGTGATGTAACTGATAATGTTGTTATTGTATGTAAAAGAGTCATATCAATTTCTATGTTAGCATTGATGTCAAGCCTTATCTGGGAATTATTTCTATCAACTAATGTCAACTCTAACTTGTATCAACTTGGAGAAATAAGAAGTCAAACTCTTACCTTTTGAAGTATTTGTATTATACAATGTTTACTTGAGAATTATTTTATGTCTCTAGTAGTCATTATGATAAAGTATTTTGATCATATCATACATCTCCTTTGTAGTGTCTTTCACTAACAGATGAAAAATTAGATGCCGCTAACTCCATCAAGAACTAATATCTAATAGTTGACCTCTTTGAATTCACACAAATCTAAAGAAACATGATCATTTTTCACGTGGTTTCACTACATTACTAGCATTGATCCATGACCTATATACTCCTTTAGGATATATATATAATGAAAACCTTCAACTACATAAAGCTAGATGCACCCACAAGCTCATCCTTGCATTTAACAATAGTTAGCATAGCCACAAAATAACTTGTGCGAAAAAATACAATTTTTAACTTCCAAAATATGTGTCACCAATCTTGGATTTGTATTTAGAATTTATAGCTATGATACCATATTAATTTCCCAGAATATATCAACTTTTTAATTGCACAATAAATTAATGGAAATAAACTCTATCTAATTTATGACAATCATTACTCTAAATCAATTATGAGGAACTCATAGAACAAGAAAAAATAACAAAAGAAAATTGTGCATAGACAATAACATAGATGTACCTAGGAAACCACAATAAGGAAATATCCTTAAAATATAATATTCAACCTAAAAAAATATTCTCTTCAAGAATACAATAGATTTTTTATTCAATATTTATCTTAATGGCTACTATTTTAAAATTAAAGTGTCAGTAAAATCTACCCTGTATTAGTATTTCTTTACAAATTAACATCTGTCTATGAGATACTAAGAATGAAAACCTCATGATATATTACCACATTCAAGATATTTGAAAGAGCTCTTGGTCTTTAGTGTGTTATAGGTTCTATGAATTTTATGAAGTAAAGGAAAGTTTCGTGCATAAAATTAAAGGGCATAACAAGTGAAACCAAAAAAATAATTGAGAGATTGAAGGAAAATAACCTTACAATAATCTTAGAATTTTGATAATTTTTTATATTTTCCCCCTATTTATCCCATCATCAAGGAAACTTCAAAGTAAGGCCACCAATTGGACTCTAAATTTGAATATGGTTTTAGTTAATTTATATTTTAAAGACATTAAAAAGGTTTAGCAGGTTTATGTTTTCATTTTCTTCTACCTTATTCTTATTTTTTCTGACTAATGAAATCATGAAAAAACTACTAGGATGATTATTTGTGACTTATATATTAACTTATTCTGGCACAATTTAAAATTTGTTTCAAGTTTGCGATATTAAAGGCAAAAGAAAATGTATGCCCACCAAGAAATACACTTCAACTTTTTATATGAAATATAGGCACAAGCTCCAAACAAACATTGTACATTCCAAAATATTGAACTAAATAGTCTATGATCAACTAACCCAAATTTAAAAATTGCAAGTATGCTCTTAGATTTGTTACAATGATCACCTAAAGCCCTTTGTGCTATAAATGGATATTTGAGAGACAAGTAAACTCCAGATCTTAAGTAAAGTGATTAACTAGTTAATAAAAGATTTCTTAGGATCAAGCCATCTATTTATACATTTGAATTTTTTAATGGAAAGAAGGTGTGGGTGTATGTGGTAAAGTTTCAAATGTTCTACCATTTGATGGGGCCTCAATTTTCTACTACACATACTCACTTCTTCTAATACCAAACATTCCATATAATGTGGCTATAAAGTGGTCTCTTGTTGATGGTAGTCCTATGGAAGAGAATTTATCTTCAATAGTTCCAACTTCATAATTTTATTGTTTCCATTACTTGGTGGTAGTGATGTGGTTGGACAATTTCTGCTTATATGACCAATCTTCAAACAACTAAAGCATGTAGTCTCACTCAACCATCTATTGTTGTCTCTGAAACATGTTCTAATAAAATTCTTAGATATATGTCCATGCTCCAATACTGACAACTGTACCTTGTGTTGTAATCACAATTGTAGGATTTTCCACTGTTTTGTACCTTTCTCTACTTGTTTGATGCCCATTTAGAATTAGATTTCCATTTAGATACTTTATGCCCATACTTTTGATAATTGTGGCATTATCCTTCAAATATTTGTGTGATTAAGGAATTAGTCTTGCATTCATATTTTTGATGTCCTTTCTTGTTTCACTTATGATAATAACCCTTGAACTTCTACTTGGGGTTTTGATTTGCATTGTTGCTCCTACAATCATTTTTTGTATGACCCAACTTTAAACAGTTATGATAAGTGTGTTTATAGTTCTTACCTTTTTTGTTTCTTTTTTCACCACTTTTAGATGATTCTCCTTCTTTAGTGTTGGTGTATCCTAATCCATTAATACCATTATTAGATCTAGGAGATCTCATTATTTTCTCAAAGTATTGAATGACTTCACTGGGTTTGTTGAAACTTTCAATAAATTATTTTTGTTTTCTTAGTTCATTCCTCAATCGCTCATCATGGGGTTTTAGGGTTGTGATCTCAATGTCCTTTCCATTCAATTAATAATTTTTAATCATTAAGTAATTCATTGTATCTATTTTCATGTTAGAAATCCTTTGTACCTTTGATGTCTTCTCTTTTAGTCTATTGGTGAGTGTTCTTTTATCATCCTCAATCATCACTTTGTCTTCGTCAACTTTCTTTTTCTCCTTGATTGCCTCACATAGAAATACTCATTGGACTACTTGTTCTATCTTAAGATTTCTAACCTCTTCAATTAGGGTACCATTCTTTTCCATCAGATCTATAATTGTTGCATCAAACTCACTTGAGTTTCCATTCTCAAATAATTTAGTAGTGTCTTCCTCTTGGTAATGTGTGTCATTCTCCTCACTATCTATCTCTTTCCTTTTCTTCAATGAGTTATTCAACTCATCTCTTTCCTCATTCAATTAATGTAATATAAGTTGAATTTCAATCTTTTGGTTATCAACAACATTTTCCAACTTGTAGACTTCCATCTTCAGGATCTTTGGACTCAAAGCTACAAAGCTTTCCTTTCTAGAGAACAAGGCTCTATTACCAACTATTGAAATAAGAATCCTCTTAAATGATTTACAAAAGCCTATTAAGACTACTTGGCTAAGAGATTTTAACTAATTCAAATTTTATAATATTTCAGCCTTGATATTTTGGTTAGCACCTCTCTAATAGATATCAGATCTCCTCTTTCCTGATCTATCTTTGATCCTCCTAATAAGATGTATCTCATCTATCCTTTAACTTCTCTGCTCTATTCTCTCTAACTAATTATGCAATTCATTCCTCTCACAATCTCCTTAGTCACCAAAAATTCTCTCTTTGCACTTATCATTCACCCTTCCCTTCTCACCCACACACACAATCTCTTTAGGTGTTGACCTCCTTAGGAAGATTTAGGTGAGCTAGGGTTAGGTAGGAATCAATAATTGTGATTCACTCAATTTTCTTTTTAGAACATCTCTTTATCTAATTGGTTATATGTAATGCATAGGGATTCTCAATATACCTTCATATATATCTTCTAGAATTGTATTTAAAACAATCTTTAAGTTAGCCCAAAAATAATTCACATAGGAGTTTGTGCCATTACAAACAACTATGCCAAAAACTATTTACTTGACACTTGAAAGCTCTAATGCTCGACATTCACTATATCCTTAATGTTGTAACTCATCTTTTGATTGACTCGACATCCACATTTTTACTTGGAATCTTAATCACGCTACATACATGTCTTCCTTGACACTTGATTGACTCAACACATACTAGTGCTCAGTACTAACTACATATATTACTAGGCATACACTCCTTACTAGGCACATATAGAGTTCTATTAAGTAATGACTTAAGTTTTTTGTCATGACCTTGTCAAAACAAAAATGAGATCAACAAATTTTAGTCAAAATGATGTATTTATATTAGAGCTATTAGAGAGGAACATCATATTGAATGAAGTTGTTAAAGGATTGAAGAGAGAACATGAAACCCAATTAGTAAGGTTATTTGAAATGAAAAAACATAAAAAGATAGATGAGGAAGACAAAGTCATGGTAGAAGAAGACAAGAGACAAATGGCTACCAAAATTGATGAAAGGACATTTGATGTGCAAAAAGTCATAAATAATTAGTTGGACATGGTGAATCAACTACTACTTGCTAACTAGGAATTTAACATCAAACATATGGAAATTACAAATATAAGATCAAAAAATGATCAAATAAGGAATGAGATAAGATTTGAGAAGGAATTTTTAAAAAGAATGAAAAAAAAGAATGAATTCATGAGATACTTCAAAGAATTGATGAGATTACCAAGAACAACTAGTGACACCTCTCGACTTTGATATTACAAGCACTTATCAACCATAGAAGAGGGAGAGTCATCAAAGAATGGAGAGTAGAGAAATGAAAAGACAAAGCAGAACAAACCTAGATGTCATCACTATGGAAAAATTGGATACACAAATTTTTTTTGTTGAAGTGAGATTGGTAAGTAAAATCCTAAATCAAAATTAAATGGATATTGTTTTAATTGCAATAAACAAGGACATCAAGCTCATGAATGCTAGTCAAAAGATAGAAATACACGACTTGCACCTAGATTTGAAGGTTATTGCTAAAATTATCAAAAATATGGGCATAGTGCTTAAGAATGCAAATGCAAAAAAATTCAGTCAAACAACCAAGAAGAAAGGGAATGCATCCAAATAAGGTAAATCCTACAACTTAGATTATAACATATGGTATAGTTGTCATTATTGTCTAGTGAATATGGTCATATTCCAAAAAACTATATTAGAACATATTTCAAAGTAAAATACAAGAGTTGGTTGAATGGAAGCTTAGTTTTCTTTAGTTGTCACAAGATTAGACATGTAAGAAAGAATTGTATGTCGTGAGAATCAACATCTAGAAATGAATCCAAAAAAGGAAAAAGAAAGGTTGATGTAGAGAAAAAAAGTGAGGAGATGAATAATTATTGGAGAAAGAAGGTAGAAGGTGAAAGAAGTGGAAACAGTAAAGTTGAGTTTACCCAATCTAATGGATCCGGTGATCACATCACCTAAAACTAAGAAAATAAGTTATGTGGGGAACTATATATTTAAATGTTATGTTTTACATCACTTCCTTACATAATATATGTTAAATTCCATATCTACATTAATCAAGATGATGTTGGGATCTCTAACTATTGTTTTATGTTAGTGTCAAACACCAAGAAAGAGTCAGACAATCATCACTATGACTGAGCTACTCTATATAGGACGAGTCATGTACATAAGAAAGTATGTACCAATCTCTATAGGAGCCAATTAAGTGTATGGTCATTGAGTATTTTCTATATGAGCCGAGATCGACATCAACCAATCAATTTTAAGCATTCAAGTGTCAAGTTATATAGGATGTGTCGAGCACTATCAAGACTGAGCAATACCAATGTTGAGTGTATGACAACACTAAAGGCCAAGCTATGCAAATTTTACATGAAAGTCAGGAATGGAACACATTTTGAGGTAAATCATTTTTGAGCTAACATGGAAGGAATATTTAATACTTTTAGAGTTTCTTACAAATAGTTTTACACATGATTGATGATGATTACATATCCCTATATTTTGTGATCAATGATTTAGATGGAAAGGCTACTATGGAAGCATTTAGAAAAATCTTTACAAAACTCCTTAAATAGATAATATCTTAACCTAGATGAGTGAGAGCTACTATGGCATGGAGAAGAGAAGCACATGCATGCAAAAAAGGAGTAATATGCAAATAGTGAGTGAAGGATCTAGATCAGATCAGAAGTCAGTGAAAAAGGGTTATGTTATCTCTTAATAAAGAAAGTGACCTAATAATAGTATTGAAAGGGGAAAACAAGTATTATCATGTAATAGGAAAGGATCAATTAACAAGGAGAAGATCAACTTATAGAGCACACTGAGAGTCAATTAATGAATCAATTCTAACTAACTTGACTAAGGGTAAATCTCTTAATAGAGTGGTCTTAACAAATCTTTGTAAATCTCCTAATAGAATCCTCATGTTTTTGTAAGTCTTAAATTTTATAACAAGGTGAAACCTAAAAGTCTCTTAATATTTTAACAAGGTAGACCCATCACAACGTAGATCATATTTTATGATCAAATATTGTAACCATAAAAGGTTAACTTTGTTAGTTCAGTAGTGAAGATTTGTGTGTCATCCCCACCTAGTTTTATTTTCACCTCAGAGAGTTTCTAGGTAACAAATATTGTGTTATGTGTTTAGTTTCATGCATGTGATGGATTATATTTACATGTTATAACAAGTTTTTTATTACAAGTTTCACATGGACAAGTTAACTAGTGAATGTGTGAATGAATTAGTGAAATGTAAAATGTTCTTAAGATTTTGATTCACACCCTTACCACACCCCACCACCCCCCCCCCCGCCTGCCCCCCTTGGACCACCCCCCACTCTCAATATCTTGTTATCATGTTTATAGATCCATTATACATCCATCAATCAAAAATTGGTATCATAGCACTGGTTCTCTAAGAGAAGCTTAATTACTTGGAGATTAGATCTTAGACATGGAGGATTTTAAACTAGACATGGTTATTGACAATCATGTTATTTATGTCCAACTCATACTATAGAAACTTGAGAAAGACAAGATTAGAAGGATTTCATAAAAAGGAGAAAGGAAATTAGTATCTAGATAAAGATAAATTCATATGAAGAAGTTGTGACTGAAGGACTATTTGAATCAATTAATCCAAATGACAAAGCATTTTCAAATCTACTTGAAAAGAACAAATTCCTGAATGAAAAGATAAGAGGATTGAAGCGAGAATGTGAAATCTAATTAGTAAGATTATGTAAAGTGATTGGAAAAAAAGAAAAAATATGAAGAAATGACTATGGCCAAGGAAGACAAAAGAGTAATGGATACCACATTGGAAGAAATGATATCATATGTGTAGAAGCTCACAAACATACAAATATACATGATGAATAACCTAATGCTTGCAAATTAGGAATTGAATCACAAGGGTGTAGAAATCAAAAATCTCAAATCACTAAAGGACATAGTGAGGAATGAAAAAGAATCTATCGAGAGAGTCAACAAACCTAAAGAGTCAATGAATTACTTTGAAGAACTTATGAAGTCATCTAGTTATTGTGATGGGTCATCAGGACATTCATACACTCAACAAGGAGAGCTAAGGAATCTAAATCCAAAGAACAAACCAACTTGCTATCACTATTGAAAACTTGTTCATACTACAAACATTTGTCGAAGAAAATATGGTATGCAAAATCCTAAACCTAAGTTTACTAGTTACTATTTTTACTACAGGAAACAAGGACATCAATTACATGAGTGTAGGTCAAGAATGATGAATGTATTTACTACACCTAGATTAAAATTAGAAGAAAAGAAATATACCAAACAATGCATGTTCCAAATGTCACAATTTTGGACATCTAAATAAGAATTTTAGGACTCAAGTACATTCCACAAATAAAACAAAAGAAAAAGGTAAAGGTGAATTAGACGTTGAGAAAATCAATGAGGACATGAATCAAAAATGGAGAAAGAAAGCAAATGATGGAAATAGTGGAGCAAATGGAGCTAAGGTAACCTAATCCAATGGAGAAGATGACCATTTCATCTCAAACTAAGAAAGAAAGGTATGTATGGAACTATATATTTAATTGATATATCATACACTAGTTCCTTACATGAAATGTGACAAAGTTCATATTTACATATATGAAGAGGCATACGAATAGATTCACAAAGGATTGTTGAAAATTAGCAAAAAATTTTATGATGACCAAGGATTGTAACATTGAACAAGCACTTCAAATTGAAATGGTAGAGATCGAGTTATATGGAAGAGACTAAGATGTAAAGCAAAGACCTAGTTCAAAAGGTACCAATATTGACCGAGATAGATGGCCTCCACCTACTTGAGTATACAACATTAATGGACACCCTAAATTGATCAAATAAAGATATATATTGAATTTTGAAGACATTATCTCATACCTTGCAAAAATATTTCAAGAGAACAAAGCGATTGGGCAATTTGAGTGATTAGAAAAAGATTTAAAGACTGATCTAGATGACAAGCCCAAACATACTAGCAAAGATCTGAACTATGCCCAGGAATCTAGAAGAGAGAGAAATGACTTGAAACCCTAACAAAAAATATTTTAGCTTCATCTACCACTACAATGAGCCAAGAGGTTAGTAAAATTAAATTGGTGAAGAGTGATGCTTTTCTTGACAAAATTTTCATGATATTGCAAAAATTGTAATGAAAGGAGATTCAGTGGGTGTGCTATCCTTGATACCACCAAAATTTATTATGCTCAATGATGTTTGGAGCTATTATATATGTAAAATCAAAGTAGCGTATACAAATTTATGCAAATACAAATTTATGCAATGGAGGAATGTTGAAGGATGAATATAAAGTTACTGAGAGAAAAGAGTTAACTTGTGCCCTAGAATTCCCTAAGAATTTTAAGATCGAATTGATCAAGATTGTTCAAAGAAGAATCCATGATATCAAGTATAGGTTATAGAATGGACTTGTGGAGATCACAAAGAAAATAATTCATAGAGTGACATGATGTCCAACCCTAGACAAGAATGAAACCATGTGATGCCTGAGTCATGAAGAATTCAAGGCAAATATAGGAGCCAAGTGAGGTCTATCCATTACAAACATTTCTAATCCATTAATTGAACTTGTAGTGAAAGTTATAGCTAACAAATTCTACCACTCTAGTAGATTGAATAGTGTATCATGTATGGCAATGAATCAAGCATGGGAGATAGTGATGAAAGAGATCATGAATATGATTATGACGAGCTGCAAAAACTATAATTAGTAGAGAATCTATCATCTATAAGAAAATAAAAGAATTCAATGTGTAATTTTGGATCCCTCATTGTATGTATTTTCTTTTATATCAAGAATTATTTTCCTGGTGTTCGTAATGTTGCTTGGGAACAAAAGAAACTAGTGATGAGACAAATAAATGAATAAATTACTCAATTAGGAGTAAATTTTGAGATTGTAATGGATACTTGTTTTGATGAACTTAAGCAAAGAATGAAGATAAGGATGAGAACACTTGAAAAATTGGTCACAGGGTATTACAATGACATATGTTTTCTTGTAGATATAGAAAAAACATTTGTGCAAGTAGTAAAGCTAAGGAAGTCTTGGCTACAAAGTTTTAACTTTGAAATTGGTAGTGATTTAGTGAGTGCAAACATTGCTGCACAATTGAATGAAGAGATAGACACTAAAGTTTAACCTTTTCGTAAATATGAGGAAGATAAAGTAATAATAACTATAAATATGAAGATAACCTCTAAGGAGAATTAAAGGAAAATAATTATTGAAATCCTAGAAGCAAACTCGACACCCTAAGCAAGGGAAGGGAACCACTGCAATTAACACAAGGTCTTAGAGAGGACAAAGACAAAGACAATGGTGATGAGGAAGAAAAAGAATAAGAATAAGACAAGGGTAAAGCCCTAGTTTTGGTCACTATATCAAGAAAGAAGGCTAAAGGAACCAATAACAAGCTAATAGTTACACCCCTCTCTCCTCCAACACCAAGCAATCCAAGAACTAGGGTTACTACTAGTGCTAAGTAGACTACAAAACAAAGAGTAGAAGAGACTGCGGAGCCTAGTGCCCTCCCAGAAAAAGACAAGGAGATTGGTCGAAGGACCACCTAAAGGGATATATAAGTCTACTAAAGAGTTATTTGCATATCTAAGAAGATCTTTAGGATTTTCCATCTTTATATTTGCAAAGTATGATACATTAGATAATGCTAACCAAACCAAAATTGAGGAGGCTATGATGGACATTATTGCAAATTAATGGCTAGCTCATAGTGAAATTAAGAAGAACATACCTAAGGACTTATATGGTAGATTAAAAAGGAGATGGTAATAGGTAGAGGAAGAAGAGAAAAAGATAAGAACTAGCACATTAATTAGAGTTATGCCTGATCTATCCCACAAGCAATAAGAAACATTTTTGGTAATGTATAGGAGCAGATTTGTTCCTAAGTATAGATTTTTTTATCTTATAGAATAAAATGGAAGTTGTAGCACAACAAGATGGATTTCTTTGCAAAATCACTTTTGGATTATCAACCAAGGCAACTGAGAAAGATAATATAAACATTAAAGATTATTAAAATAGTGGAGAAAGTTTAGATGTGCTTAGTTTGTAAGGCAACATGTCACCAATACATGCTGAAACTTCTAACACTAAATGCTGAGAAATCAAGGCTTATAGTGTTAGACATGATAGTCCACCAAGATAACTAAGAGGTGGGGTGGGGGTGAATTAGTTATCCAATAATTATTCTATTTATTAACCTTAAAATATCTTAACCATTCAACCAAAGTAAACAACAACCATACAAAGATGCACATATACAATTACACCAGATATGTTGACTAGGGAAACCATTAATCAGAGGGAAAACCTCAATGGGAATGATGTCCAAAAGATGATGTACTAATATAAATATTTCTCATTAGAGGGTGGACCCTGTTAGGAGTCTATTACAATAATTAATACATATGATTCCCTATTAATAGACATTAAATTCATGTTAGGAGACTCCAACCCTATTAGGAGTTATATAACAGAAGGACCCGCTATCCAAATAGCTTCTGGGGCAAGATCACTGAACTCATTGTCCAACTGATCTCTCAACTATTCCTTGTTAAATAATTGCATGAATTGTACTTTAACTTTCTTCCTCTATCCTGTCAACTAGACTAATCACTAATATAACTTTTAGACCAAGTCATGAACCTTTGATCCAAGTATCCAACTTTAGATCACACAATAAAACCTTGGCAATGAAGTTCCCTTCACTTCTACTTAGCTTTTCTTATCTTCACATTCTACTCTTAAATCATTCACATTCATCCATACATACTTATTTTATGATAAAGGAAAATGTCATTTCTTTATACCAAATCCATAAAAAAATTCTCTGAGTTGGTCGTTACACCTTCTCAATTAATTATTATAGGACCACATTAAGAACATGTTACACTTAACAATAATATTAATCTTCCATCTAGAAACTTGAATCAATTTATGTAAACATGTAATTATGAAAAGTGAGCTTGGCCATGTCATCTCCAAAATGTCTTCTTCACATTTTTAACTTTTCCTTCTTGGGATAACAAATCTGCTAAGAGATATAACAAGTTTACTAGAACATGCCTTTGTAAACTCTATCTTAGAATAGTCTTTACATAAACTTGCATAGCTTCTTCTAGACTTAATATCATATGCTTCCAAGGTTAGCTGGATATACTAGACACTTAGTAGTATCTTCCTTTAACCTTGCTATTGAAATGCTCGAAGATCTATTTGTACCAACTTGATCTTTCTTTTGTTCTTCTATTAGATACTAGAGAAAATTGCTATGTTGACATTAATGAAAAACACAGTCATGAATGTAAGATATCATCATGATAATGATCTTTGATCATGTTTCTACAATATTCCTCCATAAGAATATCATCAACATTCATGTTTGCAACAATCTCCCCCTTTGGCATTGATGGAAAAATAGATGAAAAACATCTAGTTCAAAGAATACCAAATGCAAAAGACTGTTAACCTTTCTTTTCATATCCCCTTCAACAATCATTCTCCCCCATTAATATACCTCAATGTGCTTTACATCACAATATTTTTCCATGTTGTACTTCTTGTGCTATACTTGTTTTCCATGCTTTGAAAAAAATAATTCCATGTTCACTATTTTTCATGCTAAACTTCTCCCCCATTGACATCAATGTCAAGGTTTCAGCAACCAACATTCTCTGCACAACTGTCTCTGACTAGCTCAAGTGTCCAAAGACACTGTTTAAATAAAAAAAATGACTATGTCCATCACATATACTTCCCCATACAAGAAGCATCAACATTCAGTCCAAACAAAAAATAGTGCTCTATTATGCTAGAATAATGGACTTCTTGCATCATCTATTTTAATGTAGGAAGGGGCATAAACCCTAGCATACCTCGTAAATAATCAAAAGTGTCTTTGGGAAGAGGCCTAGTGAAAATATCTGCAATCTTCTCTTTAGTGCTTACATACTCCAATCTAATTTCATTTTTTGCAACTTTCTCTCTCAACATGTGATACTTGATAGAAATGTTCTTGGTCTTAGAATGAAACATTGGATTCTTAGAAATATTTATTATTCTTGTGTTGTCACAATATATTACAATAGGTTTACTGAATTCTATCATAATATCCTTTAGCATCTGCTTCATCCAAGCAACTTGACTACAATTGTTTGCTACTGCAACATATTCTACTTCCAGTATATTGTGTGAGGCACAATCCTACTTCTTGCTTAGCCAAGAAACAATCTTCCTCCAAGAAAGAAGGCTAGAATCACTGGTGCTCTTTCTGTCATCCATATTGCCTATCCAATCACCATCAATATAAGCATATAGAGTGAAATAATTAGATTTATCATACAACAATCCAAAATCTAGTGTTCCTTATAGGTATCTAAATATGATTTTGACTGCTGCATTATGTGCTTCTCTAGGATCAGCTTGGAGTCTTGTGACAATTCCAATTACATTTTCTATATCCAGCCTTGTGTGAGCTAGATATTGCAATCCTTCAATCATAGATTTGTACTTCTTTTGCTCAAAAGTAGGTGTGTAATCCTTTGTAGATAACTTATGTCCAGTTACCATAGGTATTCTAATAGGTTTACATGTTTCCAAACCAAACCTTTTTAGTAAATCTTACAAATACTTAGTCTAAGAAATAAAGATTCCTTCTTTATCCTACACAATTTGTAATTCTAGAAAATATTTCATCTCTTCTATCATGCTCATTTCAAATTACTTCTTCATTTCTTCTATAAACTTATCACTTTCATCATGATCTCCTCCAAATATTATATCATAAACAAATCTTACCAAAATCATTAATCCATCATCAATTTCTTTCCAATAGAGATTACTATCTACCATACATTTTTTTTATCCAAGTTTTGTGAAATGCTTGTCCAATCTTGCATGTACTAGGTTCTAGATGCTTGCTTTAAGCCATACAATTATTTCTTTAATCTACATACTATGTCCTTGTCATCTCTCAAAGGATAACCTTCAGGATATTCTATGTATACAGGTCTTCTTCAAGTTCTCCATTCAGAATTGCTGAATTGACATCCATCTGATATACTTTGAATTTTGTATGTGTTGCATAGGCTAAGAATAATCTTACTGCTTCTATTCTTTCCATACAATCATAGGTCTCATCATTGTCTATTCCTTCCTACTGTGAGTAATCTTACATACCAATCTTTCTTTATTCTTTACAAATTCACCTTGTTAATTCATCTTGTTTCTAAATACCCATTTGGTTCTTATCACATTATTTTTTGTTGGTCTAAAAACTAACTCCCATGTCTCATTATTTACCATTCGATCCAATTCCTCTTTCATAGCTTGCTTCCACTTGTTAGCTTTATATGCTTCATCTTTATTCTCAAGTTCAACTTGAGATATCAAATATAATTCTTCATTGATTCTACTTTTTTTCATCACACCTTTATCTCTACTTCCAATGATCTACTTAGGAGGATGATTCTTTGTCATATTCTTACCCAAAGTAGGAGTTGCTATCTCAATTCTTAGCTCTATTGAAGGTTTTGAGCTTTTTTCTTGCCTCAACTCTCCTTCATTCTACAAATCAGTGTTAGTCTCAAAGAATACTTTCATCATTCCTTTGTTTATTCTTATCATCTATATTGTAATCAACTTGTATCCTGAATTTCTCATCAACTTTCACATTTGCACTTTCTATAATAGTCTTAGTTCTCAGACTATAACAACTATAAGCCTTTTTTTTCAAGGAATAACCAAGAAACACAGCTTCATCACTCCTAGCATCAAACTTACCAATATCATCATCTCTTTTGATATACCATTTACTACCAAAAACTCTAAAATAATTAACTATAGGTGAGTGACCAAACAATATTTCATAAGGGGTCTTCTTTGTGTCTTTCTTAACTTGCACACTATTCATAGTGTAGATTTTTGTATTCATAGCTTCTCTCCAAAACATCTTGGATACATCATTGTCAGCTAACATAGCTCTTGTTGCTTCTAGTCTTGACCTATTTCTTCTCTCTACTATACCATTATGTTCAAGGGTTCTTGGAGCTAATAATTTTCTTCTAATTCCATTAGCTTCACAAAAGATGTTAAACTCATTTGAAGTGAATTCTCGTCTATTATTTGATCTTAACAATTTAATCTTCATACTTGATTCATTCTCAACTCTAGTCTTGAATATCTTGAACTTATCAAATGCCTCAAATTTTTTTTTAAGAAATGCAACCCACATCATTCTAGATAAGTCATCAACTAAAATCATGAAATAACTTTCAGCATAGAATCCTTTAGTCTTTTTTGGACCAATGAGATCAGTATGTACAATCTCCAATTTTTTTGTAGTAGTAAACTTCGTGCTATGAAAAGAAGTTCTATTATGCTTTGCCAGAACACACTCCTTGAAAATTGTGTTAGTAGGCTTTACATTCTTAGTCAAGTCTCTAACTCCAAACATACTACTAGTCTTCATAGTTCTCTTAAATTTTAAATATGATAAAATCTCTTATGCCATATAGTAAAAGAACAAACGTGTGTCACCCTTTTATAAAGGAAAAGGCTAACAAAAGTTTAATTATTCACCTTCAATATAATAGAACTAGTATCATTATTTAGAATTTGAAAATGAAGTAAACTAATGAAATGTGTAGAAAAAGATGAAGTTTAGGATTATAATTTTTAATAATTATTTGGGATAAGAATTGATCTACTTATGTAATTTTTAAAGACAACTTTTAGTTGCTTAAAAATGATAAAAATTACGGGTCTAGTTCCCACCACAAAACTCTATGGAAATAAACTCATTTACCTTTGATCTTAACTTATGTTATAGATGGCATATATAGCTAGAAGAATCAGAAATAAAATTTGTCTTAAAACCTATATTTTCTCTTTTATAATGATTCAAATTTCAACTCACCATAAATTGATAGATTTCATCTCCCACCACATTTAAAAAAATAAATCTATTCTAACCAAAAGAAAAATTATACATTCTGGAAGAGGACTCTCTTCTCTAGAACATCATATTATTTTTAAATCATTTTGATTTGATTTATTTTTTTCCTTTCTTAAAATTGACATCTTCTCAAGTATTAAAATATGTACTTGGAGAATTTTTTCAATTAAAATATACTATATCTAATTAAAACACTATATAATCTATATGAGACTATTCTTGACTTTGAGCTCTATAAAATGGTGTTGATATGTTATCAAAAAAATTATAAAATATAGTAAGAGTTATTGAAACATCAATTTTCTCAAATAATTTTATTTCTTTAGTAATTGGATACAAACTAGTATAAAACATGCATTTAATAGACATTTCCAATTGAACAAGTGTGAGACCATATATAACTTAGCTAGAATAAATTTATCAAGATCATATGTTTGAATAAAATTGATTTTTAAATGGAAATACTCAAATTAAATCACTCTGATAAGTCAACCTGAAAGGTGACAGAGCTTTGTACTTTTACCCCATAGCGAACTATCATCTACCTTAGCAACCAAATGTGTAATTTCAATAGGATTCAATTGTAATACATTATCTCTAGATCTTGTTCCTATTTCAATTACCTTTCCATCTTTGTCTCTGATCATGCATGTCTTCTCTATGAACTGCAACTGATAACTTTTGTCCACTAGTCCAACACTTAAAAGATTGTACTTCAAACCATCAATAAAATATACTCAATGTTAGTCTTACCATCAAGAGTTATAGATCCAATACCTTTAACTTCACTTTCTACATTATTTCCAACTCCGAAAATACCTCCATCATGAATTTTGAAGTTGACAAATTTGTTCATATCACCAACCATATGATGTGAACAACCACTATCAATTATCCAATTGTATTTATTTTCAACCTATGATACCAAAGCCATTTTCTCTGCACATTCTTCTTCAATAGCAACAAATCCAATTTCATCATCACTAGCACTTACTTCTTGTTCATCAAAATCATCTCCTTAGTTTGCATAAAAATATTCTCTATCTCTTCTAGGTTTTAAATTACCTCTATAAATTTTCTCTCTTCTAGGACACTTAGATGCATAATGACCATATTCATCACAAGTGCAACATTTAAAGATTTTCTTACCAGAAGGGCTACTCCTTTAATCCTTCTATCCTCATCAAATCTACTACTACTAGCAAAATATCCTCTAGCACTTGTGCTTCTTGATAAACTAGCTCAAATATTCAAGGCACTGAAACTTGTTTTAGTTTTGGTCAATTCTCTAGACTGTCTATGCTCATTCTCAACTACTTCAAGTCTTCTAAGAAATGTCTCCTTTGTGAAATATTTTATACAAGAGATCAATAACTATATCATTTGAACTATTGGCTTAAATAGTGGTTTTGATCTTTTCAATATCTTCCATATAACCTCATAATCCTCTTTAGTATCTCCTTGAGATCTGATACATGCAATAATTTCTCATATTCTGCCTACATATGTCCTTATAGATTCATCTTCCATCATTTTAGCATCTTGAAATATAGAAATCCAACTTTGTAACCTCAATTTCTTAGAATGTTCATCACCTTCAAAACTATTTTCCAAAGCTTTACAAATCAAATGAGAAGTAACAAGTGACTTTAGCTAGTTGTATTCAATTTCACAAAGTGTATACAATAGTGCTTCTCTAGCTCTCATGTCACACATGAAAAGATCTATTTCTTCCTTAGTACAAGTTTCCAAATCTTTGTTAGTAATGATTGGCTTTGATGATTTTGTCAAGATCTAATATCCTAGACCCATACACAATAGATGTGTCTTCAAATTTTACTTCCAACTATCATAATTTGTTCCATCAAACTTTGGACTATCTTTCTTGAACATGTTTGCCATGGATCTCTGAAAGTTGTTAAACTTTATCTTCAAGGACCTGATGCTCTGATACCAATTGTTAGAAATAATATTCCACCAAGATAATTGAGAGGAGTGGGGGCTGAATTAGTTATCCAATATTAAAAAATTTATTAACCTTAAACAATCTTAACCATTCAACCAAAGTAAACAACAACTATAAAAAGATGCACATACACTATTACACAAGATATGTTGACTAGGGAAACCCTTGATCAAAGGGAAAACCCTTGTGAGAATGATGTCCACAAGATGATGTATTAATAGAAATATTCCTTGTTAGAGGATAGACCCTGTTACGAGGCTATTACAACATTTAATACATATGAGTCCATTTTAGGAGACTTTGAATTCTTAGAGTTGTAGAAGATAGAAGGAGCCACTATCCAAATAGCTTCTAGGGAAAGATCACTACACCACTGTCCAACTGATCTCTCAACTATTTCGTGATGAATAATTTCATGAACTATACTTTAGCTTTCTTCCTCTATCCTTTCAATTGGACCAATCACTGATAGACCTTGTAGACTAGGTCACGAACTTGGATCTGAGTGTCTAACTTTGGATCACATAATAAAATCTTGGTAATGAAGTTTTCTTCACTTCCACTTAGCTTCACTTATCTTTAAGTTATGCTCTTCAATAATTCACATTCATCCATACATATTTCTTTTATGATAAAGGAAAATATCCTTTCTTTATACCAAATCCATAAAAAAATTCCCTAAGTTGGTTGTTACACCTTCATAATTAATTTCTATAGGACCACATTAAGAACATATTGCACTTAGAAATAATATTAATCTTCCACCTTATAACTTGAATAACTTTCCATAGACATGTCATTATGATGAGTGAGCTTGGGCAATGTCATCTCTAGAATATCTTCTTCACATCTTTAACTTCATCTTTTCAGAATAATAGATTTGCTAAGAGATATAACAAGTTTACCGGAACATGCTTCTGTAAACTCTATCTCAGAATAGTCTTCACCAAAACTTGCATAACTTATTCTAGACTTAATATCATATACTTCCAAGGTTAGCTACATATACTATACACTTATTAGTATCTCCCTTTAACCTCACTACTACAAATGCTTGATGATCTATCTATACCAACTTGATCTTTCTGTTGTTCTTATATTAGATACCAAAAAAAATTGTTGTGTTGACATCAATGACAAATACAGTCATGATTGTAATATATTATCATGATAATGATCTAATAATGATTCTACAACACTCCCCAATAGGAATATCATCAGTAGTCATGCTTCTAACACATAGATACAAAGGTGGGAACTAAGGAAAAATAAATAAGTGTAGGTGATAAGATTATTTTAGCACCTCACGTTGGGGAAAATAAAGAAATAAGTAAAGTTGAACCAAGTGCAACCATTTTTGTCTCAAGCACCAATGAACTAGCATGACTAAGTGGTGAATCTCCATCACTAACTCCCAAAGAAGTGTCAAACAGAACCACTCCTTTGCAAGTAAAAGAGAAAAATTAATAAATGATACTTCTTTAGATATTTAACGTAGTTTGGATGAAATAATTGAGATGCCACAATTATATTTGTAAAATCTCACCTTAAAGAAAATAATTTTTCTGCAAGAGCTTTTGGAGAAGAAGAAATGACAAGAAGAGATAAGGAGAGAACATAAGAAAAAACATGTATTGTATGATATGAAGAACATTTGTGTTGATATTTTTGATATACAAAATTTTGATAAAGAAGATCCAATCATTACTTGACTTGTATCTATTATTAAAAATGATAATCTTGATAATATGGAATAAAATGAATAATTGATGGATTGGTCTGCAAGAAGGTTCAAGAATAAGGTTGTGAACAAAGCTTACATAACCATTTTCGAGTGAAAAGTGAAAATACAAGAGGGAAACCCAATTATGCTAGAACTTATATAGAAGGTAAAACATTTGTACAACATTTAGTTAGATGTGCCAAGATTCAAAAGTGATGTTCAGGCATAAATAAACTAGATTCAAGCTGAGATGAAGAAATCTAGTAATATTATTTCATAGTTTGTAGGATCTAGCATCTTCAGTCAATTGACAACAACATTAGATCTAATATGATCTCTATTTAAGAAACGAGGATACCTCATTTTTTGGTCATGCAAACAAAGTTGCAACCAACCTAGGATCTTATCATAGAAGACTACAATATTTTAGTGGTCAAAACCTTAATTGATTTAGCTGAAAGACTATAGTTGTTAAATCATATTTTGGAGGTAGTAATAACCACATGGGATCATGCACTCTCTATGATCACCCAAGGTCATAAGGAATTCATTGAAAAATATGGTTTTCTTCCATCCATTCAACTCTAGTAGCTGTGACATAAGTGTTCAAAAACAAGGGGGAAATAGATTTGAAAAGGGTAAATGGATTTATATTCATTTTACATTGTTTATTCATTATTCATTTTTGACATAATTCATATGACTTAGGGGGAGATTTTATATTTGATTATATTTGTAACGATTTAAATATGACAAAGTATATTTTCTACTTATGTCAAAGGGAGAGATTGGTGGTATCTCAATCTATTGTTGTGTATTAGTGTCAAACACTTAGTCCCAATGGTCATCACTATGACTGAACTACTCTATATAGGCTAAGTCATATATATAAGAAAGAATGTACCAAGTGATAGAGCCAAATGGTCATCACTATGACTGAACTACTCTATATAGGCTGAGTCATATATATAAGAAAGAATGTACCAAGCTTTATAGGGGTTGAGTAAGTGTATGGTTGCTAAATATTTTCTATATGAGTTGAGCTCTATTACAATATATATTCAACTTATATAATTGAGTGGGGGAAGGGGGGTGAATTAGTTATACAACTAATATCACAATTATCCACCTTAAAAAAAATTAACCATATGAGTAATATAAATTGAAACCATAACAAGATACTCATACACAATTAACTCAAGATATGTTAACTATGCAAACCCTTGATTAGAGGGAAAGCACTTGTAGGGATGGTACCCACAAGATGATGTAATAATATAAATATTCCTTGTTAGAGGATATACTCTATTAGGACTTTTTTATGACATTCAATACATCTGAGTCCCTATTAGGAGACTTTGAATCCCTGTTAGGAGATTCCAACCCTATTAGGAGTTGTGGCAACCCTGTTAGGAGTTGTGAAAGATAGCTTGACATGCTACAAAAATAGCTTCAATGTTAAGACCAATGAACCTATTATCCAAATGATCTCTATATTATTCCTTGTAGAATAATAGAAATGAAATGTGCTTCCTTCTTCTATCTTTTTCCTATCAACCAGACTTCTACTCCTTCAAATCTTGTGACTAGATCTCACAATTCATATCCAATAATCCATTAGATTTCTTACTCGCATTGAGTAAGTACTCTTCTCCTTTTTACACTTTGCACTTCTACTTGATACAAGATGGATATTTCATACTCATTACAACCAAGGAAAACAAATTTCCTTTATACCTGATGTAGGGTACAACTTTGCTACCACTAACAAAGGTATGCTCTGATACCACTGATGATGGGCCAACACCACCCTTACAAACTCACAACCAAGATCACAACAAGATGGAGACAAGAGATGAAAAAATGCTTCATAAGGCTTCCATTAATACTTGAAATTCATTACAATATTCTCCAAATGAAAGGACTCCAAATTCTTAGAATATAAGAGAGATTCCTCACTAAGAGCTTCTACTTCCCAAACTTCTACTTCTCAATCTTTCTTGCAAGAGATTACATTAGAAGAGCTTCACTACAAGAGCTTACACTTGAAGAGCTTCTACTTTTCGAACTTGATTACAAATGATAATAAGCCTTGCTTACTTCTAACCCAAGACATTACAAACACAACCAATGTGGGATAAAAGGTAAATACAACTACCTTTAAATAAATATTAAATTCCCACCCAAATACAACTAAGCACCCAACAAATATTAAATACATGATTTATCCAAAATCTTCTAGAATTTCCACCTATACACCTCGATTAATGGAATGACAACTATTTTTCTTATTTTTCTATTTATGCCACCTATGCACCTTGAAAATAGAAATTCCTCTTTCCTCCTTTTTCCTCCATTTTTTAATTTTTATTATTTTTCCTTCTATTTTCATCACTTTCTCTCTCCTCCACAAATTTGTTTTTTTTTTTTTTTCTCTTTTTCTCTCTCTCTCTCTCTCTCTCTTTTTTTTTTTTTTTTTTAATAATAAAGTTTTGCAAGATGCTCCTGCATCAGACTCCCTTGGTAGATAGAAAAGTGTGTCCCACACTTTGACGCCAAAAGAAAGATATACAATTATCTTCATCTTCACCACAAGCTTCCACCTTAATAGGGACAAGAAAAACCAACATGTAAATCTTCCACATTTTTTTTTGCTGATGCATGATGCTCCTGCATCTGACTCCCATGGTAGGAAAAATTTTGTGAGTATGGATTCACAAAATGAAGGAGCCACTAGTGATATATATTTTTTCTCTTCCTCCAATAGATAGCTAGAACAAGTATCTGGTGTCGATATATTTCCTTCTTTCTTCTTTTCCAACACCTAGTCGGATCAAGTGTCCGTTGTTGAAATTTTTCCTTTACAATGAACTCTATCCAAGTATAACTCTCATCCTCATCCAATCTTGTTGAATTAATCACACCTGTAATAAATCTAGCAAAACCATACCAATCTTCCTTTGCATACCACACATGACTAACAAGATCCTCATGCAAACCATCATCAATATCTTTTAAACTCATATCAAAGACAACATCCCATGATTCTTAAGAATTTAACTCTTTGACATATTCATCTTTGCTTGCCTCTTTCATGTTGTCAAAAATGCATGTAACTACTTCACCAACTAAGGTACTATATTTTTCCTCCATTGCTGCAATCTTCAAATCATCTTGATCTATTTCAGGTTCATAAATCTTGTCATCTTGATGTTCTTCCTCTTCTCGTTCATCTTTAGGTTCACAAATAATTTCCTCTTCATCCACTTGCTCTTTCAATGGATCATCTTTCTTTTCCACATCCAAGGAATTATCAACATCTCTTTTCTGGTGACATGCTCTTCGTTTCCGTAACTCAGCTTCTAATTCATTCACTTGCTTTTGTAAACCAACTAGCAATGATTGTTGATTTCTTGCTCTAAATTTCTCAAGTCAAGGAATCCTCAGAATCCATCCAATCACAAAAGTCATCTTCTTCTTTCTCTTCTCCATAATCAAGTCTTTAGAAGACAAATCTCATGCAACACAAGAACCTTGTGCAAACTGCCTCACAGTCAGTGATCTATCTACACAATCAAGAAATTCTTCACAAACTTCACCCAACTCAAGGTCCTGGTGCAAACTGCCTCATGTTCGGCGATCTGTTCACACGCTTAGGAACTCCTTCTCTAATAAACTTAACCCAACCAAGGTCCTAGTACAAACTGCCTCACACTTCGGTGATCTGCTTGTACACTCAGGAACAACCTGCTCTGACACCATTGATGTAGGGTATAGCTCTGCTACCACTAACAAAGGTATGCTCTGATACCACTAATGATGGGCCAACGCCACCCTTACAAACTCACAACCAAGATCACAACAAGATGGAGACAAGAGATGACAAAATGCTTCATAAGGCTTCCATTAATACTTGAAATTCATTACAATATTCTCCAAATGAAAGGACTCCAAATTCTTACAATATAAGAGAGATTCCTCACTAAGAGCTTCTACTTCCCAAACTTCTACTTCTCAAGCTTTCTTACAAGAGATTACATTAGAAGAGCTTCACTACAAGAGCTTACACTTGAAGAGCTTCTACTTTCCGAACTTGATTACAAATGATAATAATCCTTGCTTAAATAAGCACTTCTAACCCAAGAGATTACAAACACAACCAATGTGGGATAAAAGGTAAATACAACTACCTTTAAATAAATATTAAATTCCCACCCAAATACAACTAAGCACCCAAAAAATATTATATACATGATTTATCCAAAATCTTCTAGAATTTCCACCTACACACCTCGATTAATGGAATGACAACTATTTTTCTTATTTTTCTATTTATGCCACCTATGCACCTTGAAAATAGAAATTCCTCTTTCCTCCTTTTTTCCTCCATTTTTCAATTTTTATTATTTTTCCTTCTATTTTTGTCACTTTCTCTCTCCTCCACAAATTCTCTCTCTCTCTCTCTCTCTCTCTCTCTCTCTCTCTCTCTCTTTTAATAATAAAGTTTTGCAAGATGCTCCCGCATCAGTGCATCAATACCATATCTTCATAATAATTTCTTGAGTTGGCCTTGAGGCTTTTGTAATTAATTATATTAAGACAATTAATTTATTACAATTATAATAGCACCGTCAGCTCACAATCTATATAAAACTTCACCTGTAAGATACCATGGTTTACACACTTGTTTGCATCACTATATGGCTATCCTCTATTAATTTGTGACTGCATACTTCTGCATTGCATCTTAGGTCCTGAATGCAACATGTCAATACTATGTAATGCTTAGGATACAACATGTTGACATCAATGAAAAAAAAGTCATGAATGCGACATGTCAATGCTCTCTAATGCTTAGGATTCTCCCCCAATGTAGTATCATCAACATTTACATTAACAATCTTGCCCCTTGGCATTGATGGAATAATACATTAAAAAGATCTAAGTTCCATGAATACCAAACTGTACTCTATTGTTATTGTCGTCCTCTTGATTTTAGAACTAGAATTAGCTATCAACATGCTAAAAAGATCTCAACACGATAATTATAGATGCTGCTTATGGATATACATCAATTGTTCACTTCACACTAAAAAATTCGCAATACATCGATGCACATTAGGTACATACTCTTGCTTCTTTACATGAATCTTTCTAAATATCCTGGAAAGAGATATCTCTTCCTCATACATACTTATGAGTTCTTCTCCCCCATTTCTTAGTAGATTTTTTTCATGCAAATTCTCCCCCATTGACATCAATGTAAAAGGCCTCAAACAAATACCAAATACCAATTGTTATATGTACTTCTTTGACTATTCAATTAGCTCAAGTGTCCAAAGACACTATTCAATAGAAAATAGAAAATAGAAAATACCAAGAGTCCTTAATGACTCTATACATAATAGATACTCCCCCATACAAGAAGCATCAACATCCAGTCCAATCTAACAATAGTGCTCTATACCACTAGACTAATGCATTCTCTGCATCATCTACTCAAACATAGGTAGGGGCATAACCCCAAGCACACCTCTCAAGTACTTAAAAGTATCTTTAGGGAAAGGCTTCATAAAGATACATGCAATATGATTTTTAGTACTTACATACTCCAATCTGAATTTCTTTTCTATTGTCTTTTCTCTTTAGACATGATACTTGATAGATATATACTTCATATTTGAATGTAATATAGGATTCTTAGACATACTTACTATACTTTTGTTATCACAGTAAATGATAACAAGTTATGTAAACTCAATCCCAATATCCTTCAACATATGCTTCATCCACATAACTTGATTACAATTATCTGCTGCAACAACATACTCTACCTCAATTGTACTCTGTGAAATACAAATTTGTTTCTTTCTTAGCCAAGAAACCAATCTTCCTCTAAGAAAGAGGTCTCCACCATTGGTTCTCTTTCTGTCATCCATAGTACCTACCCAATCCATATCATTATATGCACACAAAGTGAAATCACTTGATCTATCATACCAAATCCCATAGTAAGATGTTCCTTTCAAATATCTAAATATTCTATTTACTGTTGCATAATGATACTCTTTAGGACCAACTTGAAATTTAGCTACAATCCCAACTCCATTTTCTATATCTGGTTCTATGTGATTCAGATATGGAAATCTTCCAATCATGGATTTATACTTCTTATGCTCAACTGTAGGTGTCTCATCCTTTCTAGATAACTTGTGACTAGTTATCATAGGTTTACCAATAGGTTTGCAACTCTTTAATCCAAATCTCTTCAACAAGTCTTTCAAGTACTTAACTTGTGAAATAAAAATACCATCATTGTTCTACACAATCTACAATCCTAGGAAAAACTTCATCTCTCCCATCATGCTCATTTCAAACTCATTTTTCATATATTTAGAAAACTTATCACTTTCTTCATCATTGTCTCCAAATACTATGTGATCCACAAATATTACTATGATAAATAAACCAATGTCAACTTCTCTCAAATATAAATTACTATGTATTGTACCCTTAACAAATCCAAGCTTTGTCAAATACTTATCCAACCTTGAATACTATGTTCTAGGTGCTTGCTTTGAACCATACAATTCTTTCTTCAATCTTCACATTATCTCTTTTCTTTTGTCAAAGGAAATCCATCAATTTGCTCAATGTATACTTCTTCTTCAAGTTCTACCTTCAAAAGAGTTGACTTGACATCAATTTGATAGACCTAAAACATCTTACTTTCTGCATAAGCTAAGAACATTCTTACTACTTCCATTCTAGCAACATTTATGTTTCCTCATAATTTATTCCTTCTTGCTATGAGTAACCTTTGCAAAAAAAATTGGCCTTGTTTCTCACAACTTCTCCTTATGCATTTATCTTATTCTAAAAATACCCATTTGGTTCCTATCAAATTGTTGTCTTTATGTATAGGAACTAACTCCCATGTCTCATTCTTATCAATCTAGTCCAATTCTCCCTTAATTTCTTAAATCCAATGGTATTCCTTATAAGCTTCATCTATTCTTTTAGGCTCCACTTGAGAATTAGACACAATTCTTCATTCACTCTATTCCTTATCATCACACCTTTATCTTTACTTCCAATTATCTACTCTGGAGGGTGATGCTTTGTCATGTTTTTTTTGGAGGTAGGAGTTGACATCTCAACTCTTATCACATCTCTAATTTTATAGCTTTGCTCTCCTCTAGGCTCAACAGATAACACATCATTCTACAAATCATTGTTAGTCTCAAACAAAACTTTAGCATTCTATCAAACAAGTCCAAAATTATCTTCTTCTTCATCTAAACTATAATCTACCATCTTTTCTCTAATGCCAAACTTTTCATCAATTCTTACATTTTTGCATTCAACTATTGTCATAGTTCTATAGTTGAAATATTTTTATGCCTTTCTCTTTAATGAGTAGCCAAGAAACATAACTTCATCACTTCTAGGATTGAACTTACCAATGACATCATCTCTCTTAATGTAACATTTGCTCCCAAGTATGCTCAAATATTTGATTGATGGTGAATGACCAAGAAATAACTAATAAAATATCTTGCCCATACCTTTTCTAATCTACATTATATTCAGAGTGTACAACATTGTATTAATATCTTCTCTCCAGGATATCTTAGACACATCATTCTCAAATAACATCACCCTAGCTGTTTTTTTTATTGATTTATTTATTCTTTTAGCAATCACATTTTGCTGAGGTGTTCTAGGCGAGGATAGTTGTCTTTTGATTCCATTCTCTTCAAAAATGATGTTAATCTCTCTACAGGTAAATTGTCCTCCTCTATGTAATCTTAAAAACTTTATCTTGACACTAGATTTATTCTCAATTATATTCTTAAATATGTTAAACTTCTCAAAAGATTTGTATTTCTCTTTAAGAAATGCTACCCACATCATTTTAGTGAAATCATCAATAAAATTCATAAAGTGTCTTTCACAATAGAATCCTCTTATTCTTGAAGGATCACTTAGATCTGTGTGAATGATCTCCAACTTCTCTCTGGTAGTGAACTTCTTACTAAGAAAAGACACTTTTTTTTGCTTTGCCAAAATACATTCTTTGCAAATAACATAACTAGGATTTGTTATCTTAGAAAATTCGCTAACTACAAATGTGCTACTAACCTTCCCAACATTATCAAATTTTATATGACAAAATCTCCTATGCCATAACATACTATTATCAACTTTCACAACCAAACATGTCATTTTAGTAGGATTCAACTAAAATACATTACCTATCAATCTAGTTCTAATTTCAATCATCTTAGCATCATTATCCTTGATAATGCAAGTCTTCTCTATGAACTATAATCAATGTCCCTTGTCCACCAATTGTCCAACACTCAACAAATTATGTTTCAATCCATCAATAAAATAAACATTTTTAGTGTTAGTCCTTCCATCTAAAGTAATGGATCCAATCCCTATAATATGATAGGCTACATTGTTACCAACCCTAAAAATACCTCCATCATTCTTTCTAAACCTAAAAAACTTATTCATATGACCAATCATGTCATGTGAATTGTTGAAGTAGATGAAAGATCAACCCTACAGCTCCCAAGAATCACCTACATGCAAACACCTATCACAAAAAGAGAGAAGAAAATACTATGGAGGCTAGAATTCCCAGATCAATAGATGAGACATTCTTGATGAGAAAAAGAGAGATTTCTATTATCAAAAGTGAATGAATAAAATTACAAAGAGATCAGTCCTTATAAAAGGAGATCAAAACCCTAATAGGATAAAACCTAAGTTGCATGATAATAATTAATAAAAGAATTCATTATTATATGCCTAAAGTTTAGCTTAATAAAACTAGAGATAATGGGTGACTTAATAATTAAATCAACATGATTTAATTAATAAGGAAATATCTTATTACTCTAACATCCCCCATTAAGATAAACTTAGGGAGTAGCTAAAAACCTATAAGCTATTGCTAAAAGAAAATTGGGTCTTGGTAACAAAGACCTGATGAGGTACCCAAGCACAACCAAATCTCTATAAAGAGGAGAAATAGAGAAAACCACATGGGGAAAACCCTACTCCAAAAAGAGATGGAAGGAATGTTCTAGAAGATAGGGAAAAAAAATGATCATGAAGAATACCACTAAAGCATGAAGCTACAAACATTGCCAAACTACTAATCTAAAGAACCTCCACTATATAGAACATGACCAGGTAGAAAATACCATAATCTACATCAAATCAAGAGACACACAAAGGTAAATAACTAAACTCAAAGATATAGATGGCATGAAATACCAAAGTCTAAATAGCTGATTAATCAAACTAAGGAAGCATGAGAAACAATAGAAGAACCCCCTATTGTAGACAATGATGAGGTGACAGGCAATTGGAAAAGTGGACCAAAAGAACTGCAAGTCAAGGAACCATGATCAAGATGCAGAAAAGAGTACATATGTGTGTATTGAGGTGATCAATATAAAACACATCATGAGGCTAATATCATGGAAGGGACACTCATTGGATAAAGGAAGATGGAAAACAAAGGAAAAACATCAACTTCCCCATGGCACTTTATCAGAGTAGTCCATGTATAATAAATAATAAGATATGGTGAATCCCAAGAATAGAATAATTGACATAAGTGTCCTTAGATGACACTATTTGAATCAGAAGGAAAAAAAGGGCAAATAATTGAACTCAAAGATACAAATGGCATGTAATACTAAAGGCTGAAAAGTTCATCAATCGAACCAAGGAAGCATGATGAACAATAGAAGAACCCTCCTAATGTAGATAAGGGTGAGGTGATAGGAAACTAGAAAAGTGGGCCAAAACAACTACAAGTTGAGGAGCCATGATCAAGATGCACAAAAGAGTACATATGTGTGTATTAAAGTGATCAATCTCAAACACATCATGAGGCTAATGTCATAGAAGTGACACTTATTGAACATCTCCAATAGTCTCCGATCGCACATGGATGGTTTGACCACTCCTCATGCTATTTGGACCAAGTTTTTGAACTTGTTTGACATAGTGAATCAGTTTTATGCACTATAGCTTGATGCAAAGTTGACTACTTTGACTCCTACCAGCTTTCCCACCATGGAGGACTTCTTAATGAGGTTCAAATCTCTATATTTACTTTTGTAGGGATGTGCAAAAACCAAGACAAATGATGAGTGTATTTTTTTGATACTCTTAAAGTTGAGGGGATAGTATTAGATCTTTTCTTCCACTTTCTACTCCACTATGGATGTTTTGGGAAACTGAAATGTAATGCCTTTTTTTGAGACATTATATGATCATTTGACATGGATATAGGCAATGATCCAATAGATGGATGCTTTAGGGTCTTCCAACCAAGGATTGGTTGCTCAGTGTTCATAGGGGCAACCAAAATTGAAAGCCAAACTGAACAAAGATACATAGAAAATTGATTTTGAACCTCTAGCTAACTCTTCCAAGGGTAAATCTTCTTCAAAGTTTGCTAAGTCTACCTCCAAGACTAATAAGAAATTAGTTGAGACTAGGCGTTGGAAATGTTTGGAGGCTTTAGAGGAAGCCATGCAAGAGCATCACATTTTTGCTCCTAAGTATTCATCCCCCCTTACTATAGGAACAATGACTTTTGGGTCCACTTGGATTCTTGATTCTGGTGCCTCTCACCATATGAATCACACTCAATACTTGGTCACTACACTTTCTCCTTGTGCTACTTCAGATAATGCTATTGGGAACTCATTACATCTTTCAGTCTTGGGCTTTGGTTTTGTTGCATCAGCTAGGGGTTCTCTTTAGGATGTTCTTTTTGTCCCTAACATCTCAATGAACCTATTGTCAATTTAATAGATTTTTCACTTTATCAAAGTAGTGCATGTACAATAAGGAAAAAGATAAGCTGAATCCCAAGAATACAATAATCAACATTAGTCTCCTTAGATGACACTACTCAAATCAAAATGAAAAACAAGGCAAACAACTGAAACAAAAATATAGATGTAGTATGACACTTTATCTTAGTGCATTTCCAAGAATTTATACAAGATGTCTAGATAGACCAAAAGAGACATAAGAGTAATACATTAGATAGCACAAGTCATGACAAATTATGTGAAGCAAAGAAATTGATCCCCAAAAATGAAACAACCAATTTATCCACGAAAATAAAAAATGAAAAAGAATGAATAGAATGTGCCTAGAGAACAATCTAGAAAAAAAACTAGCATCACTAAAAAGAGGTTAGAAAGACCTTTCGAATGATATAAAGAATTGCCAAGTTCGAGATTAGATGCTTAAGATATGTCTCTTTGAGTGCAAAATAAAACTTCTAGCTTTGATTGCATAAAGAAGAAACCAAATGGCATCAAATTTTCAAATAACCTACACCATCATGATGGGCTTGGAAAGAACTTTCTAACGATATAAGATTTGTCAAAAATACTTTCATATGACCAAGATAGGGTCAAAAAACCACAAATAGCTTTTAAGAAAAACAAATCATAAAAGAGATGGTTTAAAGGCCATCAAATTTCAGCCCAAAAATGATGATGTTAGCACCTATGGTAGGCATGCAATGTCAATACTTTTCTAATGTCCCTATACTTTAATGATATAGGTGTTCTTTTTAGGAAGATTTAAAAAGGATTTAAAAATAAATAAAAATAAAAGAAAGCAAGTTTTTTTGAAACTTTTTTTTTCTTGAAAAAATACATGTGTTTTTTATTAAAGGCTTTCTTCCTTTTTTTATTTTCTTATTTATTTTTTAATTAAAAAAATCATTGCCTCGTGAAGCATGCCCAAATCTGGGAGCAATATATTGCCTCAAATTTCAACTGTGTCCAAATTGGACAAATTTTATATGGAAATAGGGGTTTTTGGGTGCTACTTATCCAACAGTGCGGTCCGCTTGGGCTAAAAATGCACCGAAAAAATGACCCCCTAGATCCAATACAAAGTAATTCTAAAAACTAAAACCCTTTGACATAAAAAAAACACAAATCTAAAAGCCAAGAAAAATCTCTCATAAACTAAATAGGGGCATGAAGATCTGGAACTTTGATACCATGTTGAAGTGGATGAAAGATCAAACCCATAGCTCCCAACAATCAGCTACATGCAAACACTTGTCACAAAAAGAAAGAAGAACATACCATGGAGGCTAGAATTCCCAAATTGATAGATGAGACATTCTTGATAAGAAAAAAGAGATATTGCTATTATTAAAAGTGAATGAATAGAATTACAAATAGATAAATCCTTATAAAAGGAGATCAAAACCCTGATAGGGTAAGACCTAGGTTGTATGATAATAATTAATAAAAAAATTAATTATTATATGCCTAAAGTTTAGCTTAAGAAAACTAGAGATAATAGGCGACTTAATAATTAAATCAAAATGATTTATTTAATAAGGCAATATCTTATTACTCTAACATGAACAACCACTATCAATTATCCAATCAAACTTCTTTTCAACTTGGGAAATCATAGCTCTTTATTCTCTAATTTCTTTAACAAGATCATCTTCCTTGATACCCACAAATTCAAATTCATCATCACTTTTACTTTGATCACTTTCATCAGATTCTTCATCCTCATTAGCATACAAACAAACTTTGTCTCTATCTCTTCTAGGCTTAAAATCTCCATTATACATTTTCTCTCTTGAAGGACATTTAGATGTGTATTGACCAAATTCATCACAAGTCCAACATTTAAATATTTTCTCACCATGTTTTTCTCTTC
Source organism: Cupressus sempervirens (assembly GCA_028749045.1). Classification (NCBI taxonomy): domain Eukaryota; kingdom Viridiplantae; phylum Streptophyta; class Pinopsida; order Cupressales; family Cupressaceae; genus Cupressus; species Cupressus sempervirens. Next base: position 206,468,175 of record CM053787.1, read on the forward strand.
TCACAAGAAGTGCTATTCCTTCCTCAATCTTCTTGTAATCACTAGATCTACTGCTATCAAAAAAATGTCCTCTTCTACTTGCACTCCTTGATAGATTAGGTCAAATTTTGAGGGAACTAAAAGTTGTTTCAACTCTAGATAGATCTCTAGGCTAACTCAAATCTACTTCTACAAACTCTAATCTTCCAAGAAACTTTTCCTTTATGAAATCTATAGTGCAGGGCATTACTAGCTAAATCATCTAAGCTACTTTCTTGAATGGTGGCATCAAAATTTTCAAAATCTTCCATATAACTTCATCATGTTATTTAGCTCCACCAAGAGACTAAATTTCTACAAAAATTTCCGATATTCTACCAACACAACTTCTCATAGATTCATCTTCCATCATCTTAACTTCTTGAAATGCACATATCCAATTTTTTAATCTCATTCTTTTTGTGTGTTTATCACCTTTAAAAGTATCTTATGATGCTTTCCAAATTTCATGAGATGTTTGAAGTGACTTTACCTTATTGTATTCATTATTTGGAAGATCTAATAGTAGGGATCCTCTAGCTCTCATGTTACACATGAAAAGATCTCTCTATGCTTCACTACATTCCTCAATCCTTTCTTCTTCCACAATCATCTTCTTACTCTTTGTCAAGATCGAATAACTAGGACCCAGACACAAAAGACGAGTCTTCATGTTCTCCTTCCTACTATCATAGTTGGCCCCATAATATCTATGACTATCCTTTTTGAAAATATTTTCCATCGATCTCCCAAGGTTGTTAAGCTTATCCTTCAAGGATCTAGTGCTTTGATATTAATTGTTAGAATATATAGTTCACAAATCTAATTGTGAGGGGGGTGAATCAATTATACAACTAATATCATAATTATCAACCCTAAACAAACTTAACTAGAATATTATAAACTAAAAGCACAACAAGGTACTCATACATAATTAAAACCCAATATGTTAACTAGGGAAACCCTTCATCAGAGGGAAAACCATGATGGGGATGCTACCCATAAGACAATATACTAATATAAATATTCCTTCTAATAGGATAGACCCTATTAGGAGTTTTTTACAATATTTAGTACATATGATTCCCTATTAGGAGACTTTGAATTCTTGTTAGGAGATTCCAACCCTATTAGGAGTTGTGCCAACCTTGTTAGGAATTTAAGAATATAGTTTAACCCACTTCCCAAACAACTTTAAGATTAAGACTAATGAACCCATTGTCCAAATGATCTCTATATTATTCCTTGCATAATAATAGAAATGAAATGTACTTCCTTCCTCTATCTCTATCCTATTAATCAAACTTTATCTCCTATAAATCTTGTAAGAAGATCTCACAATTCACATCCAATAATCCCTTGGATCACTCACTCACATTCGGTAAGAAATCTACTCCTTTTCACACTTCAAACTTCTACTTGATACCGAATGGATACTTCATACTCATTACAACCAAGGAAAACAACTTTTCTTTATACCATATCTTCATAATAATTCCTTGAGTCAGCCTTGAGGCTTTCTCAATTAATTATAATAAGATAATTAATTAATTACAATTACAATAGCACTATTAGCTTATAGTCTATATAAAATTTCAGACATGTGATACTAGGCCTTACGTACTCACTAGTGTCACCATATGACTATCCTCTATCACTATGTGACTATGCCCTTCTTCATTCTATCTTAGATTTAAGATAGAAATCAAACATCATAATGATGTTCTCAAATGCTTTGTTTATGTTCTACTTTCAATCAATCAAGTACAACTTTTGTACACCATTGACTTAGACTCTATGCACTTAACCAAATTATTGTGACATAGTCTTGAACACAGCCTCAGCTATAAAAAACTAGAAAATCAATCCATTATCTATACCAATAATATTTTTGGCTATTGTCTCCTGGTCTATATAGAAACAATGTCATGTTGGCATCAATAAAAAACCTAGTCATGAATGAAACATGTCAATACTCTCTAAGATGCTTAGGATACTTCCCCAATGTAGTATAATCACCATTCATGCTAACAAGCTCAACATCAATTGGGAAGTTTCAAGCATACAAATGTCAAGTTACATATTATCTATTGAGCACTATATAGACTGACCAAGCAATGTTGAGTGTGAAACAATAGTAAAGGTTGACCAATGTAAAGTTTACATAAATTTCAAGAATGGAACATATTTTTAGGTAAATTGTTTTCAAGATGACATGGAAGGAATATCTAATATTTATAGATATTATTGTAAAGATTTTTATGCATAAATGATTTGGATTACATGTAGGTATATTTTGTGATCAATGATTCAAATGGAAAGGTTTTTATGGAAGTAGCTACACAAATCTTTACAAAACTCTTTAAATAGAGAAGATCTTAACCTAGATTAGTGCAAGGTGTTATGGCATGAAGAAGAGAAGTGTATGCATGTAGAAAAGGATTAATATTTGAATAATAAAGTGAAGGATTGAGATCAGATTAGAAGTTAGTGAAAGAGCTTCTTTATCACCTAATAGAGCAAGTGACCTAATCATAGTAGTGAAATGGGAAGACAAGTATTATCAAGTTAGAGGTGAGAATAAGTTAACAAGTAGAAGACTCAAAATCATCTTACAAAGCATGCCAAGAGTCAAGTACTAAATCAATTCAACTAGAATTAGGGTAAATCTCTTTACAGAGTGGTCTTAACAGATCTTTGTAAATCTACTAATAGTGTCCTTACCGAGCTCCTATACTTACTAAGTTGATATAAAGACCGAACCATAAATGGAAATGTCAATGGTGACCAAGTGATGTTCTTAACTAAGCAATAAAGAAAGATAATTGTTGCAAGAGTAAAATAAGCCTCAACTAATTCAACCACACACTTTAAAATGATCATTGTTTGTTAGCAACATCCCAAAATGAACACAAGATTATTCATTTCACATGGCTACACAAGGTGATCTATTACCTTCTGACTAGATGGGCTTTTACTATTTTATTTCAAAATTAAGAGTTCAATATGTTAGAGTAAAGGGTTAATTTAATTTAATTGAATAAATTACCTTTACTCCCTTCTTAAGATTTCCCTTCATGAACTTGCATTTCCATTTAATTGTTAATTATTAATTATGAAATGTCCTTTACCTCTTAGGGTTTCTGATTTAGGTTTTTTGATATCCTTCTATAAGGATTGATCATTTCTAAATATCTCTTATTCTTTTCAATCGAATAATATAATTTGCATATTCTTAGAGCCAAACCCTTGTGTCTCCTTTGACTTTTCTTCTCTATGAGAGGTTGTTGTATGCAGGTGTTATTTAGGTTTTGTAGATTTATATTTCTCAAATCCTTCATGGTATCAAAGCCTGACCTACTATAGCTTGTTCTTTTTTGGAGAAAAAGAAGAATGAGGATTTGAGAGAACAAATCCAGTTATTTTCTAGTATTTTCTATGAAAATAGGGGTTATCTAATTTTTGGAGCACTTTGAGGCCAATCAAACCTCATAGTTGGATTCAAAAGACATCAAAACTCCTATTTTCATACAAAATTTGTCAATTTTAGACAACGTTGACTAGGGAGACAAAAAACCATTTGCATACTAGGGTTGTATAGCCTCTAGCACACATATCAAGCAACAACCTTGTGATGATTTTAATTTCTTTTTTAAATGGTGATAAACACCTCTACTATTATCCTAACCATGATGATGATTGTCATGGTTATCTTAACTGTAATGGCCACTACTTGTTGTCCCCTCCACCACATATAGTTACCATCATAGTGTGATGCCTCTACTAGTTCTTAATGTTGCAGCCTAGCTTACTATTGATTTTCATGCCACTTGTTGCATATCCTCCACATATGTGCCACCACTAGTCCACCTCCACCTCCCAGACCTAACCCACAGTCATATGGGGGACCTAAGCTATATTCTTAGCTATTTTTCAAAAGTTTGAAAGGGTTTGCAATTTTTTCTTTGCTAGTAAGGCCCTACTGGTGTTTTTATTGTAACCTAACCATACAAAGGCATTTTTTTAATCTAAAAGAAGCTTTAGAAATATGATTTAGGGATGTACATTATGGTGAAGGATTATTTTTTTTTGGAAACAATTTTTTTTGCTCAAAGTTAGCTTATGCTTTCTATCTTTTAGGGGATGTAATTTTCTTATTTTAGCTCCATTTTTTGATCCAAAAAAAGGTCAAAAATCTTTTCTTAGGCCCTATCTAGATTCTCTATTATTTTCATCAGCATTTCTCAATGTTACATGTGATTCTCAAACTGAATTTTTTTCTCCCTTTTTGTTTACGCATACCTACTAGCAACTAGGGTTTTTTTTTTTACATTGTGGGGGGTGTTTTGTATTATTGTTTCTATTATTTACATCGGTAAACTTGAATATTTTGAAAAAATAGTCCAACACCTTCTAAAAAGTTGGCTGAGACCTCTTCTTGTGTATAGATTCCGACCCCTCATAACTATCACTCATGCAAGTCCTTGATGAAATGGCTTCTCTAGTCAAAAGGGTTGTGGTCTTGTTTAGATCTAGTGCAACTAGTTTTATAGAGGCCTTTTGAGGTCATGCAATATAGGAATAAGATGGATAGGGCATTGGGGTTTATTTCTTTACAAGTATATGATAGTTTGTAGTTTTATCTTGATGTGTGCAATAACCCTCTACCTATGTGGACCAAGCCTACTAACTCTTTTGGTATAGTGAATGAGTTTAGGGGACATCAAATTGAGGCATAGCTTTCCTCTCTTGGACTTGATCCTTTTCATTCTATTGAGGAATTTTTGATGAATTTCAAAAAAAATAGATCATTATTATATGGTAATGGGAAAATGAAGATTGACACTAAGTGCATTTACCCAATTCTTTCTAAGCTTAATGGAAACTTTTAGATTTTTTCTTCTACCTTCTATTCCACCGAGGATGGTTTAAGTACTAGATTAACCATGCCATTCTTTGATTTTTTTGTGATTATTTTACTTGAGAGAAAGTTATTCTCTCTTAGTTGGATTCTCTCATAGGCTCACAAACTTATGCATTGGTAGCTCAGCCATCTTCTAGGATGAAGGAGAGGGAAAAAAAGGCACATCTTATAGAGTCTTAGATTGATTCTATCCCTCACATCACATCAGGCCCACCTCCTCCTAAGGGAGATAAACCAAAGATAGAAATACCAAAGTTTTCTTATTGTAATAAGCCCAATCATGATGAGTCGCATTTCTATGAGAAGAAGTTAGATGGCTATGCCAAATAGGTTTTAGACTTGACATCTCTCCTTTAGAAGAGAAACATTGATAATCCTAATACTTCTCAAAAATATTCTTCATCATCACAATTTTAGTTAGATCATAAAGATATAGGAAAGGGTGATGCAGTATGTGCAAATATTATTCCATATTCTTTCTAGATGGTTACTAAATTTAGATGCTTCACACCATATGGCATCTTCTCAAGATTTGTTCTCCTCTTTTGAGGCTTCTCTTAATCCACACATTTTTATGGAGAAAAAAACTATTATGATATTATGTGGGAAAGGTTATATTGGGATTTATGATGGTACATCTCATGATCTACTTTTTTGTTCCATCTTTTTCCTCTAACATTCTCTCTATCTATCAAATTACACATAGTGGAATAGGGAAGACAATTGAGTTTCCACGAGATTTAGTGTACATCAAAGATAGTGAGAAATAACATTGTTGCTAAAGGGACTATTGATCACTCTTCCTATCTATACTATTTGTCTCATTTTGGTCCACCATCTGAACTATTAGAGAATTACTCTCCTTCATTAGAAACTACTAACGTGAAGTTGAGTTACTTGAACTTATGTGTTGTTCCTTAGGTGAGTGTTGTGACTTCTAGAACTATAACTCTTGTTCAAATTCCATTTATTGCACAAGAGTACTCTTTAGGATTTCCTAAAATTATAGTTCTAGACATTGAGCCACCTAGTACATTTGTTGAGGATATATCAAAGGACACACATCTCTGCTTAGATGATAGATTCAACACACTTGTTATACCACCCTCATTTGAGATTCTATTTTAGGATTTTCATGAATTATCCTTTGAGCATCACTTGTGACTTGCAAATTCACCTTACATTTAGGGGTTTCATCCTTGTTGTCCACTTCCTTTATTTCCTTAATATTGTAGCCACGTTGGTCTATTCATTGAAATAGGAGTTCTAACATTCTAGGTGGGATCTGGACTCTCAAGCCTCTATCATGGGATTTTTCATTATACTTATGGTTTTTCAAGTGTCTCTTTAGAAATATGATTTGTACATTTATCTTTCTATCTCTTTTTGGAGTAGGATTTTTCCCATGTGATTTTCCCTATTTTTTATTTCATAGATAGTTGGTTGTGATTGAATATTGTTGTAGTTTCATAATGCACACCCCATTTTAACACAAAAAATTGGGACCCCCTAGTTTAAATTCATTTACAAGGCTTCTATTCTAAAGCCCCAATCATTTGGACCCTCCCCTAGGTCTAGGTCAAATCTAGCCTTCAATCAGGTGCAATAAGGTTGGAATGGAAAGCCAAAAATCAACACCTAAGGTGGAAATGGTCATCTCTAAAATAGGTGTGCACATGCACACCTTTAGGAGATGTGCACATACACATCCCCTCCTAGGTGCACATCTTTTCAGGACCTATGCAAGGCCTCAATCCCCTCCCCTTATCCTCATTCTCTTTTGTCTACCTCTAAGAACTTCACCTCCACACATCTACCCTTTGTGCTACTTGGCTTCACTCCAGTTCCCTACAAAAAGAAAAACACTAAGGTCAGCACCTTAGAGGTGCACACATGTGCACCCCTAAGGTGCATAGGTGTGAACCCCTCACCTCCTCCAAATTGATAAAAATATATCAAAAAAAAAAAAACTAAACTAAAACCTAAAGACACCAAAGGGACTTCAAGGAGGTGTGCCCGTGCATAACCCCATGAGATGCCTAAGTGCACACCTCTACACACAAGAGTACTCTTTAGGATTTCCTAAAATTATAGTTCTAGACATTGAGCCACCTAGTACATTTTTTGAGGATATATCAAAGGACACACATCTCTGCTTAGATGATAGATTCAACACACTTGTTATATCACCCTCATTTGAGATTCTATTTTAGGATTTTAATGAATTATCCTTTGAGCATCACTTGTGACTTGAAAATTCACCTTACATTTAGGGGTTTCATCCTTGTTGTCCACTTCCTTTATTTCCTTCATATTGTAGCCATGTTGGTCTATTCATTGAAATAGGAGTTCTAACATTCTAGGTGGGATATGGACTCTCAAGCCTCTACCATGGGATTTTTCATTATACTTATGGTTTTTCAAGTGTCTCTTTAGAAATATGATTTGTACATTTATCTTTCTATCTCTTTTTGGAGTAGGATTTTTCCCATGTGATTTTCCCTATTTTTTATTTCATAGATAGTTGGTTGTGATTGAATATTGTTGTAGTTTCATAATGCACACCCCATTTTAACACAAAAAATTGGGACCCCCTAGTTTAAATTCATTTACAAGGCTTCTATTCTAAAGCCCCAATCATTTGGACCCTCCCCTAGGTCTAGGTCAAATCTAGCCTTCAATCAGGTGCAATAAGGTTGGAATGGAAAGCCAAAAATCAACACCTAAGGTGGAAATGGTCATCTCTAAAATAGGTGTGCACATGCACACCTTTAGGAGATGTGCACATGCACATCCCCTCCTAGGTGCACATCTTTTCGGGGCCTATGCAAGGCCTCAATCCCCTCCCCTTATCCTCATTCTCTTTTGTCTACCTCTAAGCACTTCACCTCCACACATCTACCCTTTGTGCTACTTGGCTTCACTCCAGTTCCCTACAAAAAGAAAAACACTAAGGTCAGCACCTTAGAGGTTCACACATGTGCACCCCTAAGGTGCATAGGTGTGAACCCCTCACCTCCTCCAAATTGATAAAAATATATTAAAAAAAAAAAAAAAAAAACTAAAACCTAAAGACACCAAAGGGACTTCAAGGAGGTGTGCCCGTGCATAACCCCATGAGATGCCTAAGTGCACACCTCTACACACAAGACTTGTCTTAAATGAATAAGGGTTTCACCCCATGCACAAGCCAAGTGTGTATGTTTGTAGTTACACACATCTATAGTTGTGCACCTTTCCAAGGTGCACACATGCATTAGTGTGCAACTATGCAAAATAGCCATTTCAAGGCTAATTAAGCATGCAAGTGCACTAACTTGAACATCAAGATATTTTGGGGGAAAGAACTACATTTTGGTCCCTTTTGACTAATTTTTACCTCTTTTGGAGTTAGTCTAGGGGTCCTTAGGTCAATTCTTTTCCTTCTAATATTTATATGACTAATGTTTGCCTCTTTTGTAGAGATCAAATAGCATCATCATCATCTTGCACCGATGAGAAAATGGCACTAAAATCTATTGTATTCAAGTACCAAGGAACATCGAAGAAGTTAGGATTCTAGGATGGGCATGTAGAGATCCAAGATATAAATTTGGGCCACATAGACTAGAATACCTTCATGATAATTTGTAGCAAGCCAAGAGAGAGGTCAGAAATGGTATTTTCTTTGATTTGGTCTAGATTGGTGAATGTCACATTATATTCCACATCAGTTCAATATTTTGAAATGATAATGACATTAGGAGAGCTTTATGTGACCAAGGAAAATGTTGTAAAGAGCATCATAGGAGAGATAGTCTTGGACCTCTAACCCAAAAACATAAAGTTTATTTACATTCCATGGGTGGATCAATGTATCTTGATTTCATATGATGGATAAAAGTGATGGTATAAAGATAATGAGAAAGAGGCTAAGGAGCTAGTGCAGACTTCATTCTTAATCGGTAGGACACGATTGGGCCATACAGCAGGTAAGGTGAATATGACTAGAGGTTACATGATAGATGACATTGGATACTTGATTACCCTCCTTAGTAGAGTTATGTGTTCTCCTATAGTGTGTCACCTTAAAAAATGAATGGTTCATTTCATTCAAACCATAAGGACCACAAAGATGCCCATTGATTGGGCCACCATCCTAAGTGATAACTTAGATGAGCAACTAGTCATTGTTAAGTTTGATCCTCATTTCTACATGATATCATATATTGTGTACTTATTAGTAGTGAGAACAAAAAACTATCCATGCCTATATAGAAAGTATGTTTGTTCAATTGTATGTTGTCTTTGATGTCACACAAATATCATATCAGTCATCAGATAGAGTCTATCAAGCTCAGATGGTCAGCAAGGAAAAAGATAGAGTCTACCAAGCTTAGATAGTCAGCAAGGCAAAAGACAGAGTCTATCAAATTTAGATGGTTAGCAAAGCAAAAGAAAGAGTCTACCGAGCTCAATTGGTCAGCAAGGTAAAGGACAGAGTCTACCAAGCTCAGAGGGTTAGTAAAGAAGATTTATAGTATCTATCGAGTAGACAGTTGTTACCAAGCTCACTTGGTCATCAAAGGAAAATATGGTAGAGACAATTCTTACCGAGATCTCATGGATAGTTAAGGATTTTAGTTCTTACTAAGTAAACTTGGTAGCCAAAGGATTTTATAGATATTGCAATGTTAACTGAGTCAAGACAGTTAAGTCAAGAAATTTTTGGAAGCAATATTTACCAAGTAGGGTTAGCCAATGAAGGATTTCATTATTTTGTGAAATAACATTTATTTGTTTAAAAGTAATATTTGTAGTTGATTGATGTATGGATTATTGGTAAATGTAACATGAGAATGAGCTGACTTAATAATCTCAATGGTATAAATAAGAGGTCAAGTTGTGAATTCTAAGTGTGGAAGTAGAATTGATGTGATATGAGGACTAAATATTGTGGAAGTGAATTTGAAGGATGATCAGAGATCATTGAGTAGTAGAAAAGCCATATTTGATCAAGGAGGATCTAATGATGCAGAATAGAGACATGTAATCAACAAATCTAGTTGCATCTTGTTCAAGTCAATTCATTGTTACTTTCTAACCATTGTATCAGTGATTTCAAATCTTTTAATAGAGTTGGTTTAATAGCCATTTTGTAAATCCTCTAACAAGGTGATAGTTCAATTGAGTTGTTCTAAAAACCTCTAGCAAGGCCACTCCTAATAGGGTGATTAAATCCTCTAATAGGGTCACACCTAATAGTGTGTATTGTAAACTTTAATAGGGTTGGCTCCTAATAGGGCTCACTTTAGAAGAGTCAAAAATTGGTAGCTAGTTACTTGATGATTTTTCTCATATTGGATTTCCACATTAAATCTAGTGTCTCTTGTGTTCATTTTATTTAACCTTTGTATGCATATTAATAATTATGAATGCTAGATGATCAATAACTAGTTAATCTACTAAGTTTTAGAAATCTTATAGTGTTTACTGAGTGTTAGCAGTAAATAGGTATTTAAGACATCTAAGGGATTTGTGAATTATTTTGTAGTAATTGATTTACCTCCCCTCTTAGTTACTCCCTCTTTAATCCCAACAATTGGTATCAGAGCTTTTGGTGCTTACAGGAAAAGATTTCAAGGATTTAAGCTATAGATCAAGATGTCTTACAAGAGGGAAATTCCAAGACTTAACAGGGACAACTTCTCAGCATGGCAAGGATTGATGAGACTTCATCTGGTTTCTATTGGTGATTTAGGACTAAAGTATCTTGATGAAAAATATGAAGAACCTGTTGGTACACTATTTGTCAATGATATTGCTGAAAAGAAGACTCGCAACAACATGATGATAGATATAACATCTACTCTAAGTTATGAAGACATTAAGGATTGCAAAACCACCTTTGAAATGTGGAACAAGCTAAAAAAGATCTATGGAGGATATGATAATGTGAGAAGAGCCAAAGAAAAAAGTTTGAGCAGACAGTTTGATCAAATGAGGATGAGAGAGGATGAAAATATTGCAAAATATGTTGAAAGAGTTAAAGCATGTGTTAGTACAGTCAAAGCATCTGGAGGAGATATCAAGAAGGAGACAATTATAAGTAAAGTTATTAGAACTCTACTTTCCATTTATGCAATCAGAATCTCTGCAATTCAAGAAAGAAGATGTGAAGAAAATCATAACATAAATTTAGAGGTCATAGTGTGAAGATTGACTGCATTTGAGCTAGACAACTATGATAATTATGTTCTAGCTACCAAGAACATTGAATCAACACTTGAAGCCAAGCTTTCACTCAAAGAAAAAGGCAAAAAGTTAAAGGATCCTCAATCAGCTAGAGATGAAGAATCAGAATAGAGTTTAGACAGTGATCTTGAAGTGGTTGAAGCTCTACTAGCAAGGAAATATTCAAGAGGCAAAGGAAAATACAAAGGTAAGGTTCCTTTAATCTATTTTTCTTGTGAAGAAATTGGACATATTGTTGTTATCTGCCCAAATAAGCAGAACAAGGATGAGAAGAAAGGTCACAAATGCATTAGCAAGAAAGACTTCAAATCATTCAAGGATAAAGGTAAGAGAACATGTTTCATGGCAAAATATTCTAATGATTCTGATGATGATGAAGAAGATGAAATTGTTTATATTGTTATAAAGGATGAATCTGATAATGAGGAAGAAATGGCATTCATTTCTCATGTGAGAAAAAATGATTCATGGACTATAGATAGTAGTTGTTCTCATCACATGACTAGTGATAAAACTAAGTTTGAATACTTTGAGGACTATGATGGTGGTAGTGTAAGATTTGGTAACAATGAAACTTGTTGTATAAAAGGAAAAGGAGAATCTCACTGACCAAAGAACTTATATGTGCTAATGCATATTGGGTAGAAGGACTAAAAAACAATCTTTTGAGTGTGGCATAGCTACTCAATAATGGATTCAAAGTGGAATTTATGCATGGAAAATTAAGACTGTTGGATGACAAAGGAAAGTTGATTGGATCAGGCACTCAAACAAAAGGTAACTTGTTTTATCTTGAACTTGGTGAATGTTCATGTTTTATTTCTCAAGTTGAAGAAAGTTGGCTATGGCATAGGAGGTTATGCCATGTAAACCTTGACAACTTGATAAAGATAAGTAAGTTCAAGAAAGTAAGAGGCATTCCTAACATAAAGAAACTCAAGGTTGGTCTATGAAAGAATTGTCAAATTGGTAAAATGGGAAAGACAAGATTTAAAAGCAAGAACTATCAAATTGAAGAAATTCTAGAAATTGTGCATACTAATTTATGTGGACCTATTGGCATTGAAAGTTATACTAGTAAAAAATTCTTCATTCTTTTTGTTGATGATTATTCAAGAATAATGATTGTTATGTACCTAAGAGAGAAATCAGAAGCATTTGAAAAGTTCAAATGGTATTTGGCCAGAGTGGAAAAGGAAACAAGCAAAAGATAGAAATGTTTAAGGTCTGACAGAGGTGGTAAATTTATTCAATATGAATTAAATAACTTTTACAATGAAAGGGGAATCAAAAGACAAGTTTTAGCACCTAGAACTCCTAAACAAAATGGAATAGCAGAAAGAAGGAATAGATCTATCATGGACTGTGTAGGAACCTTAATGATTGAGAAAAACATTGTTATCAAATATTGGAAGAAAGCTATTAGCACTATAGTTCATACCTTGAACCGAGTATAGCTGAAAAAGAATTTATTCAAAACCCCCTATGAGTTATGGTATGGCTACAAACCCAATGTAAGTTACCTAAAAGTATTTGGAAGCAAATGTTACATTTTGAAAGAATCTAGAAAAGGTAAATTTGATGTAAAAGGTGATAAAGGAATATTTTTGGGATACTCTTGCAAAAGCAAAGCATATAGACATTTGAACTTATCTACTCACAAAGTCATAGAAAGTGCACATGTGAAAGTTGATGAGTTTGCAAAAAAAAAAGAAGAAGAAAGCAAAAGGAACTTGAAGACTACAAGAGATTTGTTTACATTAAACTTGATACAATGCCAAATATACCTATCAATTAGGAATATTCAACTCCCAAGTCTTCATTAACCATGTCATAGGAAGTTCAAAATAAGCTAATACTTACCAAGCTACAAGAACCCAAGTTGCAAATAGAAGCTATCGAGTTAGCATCTACTAAGGCCGAGCAACTAGAATCAGAACTAGAAGTTGAAGCATAGAAGGTTAACAAAGCAAGTCACCTAAAAGGAAAGGAGCTTGTGTTAGCCAAGTATGTCAGGAAACATCATGCACCATATTAAATCATTGGAGATAAATCAGAAGGAACAATGACAAGAAGTAAGTTGAAAAGCACTTGTTTGCTTGCTGATTTTGAACCTAGAAATGTCAAAGATGCACTAGATAATGAAATTTGGATTGAAGCTATGAATGAAGAGATAGAACAGATAGAGAAAAAAAAAACATGAACTCTTGTACCTAGACCAAAAGACAAGAATGTGATTGGAACTAATTGGGTATTCAGAAACAAGCTAAATGAAGATGGTAAGGTATCAAGGAACAAAGCTAGACTGGTATGAAAAGGATACTCTCAAAAAGAAGGTGTAGATTATAGAAAAAAAATTTCTCCTATTGTGAGATTGGAAGGTGTCAGAACCTTACTTGCATATGTTGCATACAAAGGATTCAAAGTTTATCAAATGGATGTCAAATCAGTATTTCTCAATGGCATATTAGATGAAGAGGTTTACATTGAATAGCCTAAAGGATTTGTTGATCGAAACAAGAAGGACATGGTCTGCAAAATGCATAAAGCATTACATGGTCTGAAACAAGCCCCTAGAGCATGGTATGAAATATTGCATAACTATCTTATTCAGATTAGTTTTCAAAGAACTAATGACAACAATAGTTTTTACATAAAGGAAGCATCAGATAATAAGATTGTTTTGGTGAAAATATTTGTAGATGATACGTTGTTCACAAGAAATGATGATCTTTGCAAAGAATTTTTAGAACAAATGAACAAGAAATTTGAAATGTCAATATTTGGTGAAATCAAATTCTTTGTTGGTCTTTAAATTCAATAGAGTAAAAATAGCATCTACATCACTCAATCTAAATACATCTAGGAGATACTGAAAAGGTTTTTTATGGAAGACTACAAACTTGTTGGAACTCCTATATGTATTGGATTGAAACATACCAAAGATGATGAATCAAAGGAAGTGGATTAGACATTGTATAGATCTATGATGGAAAAGTTGTAGTATGTAGTGCATACAAGACTAGACATTTCCCTTGCAGTAGGAATTGTAGCAAGATTCTCAGCAAAACCAAAAGAAAATCACATGATGACAATCAAAAGGATCATGAGATACTTAAAAGGAACTGAAGATTATGGATTATGGTATAAAATTGGAGGAAATTTGGATTTAAAAATGTTCACTAATGTAGATTGGGTAGGAAATATTGATGATAGAAAAAGTACAAGTGGAGGTGCTTTCTTTCTTGGAAAAAAGATGGTTTCTTAGACAAGTAAAAAGCAGAATTGTACATCCTAGTGCACAACAGAGGTTGAATATGTTGTAGCAGTAGTAAACTGCTTAAACATTGTGTGGTTCAAACAATTATTGGAAGGTATGAAGCAAGAAATAAAAGAACCTATTGTTATGCTTTGTGATAACACAAGTGCAATTAATATCTCCAAGAATCCAGTGATGCATTAAAAAACCAAGCATATTGCCATACAATATCACTTTGTTAGAGAATTGGTACAAGAAAAGGAAATCAGATTGGAATATGTCCATGTAAAGGAACAAACTGCTTACATATTCACAAAACCTTTACCTAACGATGCATTCTTGCATCTTAGAAGTAAGTTAGGATTCATTCCCCTATTTGAAGCTCACTAAAATAAAGTTTTAGTGATGCATCAATAGAAACAGAATTGAAGATCTATCAGTTGATGTAGCAAACCAATGAAGACATTGCATATGAATCAATACATCAGGTACAATGCTATTTAGTTAATTTATGTTGACTTTGGCATGTGTTGTCAAAGAAGGAGAGTATACTATCATATCTTTCTGAAATTTACAAAATAATAAGAGTTGGTGAAAGAGGGAGAGATTATTATGAAAGAGGGAGTTTGTTGTGTTTGAAGAAGAAAGTCAAGTATTCTGTCAGTAAAGACTTGTTTTCAAATTTCATTTTGCTATGACATGTTGTGTTGCCATCAATGCCAAAGAGGGAGATTTTTGGATACAATTGTTCAATTGTGTGTTATCTTTGATGTCACACAAATTTCATAACACTCATTATATCGAGTCTACCAAGCTCAAATGGTCAACAAGGAAAAAGACAGGGTCTACCAAGCTTAGATGGTCAGCAAGGAAAAAGATAGAGACAACTGAGCTCAGTTGGTCAGCAAGGTAAAGGACAGAGTCTACTAAGCTCAAAAGGTTAGTAAAGAAGGTTTACAGTGTCTACCGAGTAGACAATTGTTACTGAGCTTTCAAGGTTAAACAAAGAAATTTAGTTGTTACCAAGCTCACTTGGTCATCAAAGGAAAATATGGTAGAGAAAATTCTTATCGGGCTCTCATAGACAGTGAAGGAATTTAGTTCTTACTAAGTAAACTCGGTAGCCAAAGGATTTTGTAGATGTTGCAATATTAACCAAGTCAAGATGGTTAACTTAGGAAATTTTTGAAAGCAGTATTTACCGAGAAGGGTTGGCCTGTGAAGGATTTTATTGTTTTGTGAAATAACATTTATTTGTTTAAAAGAAATATTTGCAGCTGACTGATGTATGGATTATTGGTAAATGTAACATGAGAATGAGCTAACTTGATAATTTGAATGGTATAAATAAGAGGTCAAGTTGTGAATTCTAAGTGTGGAAGTAGAATTGATGTGATATGAGTACTGATTATTATGGAAGCAAATTTGAAGGATGATCAGAGATCATTGAGGAGTAACAAAGCCATATTTGATCAAGGAGGATCTAATGATGTAGAATAGAGATTTGTCATTAGCAAATCTAGTTGCATCTTATTCAGTTCAATTCATATTTACTTTCTAACCATTGTGGCAGTGATTTCAAATCTCTTAACAGAGATGGTTTAACAACCATTTTGTAAATCTTCTAACAAGGTGACAGTTCAGTTGAATTGTTCTAAAGACCTCTAGCAAGGCCACTCCTAATAGGGTGATTAAATCCTCTAACAGGGTCACATCTAACAATGTGTATTGTAACCTTTAATAGGGTTGGCTCCTAATAGGGCTCACTTCATAAGAGTGAAAAATTGGTAGCTAGTTACTTGGTGATTTTCCCATATTGGGTTTCCACGTTAAATCAGTTGTCTCTTGTGTTCATTTTATTTAACCTTTGCATGCATATTTATAATTATGAATGCTAGATGATCAGAAACTAGTGAATCTACCAAGTTTCAAAAATCTTATAATATTTATCGAGTGTCAATAGTAAATAGGTATTTAAGACATCTACAAGATTTGTGAATTATTTTGTGGTAACTGATTTACCCCGCCTTTCAGTTACTCTCTCTTTAATCCCAACAAGTGAAGCATGTAAGATGAAAATGCTTGGTACTATGTGGGATACCCACAATTGGTGAAAAGGAAGCTCCCACAATAGAGTGTGGAATACAAAGTGGTTAATGATAGATTGATCTTCTCTATCATTAGGTTCATTAAAGGTGATTATGCAAAGAGAATTTCAGTAGAGGCAGTCACTAGGATCATAGAGATAGGTGCCTACTACATTCAATTAAAAATTTTCATGTATCTTCAAGTAGTTGGTACTTTCCTTTTTCTCCAAAAAGCTTTCAAGATACCCCTGAGATAGGCTCACACTCTTGGAGATAGCCAACAAATCAATTCTTATGATAGAGTGATGAAATAGGATAAGAAAATATGGGTTTGGCCAATTGTAATTGGTGCATTCGAGGTGCAGTAGAAACAAGAAATTGCCACCTTTGACACTAAATGAGATTAATATCCCTTCGAAGAATACAATTCCCCTCACTCATTCTTCAACAACATTGGAATGGTTCAACATCTGGTAGGGAAATAGTTTTTACATGTTAATACCCTATAAGATCAGCTGATGAATGCAATAGATGACTATGATATCTATATAAGGGAATATTAAATAGGATGCGTCTATACCTAGCAAAAAATATGCTAAAGATGAAGATTTCTCTTAAGGCCATAGAAGAGGATGTGCCATAATTTATTGATCCTTTGTACAATAGAGAGAAAATCCACAATAGACTCATCATGAATGTCAATATAGGGTGAGATAAAAATGATGAAATATGTAGTGCCTACCCCTAGTTTACATTTTTTGCTATCATTGCTAGACCCTTTTAGGTTAGTTTTATGTTTGATGATTAGTAGAATTTTTTAGAGATTATTATATATTATTTTAGATTCAGTTGATATATGATGAGATTACTTGGTACTCTATATTTCATGTATGCATGATGCTTATTTAGTGATTTCAGTTATTGATGACGATTAGTTAGATAGATTATTATGTGTCTTCTTATGGATACTTACTCCATACTACATATGTATGGTGTGTGTGTGTGTTTTCTTTATGTATGGTGTTTTTGATGTGGTTAAGAAAGGGAGTCATAGTCACCTATTAGTTAGGATCTACAAGATGCACCACTTCCTGCCATTACCTATTTAGCTTAGAATATTGTGTTTGTACATGCATGGTTTTTATGCAGGTTGCAAGTACTAGGTATCGACTTCCCTAAATTGCTAGGATGAGTTATCTCAATAGTAAGAGAGGGAAGATAAATTTTTAAGTCCAAATCCTATGGGTATGTGCAAGATCATGGTCAACCAAACTATGCTCTTAAGTGGCAATAAAAAAATAGAAAATTAGGTTTATGTCAACTTGATGTGGAATTTTCTACTTGTTATTAACTTTATATCAAAAAGTTGAGAGAAAAGAATGTCTATCAAATTGAATCTAGTTTCTAAATTACTAGGACTTATCTCAAAAAATAAAAAATTGATTGGTCAAAATTTTGAATTTTAATGCAATATTACAAAAAATTTAGAACAAAAATAAGGAGAAGATGTATGTCTGACCACCTTAATCAAAATCAAATGATAATATTTTTTAATAATATTCTAGATATAAGTAGTAGACTCATGCCTGGATGTGACACATATTTTTGGGTATTTTTATTGTAAATAAATAATTAATAATTAATTTTTGATTTTAGTATTTTTGGAATAAAAAATTTCTCATGTTTGACCACCTTAACTAATTCAAAACTCTGCAAAATTTATTTTGAAATTTTCTTTTCCTTATAGTAGAAGAAACAGAGAATGTGAAGCATCTTTTGGATTTAAAAAATATTGTACCATTTGAGAGTTATAGTTGTTTTCAAGTAGTGTGTTAGTCAACACTTTATACATAACTCCATTAGAAAATAAGTAATAATTACTTACTAAACTCATAATTCAACAAATCTTACATTTATGAAAAGATAAGAACATTCTTAAGAAACCCTTTTCATTTCATCAAATTTTGGTGAAAAGAAAGTCGTTAGCTACATCTTTGAAGTAAAACTCACATAAAAACAGGCCAAAAGCACATTTTTAGGATGTTTTTAAAGTTGACCATATAGGTTTGGTATCAAAAGATATAGTATACCTTATAAAGATATTAATTGTTTTCATTTATATTAAGGTGGGTGGGAAAAAAATTGGAATAGATTTTGAAATGGTTTGAGATATTTTAGAACTACAGATTTTTTAGGTTGCCACTTTTTGGCACACCATGATCCTACACATACCCCTAAACCTTTAAGCCATTTGTTCTAAAAAATTAGGACAAGTATTTGAGTTGACTACCTTTTGAATGTGTCGAATGATGTTGATTCATGATTATAACCCTTTAGTTTGATTTTGTATGTATTTTTCCATGATGGGATTTCGTATTTCATTTTATGAGTCTTTGGTGAATTATTTATTAATTAAGTCTAATTAAAAGATTAAATTAATGACTTAATTCAATGGGAAATTATTATGATATTTTAATATTTAATTATATGTAATTAGTTGTAAAATTAATTAAAAAGAATTAAATTTGAAGATGAAAGTTATAAGAATAAATTTAGAATGTGATAATATTTATTTTATTTAATAATAATATATTTAGAGAAAATTTTAAATAAATTCTAAATAATATTGTTGTTTAAGTTAATAAATATTTTATCAAATTAAACGTTCAAAAATAAATTAAGAAGTGGAAAAAGAAATTAATTTATTAAAAAAATTATGATTGCATGATGCATGCATGAGATTAAATTTAATAAATTAATTAAAAGAAAGTCAAGTGAAAATTAAGTAAAGTAATTTAATAATTCAATAAACGTGCATGGAAAAGAAAAGAATAAGATAAAGGAAAGAGAAAGAAAGAGTTAATTAAGAGTTGAAGTTTGGTAAGTAGAGAGTTCTCTCAAGTAAACGCACAATTAGTGCCCTGATTTTAGGAGAGAACTCCATATCACAACTTGGGGGTTCATTTTCAAAGGACTATGAATTTGTGAAGAGGAAGGAATTTTCAGAAAGGAAAAGGTTTTGAGAGGAGGAACTTCTCTACAATTTTCTTCGGTGTAGTGATTAGCATTAGTGTCCAAGTAGATGCTTGTGATTATTCACTAAAATTCATTACACTCTTTCTTTCCTACCTTCATCTTGTTTGTTGAATGTTTTTCTAAAGAATTCTTGCAATGAATGTTTTCAGTAATATGCATTCCTAGTAGGAATATTAGATCTTCTATTTATTGGGAAAATCAAAAGATCTGTATAACCATCTTTCAATAGATTAAAGAAATAAGAAATTAATTGGGAAGGCTTTGAATTATAATGGAAATTTTCTTTATTATTAAAAAAAATATTAGTTAACTAGTGGGTTCACTATGAATTCCCAATTAGAATTAATGCTGAGGTTGTGATAAGAAAAAGTGTTTTAAACAAATTTCTTTTATTTATTTTTATTAATTATGAAATTAATATAAAATAAATTAATTGAAGAAAATGTTTAAATGAAAAAATGTTATTTACATATATTGAAAAAAAATTAAAAAATAATAATTTGGGATGGGTGGGATTAACTCCTACCACTCCGGTTACCTGTAATTGGAAGCAACACTACCACTATCGCAGGTACTATGGTAGCGATTGTACTATGTATTATCACAATCGCAGGCCCTATGATAGACACAGTGGGCCACGACCTTTATTAAAAGTCGACGAGCTTTAAACGCTATGATATGTGTTTTTTATTATTATTAATTTTTATCAAAATTAATTTTATATAATGTTTTAATTAATATTTAATTATTAATATTATTTGACATAATATTTTAATTAATATTTAATTGTTAATTTTTAATATTATTTTATTAATAATATTTATTAATAATTTTAATTTTTAATAATTAATTAAATGTTAGTATATAGTGATTAGTTTGATTAATATAATATCATTTATTTATTTAATAATGAAAAATTAGATAATTAGGTGGAAATTATTTAATTCTAACTTTACTAAATTGCAATTATCTTTATTGAAATTCAATGAGGAATATTTTAAATGTTCCTTAAAAAACCATATATATATAGAATGTCCACAGGGTACATTAGGGGTAATGACATTATATATAATGGGGGTAATCCTATATTATATATAGATAATTGAATGAGTTAATTGGTAGGGCAAATTGAGAAATTTATGTGCTCAAAATTTACACTAAAATAAAAATTAAAACCTTACATTTAACTCAACCACATGTTTTCAAAACAAACCAAAACATGAAACTTACATCTTTGTACATGTATGTGTTTGTGTTTTGGGATTGGCTTGATTAGATTATTGACCAATCCTAGGACATCTATCAGAGGCTTGAGACTTTTGTGAGTGTGGTGTCATGCTGACTCGATCTTGATTATTTGTACTTAACCATGGTAATGTGCTGGTATGCTCATGTTGAGTGTGTTTATATTATTGGCTATTGTTTTCAGTGTTTTGTGGTATAGCAAGATTTATACTATGAGACATTTTACTTAACTATTTTGAGTTGTTGATCAATTTTATTTGGATACTTTCTAGTTTCTCGCTAAGAACTTATGGGTATTGTGATTTATCTTTGATGCTTTAACATCACATGTATAGGACTGAGGTGTTTTATTATGATTCTTTGATTTTTGATTTCATTAGCTTAGAGTAGGTTATTTATATGTAATGTTAGGAAGTGGCTTGCAATGGGGGCCAAGGCCCTACGTGGATGCTAGGGTAACCCATTGTAAGTTGTTTAATAATTGAAAACACTACACTAAATGAGAGTAAAATGAACCTAATAAGAGCCTTTGTATGTTCTTGCCCATGCCTCGAGTGCTAGTATAGAATAGGATGAGAGTAGAGAGAATGCTTGGTTTTGACCATGCATCTATAGTATGCCTTGTTAGTATGAGAGGATATTAGTGGCTGCATAGGGATCACTAGGGGGTCGGGGTCCTAAGAGACTACCAGGGTAACTCTAGTGTGATTCGTGCAATTGCATTTGCTTGCTTACATACTAAGTTTCCTACATGTCTTTTGTGCCTCTAGGTATAGATGTTGACTTATCTTGGAACCCTTGAGTTAGAATACTTTTAGGATTTCTTGGAATTAGAGTGCATTTTTTATATTTGGTTTGATATCCTATTTGGGACTTAAGACTATCTCCTCAGCACAGTGGGAGTGGGCCATTTAGGTTCCACATGGTTGGGTGTTAGTGTTTTTTTTTTACTCTTACAATTGAGATCTATCCATAGTCAACATGGCTGAAGCATTCCTTTTTTGCATTTCTTTTCATTCTATCTATGTATCATAATGATGGATGGATATATCATGTATAGTGGATGGTTTCATTTATTTTGTTTTACTTGTATCATGCATTTGAGGAGGATGATGTATTTCTAAGTTCTACATATGTATATTATTTTTGCCTTTCATACCTTGTGACATG
This sequence comes from Cupressus sempervirens, assembly GCA_028749045.1. Taxonomy (NCBI): domain Eukaryota; kingdom Viridiplantae; phylum Streptophyta; class Pinopsida; order Cupressales; family Cupressaceae; genus Cupressus; species Cupressus sempervirens. The sequence goes on from CM053787.1 coordinate 206,490,148, forward strand.
TACAGTGGATGATTGAGCATTCCAAATTTCATTTGCCAAGAGGCATTCAAAAAAAATGTATACTATTTAAATTGACATTGGACTTTTTAATTATTCTTTCATATGGATGTGGTATTTGATGGACTTAGTATTAATTAAATTTAAATGTGATTCAATGTCATGGGATCCTTAAGGAATGTAACCTGTTATGTATGCTTTTAGTTGATTGTATGTTATTGCCTCCACTACTATTTGTTTGATGTGTATGTTACTGTTTTTGTTCAAAAAAATTTTTGGTAAACTTAGTAAAACTTTAAATATTATTTCTTTTGGATCCCTTGGTAGAGCATTACATTTGGTATCAAAGCCCGAGTTTCTACATTGGGAGAGCTCTGGGTATTTTGAAATGCCACTAGTTGTTAACTATTTGAACAAAAACAAAAACTCTAAATTGTTATGTACATCTTTCTCAAACTGAAACTAGAACTAGTTAAACTGAAATGGAATTTAAACTTTTAGTTGTATACTTTCTAACATGAGTACTTAGACTTCAAAACTAAAATTATACATAAACCTAAATATAAGAAAACTAAAAATCAAAACTTATTCTATTTTCAAAACCATGTGTCTTATATATATATATATATATATATATATATATATATATATATATATATATATATATATATATATATATATATATATATATATATATATATATATATATATATATATATATATATATATATATGCTTATAATAGTATGCTTTATGGTTGTTTTAGTATCTTGTGTCTTGGATATTATTGTAGGATGGTATCTAGGAAGAAATCTTCTATTAGAGGCTATAGCCTTGGCCATGGTAGAGGTCATGGATGAGGCAGAGCTATCAGTGTACATGAGTCTATCCACAAAGGACCCATTCAAGAAGGGAATATGGAAGAGTATGTCAGTGAGCATTAGGAAGAGAGTCATAGAGAGTAGTAGGCCAACTCTATGGAGGTTGATCTGAGGCAAATGATGTAGACCATCATTGATCTCCTACCTCCTATTCATGATCAGGATAGAGCACATCGGGCATGACATGAGCACAAACCTAGGTCTAGGAGCCCTTAGAGGGATTAACATAGATCCATAGTAGCAGCTCATATGAAGGACCTTATGATGTCCAAGGTTAAGCTTTTTAATGGGCATGGTTTAGGATATGTAGCCGAGTAGTGGCTTATTGCTCTTGATAAGGTTTTTCTATGCAAGACTTTGATAGTAATGTCAAAGCAAGGCTTTCTATTACTAACTTGGAAAAATTTGGAGCCACTTCATGGACTATCAAGGAAAACAAGTTGGGCATAGATATGAATAGTGTTATATGGGAGATATTCTTAGAAAATTTTCATGAGTGATTCCTACCAAAGGAATGGAAGTAGCATAGAGGAAATGAGTTTTGTAACCTGAGATAGTTCACTATGACCATAGTAGAGTATGAGCATAAGTTCTATAAGCTCATGCCCTTTTCAAGATTCAATGACAACCTATCACACGTGGCACAACATTTCATTAGAGGTATGAACAACCATATAGTTGAGGATGTTAAGGTTTTTGAGGCTAAAACCCTCAAAGATGTGGTACATCAAGCCATTCTTGTAGAGTAGAGTGTCAAACTTGGACATGGGGGTTTTGTAGGAGTACCTACAGCATTAGGATCTAAGGGCAAGCCCAACTCAAGTGGAAACATGAAGCCTCCTTTTCCTAAGAGAAATCTGAATTAGTAGTAGCCTCAGTAGTCACAACAAAAAAAGGGATCATAACCTCAGGCACAAAGTGGTGGTAGTGGTTCTAACTCAAAGAACAACCACAATGCATAGTGTAATAGGCAAAACTAGTACAATCAGCTTGCATAGAGTAGCTAGTCTTTTGCTAGTATGAATAGCCACTAGTGGAAAAATGTACCTCCTATAGGGAGAGGATCTAGTAGAGGCATCGGATGTTATACATGTGGGCAGGTTGGACACATTGCAGCTCACTATCCATAATGAGCACATCGGTATTCAAGTCCTTGGCTAGCAACATCTAAGCCCATAGTCAAAGATGCAGGTAGAGCTCATAGTGTTTTTGTTGTAGTTAATCACCATCAGGTAGACAATTAGGGGATCATGGTTGAGACTATGAGAGCTATCTAAGGTACACTTCTCTCTATATTGTTTAATTTAGGTGCCATAGATTCTTTTATTTCACCATCATTAGTTGCTAAGCGTAAGTTAGAAGCAGTTAAGAAAGATTAGGGTTGGCAAGTGCAACTAGCCTTAGGCGCTAAGGTTTCCACAAATTTTGTAGTTCATAAGTGTGAGCTTGGAATAGGAGGGTTTGTGACTTATTTGATCTTTAGGTTATTCCTCTTGGCTCCTATGATGTGATCTTAGGTATGGATTGGCTTGGCTCTCATAGAACTAGTATAGATTGCAGGAAGAAGACCATTGTATGTGAAGATGAACAAGGGAAGGATGTGGAGATTGTGGGGATACCAAGACCTATATCTCTATGGATGATATCCACTATGCAATTGAAGTTGATATTTTGTAAGGGATGTAAGGTATTTGTTGTTATGGAAAGTGAGCTAGATGAAGATCCTACAAGAAAGACTTTGGACCACCCTATTTTATAGGAGTATGTGAATGTCTTTTCGAGTGAGATTTCGGGCATGCCCCCAAAGAGAGATATTAATTTTAGCATTGACCTCACACTAGGAGTAGAGCCTATCTCTAGAGCTCCTTATCATATGACCACTTAGGAATTGAGTGAGTTGCACCTATAGTTAAAGGAACCTTTGGCCAAGGGTAATATCTAACATAGTGTATCACCATGGGGAGCTCCAGTGATCTTTTTTAAGAGGAAGGATGGTTTTTTGCACCTTTTTATTGATTATAGATAGTTGAAAAAATGACAATAAAGAATAGGTATCCTCAACCAAGGATTGATGATTTATTTGACCATATCAAGGGACCTATAGTGTTCTCCAAGATTGACCTTAAGTTAGGATACCATCAGCTTCACATCAAGGAAGTTGACATTCATAAGATTGCCTTTCAAACTTGCTTTGGGCACTATGAGTTCATAGTGGTACCTTTTGGGCTGAGGAATGCTCCATCAATTTTCATGTAGCTGATGAATGGATTTTTCTATTCTTATCTTGATAGATTTGTACTTGTGTCCTTGATGATATACTAATATATTCAAAGTCCCAGAAGGAGCACAAGGAACATCTATGTTTGGTGTTGTAGTGCTTGAGAGATAATCAACTTTATGCAAATGTGGCAAAGTATGATTTCTTTCAATAAGAGATATAGTACTTAGGACACATCATATCAGGTGAGGGTATCTCTATAGACCCCACAAAAATCTTGGCAATAGTAGATTGGCCTACACCCACTACTATGTCAAAAATTCATAGTTTCATGGGTCTAGCTAGTTATTATCATAGATTCATCCAAAACTTCTCTAGAATAGCACATCCCATCACTTCCCTTTAGAGGAAAGGAAAGAAGTTTTTATGGACAGAGAAATGCGAGGAAGAATTTCAAAAGCTCAAGAAGCTTTTAACTAGTGCACTAATCTTAGCAATACCTAATCTAGTAGGTGATTTTATGGTGTGTACAGGTGCTTCCCTTGAGGGAATTGGGGCAGTATTGATGCAGGGTAGATGGGTGATTGCATATGAATTGTGCAAGTTCAAGGATCATGAGCTAAATTATCCTACACATGATCTTGAGTTAGGAGTATTAGTTCATTCCTTAGTGAGATGGAGACATTTCTTGCTAGGGTACAAATTTGAACTTCATAGTGATCATCATAGTCTCTAGTACATATTCATGTAGCCTAATCTAAATGCTAAACAAAGGCGATGGCTGGAGTTTCTATGTGAGTATGACTTCAAGGTAAAGAATATTCAGGGGAAGGAGTACATGGTAGCTAAGAATTTGAGTTGGAAGAGACATATTACATTATCTATTACTCTTAGTCTTGATTTGTGGAGCCAAATTCTTTAGGCACTCCCTACCAATACTTGGTATTAGGAGGTGTGTAGAGAGATAGATTCAGGGAAACCATTGGAGGGTAAGTTTTTAGACAATGTTCTTGAGTTAGATGGCCTTTTGAGACATTTAGGAAGGATCTATGTACCACTACTAGACAAGCTCCATACATTGATCCTATCAGAGGCCCATCATGCACCTTCCTCAGCCCATTCAAGTGTCAAGAAGATGCATGCAGACTTGTGATGTTTATTCTATTGGACAGGGATGAAGCATGACATTACTAATTTTGTGGCTAGGTGTCCTGAGTGTAAAAGGGCCAAAGTAGAACATCAACATCCAGTAGGGCTTTTACAACCAAATCGCATTCCTTCATGGAAATGGAACATCAGCTCTATGGACTTCATAGTAGGATTACCTATGAAGGCTCATTATCATGATGCTATCATGGTCACTACTGATCGGTTAACTAAGGTGGCACATTTTTCACTGATAAGGTTTTCCTATGTTGTAGCTTCTATAGATAATGTCTTCATGCACAACATCATGAGACTACACGGTGTTCCCCAAAATATCATTTTGGATAGGGATCCTACATTCACTTTCGTATTTTGGACATTGTTGTAGCATGATCTTGGAGTGCAGTTGAATTTTAGTTCAACATATCACCCAAAGACAGATGGCTAGGTAGAGAGAGTGAATAAGGTTTTGGAGGATATGTTGAGGATGTATGTGATGGATAGGTAGACTCATTGGGAGGACTATCTCTACCTAATGGAGTTTGCCTACAACAATGGATATCATAGTTCTATTAGCATGGCACATTTCCAAGCTTTATATGGTTGTCCTTGTCATACACCTTTGCGTTGGGATAGTCTTGAGGATTGTATTCTATTGTTTCTTGAGATGCTTTGAGAAATGGAGCAATAGGTAGTGCATATTCAAGAGCACTTGAGTACAACATAGGATAGTAGAAAAAGTATGCTGACGCTCATAGGATAGATAAGTAGTTTGCTATGGGAGAGAAGTTTTTTTGAGAGTGTGTCCATGGAAGAGCCTAATCCATTATGGAAAGGGTTCAAAGATAGCACCTCGCTTTGTGGGACCATTCAAGATTCTTGAGAGGATTGGTCTACTTGTTTATCATCTTGCTTTACAACCCAGCCTAGCTCACATTCATGATGTTTTCCATGTTTCAGTACTTAGGTAGTATATTCCTGATGTGGTACATCCTCTTGATTGGAATGTGTTATAGGTAGAGGATGAGAGTAGGTAAGGGTCCAATGGGACCCTACTAATGACTCATTGGCTTCATGTGAGGATGCATCTAGATTATGAAATTTATATCCCTACTTGTTTATAGGCTTCCAAGAGTAAGCTTAAGTCTAGTGGGGGTGGATGTAGTGCCTATTCCTAGCTTACATTTGTTACTATCATTGTCAAACTCTTTTAGGCTAGTTTTATGTTTGATGATTAGTAGCATTGATTAAAGATTATCAGATATTATTTCAGATTTAGTTGATATATGATGAGATTACTTGGTACTCTATACTTCATGTACGCATGATGATTATTCAATGATTTCAATTATTGATGATGATTAGTTAGATGGATTATTATGTGTCTTCTTACGGATACTTACCCCATAATATATCTGTATGGTGTGTGTGTGTGTGTGTATGTTTTCTTTATGTATGGCATTTTTGATGTGTTTAAGGAAGGGAGTCGTAGTCACCTACTAATTAGGATCTACATGATGCACCACTTCCTACTATTGCCTCTTTAGCTTAGAATATTGTGTTTGTACATGCATGCATTTCATGCAGGTTACAGGTACCGAGTATCAACTTCCCTAAATTACCAGGATGAGCATACCCTATCGCATTATCTCAATGGTAAGAGAGGGGAGATAAATTCTTAAGTCCAAATACTAAACCTATAAGCCATTTGTTCTAGAAAATTAGGACAAGTATCTGAGTTGGCTACCTTCCAAATGCATCAAATGACATTGATTCATGATTATAACCCTTTAGTTTGATTTTATATATGTTTTTCTATGTTGGGTTTTCGTATTTCATTTTATGAGTCTTTGGTGAATTTTCTATTAATTAAGTCTAATTAAAAGATTAAATTAATGATTTAATTCAATAGGAAATTATTATGATATTTTAAAATTCAATTATATGGAATTAATTAAAAAGAATTAAATTTGAAAATGAAAGTTATAAGAATAAATTTAGAACATGATAATATTAATTTATTTTAATAATAATATATTTAGAGCTCATTTTAAATAAATGCTAAATAATACTATTATTTAAGTTAATAAATATTTTTATCAAAGTAAACATTCAAAAATAAATTAAGAAGTGGAAAAAGAAATTAATTTGTTAAAAGTTTTATTATTGCATGATGTGTGAATGAGATTAAATTTAATAAATTAATTAAAGGAAAAGTCAAGTGAAAATTAAATAAAGTAATTTAATAATTTGATAAACATGCATAGAAAAGAAAAAGAAAAAGATAAAGGAAAGAGAAAGAAAAAGTTAATTAAGAGTTGAATTTTGGTAAGCAGAAAGTTCTTTCAGGTAAATGCACAATTAGTGCCCCAATTTTAGGAAAGAACTCCATATCATGACTTGGGGGTTCATTTTTGAAGGACTATGAATTTGGGAAGAGGAAGGAATTTTTAGAAAGGAGAAGGTTTTGAGAGGAGGAACTTCTCTACAGTTTTCTTGGGTGTAGCGATTAGCATCAGTGTCCAGGTAGACGTTTGTGATTATTTGCCAAAATTCATTACGCTCTTTCTTTCCTGTCTTCATCATGTCTGTGGAATTTTTTTCTAAAGAATTCTTGGGATGAATGTTTTCAGTAATATGCATTCCTAGTATGAATATTTTCAGTAATATGCATTCCTAGTATGAATATTAGATCTTCTATTTATTAGGAAAATCAAAAGATCTGTATAACCTTCTTTAAATAGATTAAAGAAATAAGAAATTAATTGGGAAGGGTTTGAATTATAATTGAAATTTTCTTTATTATTAAAAAAAATTAGTAGTCAATTGGTGGGTTCATTGTAAATTCCCAATTAGAATTAATGCTAAGATTGTAATAAAAAAAGGTGTTTTAAATACATTTGTTTTATTTATTTTTATTAATTATGAAATTAATATACAATAAATTAATTTAGAAAAAAAATGTTTTAATTAAAAAAGTTATATATATAATAATAATAATAATAATAATAATTTGGGAAGGGTAGGATTAACCCGTACCCCCCCACCTGTAATTGGAAGCAGCACTGCCGCTATCACAGGTACTACAATAGAAATAGTACTGTGTACTATTGTAGCCACACATCCTGCAATAGACACAGTGGGTCGTGACCTTTATTAAAAGTTGGCAGGCTTTAATAACTGTGATATGTGTTACTTTTTATTATTATTTTTTATTAAAATTATTATTTTTGACTGGTAAGAGGCTGAAGCCAAGATTTATTATTATTATTATTTATAAAGCATGCTATATATATACATATATATATATATATATATAAAATTTGGGAAGGGTAGGATTAACCCGTACCCCCCCACCTGTAATTGGAAGTAGCACTGCCGCTATCACAGGTACTACAATAGAAATAGTACTGTGTACTATTGTAGCCACACGTCCTGCAATAGACACAGTGGGTCGTGACCTTTATTAAAAGTTGGCAGGCTTTAAACACTGTGATATGTGTTACTTTTTATTATTAATTTTTATTAAAATTATTATTTTTGACTGGTAAGAGGCTGAAGCCAAGATTTATTATTATTATTATTTATAAAGCGTGCTCACGAATAGATTGGAACCTAAGACCTCTTTGATAAGAGGCTCACTATTTACCACTATGTTGTGGGCTCTTGCCTAAAATTAATTTTATATAATTATTTAATTAATTTTTAATTTTATTTTATATAATTTTTTAATTAATATTTAATTATTAATTTTAGATATTATTTTATTAATAATATTTATTAACAATTGTAATTTTTAATAATTAATTAAATGGTAACTATAAAATTATTAGTTTGATTAAATATAATATAATGTATTTATTTAATAATGAAAAAATAGATAATTAGGTGGAAATTATTTAATTCTAACTTTACCAAATTACAATTATTTTATTTTTTTGGCAAAAGGTGACAAGCCACCAAAAATATAATTATGTTAATAAAGCTAGTTCAAGGGCTCGTGAAGGGAAGAACTCAGCAAGAAACTCTTCACTCTTTACCCTAATTACAAGACTTGCGTAGAGTATGACTATACATTTCTACAATATTGATTCCTTTACTAAAAGTTACATTTGTGAATAGTATAAATTCACACATTTACAAAAAGCATTGAATTCATACTAAGAAAAAAATTGTGAGATGGACAACTTTACACCCCAATAGCCTTAGCCTCGATTTGGTATGCACAAAATCTATTACATATCCAAATAAAAAGAAAAAGAAATCTCCCCAACTATACTAGCATGAGACAATAAAACCACAAACTAGTAGGAGGCATGCTTTATCCATTACTGTTCTCAACAAAAGACCAACAATACAAGTGTGTAGTCTATCAATACTCCTCAATACAGTTCCCACTCCATCTGAGAAGGTTATAGATCTATTGAGAGGTCCAACCTACCCAATGGGTTATCAATCTTTATAATATTGATAGGCTTCCTAGCTGAAGACCCCACCATTTCAATTTGTGCCAATACCTCATGATCATGCATTATAAATTCATCAACTTCTCTAGCCTTGCCTTTTAACTCTTCACAAGACTGTTAGGATAAGTAACCTCTATAGCACCAGATTAAATGCTCCACCTATCCTAAACTACCACCACCCAAAGCTTTGGAAAAGAATGCCACAAAATCTAAGAAGTCTAAATTACCCTATTCTTACAAAAAACCACTCACCCCTACATAAGGTAACACACCCACTGCTAAGACATACTTCCAAAGAGCACTCCTAAGACCTTCCATTCCAAGTAAATTACAAAAACCAAACTTATCTACAACACCCACCACTAGACTCAAACCTTGGAGGAGGTTGGTAACATAAGTAAGAAAATAATATAAGATATGAGATGGGAAAAAGAGTTGCAACCACATTGAATAGAAAGGTGTTGAACCAAAAATTTCTCTAAAACAATGCATACAAACATCACAGTTTATATGCAAAACTTCCTTTAACTCATTTATAGGCACACTACCAAACCATGGGAGTTCATGGTCTCTCCCCAAGATGAACAGTCTAAAATATCTGCACTCACATTCCTGAATAACCATGATCCCAAGTTCAAAAAACACAAGGGAAATTGAAGACAAAACTACATATTTAAAAAGCTTCATAATGCAAGTAATTAATGAACAAACATACTAAAAGCCACCATTCAAATACTATGAAATAATCTCAAACTCCCATATTCATTTATGTAATGTACCATTTCTATTGACTTGCAATTCATAAATTTGCAAATCCACTATCAGATCTTCAATTAGCTTGTGTCAAGCTTAAAATTACAAGATGACATAAACACATCAAATCTATACCAACCATATTAAACATTGGCATGAACAACCAATTAATATTCGGTACTTGGTTATAACTAGACCCAAGTAATTCAACTAGCGTTAACCGACTCACTCAGTAAATACTAGACAAAATTAACTTGGCAATCACTATTCCCATTCACACTTGGGAAACTTTACATCAGGTCTATATTGAGTCACTCAATAATCAAAGAACCTAACCTAACTTAGTCTACTCTTCATTAGGTCATTCAGATAGCTCTATACTGAGTCACTTAGTAATGAATGAACCTAATCAACATTGGTCAACCCTACCTTAGGTTGTTCGGCCAACTCTATACCAAAACACTCGATAGTCACTTAATTAGGTCACTCAACAAAAGCTACATCTGAGCATCTCCAACAACTCTAAACCAAGTCACTCAACAGACACTGAATCACATCATAGTCACTCAGCAAACACTAAAGCACATCACACATTAAGAGTTGTGGTCAATTTTCAAATTCTACAACCTCTCCCTTGACAAAATTCTCTTTTTAAGAGCTAGCTTTTGGAAAACTACTAAGTTCCAACAAAATTTATACACCCTTGAATTTCTCAAATCTACTTGTTGAAAAGAGGCAGCCAAATACCCAAGTTCTAGTTTTACCGAGCATCTCCCCTCCTGATCAGGAATCCATATTAATTTTTCATTATTCTTTAGTTGCAATCATCATAAAATGATAAATGGATCAAGTTGTTATTAAAGGTTTTCTCTTGTTGGATTAAGGAAAATAATGTGGAAAAGTCGGTGGGTATAAACTCTATAATATTTTCCTCGGTAGTCTTCAAGTTGCAACCAATTTTGGATAAATTATTTGCAACTTGGTTTCCCTCCCTGAGAGTATGAGAGAAGGACACCAATTTAAATTTATCAATCATTTCCCAAGCTTTTTCTAGAATATAACCAAACTTCCAATTCTCTGATTTTTTCCTTTACACATGAATTAATAATCACTAAAGAATCCCCCTCAATATGAATATTAACAATGTTTAATTGAAATGCTAGTTCTAAACCAAGCAAGAGTGCCATGGCTTTAGCTTTGTTATTTGTACTGACCGACAATTTTTGAGCCAACATACCCAAGACCCACCCATTATTATCTCTTATACACACTCTAGCTCCCGATTCACTGGGATTACTTCTCAAGCAGCCATCAAAGTTGAACTTACAAACTCCCCTAGCATGAGGATCCATTTAACCATCCTTCTATTAAATTTCTCACAAGGACCACTAGATGTAATGAGTTGGTAAGATGGAGAGGGTAAAGAAGCCCATCTATTAGCCAAAGCAATATCTCAACCTATGACAATAAGATGCCCAAAAGTTCTTTTGATATAGGCTACCACAACTTCCCCCACTACAACTTCTAAAGCTGAGAAGACAGATTCTGATGTCAAAGATTGATTTCTAAAAATTCTTTTATTCCTTTCCCACCAAATTTCTCAAATAACTATTGCTGGGATACACTTCCAAAAACATGAGTAATAAGAGTAATTAATCAGAGCTGGCCAATCTTGGAACACATCCCATAAGGTGTTTGGAAGGGGTATACTAAAATTTAATTTTTGAAGAACAAAGATCTAGCATTGAAATGCCAATTCACAATGTACAAGGAGATGATCAAAATTCTCCTCTACCTCCATCCTTAAAACACATTTCATATTATAAACAATATTCAATTTTGATAGTGTTTCTCCTATCAAAACTCTCTTTTTTAAAGCTAGCCAAGAAAAAATCCCTACCTTTGGTAAGACTATTGGCTTCCAACAAAATTTGAATGCCTGAAATGACTTGTACACAATTTCTAGGTTCTTGGTAGCTAAGTAACCCAATTTTTCTGAGTATCTACCCTCTTGGTGTGGAGCCCAGATTAGTGTATCTAGGAGATTAGACACTAAAGCATTCATTGATTTACAAATAATAATAGATTCTTTTTTGATCTGATTAGGAATTGGTAACTTGTATGGGTTTTTCCAAGTAACTCTACTTGACATTGGATCAACAAACTAAAAATAATTAGCTACATAGGGGCCCCATTCAGCACAAAAAATTGCACATCAGTTGTCAAATGATGGAGAATCACAAAGTAGAAGATGGCCATTCCATGAATCTTGCCAAAAAAGTGTGTTAAAACCATTGTTAATTTTCCAAGTCAAATATCTAGCAACTAAATCTTGAGATTCCACCAAGAAGTTCCAAATAGCTAACCCTTTAGGCAAGTGATCCTTAGTGATAGAAGAATGTAAATATTCTCTTTGAAAGATCCCACATCATTTAGCCTCTGCTTTCTCATAAATTTTATTAGTATAATAAAAAGATTACAACAACTTTTACTCTTTTCAAATGGGCACTGGTAGGAAAGAAAAGAGAAGAAAACCTCTAGTCTAGCCTGGGAGAAAATGTCCTATATTATTACATCTGAAAAAGGGCATACCCTTGTCAAATCATAATTATTATTGCATTGACTAATACAAAACAATTCAGGGACATACCCCTAGTGGTTAAAATTTGTTTACGAAAAAAAATTGAATACATTTTTTGAGATCCCTCTTGGCCATGAAAAATGAATCACCAATGAGATGACAAAGTACCTACACCAAATCTTCCTGCTTCCAGCTATGCTTATCAAAAATAGGGTTAGTAATTCTAAAACCAAATCAACACAAGATGTTTAGCAAAAGTCTACAAGAGGACTAGGAATTGTAGCTAAATTAATTTTAAAACAACATAATGAAATTCAAATTAGTAGTAGACCTATAATAATCCAAGAAATAGGGTCACTTAATAAAATCATGAAAGAAATCCTTTAGCAATAAACCTCACAAGTTTGCAAGCTAAAAGATGATATCTAAATTCTTGTAATGTTACCATGCTTTTTAGCCTAATACTAAATGAAAAAAAAACCTAAATGTAAAATTACAAGAGCATGATATAATAAGCACAATAAGAAATGTCAAACTCTGACATGCCATGCAACCTTAAATATCTGCAGACATAGTATCCACTAGCTATTAAATATAAATCTACAATAGTGCAAGTCAACAAGAATCTAAATACAAACTAAGATATGAATAAAATAGAGTAGCCTTTAATCATTTGGAACCATCTTTAGAAGAGACATACGAGGAAAAATCTATTAAGGATCTAAAAACCCGATAGAGAAGAAACTCAAATCCGAAACCACTCTCAAGGATGAGTGGATCTATTAATGTTTAACTACTTTGGGATTACAAGTTAAAACCCAACCATCCCTAAATAGCTCATAGTCCATGAGTAAGGAAAGCTCAAAAATAGAACATTAGGATTAATTAAAACTTCATACTAATCCCATATTTATAAATATAACCTTAAACCAATCTATAGATTGAATGTATTAACATGAATAAATGTCTAGACTAGCCACCTTACTAACCTAGAGCTATAAGTTTGGATACAAATCAGTCATAACAAGAATTTGAATGAAAATTGATAATAAAAACACTGTAATAATCCAAGAGCATAATTCAGATTAATTTGACCAAGAAAGGAATACAAACATAACTTAATTAGTGAATCTCCACACTGATTATTAATGATCTAAGCTAAAACATAAAATTCATAAGAAAATAGATAATTTCAAGGTCCATAATATGAAGTTAAGCAAACCAAAACCACATAAACCACCATAAATTACACAAAAACCACTAATGGAGAAACACATAGAACAAAAACAAGCAACTAAATCTACAAAGAGGTCCAACAAACCCACTATTGAAACATAAGTCACATAGTAACTATGGAGGATAAGTTTATAATATTAAAAGGTAAATATGATGTTTATGTATCAAACTTAAACTAAAGTATAATTCTTTTGATGAGATACTACTAGCCCCATACAAGATATCCAAAAAGCTATTAAAGAAACCCTTTAGAAACTAATATGAACAATACAAAAGCTGGCTCTAGCCTACTGAACAACAAGAACCAGAGCCGAGCTGAACTATAACTATAGAGACCCATCAACTATCCTAAAATAAACTAATTATACCCTTAGAAATGACCAACTAATGGCTCATTCATGACATATGAAAGTTGATTGTAAGTTACCACTACTATGTGTTTGATGTGTATGTTACTCTTCTTGTTCAAAAAAAAATATTGGTAAACTTAGTAAAAATTTAGGTTATTTCTTTTGGATCCCTTGGCAGGGCATTACAAAATAGATCATTGGGTTAGAAATATAATTAAATTGATAAAATAATGGATCTAAAAGCCATTCTAGATGGATCCTTTAAAGGTAAAGGTGCAAAGGTCACTATACCAACCTACCCCACTCAATTCTTAGTAAAGACAAAAATGGTACATCAACATGAGCAAGAGGTTGAGCACTTCAAGAGTGATAAGGGAAAGAAGAGGTACATGATACCCCCTAGGGAAATGAGACAAATGACTAAGGCCGAAACAACACTAGCTCAACAAGCCCAAGCTGAACCTCAAGATGAGCAAGAAGAGCCAACAAAACAAGTACAACCAAAATAGGAGGAAAAACAAGGAACAAAAGGTCCTACTTGATAGTTTGTGGTGATTGATTAGGGAAGTACTATACATACTTCATAAATTCTTTTGTGAACTATTCACCAATGGCACAAAATTTTGGGCTACTATTTGCCATTCGCCAGTGGCACAAAATTTTGGGCTACTATTCACCAATTGACTATTACTTATATTTTCCAATTTATGGCTAACATGTTTTAACCCTAAAGTGGAAAAAATACTTCTATAAAATGGCTTAGGGTTAGGGATTGTTTCATAAAGTGTGATGCTAAAATTGTTTCTTATAGTGGTATTGAGTTGTAAGGGATTACAGATTGTAATCAAGTTGTAGTCCTTGGATCGTAATAATATTGGATTTATTGTTTGGTGGATGTAGCCCAAAGATTGGGAAAACCATGTTAAATCTTAGTGTCCTGTGTTCTTTTCTATGAGATCTATTATTTTCTAATATTGTTTATATTTGCATGTAATTGTTATTTTTGTCTGTGGTTTATTCCTAACAAGTGGTATCACAACAAGGTTATTTTTCAATTATCCTCTAAAGAAAAGCCTCACAATTGAGTGGGAGTGATGACAAGCAAGGGTAAACTGAGGTTTGACAAATTTAATGGTTAGAACTTTCAGTTATGGAAAACATGAATGGAAGACTACCTTTATTAGAAAGATTTATGGAAGCCATTAGAAGGAAAAACCAAGAATCATGGATCTATGTCAAATGTTGAATGGGATCTTTTAGATGGAAAGGCACTCGAAAGAATTTGATTATATTTGACACCATTAGTGGCATTCAATATTACAAAAGTGAAGAAGATAAAAGAGTTGATGGAAACCTTAGCAAAATTGTATGAAAATCCCTCTACTTCAAATAAGGTATTTCTCATGAAGTGTTTATTTAATATGAAAATGGTAGAATTTGGATTTTTTATAGATCATTTAAATGAGTTTAATACTGTTACTAGTCAATAATCTTTTATGGGTATTAATTTGATGAATAAATTAGATCTCTTTTGATTTTGTGTTCTTTTCTTGAAAGTTGGAATGGCATGGTAATGGCTATAAGTAATTCTATTTTTGGATCTAATACCCTAAAATATGATGATGTGATCGGTGTTATTTTGAGTGAGAAAATGCTTAGGAAATCTTTAGGCAAATCTACATCAAGAAGTGATTTGAACACACAAAATAGAGGTAGAAGAGAGGAAATAATTTTGAAAATCATGGGAAATCAAGAGAAAAATCAAAGCGGATGAGGTCTCAATCAAGAAGACCAAACTATTGTTGGTACTATGGTAAAATAGGGCATAAGAAGAAATATTGTTGGACTCAAAATAAAAATGAAGGAAAAAAGAAAGATGGATATAAGGAGGCAAATGTGGTAAGTAACAAATCCAAAGAGGATGCTTTTCTTTTGTCTTTAGAAAGTGTTGATGATTCATGGGTTTTAGATTTTGGTGTTTCATTCCATGCTGCACCTCATAGGGTTTATTTCATTGATTATGTCCAAGGGGATTTTTGGCTTGTTTATTTAGGGGATAATGAACCTTGTCAGATTGTTGGAAAGGGAAATGTTAACATTAAGTTGTAGAATGGGAATCATTGGCTACTACATGATGTAAGACATGTTCCAAGGATGAGTAGAAATTTAATTTCAACATGGAAACTCGATGATGAGGGTTGTGTAGTTACTTTTGATGATAAAAATTAGAAGGCTTCAAAAGGATCCCTTATAGTAAAAAAAGGTGTGAAAGTAGGCACCTTATATCTTTGTATAGGTCATATTGTTCATTCTAGTTTAATTGTTTTAGAGAAACATAAATGTTTAAGAATAGTTGAGTACGGAGAACAAATAACTATTATACATTATGATACAACATTGTGGCACAATAGACTTGGGCACATGACTAAGAAAGTTATGAAAGTATTTCATTCAAAGAATGTTTTACCAAGGCTAAAATGTGTTAATATAGATTTTTGTAAAAGTTGTGTGTATGGAAAACAAAAGAGAGTGAGTTTTGTGAAGACTAGGAAGAAAAATAAAAATTAGAAATTGGAGCTTGTGCATACATATGTATGGGGATCAGCTCAGGTATCTTCCCCATGTATCTCTCATTATTATGTTATATTTATTGATGATGCAACTAGAAAAGTATGGGTTTATTTTCTTAGATATAAATTTGATGTATTTCAAACTTTTAAGAAATAAAAATGCTTGGTTGAAAATAAGACTAGTAAGAAATTAAAATATCCTAGATCTAATAATGGTGGTGAGTATTGCATTCATGAATTTGAAGACTAATTCTCCATTAATGGTTTTCATAGACAAAAAATTGTTTCAAGAACTCCACAAGAAAATGGAGTGGGTGAACACATGAATAGGACTATAATGGAGCATGCAAGGAGCATGAGGTTACATCTTGGGTTTCCCTTACACATGTTGATAGAGGCTATAAATAATACTATATATTTGATTAATAGAGGTCCCTCTACTCTATTGGGTTATAGTATTCCAGAGGAAGCATGGACTAGTAAGAAGGTGGGTTATTCTTTTTTTCAAAAACTTTAGTTGTTAAACATTTTCTCATATAGATTTTGAAAATAGAACAAAGCTAGAAACTAAGTCAAATAAATGTGTATTTTTTGGATATGGCATTAATGAATTTGGTTATAATCTTTGGGATTTTGAAAATCATAAAATTGTAAGAAGCAAGGATGTCATATTCAATGAGAAAGTGTTGTATAAAGATCTATTGTAGCAATATGAGAAAAAAGAAGATGATTATGTAGTGTTGGATGATACTCCAAAAGATAATGTTACAACAATTCCTCATGATGTGCAAGAACCACAAAAAAATACCACACACACCATTGAATGTTAGATGGTCAACAAGGCTAATTAGACCTCCAAAAAGATTTTCTCCCTCTTTGTATTCTATTTTTCTAATAGATACTGGTGAACCTGAATGTTATGATAAGGTTATGCAGGTGTATACTCAGATTCAATGGGAGCCTACAATGAAAGATGAACTAGACTCTTTGCTGAAAAATAAGACCTGGGATTTATGTAAGTTGCTTGCATGTAAAAAGGTTTTATAGAATAAGTGGATTTATAGGTTGAAAGAGGATGACAGAGGTAATAAAATATTTAAACATAGGTTAGTTGTAAAAAAATATGCATAGAAAAAATATATTGATTTTGATAAGATACTCTTTCTTGTTGTTAAAATAAATTCTATTCACACTGTTTTAAGTATTGTGGCTACTAAAGATTTGTATTTGGAGTAGCTTGATGTTAAAAAAACCTACCTTCATCGTGATTTGGATAAAGAGATATATATGGCACAACTATAGGGATTTGAGGTCAAGGATAAGGAGATCTGAGTGTGCAAATTGAAAAAAAAATTATATGGCTTAAAGCAAGCACCTCAGCAATGGTATCTAAAATTTGATAGTTTTATGCATGAGCATGGATATAGTAGGTGTCATTTAGATCATTGTGTTTATTTTAAGAGGTTGGATGATGATAGCTACATTATTTTACATTTATATGTTGATGATATGCTTGTAGCTAGGTCTAACATGGATCACATTAAGGGGTTGAAATGCCAATTAGCACATGCATTTTCTATGAAGGATTTGGGGGGCAGCAAAAAAAATCCTTGGCATGAAGATTTATAGAGATAAGAAGAATAAGAAATTGACATTATCTTAGCCTAATTATGTTGAGAAGGTGTTGCAATGTTTCTCTATGAAGAATGCTAAAGCTATCAACACACCTTTACCTAGTCATTTGAAGTTGACTAAGGAGATGTGTCCAAAGACACAATAAAAGGAGGATAAAATGTCCAAGGTACCCTAAGCTTTAGCTATAGGAAGCTTGATGTATGCTATGATATGTACAAGGCTAGATATTGCACATGCAGTGGGAGTAATTAGTAGGCATATGAGTCATCCAAGAATTGAGCATTGGAATGTAGTCAAATGGATTCTCAAATATTTTAGAGGAACATCTAGTAAGTGTTTACATTTTGCGAGCTCTACTACTAAATTATAGGGCTATGTTGACTCAAATTTGGTAGAGGATATTGATACTTGACAGAGTACTACAAGTTATGTATTTACTATTGATGTGGCAACTATTAGCTAAGTTTCTATGTTATAGAAGGTTAATGCTTTATCCACTACAGAAGTAGAGTATGTTGCTACTACAAAGGCAACCAAGGAGATGATATGGCTTCAATTCTTCTTGGAAGAATTCGGAAACTGTCAGAGAGATAATTATTTTTTTATAGATAGTGAGAGTGTCATTCATATTGCAAAGAATTCAGCTCTGTATTCAAAGACAAAACACATATAGTTTTGATACTATTTCATTTAGTTAGTTTTGGATGATGGAAAGTTAAATTTGGATAAGATACATACATATGACAATCCAAAAAATATGTTTACAAAGGTAGTGACAAGGAAGAAGTTGAATTTCTCTTCAATTTTAGTTGGTCTTCTACACTAAAAAAACTAAAAGAACAACATAGTCTAGGGTGGTTTGATCTAGTGGGAGCCCCATGTTGTAGTGGTATTGCTCTAGGATCAGTCTCCAAGAGGGAGATTTTTGTCTACTGTGGAGTACAATTAGTCCCCAAGTGAGAGATTGTTAATTTGTGGTGACTAATAAGGGAAGTACTATACATACTATATTCACTAATGGTGCAAAAATTTGGGCTACTATTCACCATTTGCTAATGGCACAAAAATTTTGGCTACTATTCACCAATTGGCTATTGCTTAAATGTTTGCTAAATTATGGCCGACATGTTTTAACCCTAAAGTGTAAGAAATGCTTGTATAAAAGGGCTTGGGGTTAGGGATTATTTTATAAGGTGTGATGTGAAAATTTTTTCTTGTGGTGATATTGAGCTATAAGGGATTATAGATTGTAATTAGGTTGTAATCACTAGATCGTTGGACTTTTTGTTTGGTAGATGTAACCTAGAGATTGGGTGAACCATGTTAAATCTTGGTGTCTTGTATTCCTTTATGTGAATCTATTATTTTTTGATATTTTTTATATTTGCATGGAATTGTTATTTCTGTCCATGGTTTAATCCGAACACTACTGCTAACAACTATAGAGAAAGAAGCCTCCCCTTCAAATCCAAAGAAAGAAATGACTTTAACAATAGTGATGGGTACATGGAGGAGTTGATTAAAGAAAAATAATAATCCATTGACACAAGTTATAGAAACCATCCTAGAAGCTAAGGATGAAGAAG
This sequence comes from Cupressus sempervirens, assembly GCA_028749045.1. Taxonomy (NCBI): domain Eukaryota; kingdom Viridiplantae; phylum Streptophyta; class Pinopsida; order Cupressales; family Cupressaceae; genus Cupressus; species Cupressus sempervirens. The sequence continues at coordinate 206,509,566 of CM053787.1, forward strand.
AAAGGGAACAAATAGAGTTTGTACCATTAACCTAGAGAACCCACTTGGCCAAAGCTATGCAGAAAGAGAGGATATCAAGCTCTATAAAAACACATACATCTACTCAACGAGAGCCTATCCAAGTATAAACTTTAGAAGATGAACAACAAAATTGGACAAAAGAGATGGAGAGTCAAGGAACTAATGCCTTCAACCTCTCAAAGTTTGACTTTATCTCACATACTAAAATGGTGGGAGGAAGATTAGAGATACTCTCATGAGTGACCTTTTGGGAGAGGATTGGAATCAATTGTGTCCTATACTTCAAGAACCTCTGGGCATTCCACCACCACCATCACAGGATATGGCTTTTCTACAAAAAGGGTTAGTAGCTCCACCTCTTCTACTTATTCAAGTAGAAGCAAAAGAAAACCAATCCAAGGAAGGAGAAATCCAAAAACTTGATGCCAATGAAGTATCTAAGAAGGGAAAAATACTAGAAGAAACTTAGAAAACTCCTCAAGATACAGAGGCTAGATCCTAAACCCATAAAAGCATAGATGATCCCTTCAAAGATCTTCCCTGAAATAAGAAAACTCTAGAAAGAAGTGATAAGGGAAAGGAACATAATTTAGGAAAAACCTCTTTAGCCAAGTACATGTCACTAATAGGAACTAGATCAGCATGGGTAAAGAGGGAGGTTATGTTTCGATAGAAGTAGTTGGGGTTGACAATAGAGGAAGGAATGAAGGAATTGATTAAAGTGGTGAAGACGCCTAAGAAAAATAAGGACAATGCTAGAAAAATAGGCTTCATATTTCTATTCCTCCTCCTCATGCCAACACCAAAGAACTAACTCTAAAATATTACCAAATCAAGGAGGCTATGTTGGGAAAGCCCGTAATGGACACAATCAAAGTAATGATCACCATAGGCCCGAAGGAGATGCTTTGACACATGGATCAAGATGAGTTAGAATTGATAACATTGCACAAAAAAAATGAGCTACTCAAAGGCTACCTCAATGAACTAGTAGGACCTATTGACCTAGATAATCTAGAGACCTCTCTTGTAGCGACATTAGGAAGAAAAAAACAAGGAACATAGATGGACTCATTTTTTTAGGCATGCCAATAATGGCATGAAATTTTAAGGAGAAAGGAGTGAAACTAATAAAGGCCAATTTGAACCTATTGCACCATATTTAGTCAAGTGTCAATAAGTTTATTTCTATACTGAATGAAGATTTTAGGCTAATGGATGAATTAAATACCCAGGCCAAGGAATTATAGGAATTAAGATCAATAATGAGTTAGTGGTATTAGATTCTTATGGTAGTATAAGTTGTAGACGAGCTAGATAAGATAAATGATTGGATTGAGAAAATATTGATAGGCAATAAAGTAATGGAGCGATTGCACAAGAAGATCCATCAGATTCAGGACAAAGCTCAAGAGAAAATTTTGGAAGTGGATCGGTACTATAACAATGCTTGCTTTGAGTTTTTTGAAGATGACTCTAAGAAAAATATTTTCAAGGTGTAATCAATTTGTTCAAAAATTTAGAGGAACATTTGAAGATTCTTTGTTATATGATGACATATAAGACAAACATTCAAGATTGAAGAGGCATTATTGGAGCTAGACACCAAACTTGAGGATTTTGTGGGGACTCACGTAGAAGTCAATAATTATCAACAAGTAGTGAAGGATAATTATGCTACTTTAGATTTACTAGAGGCTAGCCAAGTAGCAAAGATGATAAAGAATTTCAAGAATAAACATTGAGACATGATTATGGTCTAAAGGGGAAGAAAACCCAGATGCTAAAAATTCAACTTTGACACTTCAAAGATTTTTGGATTTGAAGCACCTACCACCAAGGTGTGTAGGTGTGCTTTTCACAGAGGTGGACTAATAGTTTTGAAGAAGAAGTAATGTACCAACAATTAGCTTCTAGTTCCTTATTTAGAGCATTCCATGCACCAAAAATGTATTTTGATGATAGTTCAACTTTTAGAAACACCCAAAGAAGGTTGAGATTCTATTTTTAGAGCTTCCACAGACTTCCAGATCATCTCATAGCTTCCTTCTTCTTATCTCCTTTATTTTTTATTTTTTTTTGAATGTAAAGGTTCATTCACCCATTAATGGATATAAACAAGGGTGTAGACCTTATCAAGACCATTTAGGGAGTTAGTTTCTATATAATTAGATTTTTTAAATTAGTTTTTAGATTTTGCATTTTAAGAGCTCTCACTCCTCACACAAAGGGAGGAGATGATTTCTTATAAATAAATGGATATAATATGTACTCTAAGCTGTTATTTTTGTGCAATAATATATACTATAGGTGCTCTCATTTTGAGTGTAGTTATTCTTTCCAGAGTGTGCTATTTTTGTGAATGCATGTTCATGAATAATAATGGAGCCAATGGTTTTATTGTGTTGTTATGATTGTGCAATCTTTTAGTTCTAGTGTTTTCCTTGTGTTAAAAAATTCCTCTATTTTGATGAATTGGAGAAACGATCATCTTTGTTCTTACATATAATCTTGTCTTGTATGAGCACACTTTCCATGGCCTTGCTATTTGATGAAACATGAAACATATTTTGGTTTATATTGAGTTCCCATTGACAATTACATCAGTGGAGTTTAGCAAGTGTTGCTCCTAGTTTTATTTGTTTCCTACCTAATCCTTCTAATAATTTAATTTGTATACATTTTTTTTTACCTTGGTTTATATTTGTTAGAAATTTCCCTTTCAAGTTATTTGTGTAAATCCCTTGTTACTATATCTATTTTATTTTTGTTTCAAACACTTGGTTAAAGTAGGAAATCATATAGTTGCATCAATAAATTGAATTCATCATAAAATATAAAATATAAAAATATAGGATATGTGCAGGATCATGGTGAGCCAAACTATGCCCTTAAGTGGCAATGAAAACTCAACAAATCAAGGTTATGTCAACTTGACATGCAATTTTCAAATTGTTATGAACTTTCTATCAAAAAGCTGATAGAAAAGATGCTAGAGCAATAAGATATTGTCCTTATTAATTAAAACATTTTGATTTAATTATTAAATCATTTATTATCTCTAGTTTACTTAAGCTAAACTTTGGGAATATAACAATTAATTATTGTATTAATTATTATCATGCAACCTAGGTTTTACCTATTATGATTTTGATGTCCTTTTATAAGGATTGATCTTTTTGTATTTTTTTGTATTTGATTTTCATAATAGAAATTTCTCTTTTTCCTCATTTAGAATGTCTCATCTATGGATATGGCAATTCTAGCCTCCATAGCTTTTTGCTTCTCTCTTTCTCTGTGATAATTGTTTGCATGAAGGTGAATCTTAGGAGTTGTAGTATTGATCTTTCATCAACTTAAGCATGGTATCAAAGCTCCTAATTTTTACACCCATGTTCTATTTATGAGAAGTTTGGCTTGGTTTTCATATCTATGTGTTCTTTTTTACTCTTTTTTAGAGGGTTTAATTTTCCAGAGTTTTTTGTGTTGAATTTGGAGGGCACCATGTTTTGGTGCACTTTGAGCTCAAACAGACATCACCACTGAGCTTAGAATGCCCAAAAACCTCTATTTTCATATAAAATTTGTCCAATTTGAGCATATTTGGAATTTGAGGCTAAAAAATATTGCTCCTGGATTCGACATGTTTCGTAAGGTAGCAACTTTCTTATTTTTTCCTACATTTCCTAATGTAGTATTTTCTAATTTTTGTACATAGAAAAAAAAAATTTGGTTCAAAAAATGAGAATTTGTCATGTTTCCTAAGACAAAAATTTTCTAAATTTTGGCACATAAATCAAGATATTTTGACACATTTCTCAACGTAGTAATTTTTTGATTTATAATACAAAAATTGGGTTTTTTTGGTACCAAAATCAAGATTTTTTGGCATGTAAATCAATATACTTTTGGTAAGGAACTGTTACACTTCCTTGAGCAATTTTTGATACTACTGGGCCCACTTTTTGAGGCATTTTGGAATGGATCCCAATGTAGTAATATTTTTTCTTTTCCAAAATTTCTTGACCTAACTGTGGTTTTTTGGCCATAACTTTCTCATCCAAACTCTGAGAGACATATCTTGAGACATTCTATTTTCTAGATTCTTCTTTAGGCATATTCCATTTAATTTTTAATTTTTTTGCATTTTGATGGATATCTTGGTTATCATAGATTCAGACATCAATTTTGTTTCTCAAGATGATTTTTCATGGGTTAAGTTATCTCTTGTATCAGCCTTATGTCTCTTTTGATCTTTGTTGACATCCTTTTCTAATATTTTTGCAAATGCACTGAGATAAAGTACCACTCTATTGCATTTTGGGATCTTGCACATCTTTGAATTTTGTTGTACTCAAACTACATTATAAAGTACATTGGGAGGTTTCATGTAGGCCATATTTTCCATCTTCTTTTGTCAAGTAAGTGTTCCTTCCATGACATTATCCTCAAGATATGTTGATGACACATGACATTATAGGTGTTTGTACTTCTTTTGCACTCTCAACATTCCTATTTCTTCTTTCTATAGGAGATAATCCATTTAGTTTGAATGTTCATGCCTTACCTCTCAACATTATATGATGGTTATGTTGGTTCTATTACTTTCTTGGTTCGATGGAGTGAGCTATGTATTAATTATTTCATCCTATGTACTAGGTGATTGTGGTGGCTAGATACCTATGCATTTTAGTAAGATGAACCATTTACCATATAGAAATTCTTTCATTCCAATTTTTAGAGACCATGAAGATACCTTCCATCTTTGATTGATCAGCTCTTTAGACTTAGCCTTCCCTACCTAGTCATGTTCTATACAGCGGAGGTTCTTCAGATCAATAGTTTGGCTATGTTTGTAGCTTCATGCTTTAGTGGTGTTCTTCATGATCATCATTTTGTTCCTATCTTCTAGAACATTCTTTCTATCTCTTTTTGGAGTAGGATTTTTCCCATGTGGTTTTCTATATTTCTTCTTTCTACAAAGATTTGGGTTTTCTTGGCTACCTCATAAAGCTTTGTTTCTAGGACCCAAATTTTCTTTTAGCATTAGTTTCTAGGTTTTAAGCTACTCCCTAAGTTTATCTTAAGGGGGGGTGTTAGAGTAGTAAGATATTGCCTTATTAATTAAATTATTTTGATTTAATTATTAAGTACTTATTATCTCTAGTTTACTTAAACTAAAATTTAGGCATATAATAATTAATTATTTTATTAATTATTATCATGCAACCTAGGTTTTACTTATTAAGGTTTTGATCTCCTTTTATAAGAATTGGCCTCTTTTTAATTTCATTGATTCACTTTTGATAATATCAATTTCTCTGTTTGCTCATTAAGAATGTCTCATCTATGGATCTAGCAATTGCAGCTTCCATAGTTTTTTGCTTCTCTCTTTCTCTATAATAGGTGTTTGCATGCAGGTGATTCATGAGATTTGTGGGGTTGATATTTTATCAACTTCAACTAAAGAATATCTAGGAAATTGAATTTGGTTTTTAAACTACTAGGCGTTATCTTTAAAAACAAAAAATTATTGGTCAAAAAATTAAATTATCATGCAATAGTAAAAAAATTTTTAGAAAAAATAAAAGTAGACATATGTCTGACCACCTAAATCAAAATCAAATGATAATAGTTTTTGATGATATGATAGATATAAGAAGTAGACTCATTCATAGATGTGACACATATTTTTGGGTATGTTTATTCTAAATAAATAATCAATTATTAATTTTCTACTATAGTATTTTTGGAATAAAAAAAGCTCATGTCTGGCCACCTTAATTAATTCAAAGCTTTGCAAAGTTTAATTTTTTTCCCTTATAGAAGAAGAAGCATAGAATTTGGTGCATCTTTTGGATTTTAAAAATCTTGTACCATTTGAAAGATAGTTTTTTTCAAATCAGTGTGTCAATCAACATTTTATACATAACTCAATTAGAAAATTAGAAATAATTTCTTAATCAACTTGCAATTTGACAGACATTATATTAATGGAAACCTAATAACATTCTTAAGAAACCCTTTTCATTTTGTCAAATTTGGGGAAGAAAAATTGTTAGCTATAGGTTTGAAGCAAAAAATACATAAGAGCAAGTCAAAAACACATTTTAAAAAAAAAATAAAGTTGACCATGTAGATTTTCTCTCCAAAGATATAATAGGCCTTATAAAGCTATGAGTATTTTGGTTTTGTATTAGGATGGGTGGGAAAAAAGTTGGAATATATTTTGAAATGCTTTGGGACATTTCAGAACTACATAATTTTTTGATCCCCACTTTTTGGCACACCATGATCCTACACATTCCCTATATTTCTTTTTGTAGTTATATTCCAAATAGCAATAGATTGTCCAAGATTGTTTCAAGCTAGGAAAGGTCTCCTTATTAACATACACATTTATCTTTAATTGAGCGAACACCATAGGTTGCAAAACCACATAGAACCTTGGAGTTGGTCATTAATCACCTTTTCAAGAGAGGGGTTTGAAAGGATCCTTGTCATTTAACATCATGGAAAATGATAGATCAATAAAATTTTCACTAAAAGGAGGGCCTAAAACCATCTAGATAAGTAAAACAAGTTGCTTTTGAAAAATTATGCAATTTTTAGAAGTTCAAAAAAAAATTATGTCTTAATTTCAAAAGGTGTGCAGGTGCACTTTGAGGAGGTACACTTTGTACAGGGGTGCACTTACTAGAGGTTTTTTTTTAAAGAATTGATGTAAGCTAAAAAAGCTTGACCCATCATCTCCCTTTCAATGAGCTTTATAGTCTTTAGCTTTTTGACATGAGTTCTTAGAACTCCCTCATTTTCGCAAGACTCCTAGTGATAAAGGATTACCAAGAATTCTACTACTTACATTCCAAATTTCATCATCTTCTTTAGGTTCCACCTCTGAGTGTGCCTCCACCTATTGTTCCACCTAATCCTCCACCAATGGCCTTATTTAAAAACACAATAGATTCAACAATCAATTTGGAAGGTGCACTTGATGACCTTCCCTAGAATCTAGAAAAATTATGCCCAAGGTTCATCTATGGAGAAACATGAAGAGCTGAGGATCATATCAAGGTATTCAAAGAAATATGCAATCGAAAAAAAATTCAAGAAGAGAATTTAGTCCTTCATTTATTCACATACACACTGGGAGAAGTTTCCTTCAATTGGTACATGAATTTGCCACCAAGATGTATCTAGAATTGGGTGACCTTTAATTTTTTTTCCTATATCAATTCAAAAAGTTCATCAACCTAACTATGAGATATCATAAATTCATATAAATCAAGAGCAACCTCATGGATAACATTTTAGGTTTCAATAATCAATTTCATATAGAATACTACTAGTTGGAGATACCCTAAACCATATCAGTTAAGGTGACAATCTAGATTTATCTTAATACTAAGGACCACCTCGCTATTATCTTCTTATGAAGACTCCTTGCTATGGACATTGACACATTGTACAAAGTGTTCATAGAAGAAATTACCTTTACTAAACAACCCAATTCTAGTGGAGGAGGATTGATCATTCTACTCAATCTAGTACAATAGTACGAACATATCCTACTAGAGAACAAGTAATACCTTGTTTATACATCATAATGATTCCATATCCATTATAATACGAACTAGTTGTACCAATTCCAACCATGACCTACGTAGGATATGAACCTCCAAAAGATTCTTTTTTTGATAAAAAGGAAACAACATCTACTAAAGCAAAAAATATTGTTACAAATGAGATTGGCCAAATGAAGAAAAGCATGTGTCAAATTACCAATGAGTTGACCCACTTGAAGTTGTCGTAAGGTTAAAATAACAACTATCAAAGAACATATTGTTGGTCTCAGATTGGTTTTGACAATTGAGTGTCAACACGCCTAACCAATTCTTAAGTTGATGTTGAGTATAATACAGATGCCAAGCTAGAGAGTTAATAGGTGCTGAAAAAAGTTTAGGTGCCAAGAAAAGTTCAAGTGTCAAGTGATAAAGTGATGCCAAGTCACTATAGGTGCCGAGAAAAGTATAGATGTTGAGAAAAATAGAATTACTATAGATCTATAAGATTTCCACAATCTATGAAAATGAGTTTTAATTTTTGGATTAGATTGTGTATAATTTTTTACCATAAAAAATTATACACAATCTAATCTAGAAATTAAAATCATTACTATAGGAGCTGAGTGAGGCAGAATTCCTATATGTGTTGAACACCAACAATTAGTAAGTGTCAAGTAACACAGAATAAACATATGAGTTTTTCCCTTCACAAACTCAGATATAAACTATTTTTAAGATGACTCATGATGAATCTTGAAGGATCTTGAAGATAAGATCGAATCTTTTTCATTCTCTATGTAATTAGCATGTAGCCAATAAGAAGAATAGAGAAGGCATGCAACCAATAGGAAAAGTGAAAGAATTGAGTGGGAAAAGAAGAATAAATTTTTATCATAGATTCATACCTAATCCTATGTCTTTGAAGCCTTGAAATAGAGGATGAAACCTCATTGTGTAAGTGTATGAGCAAGAGTTTATGGGAGAATGCTAGCAAAGTACAAAAGGATTTAAAGACTTAGAAAAAGTAGAACAACATTGAAGAATTCAGTTGATCAAGAACAAAGTATCAAAATTTTGAAGAGACATATCAAGTCAAGCAAGGATCAGAATAGAAGCAAAATAAAAATATAGAAACAACAATTGAAGATTGCAAGTAATCTGGTCAAGACTTTCTAATACTCTCTAGCAATTGTATTAGGAATGAAAATCCTATTATGATAGGTTGGTTTAATAGCCATGTTGTAAGCCTTTTAACAAGGTGTTAAATCCTTTAATAGGGTAACATTCCAAGTGAGTGTTTGTAAATCCTTTAAACGGGTTACTTTTAATAGGGTGAAAAGTCTTTAACAAGACAGGCCTTTCATAGGGCAAACCATTGGAAGTGGTCAAACTTTGTAACCTTAAATAGTTACATATTGTTGTTGTGATACTTTGTGGGTGTCATCCCCATCCTAGTTTTACCTTCTCATTTTGGAGGGTTTCTAGGTTATCAAAATCTTGTTTTCTCTATTTTCATGCATGTCTTCACTTTTATTTTTATTAGATGAATTAGATGCATGCGAATGATTTCAGCTAAAAGGTTTTAAAAAGGTTAAATTTAGTTACTTCTAATTCACCCCCTCGAAGTAAATCTTCCCACTTGTAAATTCCAACAATTGGTATCAAAGACAAGCTCTCACAAGGAGGACCCTTATAGCTTGGAGATAAGATCTAGAAATGGAAGTCTACAAACTTGGAAGATCATAGAGAATCAGACAATTGATGTACAACTTGCTCTACACACCTTGGAAGAAGCAAGAGAAGAAATGAGAAAATCCTTAAAGAGATGAAGAGAGATTTACATAGCTAAAAATGATACACAATACAAGGAGATTGACACCTCAAATTTTTTTACAAATGGAGATTCCAAAGAGTTTGATGCAGCAATAGCACACCAAATGGAGAAGAATAGAGCCCAAGTAGAAGAAATCATAAGTCTCAAGATTGAACAAGAATCACAAGCCATGATGCTTTGTGAGGTGACCAAACAAAAGAAAAGAACCATTGAAGATAAGGCTATGCTAGAAGAAGACAAGAGAAACCTTGCCAACAAACTAGAAGAAAACTTAATTGAGCATGAAAGAATTTCAAACATGTTGCAAGACACCCAAAGCTAGATGAAGAATGCCCATCATCAACTAAATGTCAAGGATATTGAGATCTCTACACTAGAGATGCAAAATGTAAAACTATAAAATGACTTGAAAAGAGAGAAGGAAATTGTAGAGAGCTTCAACAAACCAAACAAGGCCATTAAGTACTTTGAGCAGCTACTAAAATCACCAATGGCTAGCAATTATACTTCAAGACTAGGATACACTAGCACTAAAAAAGGAGAGCATTGAAGAATGCAAAAGAAAGGAGTAACAAAGGTAAAAACACTGAATCTACTTGTCATTTCTGTGGTAAAAAAGGACATACGGGTATGCGTAGGATCATGGTGTGCCAAAAAGTGGCAATGTGAAAAAAAATAGAGTTTGAACACGTTTAAAAGCACTTCAAAATCCACTCTGACTTTTTTTCACCTATCCAAGTAACAAACCTGGAAAGTAAGGCCTGAGCCTTATCGAATATTCAATATGAGATCGCATATCCGATATGATATCCCATATCCAATACCAGCGGCATAAAAATTAGAGGGAAAAGGCACAAAAATTAGAGGGAAAAATGAATTTGTAAGTGATATAACTAATTTGAGTTATAAAATATGTAAAGATATAATATATAATCTATAAATATATAATATAATAACATAACTATTATATATAAAATAATATATAATCTATTAATATATAATAATATATTATGTTATTATTATTATTATCTATAAATATAATATAGATTATTATAATATATTATTATAATTATTATCATATCTAAATTATAATATATAATATATTATTAATATTATTACTTATGTTATTAATATATAATAATATATTATGTTATTATTATTATAATCTATAAATTATATATATATATATATATAATTATTATTATTACTATATTATTTCTATTGGAGTCATTTATATGGGTTGAAAGGGCTCACAGGATGACCTATGACCCCTTTCAAGAAATTCCATGATGGCATATGTCCCTAAGAGATCTTAGGACCCCTAGGGACATATTAGAATAGTTTATATAGGTCGACGAGGGTCACAGGATGACCTATGAACCCTTTTGACATATTACAAGATGACATATGTCCCTAGGAGTCCTAGGACCCTTAGGGACATTAGAATCATTCATATGGCTCAAAGGGGGTCATAGGGTGACCTATGACCACCTTCGACACATTCCACGATGACATTGTCCTTAGGGGTCCTAAGACCCCTAGGGACATATTAGAATCATTCATATGGGTTAAAAGGGATTTTATGGTGACATATGACCACCTTCGACACATTTCATGATGACATATATCCCTAAGCATCCTAAGACCCCTATCGACATATTAAAATCTTTCATATGGTTTGAAGGGGTTCATATGGTGAACTATGACCCCCTTCGACACATTACATGATGACATATATCCCTAGGGGTCCTAGGACCCCTAGGGACATATTAGAATGCTTCATATGGGTTAAAGGGAGTCATAGGTTGACCTATGACCCCCTTTGACCCATTAAATGATATCATATGTCCCTAGGGGTCCTAGGACCCCTAGGGACATATTAAAATCATTCTTATGGGTCAAAGGGGCTCATAGGGTGACCTATGACCCCCTTCAACCCATTACATGATGACATATCTTCCTATAGGTACTAGGACCCCTAGAGAAACATTATAATCATTCTTATGGGTCAAAGGGGGTCATAGGTTGAATTATGACACAATTCGACACATTACATGATGACATATATCCATAGAAGTCCTAGCACCCCTAGGGACATATTAGAATGCTTCATATGGGTCAAAAGGTGTCATAGGTTGACCTATGACCCCCTTCAACCCATTAAATGATGACATATGTACACAGGGGTCCTAGGACTCTTAGGGATATTATTAGAATCGTTCTTATGGGTCAAAGAGGGTCATAGGTTGACCTATAAAACCCTCTAATCCATTACATGATGGCATATGTCCCTAATGGTCCAATGGGGTCATAAGTTGACCTATGACCCCCTTTGACCCATTAAATGATGACATTTATCCCTAGGGGTCTTAGGATCCCTAGGGACATATTAGAATCGTTCATATGGGTCAAAGGGGGTCATAGGTTGACCTATGACCCCCTTCGACCCATTACATGGCAACATATGTCCCCAAGGGTCCTAGGAGCCCTAGGGACATATTAGAATCATTCATATGGGTCAAAGGGGGTCATAGGTTGACCTATGACCCCGTTTGACCCATTATATGATGACATATGTCCCGATGGGTCCTAGGATCCTTAGGGACATATTAGAATCGTTCATATGGGTCAAAGGGGGTCATAGGTTGACTAATAACCTCCTTTGACTCACTAAATTATGACATATATCCATATGGGTCGTAGGACATGTAGTGACATATTAAAATCATTCTTATGGGTCAAAAGGATTCATAGGTTGACCTATGACCCCCTTTAACCCATTAAATGATGAAATATGTCCCTAGGGGTCCTAGGACCCCTAAGGACATATTAGAATCATTCTTATGGGTCAAATGGGGTCATAGGATGACTTATGACCCCCTTCGAATAGTTACATGATGACATATGTCCCTAGGGGTCCTAAGACCCCTAGGGACATATTAGAATCCTTCTAATGGGTCAACCTATAACCCCCTTCGACCCATTACCTGATGACATATGTCCATAGGGGTCTTAGGACACCTAAGAAAATATTAGAATCTTTCATATGGGTCAAAGGGGGTCCTATGACCTCCTTCGACTTATTAAATGATGACATATCTCCCTAGGGGTCCTAGGAATGCTAAGGACATATTAGAATTATTTTTATAGCTCAAAGGGGATCATAGGTCAACTTATGACCACCTTCGACATATTACATGGTGACATAAATCCCTAGGGCTCCTAGGAGCCCTAAGCACATATTAGATTCGTTCATATGGTTCAAAGGGGGTCATAGGTTGATCTATGACTACCTTTGACCCACTAAATGATGACATAAGTATTTAAGGGTCCTAGGTCTCCTAGGGACATATTAGAATCATTCTTATGGGTTAAAAAGGGTCGTAGGTTGACCTATGACTCTCTTTGACCCATTACATGATGACATATGCCCCTAGGGGTCCTAAGACCCCTAGGGACATCTTAGAATCGTTCATGACCTATTACATGATGACATATGTCCCTAGGGGTCCTAGGACACTTAAGGACATATTAGAATCATTCATATGGGTCAAAGGGGGTCATATGTTGACTTATAACTCCCTTTGACCTATTACATGATGACATATATCTCTAAGCATCTTAGGAGCCCTAGGGACATATTAGAATTGTTCGTATGGGTCAAAGGGTGTCATAGGAAGACCTATGACCCCCTTCGACTAATTAAATGACAACATATGTTCTTAGGGTCCTAGGACCCCTAGGGACATATTAGAATTATTCGTATGGGTCAAAGGGAGACATAGGTTGACCTATGACAACTTTTGACACAATAGATGATGACATATGTCCCTAGGGGTCAGAGGACTCTTAGGGACATATTAGAATGCTTCATATGGGTCAAACGGGGTCATAGGTTGACCTATGACCCTCTTTGACCCATTAAATCACAACATTTGTCCCTAGGGGTCCTAGGATCCCTAGGGACATATTCAAATCATTCTTATGAGTTAGAGGGGGTCATAGGGTGACCTATGACCCCCTTCAACCTATTACATGATGACATATGTCCTTAGGGGTCATAGGACCCCTATGGACATACTAGAATGCTTCATATGGATCAAAGGGGTTCATAGGTTAACCTATGACCCCTTTCGACCCATTAAATGATGGCCTATGTCCCTAAGGGTCTTAGGACCCCTAGGGACATATTAGAATCATTCTTATGGATCAAAGGGGGTCATAGGTTGACCTATGACCTCATTCGATTGATTACGTGATGATATATCTCCCTAGGGGTTCTAAGACCCCTAGGGACATATTAGAATTATTCTTATGTGTCAAAAGGGGTCATAGGGTGACCTATGAACTTTTTCTACCCATCAAATGAGAACATATGTCCCTAGGGGTCCTAGGAGCCCTAGGGACATATTGAAATAATTCATATGGGTCAAAGGGGGTCATAGGTTGGCCTACGACCCCATTCATCCCATTAAATGATGACATATATCTTTAGGGGTCCAAAGACCTTTAGGGACATATTAGAATCATTCTTATGGGTCAAAGAGGGTCATAGGTTGACCAATGACCCCTTTCGACCAATTATATGATGACATATGTCCCTATTGGTCTTTGGATTGCTAGGGACATATTAGAATCGTTCTTATGGATCAAAGGGAGTTATAGGGTGACCTATGACCCTCTTTCACCCATTAAATGATGACATATGTCCCTAGGGGTCCTAAGACCCCTAGGGACATATTACAATCATTCTTATGGGTCAAATAGGGTCATAGGTTGACCTATGACCCTCGTCGACCCATTAAATGATGACATATATCCCTAGGGCTCCTAGAACTTCTAAGGACATATTAGAATCATTCATATAGGTCAAAGGGGGTCATAGGTTGACCAATGACTCCATTAGACCCATTACATGATGACATATGTGCCTAGGTGTCTTAGGATCCTTAGAGAAATATTAAAATCATTCTTATGGGTCAAAGGGGGTCATAGGTTGACCTATGTTCTCATTCGACTCATTACATGATAACATATGTCCCCAAGGGTCCTAAGATCCTTAGAGACATATTAGAATCATTTATATGCGTCAAAAGGTGTTATAGGTTGACCAATGACCCCCTTCGACCCATTAAATGATGACATATGTCCTTAAGAGTCCTACATCCCCTACGAACATACATCATCAAGTAATGGGTTGAAAGGAGTCATAGGTCAACCTATGACCCCCTTTGACCCATAAGAATAATTTTAATATGTCCCTAAGGGTCCTAAGACCCCTAGGGATATATTAGAATCTTTCTAATGGGTCAAAGGGTGTCATAGGGTTACTGATGACACCCTTCGACCTATTACCTGATGACATATGTCTATAGGGGTCCTAAGATCCCAAGGGACACTGAGAATGCTTCATATAGGTCAAAAGGGGTCATAAGTTGACCTATGACCCCTTTTGACTCATTAAATGATGACATAGGACATATTAGAATCGTTCTTATGACTCAAAGGGGGTCATAGGTTGACCTATGACCCCTTTTGACATATTAAATGATGACATATGTAGCTAGGGGTCCTAACACACCTAGGAACATATTAGATTCATTCATATGAGTCAAATGGAGACATATTAGAATTTCTCTTATGGGTCATAGGAGGTCATAGGTTGTCCTATGACCCCCTTTGACCCTATATTAGAATCATTCTTATGGGTCAAAGGGGGTCATAGGTTGACCTATGACCACCTTCAATCTATTAAATCATGACATATGTCCCTGGGGGTCTTAGGACCCCTAAGAACATATTAGAATTTTTCATATGGATCAAAGGGCATCATAGGTTGACCTATGACCCCCTTCAACCCATTACATGATGACATATGTCCCTAGGGGTCCTAAGACCACTAGGGACATATTATAATACTTCTAATGAGTCAAAAGAGGTCATAGGGTGACCTATGAACCCCTTTGACCTATAAGAACATTTCTAATATGTCCCTAGGTGTCCTATGACTCCTAGGTACATATGTCATGATGTAATGGGTTGAAGGGGGTCAGAGGTTGCCCTATGACCCCCATTGACCCATAAGAATGATTTTAATATGTGACCCACTTTGACTCATAAGAACGATTTTAATATGTCTCTAGGGGTCTTATGACCCCTTTTGACATATGTCATCATGTAATGGGTTGAAGGGGGTCATAGGTCAACCTATGACTCCATTTGATCCATAAAAAGCATTCTAATATGTCCTTAGGGGTTCTCGGATCCTTAGGGACATACGTCATCATGTAATGGGTCAAAGGGACCTATGAATCCCTTAGACCCATAAGAATGTTTCTAATGTGTCCCTAGGATTCCAAAGACCCCTAGGGACATATGTCATCATGTAATGGGTCAAAATAGGTCATATGTCAAACTATGACCACCTTTTACCCATAAGAATGGTTCTAATATTTCCCTAAGGGTCTTAGGACCCCTAGGGACATATGTCATCATGGAATGCTTCCAAGGAGATCATAGGTCAACCTATGACCCCCTTTGACCCATAAGAATGATTCTCATATGTCCTTAAGAGTCCAACGGACATATGTCAACATGTAATGGGTCAAAGGGGTCATAGGTTGACCTATGACCCCCTTTGACCGATATGAACAATTCAAATATGTCCCTAGGGGTCCTAGGACCCCTAGGCACATATGTCATCATTTAATGGGTCAAAGCGGATCATAGGCCAACCTATGACCCCTTTCAAATCCATATGAATGATTCTAATATGTCCCTAGGGGTCGTAGGATGTCTAGAGACATATGTCACTATGTAATGTGTCGAAAGTGGTCATAGGTCAACTTACGACCCCCTTTGATCCATAAGAAAGATTCTCATATGTTCCTAGGGGTCGTAGGGAGATATGTCATCATGTAATGGGTCAAAGGGGGTCATAGGTCAACCTATGACCCCCTTTGACCCATATGAACAATTCTAATATGTCCCTAGGGGTCCTAGGATTTCTAGGGACATATGTCATCATTTAATGGGTCGAAGGGGGTCATAGGTCAACCTATGACCCTGTTTGTCCCATATAAAAAATTTTAATATGTCCCTAGGTGTCCTAGGACCCCTAGGGACATATGTCATCATTTAATGGGTCGAAGGGTGTCATAGGTCAACCTAATACCCCCTTTGACCCATATGAACAATTCCAATATGTCCCTAGGTGCCCTATGACCTCACGGGACATATGTCATCATGTAATAGGTCGAAGGGGTTCATAGGTTTACCTATGACCCCCTTAGACCCATAAGAATGATTTTAATATGTTCGTAGGGGTCCTAGGACTCCTAGGCACATATGTCATCATGTATTGGGTCGAAAGGTGTCATAGGTCACCCTATGACACCCTTGGACCCATAAGAACAATTCTAATATGTCCCTAGGGGTCCTAGGACCCCTAGGAACATATATTGTCATGTAAAGGGTCAAAAGGGATCATAGGTCAACCTATAATGCCTTTTGACCTATAAGAACGATTCTAATATGTCCCTAGGGGTCCTAGGAACCCTTTGGACATATGTCATCATGTAAAGGGTCGTAGGGGTTCATAGGTCAACCTATGACCCCATTTGACTCATAAGAAGCATTCTATCATCAAGTAATGAGTCAAAGGGTGTCATAGGTCAACCTATGACCCAGGTCAACCTATGACTACCTTAGACCCATAAGAACAATTCTGAAATGTTCTTAGGGTTTTAAGAACTTCCAAGGAAATATGTCATCATGTAATGGGTTGAAGGGGATCATAGATCAACCTATGACCACCTTTGACACATAAGAATTTTTTTAATATTTCCCTAGGGGTCCTAGGACCCGTAAGGACATATGTCATCATGTAATGTATCGAAGGGGGTCATAGGTCAACCTATTGCACCTTTTGACCCATAAGAACAATTATCATATGTCCCTAGGGGTCCAAGGGACATATGACATCATGCAATGGGTCAAAGGGGTTCATAGGTCAACCTATGACCCCCTTTGACCTATATGAACAATTCTAATATGTCCCTAGGGGTCCTATGACCCCTAGAGACATATGTCATCATTTAATGAGTTGAAGGAGATCATAAGTCAACCTATGACCCCCTTTGACCCATATGAACTATTCTAATATGTCGTTAGGGGTCCTAGGACCCCTAGGGACATATGTCATCATGTAATGTGTTGAAGGGACCTATGACCCCATTTGACACACAAGAATGATTGTCATATGTTCCTAGGGTTCTTAGAGAATATGTCATCATGTAATGGGTCAAAGTGGTTCATAGGTCAACCTATAACCAGCTTTGACCCATATGAACAATTCTAATATGTTCTTAAGGGTCTTGGGACCCCTAGGGACATATGTCATCATTTAATGAGTCAAAGAGGGTCATAGGTCAACCTATAACCCACTTTGACTCATAGGAATGATTCTCATATGTCTCTAGGGGTCCTAGGAACATATGTCATCATGTAATTGGTCAAAGAGGGTAATAGGTCAACCTATGACCCCCTTTGACACATATGAACAATTCTAATATGTCCCTAGGTGTCCTAAGAACCTTAGAGACATATATCATCATTTAATGGGTTGAAGGGGGTCATAGGTCAACCTATGACCCCCTTTGACCCATATGAACAATTCTAATATGTCCCTACAGGTCCTAGGAGCCCTAGGGACATATGTCATCATTTAATTGGTCGAAGGGTGTCATAGGTCACCCTATGACCCCCTTTGACCCATATGAACGATTCTAATATGTTGCTAGGGGTTCGAGGACCCCTAGGGACATATGTCTTCATGTAATGGGTCGAAGGGGGTCATAGGTCAATCTATGACCACCTTTGACCCATATGAACTATTTTAATATGTTGCTAGGCATCCCAGGACCCCTAGGGACATATGTCATCATGTAATGTGTTGAAGGGGGTCATAGGTCAAATAAAAATGATTCTAATATGTCCCTAGGTGTCTTAAGACCCCTAGGGACATATGTCATTATGTAATAGGTCGAAGGGGATCATATGTCAACCTATGACCCTCTTCAACCCATATGAATGATTCTAATATGTGCCTAGGGGTGCTAGGACCCCTAGAGACATATGTTGTCATGTAATGGGTCGAAGGGTGTCATAGGTAAACCTATGACACCCTTTGACCAATATGAATGATTCTAGTTTGTCCCTTGGGGTTCTAGGACCCCTAGGGACATATGTTATCATTTAATGGGTCGAAGGAGGTCATAGGTCAACCTATGACCCCCTTTGACCCATAAGAACGATTCTTATATGTCCCTAGGGGTGCTAGACCCGTAGGGACATATGTCATCATTTAATGGGTTGAAGGGGGTCATAGGTGAACCTATGAACCCCTTTGACCCATAAGAATGATTCTAATTTGTCTCTAGGGGTCTTAGGACCTCCAGGGACATATGTCATTATGTAATGTGTCGAAGGGGGTCATAGGTCAACCTATGACCCCCTTCAACCCATAAGAACGATTCTAATATGTCACTAGGGGTCTTAGGAGCCCTAGGGACACATGTCATTATGTAATGGGTTGAAGGGGGTCATAGGTTTGCCTATGACCCCCTTTGACTCATATATATTAATAATATACATATATATTAATGACATACACATTAATATATATATATATATATATTACATTATTATATTTAGTAAAAATAATAATAATACAAATTATATTTATAGATTTTAATAAGAATAACATAATATATTATTATATATTAATATATTATATGTTATATCTTTACATTACATTATTATTTATATATAATATATTATAATACATATTTACATAGTAATATAACAAAAGTAATTTATAAATCATAAGCTATAACTCTTAAATCTGGTTTTCCCTACAAAACGGGTTGGGATTTCAAATTTCTCACCAAAATTCATTGAGCCATATTAGATATCTAATTTGAAATTGGATATCCGATTAGGCTTGGCATTCACTAGGCCTACCTGGTCAACCCAAAAGACATGTTTGAAGAGGGTTTTAGTGATACTCAAACTTCGGGTAGCCGTCTGACAATTTTATTTTGATCAAAATTGAATGATACAAAAAGGGTTTTTTAATATCGCTCTCGAGATTTCATCGATATAATTTTTGTCAAATTTTTAGTTTGATAAGTATTTATTAGTTAATTATCAGTGAAGATTATTGTAAAGTGTTGATTGACATACTAAAAGTTGCATCACATTCTATGCTTCACCTAGTATAAGGAAAAATAAAATTAAAAAAATTGGTAAATCTTTCTATTAGTTAAGGTGGTCAGACACGAGATTTTTTTTTTTTGAAAAAGTTTTGATAGAAAATTCATATTTAATTATTTATTTGGAATAAAAATACCAAAAAATATGCATCACATCCGGGCATGAGTCTACTTTTCATATCTATAATTATATTAAAAAAATATTATCATTTGATTTTGATTAAGGTGGTTAGACATACACCTACTTTTTATTTTCACCCTAAAATTTTTGTAGTACTGTATTAAAATTCAAACTTTTGACCAATCAATTATTTTTTTCTCCTGATAAGGCCTAGTAGTTTAGAAACTACATTCAATTTCTTACAAATTATTTTCTTACAAATTTTTGATATAAATTCCATAACCACTTTAAAATTATGTGTCAAGCTAACATGACCCTGATTTGCTAATTTTTCACTGCCACTTAAGGCCATAGTTTAGTACACCATGATCCTACACATACCCATACCTTTAATGTATGCAAAAGCAAGAATTCCCATCAACATGACAAACCTAAGAATATGGGTCATTTCCATAAGTGCAACAAGCAAGGACATCAAGCACATGACTATAGGACTAGGACTATAAAAACAACAAGATTTGAAGGCCACTACTACAATTGCAAGAAGTATGGACATAGAGCTTTTGAGTGCAAATTAAAGCCTATGTGGACACCTAATCAGCCAACAAGAGGAAATAACCATGGAAATCATTACAATTGGGACTACAATACCAAGTATAGCTATCATTACTATCATGAATATGAACATATCTCTAAAAATTGCATAAGGACACATTTCAATGGAAACTACAACAGATGGTAAAGCTAAACCACATTTTTCAGTTGTTTGAAAATTGGTCATATTAGCAAGAATTGCCAAATAAGGTCAAAGGCACCCAACTTAGAGATCAAGAAAGGAAAAGGAAAAGTAGATGTTGAACACATCAAAGGAGAAATGAATAAGACATGGAAAAGGAAAGATGAAAGTAACACATCAAATGAAGGGATTGCTTCACCTAAAAGGTCATGTTATCAAACTTCATCAAACTAAGCAAAGAGAAGGCATGAGGGATAGATTTACAAAGCTTTTTTATACATCAATTCCTAAATAAGAAAGTACTAAAAAGAAGACATCAACATGAATAGAGATGCAAAGTTAAAATTTCAAGATTTCATAAGTATTGCCTTTAGATGCCAAGTAAAATTCTATTATATGCCAAGTTGATTTCCAAAGTCAGTAGAAGCCGAGTTGTTGGTTTTAGATGAGTAAAGAAGAAAATTTAATTCAGGTTGAGTGAGTGATAATTCTATGGAATCTGAGTGCTAGAAAGACAATGGAAGCCATGAAATGAAAAAATGCTTAAGAAGTTGAGTGGATAGTTGTAAATGCACTAAGCATTAAATGCAATGAAAATAGGGTATATTATTGCATTTTGATTCTTTTTTCTTCATCATAAATGAAGATCAAAGATGAAGAAGAGTGCAAAATGACTTCAAAGAAGAGAATCCAACATTTGAGCCAATTTCAAGAGTGATTCAACATAGTTTCATGGAATTCAAGGTATTTACATTTGTGCTGAGCTACACAGTTATAAATTTCTTTGTGTTCAAACCGTAGATTACACAAATGGCTTCTCACTCTAGGAAAACACAAGAGAAAGAGTTGTTTGAGGTTCAACTAGTGTCAAATGAAGTAAAACAACCAAATTTCCAACCAATCCTAGAAGTGGCATACAAAAATGACCTACCTAGAGCCCTATCCATTATATCCCCTAAAGTAGTTATGGTCAAAGATGTTAGAAGATGTTAAAACTACAAAATTGGAGCCATAGGAGATATAAAGATAAGGGAAGCCTATGACAAATTGTGTGAAAATAAAGTATTGAAAGAAAAGTACCAAATTATTGAGAAGAAGGGTTTGACACATGCCCTAGAACTCCCCATAATTTTAAAAATTAAATGGATCAGGATAGTGCTTAGCAGGATACATGATAGAAGTTTATGGTTTGGAGGATGGTCCAATAAAAGTAACAAAAAGAATTGTATATAGAGTGATAGGGTACCCAAAACTAGATCGGCCAAAAATCCTTAGAAGTGATTCCAAGGAAACAATTGAAAAGAACACTGGTGCCAAGTGGAACAAGAGAGGAATGACAATAGAAACTATCTAAGACCCTATTGTTGACTTTTTTTTAGGGTTATTACACATAAATTCTATAAATCTAGTAGACTTAACAATGTACCATGCATTGTAGTGGATGTGGGTTACAAAGTAGTGAAAAATGATCATACTTATGATCTTGTAGAACTGTAATTGCAAGAAATCAATGAAAACTTAGCAGCAATAAGGAGAACCAAGGGAGCACAGTGCAAGTTTGGTGCAATTTGTTAACCTCATAATGGTTTTTGACATTTGAGTGCTAACACACTTAATCACATTCCACATTGGATGTAAAGTACATCATGCATGCCGAGTGATCTTCATGTGCCGAGTAGTTTTCAGATATCGAGTGAAGATCAAATACTGAGTAAAGATCAGATACCGAGTGAAGATCAGATACCGAGTGAAGATCAGATACTGAGTAAAGATCAGATACTGAGTGAATATCAGATACCGAGTGAAGTATAAGTGCTGAGTAACATAAGGTGCCAAGCTACTTAAGGTGCCAAGTGATACAATTTTGTTAAGGTGCCGAGCTATCCAAGAAACAACCTGTGCCAAGTATCAGCAATACTTCAGGAGCCGAGTAACTCAATAGATCAACATAAGAGTTTGAAATTGCACAAACTAATGCAAATAGTTTTTACAGTTGACATAAGGTAAATCTCCAAGGATTTAATGATGAGATCGAATCTTTTATTTTTCCTATGCAATTTACATGCAGCCAATAAGAAAAATGATGAAGGCATTCAACCAATCAGAAAAAGATAAGTATTGAGCAGAAAATGAAGATTGAATGTGGATCATAGATCCATACCTAACCCTTAATTCTCAAATGTCTTTATAAGGAAGACAACATTTCATTGTAAAGAAGACGAGAGGTGTGAGAAGACATACAAGGGTTCACAAGGAATTCTATTTTCAGAAGTGAGGATTATCAAATCAAAAAAGGATCAAGATCAAAGAAAGTAGAACAAGTACCTGCATTCAGCAATCAAGGATTGTAATCAGTCAAGTTTATTGTACCTAATACTCTCTAGCAATTGTATTAGAATGAAAATCCTATGGTGATAGGTTAGCTTAACAGCTATTTCGATAAATCCTTAATTAGGTGATTAAATCCTTTAACAAGGTAACACTTCATGTTAAGTGTTTGAAATCCTCTAACTAGGTTACTATTGACATAGTGTAAAGCCTATAATAGGGCAGGCCTTTAACAAGGAAGACCATCAAAAGTGGTTGAACAATATTGCTGCAGTAATTTTTGTGGGTATCATCCCCACCCCAGTTTTACGTTCTTATTCCTAGAGGGTTTCTGGGTTACCAAATTCCAGTGTTATGAGTTATTGATGCATGTGTTTAGTTTCATGTTTATTTGATATATTTACATGCATGCAATTTACTTTCAGTTAAAAGTTTTATTGGCTAAAGTGTGATACTTATGATTCACCCCCCCTCTCATAAGTACTCTTTCCATATTTGAATATCCCAACACAATTTTGATTTGTATATTCTTCTATGTATATAATGAATTTCCATCTTTTGGTAAAGTTTTCTGGAAAGAAAATAGGTCTATAATAGCTCAAGTAAATGAATATATAAGACAAATGGGAGTTAATTTTGAAACCCTTATGACTAGCTATTTTGAAGACTTGAAGAAATCCATGAACTAGAGGCTAAGAATACTAGTTTCATTGGTAGAAAAGGGTGTAAATGAGGTATGCTTTCTTGTAGATATTGATTATACTTACATACAAGTAGCCTTACCAAGAGTTAGATGGTTAAGACCTCTTGACTATGAGATAAACATAGATGAGGCATCAACAACTATAACTGCATTATTAGCTAAGGAAGTAGACAAAAGTGCACCACACTTTGGTACTTATAATGTGGTAAGGTCAAAGGTAGGGAGTTGAAGACTACCTCCACATTGAAGAAGAAGGAAAAACTTGTAAAGAAACTTAAAACCAAATTTGGAGAGGGCATAGCTAAAGAAGAAGAGGAAGAAGCTAAAGATGATGAAGAAGAACAAGGATAGGAAACACTTGCATTGACCCGAGGCATGGGTGAAGATGAAAAAGAAGAAGAAGGTGTTGAGTAGGAAGCACCCAAGGCTGAACCTAAAAAGATAAAGTCATAGAAACAACCATGAAGAAAGTAATAAAGCCAAGCCTATACAAGCCAACAACATAAGTGGAAAAGGAATAGGGGAAGAAAAAATCCATAAAGCAAGGAGGGCCTATAGAACAAAAGAAAATCAAAAAATATGTTGCACCCCTAGAGTTAGATGAAGAAAAGATAGAATCTGACAATGATCAATTCAGATTGGTAAGACATTCTACCAACTCAAATTTGGAAAATATTTTTGATAACATTAGGGACAATGCAGATTTGACTAGATTAAATGGAATTGATTTTAATAAATTTTCAAGAGAAGAACAAAACATAGTGGAAGAGTCTATCTACACTATGATGGCCAAGTTCAAGACTGCCCCACCTGAACTTGACAATTCTATGCCTAAGGAGCTAAGCTCCATTGTAGAAAATAAATGGAATTACTATCTTAATATGGAGAAGGAAATAAGGGATTCAACACTTTCTTGTGTGATTCCAAACCTTACTAAAGGTCAAATAAGTAAGGCTAGTAAGAAAAATGGGAGAAAATTTACACCCAAACATAGAGCCTTTAGTATTTTATAGAATAAAATAGAGGATGTTGTAAAGAAATCCACACAAATGTGTAAATTAATTTATGGATTGACTACTATCAAGGAAGGGAGGGAAGATCCCCTTGAGGGAAGAAATGATGAGGAAGAAGAAGAGAATGAAAAGAATGAAGGAGAGAAAAAGAAAGAAGAGGTAACAATGGAGAAGATACAACAAGGTGATGAGGCAATAGATGAGGAGTAGTAGCTAGAACAAAGTGTCCAAGATACCTAATTGCCACCACCAAGTCCTCCATGTACAACACTTATAGAAACTATAACTATAAAGGATGTTCCTGACACCTCAGGTCAGAACATCAATCCACTAACTATAGAGGATCTTGAAAAGATCCTTCACCAAACAACATTACAATTATAATTATGCACAAATCCTATTTTGGTGAGTGTAGAAGAGTTGAAAAAAGTTGTAGTAGAAATTACCAAGGAGTAGGTGAACACAAGAACTACCTTCACAACCTCCCATAGCTATAGATGATCAACCAAAAGAGAAAGCAATATAAGACAGAACTACTAAGGTTGATCCCATAGTAATAGTAACAACAACTATCAATGAGCCAGTAAAGGAGTAGAGAGGACAAGATGTTCCTATAGCACAAAGCCAAGGTGCACCTCCTCAAATCATTGTTATTGATTAGGGAAAAAGAGAAGAAGACCAAGAAAAGGAGAAAATCCCCAAGGAAAGAGAGCAAGAGGCAATATAGACACTACAAAATTTTCCTACTACAGGGACTCCTACCAAGTAGCCAAGCACTGATGTAGTATCACTACAAATTTCAGCACCAGGCTTGAGCTCCACCAAGTAGCAAGGGTTCTTCACTATGGAGACTCTAGACTTGATGAGGAGATAGTCATACCTAGTTATGACTACAAGACAATAAACCTGGAATAGATAAATGAAGTGCAAGAGGCACTTGAGAGGAAGAAGAAGCAAGATATACTCAAAAATGAGTATAGACAAAAGCAAGCACTAGTAGAAATCAAAGACATATTCCTTGATGCATTTAAATTTCTTGTACCTAAGGAAACAAAGCCCATCATGAAGCAATTGTCCAACATAGTAGACCAGGTACAA
Organism: Cupressus sempervirens; assembly: GCA_028749045.1. Lineage (NCBI taxonomy): Eukaryota > Viridiplantae > Streptophyta > Pinopsida > Cupressales > Cupressaceae > Cupressus > Cupressus sempervirens. The sequence goes on from CM053787.1 coordinate 206,535,259, forward strand.
AATGAAGACCTCGATACTAATATCAAATTATTAGAATGATCTAAAAAGAAATTGCAAATGAAAGTTAATGAGAAGATATCCAGTCAGATAGAACTATCACAAGTTGAACTAGCTTAAAAGGTTGAGAAGGTTAAAAAAATACTTAAGAATATATTCTCATTGTAATCCAAATTGTGTAATTCAACATTTTTCAAACAAGAAACTAGCTAGAGAATACTGAGCTTGGAACATAATCTTAAGATATCTATCACATAGCTACCTAAATATCTAGCTAAAAGTGAAAAGCATTTTGCAACAATGCTTCACAATCAGAAGGAGTTAGTTGTATTAACAACAAAAGAGGTCAATGTCAAGCCCAAATTGATACAAATATAGTTTTCAATTAGCCTACATCTTGAAGTACTACATAAGGAAATGGCTTATGCAAAAAATATTTTAAAGAAAGATCCTAATCTTTCTACCTTAGAAGGTCTTGTACATCTTGTAGCAGAGATAGCCATCCAACACAAAGCACTAGAAATTGCCTTAGACAATTGGGATGCTTCTCTAAAGATAATAATGGAGGTAAATAAAACATTTTTGGCTAAATATTCTATTCATTCTCAAGACCTTTTGACATAGGTGTCAAAAAAGGGGGAGATATAAACATTATTCATGTAATAAGAATGGGGGAGATAATACATTTTTTGATGGAGGTAATAAAGAATATCGAAAGGGAAAGATATTCATGTAAAGAGGATGCTACATTCTTTGAAGGAAGTAATAAATAGATATAGCCAAAAGGATACAAAAACTACAAGATGTAAAAGGGGGAGCAAAAACTAAGGGGGAGTATAACCAAAATAGATATAAATTATAAATAAAGAAAATATAGATTATAGATAAGGTAGAGAGTATTAGACACATTAGCATGAGACAAAATCAACTTGAAAAAATTTTGGCTATAGAATTAACACATTAGCTTAGTGGGAGTTACAAGTTTTTGAAGTATATAGTCTTCTGCAAAATTTTGAACAAGTTTTGTATATATGCCAAATAGAATGTGTAGTATACTCATAGAAACTAGATTCATAATGATTAGTTAAGTGTTTTTTCCACTCATGAAAAAGGGGGAGATTGTTGGTCTCAAATTGGTTTTGACAATTGAGTGTCAACACACTTAACCGATTCTTAAGTTGATGCCAAGTATAATACAAATGTTGAGCTATAGTATGCATCAAACCAGAGATTAATAGGTGCTAAGAAAATTTTAGGTGTTGAGAAAAGTTTAACTACTGAGTGATAAAGTGATGTTGAGTCACTATAAGTGCTGAGAAAAGTATAGATGCCAAGTGAAACAAAATTAGTATAGGAGCTAAGTGAAACAGAAGTGCTATATGTGTGTCGAGCATCAACAATTAGTAATTGATGAGTAATACAGAATTAGCATACGAGTTTGTGCCTTCACAAACTCAGATGTAAACTATTTTTAACCTGACTTAGGATAAATCTTGAAGGATGTTGAAGATAAGATTGAATCTTTTGCATTCCCTATGTAATCAGCATGTAGCCAATCAAAAAAATGGAAAAGGCAATGAACCAATAGGAAAAGTGAAAGAATTGAGAAGAAGAAGAATGAATTTTGATTGTAAATTCATACCTAACCCTAAGTCTTCAAAGCCTTTAAATCGAGGATGAAACCCCATTATGTATATGTATGAGCAAGATTTTATGGGAGAATGCTAGCAAGGTATAGAAGGGTGTAAACATTTAGAAAGAACATAACAACATTCTAGATTTTAGTCGATCAAGAATAGAGTATCAGAATATTGAATAGACATATTACATCAAGAAAGGATCATAATAGATAGAGTAGAACAAGGATCTAGAATCAACAATTGAAGATTGAAAGTAATCAAGTCAAGACTTTCTAATAATCTCTAGCAATTTTATTACGAATGAAAACCCTATGATGATAGGTTGGTTTAATAGCCATTTTGTAAGCCTTTCAACAAGGTGTTAAATCCTTTAATAGAGTAAATTTCAAATGAGTATTTGTAAATCCTTTAACCAGGTCACTTTTAACAAGGTCAAAAGTCTTTATTAAGATAGACCTTTCACAAGGTAGACCATTGAAAGTGGTCAAACTTTGTAACCTTAAATAGTTACATATTGCTGCAGTGATACTTTGTGGGTGTCATCCCTACCCCAAATTTACCTTCTCATTTTGGACAGTATTTGGGTTACCAAAATCTAGTGTTATCTATTTTCATGCATGTCTTTACTTTGGTGTTTATTAGATGAATTAGATGCATGTGAATGATTTCAGCTAAAAGGTTTTGAAAAGGTTAAAGTTAGTTATGACTACAAGACAATAAACTAGGCATAGATAAATGAAGTGCAAGAGGCACTAGAGAGGAAGAAGAAGCAAGAGATACTCAAAAATGAGTATAGACAAAAGCAAGCACTAGTAGAAGTCAAAGAAATATTCCTTGATGCATTTAAGTTGCTTGTACCTGATGAAACAAAGCCCATCATGAAGAAATTGTCCAACATATTAGACCAAGTACAAAATGAAGACCTTGATACTAATATCAAATTATTAGAATGGTCTGAAAAGAAATTTCAAATTAAAGTTAATGAGAAGTTATCCAGTGAGATAGAACTATCACAGGTTGAACTAGCTTAAAAGGTTGAGAAGGTTAAAACAATACTTGAGAATATATTCTCATTGTACTCCAAATTGTGTAATTCATCATTTTTCACACTAGAAACTAGCTAGAGAATACTGAGCTTGGAACATAATCTTAAGATATCTAGCACACAGCTACCTAAATGTCTAGCTGAAAGTGAAAAGATTTTTGCAACAATGCTTCACACTCAAAAGGAGTTAGCTATATTGACAACAACAGAGGCCAATGTCAAGCCCAAATTGATACAAATATAGTTTTCAATTAGCCTATATCTAGAAGTACTACATAAGGAAATGACTTATGCAGAAAATGTTTTAAAGAAAGATCCTAATCTTTCTACCTTGGAAGGTCTTGTACATCTTGTAGTAGAGATAGCCATCCAACAGAAAATGCTAGAAATTTCCTTAGACAATTGGGATGCTTCTCTGAAGATAATAATGGAGGTAAATAAAACATTTTTGGCTAAATATTCTATTCATTCTTAGGACCCTTTGACATAAGTGTCAAAAAAGGGGGAGATATAAACATTATTCATGTAATAAGAATGGGGGAGATAATACATTTTTTGATGGAGGTAATAAAGAATATCCAAATGGAAAGATATTCATGTAAAGAGGGTGCTACATTCTTTGAAGGAAGTAATAAATAGATGTAGCCAAAAGGATACAAAAACTGCAAGAAGATGTAAAAGGGGGAGCAGAAACTAACGGGGAGTATAACCAGAACAGATATAGAGTATAAACAAAGCCAATACAGATTATAGATAAGGCAGAGAGTATTAGACACATCAACATGAGACAAAATCAGCTTGACAAAATTTTGGTTATAGAATTAAGACATCAGCTTAGTGGGAGTTACAAGTTTTTGAAGTATATTGTCTTCTGTAAAATTTTGAACAAGTTTTGTATATATGAAAAATAGAATGTGTAGTATACTTATAGAAACTAGATTCATAATGGTTATTTAAGTGTTTTTTCCACTCATGAAAAAGAGGGAGATTTTTGGTCTTAGATTGGTTTTGACAATTGAGTGTCAACACACTTAACCAATTCTTAAGTTGATGCCAAGTATAATAAAAATTTTGAGCTATAGTATACATCAAGCCAGAGATTAATAGGTGCCAAGAAAATTTTAGGTGTTGAGAAAAGTTCAAGTGCTGAGTGATAAAGTGATGTCGAGTCACTATAGGTGCTGAGAAAAGTATAGATGCTAAGCGAAATAAAATTAGTATAGGAGTTGAGTGAGACAAAAGTCCTATATGTGTCAAGCATCAACAATTCGTAAGTGTTGAGTAACACATAATTAGCATATGAGTTTGTGCCTTCAAAAACTTAGATGTAAACTATTTTAAAGCTAACTCAGGATAAATCTCGAAGGATCTTGAAGATAAGAATTAATCTTTTGCATTCCCTATGTAATCAGCATGCAGCCAATCAAAAAAATGGAGAAGGCATGAAACCAATATGAAAAGTGAAAGAATTGAGAAGAAAAGAAGAATGAATTTTGATTTTAGATTCATACCTAACCCTAAGTCTTCAAAGCCTTTAAATGGAGGATTAAACCCCATTATGTAAGTGTATGAGCAAGAGTTTATGAGAGAATGCTAGCAAATTATAGAAGGGTGTAAACATTTAGAAAGAGCAGAACAACATTCTAGATTTTAGTTGATCAAGAATAGAGTATCAGAATATTGAATAGACATATTAGATCAAGAAAGGATCATAACAGATAGAGCATAACATGGATCTAGAATCAGCAATTGAATATTGCAAGTAATCAAGTCAAGACTTTCTAATAATCTCTAGCAATTGTATTACGAATGAAAATCCTATGATGATAGGTTGGTTTAATAGCCATGTTGTAAGCCTTTCAACAAGGTGTTAAATCCTTTAACAGAGTAACATTCAAATGAGTATTTGTAAATCCTTTAACCAGGTCACTTTTAACAAGGTCAAAAGTCTTTATTAAGATAGGCCTTTCACAAGGTAGACCATTGGAAGTGGTCAAACTTTGTAACCTTAAATAGTTACATATTTCTGTAGTGATACTTTGTGGGTGTCATCCCCACCCTAGTTTTACCTTCTCATTTTGGAGGGTTTTTGGGTTACCAAAATATGGTGTTATCTATTTTCATGCATGTCTTTACTTTCATGTTTATTAGATGAATTAGATGCATGTGAATGATTTCAGCTAAAAGGTTTTGAAAAGGTTAAAGTTAGTTACTCCTGATTCAGCCCACCCGCCCCGACAGACCCTCCCCCCCCCCCCCCCCCCCCAACTTAAAAGTAAATCTTCCCACTTGTAAATTCCAACACAAATGCATGCCCTTACAAAAAAACAATTATGGTCAGAATTACAACAAGAATTTCAGTAGTAATAACAATGTAGGGAACAATTTCAATCATCCAAATTGCAACAATGGTTTCCAAAGATAGAATCGACAATGGAATACCCTTCCAAACAATGGAAGCATCCTTGTAGACAACAATAACAATGCTCAATATGTGGACATCAAACAATTTGATAGTAATCAAAATATACCCAATGATGAAGACTCACATTTCAATGGAAATTAAGAAGTGAATCAAAATTCACAAGGTCATAACAATCACCCCCCTATGTAGTTAAAGAATATGATATTAGAATCTTATGATTCTCCATAGAATCTTGAAATGGAAGAACAAGCCAATGAAGAATTTACTTTTCCATTCAATGAAGAATGAGATCCTCAACTAGAAGAGATGTTTTCTTTTTGGAATGGCAATATAAATACTTACAATTTGTATAATCGAAGGGAACACATGACTGATGAAATTCCTCTTCGATTGAAACCAATGCCTCTAGATCTAAGGACTAATAATAATTTAGTGCCTACATGAGCACCCTATGTTTGACAATGAAATTAGAACCAAGGAAATATACCTATGATAATAAAGAATATTTCTTGGTCAACTAAAAAATATAGTGTAGTTGAAAATTAAAGACGATGAAGGCTAATATATCATTGTTTGATATGCTACAAAGTTTCCCTAATTAGAGGGAAGCATTGCTGAAGAATTTGGATCATACAAAGGAAATTCCTAACATAGCTCCTCGAAAGATAGTATTGCAACAAGTCAAGACTTCTAAGGCTATACCAACCATGTATAAGGACAAGGTAGAATTGCCTCTTTCCTTAGTCATCCTTAAAAATTTGGGAAGAAACCTTCACAAATGTCTCATAGATTTAGGAGCTTCCTGTAATGGCATGCCACTTTCAATAGCTCAAAGGCTAGGATTCACCCCTTAACTTATGAATCAAATACTAATTCAACTTGACAAAACAAAGTAAAAGTTATTGGGCTATTGAAAGATGTTTGAATATAGTTGACTATAGACCCAAAAATTCAACATATCATAGATATAAATGTGGTGGAAATTTGAGAAATATATGGTTGTTTGCTGAGTATAAAATGGAAAAAATGCCTAAGATGATGGTTCTCAACTAATTTTACTCAACTATGGCTACCTTGGAAGGGATTGAATAATTAGTTCAAGATAGATGCTAAGCCAAAAATAAAGACAATGATCACATAATACAATGCATCGAATGAGGTTACATTTATCTAATTAGATTTTATCTCTTATAAAGTGATGGATCTTGACATAACTTGAACCGAGAAACAAAATGATCTGAATAGATATTATAAGATCCCTACCCAAAAAGAAGAGATTGTGACTTGGTTCATTGACAATGTGGTTGTAAATTTGCAATGCGTAGGTGAAGAATAAAAGCCAAATTCTTTTCTCTTTCCATGATTTTGTAGGTTGTACAAAGAAAGTCATTCAGAGTTGGAGTGCTCACATTTCCAAGAATCATTGGTTGGGTATTGACTCAGATAATGCACTTAAAAAATGGTCAAACTGAAAATGAAATACAAAAGGAAAATTCAAGTCCCACATGCATATTCAAAGTAATAAATAAAGATCAAGAGGAAAAACAAGATCTTAATATGTCATATAGTTACACCTCGTTAGATGGTAAGGCTTTGTCTTGTCCTCCACTAGGGATGATTATAGTCCTAAGGAGAAGACATTTTGTAAAAGTTTAAGGCTAGACCACAATAGCTATTCACCCTAAGCTACAAATTGGTAAAATCATAGAATTGATTAGGGAGATTCAATATCAACAAGTGCTGTAGACAACCCCCATGAAAAAAGAAAATAATGGTAACTCATCAAGTCCACCACGTGAAAGATTGCAATGGATCCCAAAGAAATAGTCCTAAAAAGATCAAGTGAATGAAAAGCTTTAGACAAATAAACACAAGTATAGAAAGCCAAAAGAAGAGCCAATTTGGACACTTAGGTTTGATGACTCTAAACGAAAATTAGGAGAGCTCTGTTGTAGGTATAGAACTAATTAATCTAAAAGGTAGGTGTTTTAATGTTGAATATCATTTACAATTTGGATGTACTAACAATTTTGTAGAGTATAAAGCTTTTATTTATGGAATTCTATTTGTATTAGAGAAGGACATCAAAGCTCTCATAATTGAAGGGGACTCCCAATTGGTGATTAGACAGGTTAAATTGGTTTGGGTAAAAGTACAAAGTTATGTCACCTTTCAGGCTGACTTATCAAAATGACTGAATTTGGGTGTTTCTATCTAAAAAAGAATTATTTCAAACATATGATCTAGATAAATTCATTATAACTAATTTATATATGCTCTCACAATTTTCCAAATGCATGTTTTATATTAGTTTGTACCTAAGTACTAAAGAAAAAAAACTCTTTTAGAAAACTAAGGTTTCAATAACCCTTACTATTTTTATGATATTTTTTTAGTAACATATAAACACCATTTTATAGAGCTCAAAGTCAAGAATATTCTCATATAGAGTTTATAGTGCTTTCATTAGATAAAGTATATTGTAAAAACAAAAAATCAACAAGTATGTATTTTAACAGTGAAGAAGATTGTGATTTTGAGAAACAAAAAAAAAGAAAAAATATTTCAAAAATATTTTAAAATAATATGGCGTTCTAGATGAGAGAGTCCTCTTTTAGAATGTGTATGTTTTCTTTTGGTTAGAATAGATTTATTTTGAAAAATGTGGTGGGAGATCATAACTATCAATTTCAAGTGAGTTGAAATTTGAATCATTATAAACAATAAATTATAGGTCTAAAGCCAATTTTTATATTTGATTCTTTTAGATATATATGTTGTCTATAACATAATCTAAGATCAAAGGGTAATAAGTATATTTCCATATAGCTATATCGTGGGAACTATACCCCTAATTTTCAATGTTTTTCAACAACTAAAAAATTGACTTTAATAATTAGGAAAATATATCAATTCTTATTCCAAATAATTATTAAAAATTTTAAACCTAAACTCTATCTATTTCTACACATTTCATTAGTTTACTTATTTTCAAATTCTAAGACTACTATTTTCATGTCGTTGAAGGTAAACAATTATACTTTTGTTAGCCTTGTCCTTTGTCAAAAGGGTGACATAGGTCTATGATTTTACCCATCTACTTTTGCAATGATAGATGACTACTTGACTATGAAAAAAGAATTCAGGACTTGATGGAGGATTTTGAGGCCCTAAACATAAGGTCCATTTCAAGAAGGAGAAACATGGTAGCCGATGCCCTTGCGATTTCAGTGAGTTTGTTAAAACCCATTGAGAGGAAAAAAATCAAAAGGATTTAAATTGAACTAGTTGTTGCCCCATCTATCCCAAAAAACATTACTAGCTTTAAATTCTTCCAAGATGACCAACATATTCTTTAACTCATTATGTGCAATGGTCTTTTTAAAGGACAAGAGATTGATGATACTCCTAATGAAAAACGTGAGGATGATGAACTAGAAGATGAAGACATGATTATAAATTTGACTTGACCAATTTACTATTCCTAAGGGGACAATAGAGTTGGAACACATCTTTGATCAAGATGAATAAAGAAGAAGTAAAAGAATTATTTAAGAAAAAGGGATTGAAGAATGTGATTTATATAATCTAGGAATGAAAGAAGATCCTAAAATGGTGAGAATTTGAAAGGCATCTAATCCATAGAAATGAGAAACTATGCTTCAATTGATTACAAAATGTAAAGATGACATTGCATGGAGTTATGAAGAACTCAAGATGTATCATCCTAAAATCATTACTTGTGACATTCTATTAGAGCTTGATGTGAAACCTTTTCATAAAAGATAGAGACTGGTGAATCCCATTATTAAACCATTAATAATGGAAGAAGTCTAGAAGTTTCTTGATGCTAAAATTATCTTTCCAATCCAACATTCTACATGGGTTGGTAACTTGGTTATAGTAAGGAAAAATACTGGAGAGATTCTCCTTTGAGTGGATTTTTACAACTTAAACCAAGCATCTTATAAAGATAACTACCCCTTTCCCTCACTTGATGAAGTATTGAACATTGTGAATAGATCTAAAATGATGTCTTTTTTAGATAGATATTTAGGATATAATCAAGTGATGGTAGATGAAGAAGATAGGTTAAAGATTGCATTCATAACAAAGTGGGAATATTAGCATACAAAATAATTCCCTTTGGATTGATCAATGCAAGAGCTACATTCCAAAGATCAATGGACAAAGCATTAAAGGGGCTGATAAAAAATGTATAGTTATCTATATGGATGACCTAACCATATTTTCAAAAGATGAAAGTACTCATATTGCTGATTTGAAGCAAGTTTTCAACTGATTCCATAGATATGACATTCTCTTAATCCAAAGAAGTGCTCATAAGGGGTCACCAAAGGAAAGCTATTAGGTCACACTATTTTTGAAGTTTAGATATCCATTGATCATGAGAGGATAGAATCAATTCCAAAATTTTCACGTCCACATAGTTGTAAGGAGCTTAAATCTTTCTTCAAGAAGATTAAATTTGTGAGAAATTTCACAATCAGTGGGTTTGTTGAGATAGTTCATGCCCTAAATTAATTTCTAAAAAAGGGAGTGAAAACTAAATGGGTTTTTGAAATAAAGAAATCTTTCAAAGATATCAAAGTAGTTATCTCTACAACTCTAGTACTTGTAACTCTAGATTATGAGTTACCTCTCAAAATCTTCTTATTTACTTTGACACATTCAAGTGGAGGGATTCTCACTCAAAAGAAAGACAAATAATATGAGAGACCTACTATATTCATGAGATGTCTACTAAAGAATGTTGAATTGAACTATTCCTATCTTGACAAACAATCTTTTTCCTTGATAAAGGCAATAAAAATAATTCATCATTGCATACTTAGGAGTAAGGTGTATGCTATTGTGTTAGAACATGCAATCAAATTATTATTGATGTAGAATGACTTTGGAGAAAGAAGAGGAAAATGGATGACCATATTACAAGAGTTCAATTTGGAAATTTAACCAATGAAGCTAGTGGGAGGACAAGGATTGACAAAGATGATAGTTGACAATGAGATGAATACAGACAATGAGATGAAATTTGATGATGAAACCAAGGCTAACAATGAACAAATAATCATAGTGTCTCAAGTGGACATTGACAAAGGAATAATCACATATTTTTGCTATCAATATATTGTCTGCTACCTCTTATAGAATCAATAGCCTAATTGGATGAATAGTTCCCAATATAGAGGACTCAAGATGAAATGTGACTCTTATATATTTCAAGATAGGAAACTCTATAAAACAAACTATGAGGGAATTTATTTGAAGTTTTTGCGATGTCAAAAAGAAAAAGAGTTATAGGAAAAAATATTATAAGTATGGCACAGGACACTAATTGGTAGAGGCTATGATCCATATGATTTTGAGATTAGGCTATTTTGGGCCCACAATATTCAAAGACACATTAGAACATGTATACTCTTGCTACACTTGTCAAACAAGTACCAATTAGGAGAGACATCCAACTATGCCACTACAACAATTTTTTGAGGTATGTCCTTTTTCCAAGTGGAGGCCAAACTTTATTGGACTTGTAAATTTACCATAAAAAATAGGACATATGTTTGTCCTCATAGCTATGGATTATTGCACAGACTAGACAAAAGCTGAAACTTTCCACAACTGTACAACAAAAGTGGTTATTGATTTCTTAGAAGAACACATTGTTATTAGGTTTAGAATTTTTTTCTTGGTGGTATGTGATGATGGGTTATCCTCCACATAAATATTCCTTGCTCAATAGGAATTGGAAAATTAGGTTTTATTCAAGTTATCATCTAGTTACTATCCCTAATGGAATGGTGTGGTTGATTCCAACAATAAGAACTTGATCACAGTGATAAAACATTTTCTCAAGGGGAACCCAAATATTGGCACACTCAATTGAAACATGCATTACAGAAAGATAGAGTCAAGACTAAGAGTGCTTTAAGAATCTCCCCATATCTACACATCTATAGATATGAACCACTATTCTCAATCAATCTTAGGATTCCAATGTTAAAATTCATGAGAGGGTACACTAAGGATGTTGATAGAATCCAGATTAGATTGATGAATCTCTTGGAATTTGATGACAAAAGGACAACATCTTTAGAGTGCATGGTGAAACATTAGGCTATCATAAAATGTTTTTTCAACAACCACAATCAAATGTTTCATATTCTTAAACCTTGTTCTCTTGTGGGACAAGGCAAAAGAAAAACTAGGAAGTCATACCAAGTTTCAACACTTGTGGATTGACCCTTATCAGATTGTAGATATTTTGGCAGAGAATATTTTTAGGCTAAGCTTTTTGCAAAGGGAATTGGTCCCATTTCTAATAAATGGAGAATTTTAGAAACATTATTTTGAGGCCTAAAAGAATAAAACATTTCAAATTTTTTTTTTTTTTGCTTCTTGCATGTGTTTTTACTTTATGCAAGTGTGTTTACTTTCTACAAGTGTGTTGATTTTTTACAAGTGATTTTATTTTCAGTTGTGTGTTTTCTTTTAAGTTGTGTCTATTTTTTCTTATCAGTCCAGGATAGGTGTAACCAATAATTTTATTGATGCATTCAATAAGATCACTCCATTTGGTTTTGACTATAGGGAAGAGGTATTTCTTTGTCAAATAATTTAGATGTGTACCAACTAAATACATATGTTACTTGTTGTAGAGGAATTTTAGTCTTAGAATTAGAATCACAAATTGATAGCTTTCAATACTTTAAAAATTTAAGAATTGACTATCTTGGTGATTCTAGAATCTAGATTGAGATTAGAAAGGTGTCATTCAAAAACATGCCAATTTAGACAAAGGGTCTCTTTAAGGAATTGCTAAGTTCACTATTTGGTATGACAATTTCCCAAATTTTCATTCAAAGAGGAATGCAAGAGTTATCAAACTAAAGAACATATCTGGAAATTAACACCAATATCTTGGCCATAGAAACTAGGTGTGCTTAGGGTAGGAAAGAAAGAAAATGAATTACAATAGGTGTTAAATCTAAATATTCTAGATGATTCTAAAAGGTAATCAAATAAAGGGACATTCCATCCAAAATGGCTTTCCTATTCTATACAAAATGCTTTGAGGATGAATCAAATGGAAACAAGCTAACTTTGCAAAGAAAATCAAAAGCAATTACTAGATATTTAAATGAAAAAATTGGTAACTCATCAAGAGCCCTTAGAATGGATTCTCTCATCTGGTTAGATAGTGGTCAAAAAATGGGTTTTATGAGGATTCCCAATGAATAGACTAATGGAAAAAAATAAAATTATTCAAGTTGACAGATACTCATGATAGATTACACCTTGAGATGTCAAAAAGAATTGATACACTAAACACATATTGAGCTTGAAGATTCAAGATCTTGAAGTTTTGACTTCCAAGGAACTTGAAAGGTGCCTCAAATGTTCAAAGTTTAGCTGTCACTTGACACATATAAGAAGAATGCTTGCTCATGAAGAATGTCTTTATCATTTCTTCCCTTTTGTTTGGGATGTTTATTGTGGTTTCACAATGCATGCCCTATTTTCATGCATAAAATGGGGACCCCCTAGTTTAAATTGCTCTACAATTTTTCTAGTCCAAAGCCCTAGTCATTTTGGACCCTCCTCTAGGTGTAGGTCAAATCTTGCCTTCAATCAAGCCTAGTTACGTAGGAACAAGAAGCTAAAAATTAGAACCTGAGGGGGAAATTTTCATCCCTTCCCAGGTCTGAATCTCCATAGAGTCTATATAAGCCCCTTCCTCCCCCCCCCTTTACCCTCATTTTCTCTTGTCTACCTCCAAGTGTCACACCTTCGTACATCTACCCTGCATGCTCCATGCTACTCCACTCCACTTTGGTCCCCTACAAACAAAAAAACAATAAGGTCAAGACCTTAGAGCTACACACATGCACACCCCCAATAGGTGTGTAGTTTCCCAACTCTACACCTCCTCTAAACCAAGAAAGCATTAAAAAAACTAATTAAAACCTAAGAACACCTGAGGGACTTCAAGGAGGTTTGCACATACACACTTGATGAGGTATGCATGTGTGTACATCTACACAAAAATATTATCTTAAATGACTAATGGTTTCCCCCATTCACAAGACATGTGCATATGTGCATAGTTGTACACTTGTGCACGTGTGCCCCTTTCCAAGGTGTGCATGTGCGCTAGTGCACAACTATGCAAAATATCCATTTCAAGGATAATTAAGTGAACTAGCACACTTGTAAGGGTGTGCTAGGTGAGATAAATTTCTTATCAGTCTATTTGGGGATGGATAACTATATTTTGGTCCCTTTTGACTAATTTTGACCTATTTTGAAGTTAGTATAAGGGCTCTTTTGATCAATTTTTTCCCTTCTGATATCCATATGACTAAATGACACATCAACATTTTCTATGGCATAGAAAATGGCACCAAAAACTATTCCATTCAATTACTAAGGGGCACCAAAGAATTCAAGATTTCAAGATGGGCATGCCAAGATCCGAGATACAAAGTTGGGCCACATCGACTGGAATGCCTTTCTAACAATTCACAACAAGTCAAGGGAGAGGTCAACAATAATATCTTCTTTGATCCACTCTAGATTGGTGAATACAATATCACATCCCATATTAGTTCAACCTTCTAGACTAATAATAACATTAGCAAAACATTATGTGATTGAAGAAAAATTTATAAACAGTGTCAGAAGAGAGATAGTCCTAGACCTTTGACCCCAAAACATAGAGAAAGTGTTTCACCTTCCAAGGGTGGATCAATATCTCTAGATATCATATGCTGGATCAGAGTGATCTTATAAAAATAACAAGAAAAAGCTTAAGGATCTAGTGTAAATTTTATTATTAATTGACAGGACACCTTTGGGTCGTAGAGTAGGCAAGGTGGATATGACTAGAGCTTCTATTAATGAAGACATTAGATACTTGATTTTTTTCCTTAGTAGAGTGATGGATCCTCTTTCAAAATGTAGCCTTCATACATGGATGGCTCATTTTATTGAAACCATAAGGACTGCCAAGATGCCTATTTATTGGGTCAACATCCTAAGTGATAACTTGGATGAGAAACTAGTCACTATTAAGTTTGATCCTCATTTCTACATGATATCATAAATTTTTTACTTGTTATTGGCTATAATCATGAACTATCATAGCTTGTATAGATAGGAAAGCATGTAGGATGAAAATGCTTAGCCCTATGTGGTATATTCATAATTAGTTGAAAAGAAGCTCCCACTATAGAGTGTGGAATACAAAGAGGTTAATGATGGATTCATCTTCACCATCATTGGGTTCATTGAAAGTTTTTATGCAAAGAGAATCTCAATAGAGGTGGCAACTAGAATCATAGAGATAGGTGCCTACTACATTCAATTTAAGACTTTCATGTATCTTGGGTAGCTAGTACTCTCCTTTTCCCCAAAAATTATGTGAGATACCCGTTAGGTAGGCTCATACCAAGGATAACTTTAAGGACCCCCCCCCCCCCCCAAATTTATAAAATTGTGGTGAATCACATGTCATTTGGGTGAAAAAAATTTAATAGTGTTAATGAATTATGAGTCAATCGATGGATATTTGGTGGCAAATTTTTTCATAGTTTAGACAATTTTTATAAAATAATGGCGATTATAATTTTTGTTTTTAATAAAATTATTAATATTGATGGCGAATTATGTTGTGAAATGTAATTATGTTAAATGTATTATTTGAGAACTCAGACTGTTTGATGATCCAAGATCAATGGTTGAGCTTTAATTTTGGCCAACATTTCTTGAAGGAAGAAGAATTGTTGAGGTAGTCACCGAAATATTGACACGTATCAAGGTAAGTTGTCTGTGGAGTACAGTGTCACTCATAATAAAAAAAATTCACATAGGAAAATGGGAATTTGGTGAATGATGATCATCGAAAGAGACACTCAATTAATTCTATGGTGAATAAGAGTAAACATTAAAGAGAAATATTGGTGAAGAACCCAACTGCCAAATTGAAATTACATAATAATAGTGGCAAACATTTTGACCACTATATGAGTATTTTATAAAATCTGGGTGAACCGGTCAACTAGTATACAATGTTTTTTTTAGCCAATTTCTATAGCCCAATCGAGACATATTAGCCAATTGGAGAATAATAGCCACTAAAAAAATCCCTGGCTCATACTCTTAGAGATAGCCCAACAAGTCACTTCTTCTTATGATAGAGTAAGGAAACAACATAAGACAACATGGGTCTAGCAATTACAATTGGTGCATTCAACGTGAAGCAAAAATAAGGCATTGCAACCTTTGACTTAGGATGGGATTAGTATCCCTTGGAGTAATACAACTCCCCTTGTCCATTCTTTGACAACATTGGAAATGTTCAATATCTTGCATTGAAATAGTTTTTACATGTTGATGTTGTAGAAGATCACTGGATGAACATAATAGATTACTATTGTGTCTATATAGGAGACTATGTTAAGATGAGTCTATACCTTATAGAAAATGTGTTAAAGATGAAGATTCCTCTTAATAACATGGAAAAGGATGTACCAAAAATTATGGATCTTATGTACAACATAGAAAAAATCTACAATAGGCCTATCATGAATGCCAAGATAGGTTGAGATTAAAATAATGACATAGATCATTAGGCTAGACATATAATTCAATTGACAAGGGAATGGGACTGAAAGCCATTTTGGATGGATCATGTTCCTCAGGCCATACCTCTACAAGCTACAACCAAGCCTATCAAAGGTAAAGGCACAAAGGTCACTATATGAACCTACCCTAATCAATACCTAGTAAGACTAGAAATGGTACATCAATATGAGTGAGAATTTGAGTACTTTGAGAGTGACAAGAGCAAGAAGAGAAAGAGAATACCCCCTAGGGAAAAGAGAGAAGTCACTAAATCCCAAATAGCACCATCTCAATAGGAACAAGATGAATCTCAAGTTGAGTAAGAAGAGCCAATATAATAGGCACAACAAAAATAATAGGAAGAAGAATGAGTAGAGGAACATAGGGTCCTAATACTAATAAATATAGAGGAAGAAGTATCCCCCTCAATTCCAAAGAAAGAATGGACTGAAACAACTATGGTGGGTACACAAAGGAGGAGATTGAAGAAAAAGAATACCACATCTCCTTAAAGTCCAAAGACCATCCTAGAAGTCAATGATGAAGGAGAAGGGGAAAAAATAGTGTATATCCCCTTAAGCTAGAGAACTTGATTAGAGAATGCCATAGACAAAAAAGAGGGGAAGAAGATCCACCTAAACACCTCCATCTACTCCAAGAGTGCCTATCCAAGTATCAACTTTAGAAGATGAACAAGAGAAGTGGATATTAGAGATGCAAAGTGAAGGAATTGATGTCTTCAACATCTCAAACTTTAATTTTATGCTAGTAGGCATTGAGATGGTGGTAAAGAAAATGAAATATACTCCCACAAATGAAGCTTTAGGAGAGGATTGGAATCAATAGCCTCCTCTAGCTCAATGACCTCTAGACATTCCACCACCACCATCACTAGATATGGCTATTGTAGAAAAAGGGTCAGTAGCTCCACCTCCTCTAATCATTCAAATAAAAATAGAAGATCAATAAATCAAGGAAGGGGAATTGTAACAAATTCATGTTGATGGAGTATTTGAGGAGGGACAAATACTAGAAGAAACTTAGAAAACTCCTTGAGATATAGAGGCTAGTTTCTTAACCCATCACAACACAAAATGTCCCTTGGAAGATCTTCCTCAAGAAGACTCTAGATAGAAGTGATAAGGAAAAGGAGTATTCTTTGGGACCAACCTCTTTAGCCAAGTACATGTTACCTAAGGGCACCATACTAGCATGGTTGAAGAGGGAGGTTATGTTTCAACAAAATAAGAAGTTGGAGCTGATAGTAGATGAAGGAATGGAGGAATTGATTAAAGTGGTGAAGAGGCCTGAGCCATGTAAGGGTGATGCTAGAATAGTGGTGTTCATAATGAAGAACAAACACTATTAATTTCTCACACATATCATCATTCCTCCTACTCATGCTAACATTGAAGAACTAACTCTAGAATATTAGCAAAATTAAGATGGTATATTGGAAAAGCCCACAACAAGCATGACTAGATGTCACTTTTGGAGTGACACTAGGAATAAAGAAGTCAAGGACACACATGGAATATTTTTTGGAGGCATCTTAATAATGGCATGACAATTTTGAGGCGAAAGGAGTGCTGATAATACAAGGCAATTTAAACCTATTGCACCATATCTAGTCAATTATCAACAACTTGGTTTCTATAGTATTAAGATAAATAAAGGGTTAGAGGTATTAGATGCTTATGCAGGTATATACTATAGAGGAGATAGGTAAGATTGATGATTGGATTGAGAAAGTATCAACATACAATAAAGTAATGATCGGATTTCACAAGGAGATTGAACAAAGTAGGGACAAAGCTAAAAAGAAATTTTATCAAGTTGAGAGGTACTATAACTCCACTTGCCTTGAGATTTTTGAAGATGAGTCTAAGACCAAGATTTTTGCAGTACAATTAGTTTCCCACCAATTTAGAGGAACATTTGAAGACATGTCATTAGATGATGACATAAGAGATGCATTCAAGACTAAAGATGTCTTATTAGAGTAGGACATCATAGCTTGAGTATTTGTTAGGAACTTGGATAGAAGTCAATAATTACTAGCAAGTAGTGAAGGATGTGTATTTGACTTAAGATTTATCAAAGGCTATCCAAGTATTAGAGATGATAGATAAATTCAACCATAAACATCCAAACATCATTTTGGTTTAAAGGTGAAGAAAACCTAGATTCTAGAAATTCAATTTTGATAGTTAGAAGATTTTTGGATTTTTAGTACTTGCCATCAAGGTATGGAGGTGCATAGCTACACTTTTAATAGAGGTGAAATGATGACTTTGAAGAAGAATTAGTGCACTGATAGTTAATTGTCAATTCCTAATTTAGAGCATTTCATGCACTAGAAATGCATTTTGATAGTATTTCAACTCTCAAAAACACCTAGAGGAGGTTAAACTTCCATTTTAGAGCTGCTGAAGATTTCAAAATTACCTCACAACTTCCTTCTTCTCATCTTATTATTATTTTATTTTATTGTGTCATGTAAAGGTCGATGCACCAATTAATGGATATAAACAAAGGTGGAGACCTGCTTAGCACCATTTAGAGAGTCAGTGTGTATATAATTAGATTTTTCAAATTAATTTTTAGCACAAGTTTACATTTTAAGATCTCTCACTTCTAACACAAATCAAGGAGATTTTTTCTTATAAATAAATGGATGTAATATGTACCTCATGCCATTATTTTGATACAATAATATATGCTATTAGTGCTATCATTTTGAGTGTATTTATTCTTGTTGAAGTGTTTTATTTTTGTGAATGTATATTCATGAATAATAATGGATGCAATGGTTATATTGTGTTGTTATGATTGTGCGATCTTTTAGTTCTAGTGTTTGTCTTATGTTAATAAATTTTATTTTGTGAAAATTTGGCAAAAGAATCATCTTTCCTCTTTCATAGCATCTTGTCTTGCATGAGTGCACTTTTTGTGGCCTTGTGATTTGATGGCACGTGAAACATTATTTAGTTTATATGAGTTTCTATCGATGATTATGTTAGTGGTGTTGAGGAAGCATTGCTCCTAATTTCATTGGTTTCCTACCCAATCCTTTTGATAATTTAATTCATAGACATGTTGTTACCTTGGTTTATGTCCATTAGGAAATTCCCTTTAAAGTTATTTTCTTAAATCTCTCATTACTATATCTTTGTTATTTTCTTTTCAAATTGTTAGTGAAAGAGGATTGATTAATATATATTATGTAACTTGTAATAGCACTTGTAGATATTTTATTTGTTTTCCAAATTACTATATGAATGAATATATGTATAATATAAAGAGGCATGTCTCTTGAAGAGATATGTCTCTTTCATATATTGACTAACATTAGTTATAACGCAAGCAATATACCATCAATATATTATAATGATTATATAACAACTTTTATATATATATATATATATAACATTCTTAATATAAGTTAATTATTCCATATCTAATATTTGTCATATATTATTTTTATATATCATATATATAATATAATTTATCTGATAGAGTTATAACATTAACACTCCCTCTTAATGAAGAAGGATAAAACACATAGATATTAAACCATAAGTAATATTCCAAAAATAATATACATATAGAAAATCTTTCATCAGAAGACTTCTAGTATATGATATCATATAAGTATTGGCCTATTAGGATATCAACACATGATATTCACTAATTTCTATTTGACATCATATTAGGTAACATGAGCATTGGCCTATCAAAACATCAGTCAAATGATATTCACCAAGTACTTTGAGTAATGGCCTATCAAAATATCAACCAAATGATATTCACCAAGTAATCAATGTGGTAATGGCCTATTAGAATATCAAGGCAAGATATTCACCAAGAACCTAAAATATATCTATATATACAACTTGTCGATAGTAAAATTAATGACATCTAACACCTACTTATTGATTTATAAGATAAATCATTTCATGATTTATATCTGTATATGAGAAATGTTAGTATGCTAATAGAAACCAAATTTAAATAAAGCTTCTACAGACTAAACAAAATTCATAAACTTCAAGATAGACTAAGATGAGCTCTCAATTGAGAATATGAGCCATTAATGGGCTCTCTCAATAAAAAACTCTCTTGTTGAGTGGCTTTGTCTAAATAGGTAGGATGTATGCTCAAGCTTATGCTTCAAAAAGGGCTTCAAATGGAGTTGAAATTTGGGTGTGAGTGTATGGTTTTGATGTAAAATGGCTTCTTAAAATGGCATTATGACTTTACTTCATGGATTATGTTGGTTTGAAAAGGGGAAGGATCCAATTTATAGGCAAGAGGCTTGAGGAATTGAGGGCTAAGATGCAAGGATGGGGAAAAGTTCATGGAGGGCTCAGATTGCATGAGAGGAGAGCACATGGATTGTGCTTCCTTATAGCCGATCAGGGAGTGACACATGTCACAGGGTGAGAGGATTGAGGAGAGGGGAAGGATGAGTCAACAAAGGAGGCTCAAGGGATAAAATCTTCATAAAGACCCTCATAATGGCTTGTAAGAGCAATGAAAGGGCTTGGAAGAGTCATTTATGGCCTAGTGGGCTTCATAAAGTTTTATGGTTGGGATATTTTGAGGGAGATGAGAGGAATTTTGACTTGGGCTTGATTATGAAGGTTTTAAGCTTGCTGCGGATTGTGCAAATGATTAGAGGATGGATTAGGATGGTTTAGGATTAGCTTAGGGACAGGCAAGTGGATGGCATTTAATGAGGTTGGGTGAAGGAGGAGATATTTGTTAACTTTGGCTTGGGTTAGTAAGTCTTATCGCATTTTTAGGGAATGTGACAAGGTTTGGATGGGATTAGGATTAGGTTTAAAGACATCTTCTAGAAGAGTCTAGACTTTGGATTAGGATAAAGACTTTCTAGAATAGTCTAGAACTTCCTAGGATGAGGATAAATTAGATTTTAGAAAATAAATAAAGTTTTATTTATTTCAAGGGTTTGGGTTGAGGAGATATTTATTAAAACTTTTTAAATAAACATTAGGATTAATATTTAATCTTAATTAAATATTTTGAGTTGAGATTAGGGGTAAGAAATGATGGGATTAGCCTTTAATCAAAATTAAAGAAGGATTAGAAGATTTTGGAAGAGGTTAGTGGTTTTAAGGAAATTGGCCAAGTTTTGGGCAAAAAATAAATTTTTTATTTATTTTGGGTTTTTTGGTCAATTCATTAATTAAATAATTAATAAATAAGAAAATAATGTTTAAATAAGATTTAAACATTTTTGGGAGGGATTCCTTAATTAAATATTTTTAATTAAGATAAAGGGATTTAATGGCATAAAAATAAATAAATAAATAAATAAAATAATTAATTAATTAATAAATGATGATGTCATCAAATTTTTTTTCAGAAAATAAAAATACTTTATTTTCTAAAGGATTTAGGTGTCTAAATTTTTCCCCTCTTTGATGTGATGCCGCAAGTGGCATGGCATCAAAGATAAGAAAATAAGATGCCCAAGGCTAGACCAGAAGAGGAGAGAATGGACTGCGAGATGCCCCCTCAAGAAGGCGACGAGGAGAGAAAGCGAGGCTTGACGACTTCTTGAAAAGTACAAGAATCTGAGATGAGCAAGGAGACTCAAATTGGCTTAAGAGAAGAGGTTTAGTTAGCTCAAGCTCTCACTACGGGAGAATGATAAAGGGAGAATTAGAGGCACAAGAGGAAGCAAGCTTAAGATCTCAAGGATTGCAGAGGATGAAGGAGCGGAGCACTATAAAAAGGAATCTAGGATAGGGAGATGGATGATGGGATGAGAAAGCTAATGCAACATGATTTCAAAGAGTCAGATGGGTGCAAGATGGTTTTCGGAGATCCCTAGGACTAGGATTGTGGATCTCGAAAGATGAGGCTTGGTGGATTGATTGGATTGGTGGATCCCTAAGACTAGGATTGTGGATCCCTAAAGCTAAAAGTGAGGATTGATTCAAAGAGATATGGTTGCACATGCTGGGGTAGGAGAGATAGATGCTAGATATGGATGAGGGATAATGGAGATGAAGGGAAACCATTGAACCTTTTTTGACCAAGGGGATACTTCAAAGAGAAGTACCACCATGTAGTTAAGCACTAGATTTACTATAAGACGGTTGGTTAATTGCCAAGGTTACCAAGAACATCAAGGCTGTGTCACCAACCGTCTAGAGGATTGACAAACTAACTCAAAATAAACACACAAGGATTGTCCCAGCATCACACATGAAACCTAGAGGAAATAGTGTAGAACTGACACTAGGTAACCCACAAGAAAAAAATAAACAAATGAAAGACTTGATCAAAACCATACGCTCAGAGTGCCCCATTCGCAGCATACCATGATATGGAAGATCATGGCAACCTTGAGGAGGGAACAAAAAGATTTCTTGGAAAAGATACTTCAAGACCCAAAAGGGAAGATTCCAAATCAAAAGAAAGTGAAAATCCAAAAGAGAACTATTTGCGAATGAGATGGGTAGGATGAGGTACTAATGGACCAAGATCAGACATGAGGAAAGCTATATCCTACAAGGATCTCTCAGAGAGCACCTAAGCTGGTGGATTTGGATGAGTTATGTGTCTGGCAAGTTGAACTAAGAAGGATAACACTTTGGTGATAGGAGATCTAGCTAAAGGATGTATTAGAATAGCTAAACAAGGGTTGTGTGATGTGTGCAAGATGCTGATCAAGGAGGAACTAACACAAAAGCTAGATAGATACAATGGTACTAAGCTAAAGAGGATGTACAAGCTGACAGACCAAGATATGTTACAAATGTACAAGGTTGTTCATGTTGTGGTTTTTGTGAGATGGAAATGTTCGTGAAGGGTGGGATGTCTACAATAGTTGATAGGCAGATAGGTAGATGGTTTGTGAAAAGCTTAAGGAAAATGGGATGTTTTGTGTGCATGTGATAGGATACAAGTTAGGATACAAGATTTGGCATATAATACAAGCTGGAATATGGTACAAGCTTTGGACAAGATTTGGATATACAAGCTATGATACAAGATTTACAAGCTGGGGTACAAGATGTAAAAGCTGAGGTACAAGATTTACAAGCTGTATAGGAGGTATTTACAAGCTTCATTAGATTTTGGATATTTGCTTGGAACACCAAGGGAACAAGCAAGTGTGTTATGGGATGGTGGGTGAATGGATGAGAGATATTATAGTGATAGATAATGGATTAGTCTTAGTACACAAGGCACCTAAATTACCAGGTTTTCACCAAAGTACCTATCCAAGGCGCTTGAATTGCTAAGTTTTCACCATTGGATGCTTATTTCTCTTTAC
This sequence comes from Cupressus sempervirens, assembly GCA_028749045.1. Lineage (NCBI taxonomy): Eukaryota > Viridiplantae > Streptophyta > Pinopsida > Cupressales > Cupressaceae > Cupressus > Cupressus sempervirens. The sequence continues at coordinate 206,558,331 of CM053787.1, forward strand.
TAATTTTTTGTATTTTTCAAAAGTTGGGTATACCAAGGATCTTCAAGCATAGAACTTCTTGAGATGAATGATGTTAGTAGGATCATTCAAGAGTTCTCCTTTTGGTGTAGATAGATGATAGGCTCCACAGCCAAAGGATGTTATGACAACATAAGGATCAATCCATGTAGGTTCAGAATTGCCTTTCTTTTCTCGATCAGCTTAGACTTTCATATTTTCTTTGAGGACCATTTTGCCTGGCTGAAAGTGTCATGGGAGCACCTTCTTGTTGAAATTTCTTTTGAGACAAGTTTGATAGACTGTGAGATGATCATAGGCTTGTTGTCGCTTCTCATCTAAGATATCTAGCTGGGTGAGTCGAGCTACTCTGTATTCTTCATTTGATATTTTCCCCTGCAAAGATATGTGCAAGGAGGGAAGTTCAACCTCTATAGGTAGTACCGCTTTGGCACCATAAACTAGGGAGTATGGAGTTGTTCTTGTGGATGTATGGAAGGAGGTTCGACAGGCCCATAGGGCTGGATTTATTTGTAGGTGCCAATCACGACTAAAATCATTGACAACTTTCTTTAGGATTTTGAGGAGGGTTTTGTTAGTTGCCTCTACCTGGCAGTTACCCTATGGGAAATATGGGCTAGAAAAGTGGTGATGGATGTGGAGGGAAGTGCATAATTCTTCCATGTTGAGATTTTCAAAGTTAACTCTGTGGTTGGTGAAGATGGTGGATGGGATGCCGAAGCGGTAAACAATGTGGTACAAGATGAACTTGGAGATCTAAACTCTTGTAGCTGAGACTAGGGGGACTGCTTACACCCACTTAGTGAAATAGTTTGTAGCTGTTATTATCCATTTATGTCCATCAGATGAGAGAGATGTGATAGTTCCAACTAGATCAAGGCCCCAACAAGCGAAAGGCCAAGGTGGTGCAATAGGTTGTAGATCCTGTGCTGGAGTGTGCACGAGATTTGCTTGTTGCTGACATGGGAGACACTTTCTGACAAAGTCATAGGAGTCTTCTTCAATGGTGGACCAATAGTAGCCTGCTCTAAGGATTTTTCGTGCTAGGACAATACCACTCATGTGGGCACTGCAAAGTCTAGAGTGTACTTCTTTTAATGCCATCGCGGCCTCATTTTCATCTAAACATTGAGAGAGAGTATCATGATAACCCTGATGATATAGGGTATTGGCTATGATAACATAGCAAGATGATTTTTGGATGAGGTTCTAGCGTTGGGTACGTGTGAGGTGAGGGGATATGATACCATCATTAAGGTAAGCATGAATCTCATGGTACCAAGGGGATTGGGGACCAACCAAGATACAAACATGGTTTGAATCCTCATTCACATAGGCGGGTGTGAGGAGCTTCTTGACTAAAAACTCATACTGTGTAGCTGCTTGGGGAATTTCCAAGAGTGAGCCTATAGTAGCCATAGCATCTGCTGCTTTGTTCTGTATTCGAGGCACTTGTGTAAACTGAAGCCTTGTAAAATGTTGGGTTAGGTGATCAACTAGCTCTTTTTAGGGTAATAGATTTTCATCTTTGGTTTGATATTCATTTGGGGCTTGCTTGATGATGAGTTGAGAATCACCAAAGATTTGTAACTCATTAATGTTCCATTCTGCAGCTATCTTTAATCCTGCTATGAGAGCCTCATATTCAGCTATATTGTTGGTGCTAGGGAATTGTAGCTTGAAGGATTTTGGAATGTAATCTCCTTGAGGTGTGACCAACAATATTCTTGCCCCTGATCCATGAGATGTGTGTGAGCCATCAAAATAAATTTTCCATGCGATTTGTTCTTCAATTAGATAGACATGTTCATCTAGAAATTCTATGATCAAAGGATATGTATCTACTAGAGGCACATCAACTAGGTGATTTTCTATAGCTTGCCCTCTAATTGCCTTTCTGTCCACATACTAGATGTCAAATTTGCTAAGGAGCATAACCCATTTGGCCAAATGGCCTATAAGTGATGTTCTGGAGAGCATATAATTGAGAGGGTCGATCTTGGAGACTAGTTGGATGGTATGACTTAGCATGTAGTGGTGAAGCTTTTGAGTTGAGAAAACAACTGCCAAATAATTTTTTTCCCATAGGAGTATAATTGAGTTCATAACCAACTAGGGTTCTACTAATGTAGTAGATGGCTCTTTCTCTGTCGTAGTCATCGAGCTGTGCTAGAAGTGCCCCTAGAGCAGTAGGCATTGCTAATATGTATAAAATCAAGGGACGACTAGGAAATAGTGGAACAAAGATAGGGGGATTGGTGAGATACTGCTTGAGCTGATCAAAGTTGCACTGACATAAAGGATCCCACTTGAAGTTCTCATCCTTCTTCAGTAAATGTGCAAATGGTGTACACTTATCTGCAAGCTGGGAGATGAAGTGCCGGACGGATTCAAGCTTTCCCTAAAGAGAGCAAAGCTATCACAGTGTCTAGGGAGTAGGCATGTCTAAGATAGCTTTGACATTCTTGGGGTCGATCTCTATACCTCGTTTAGAAACTATAAAGCCTAGAAGCTTGCCAGATGTGACCCCAAAGACACACTTCTTGGGATTTAGCATGAGATGATATTTGGCTAACCTATCAAAGAATTTCTCCAGGTCAGCAAGATGATCCATGAAGGTATGAGATTTGACCAAGATATCATCCACATAATCCTGAAAATGCTATGAATGAGATCATGAAAAATGGATGTCATAGCTCTTTGATAGGTAGCCCAGCATTCTTTAGGCCAAAAGGCATCATGTTGTAGCAAAAGGTTCCCCAAGGGGTAGTGAATGTTGTCTTATGCTGATCCTCTTTTGCAATCTTGATTTGATTATACCCAAAAAATCTATCCATGAGGGACAAAATTTCATGTCCAGCTGTAAGGTCTACAATCATATCTATCTTGGGTAAGGAAAAATCATCTTTTGGACAAGCTTTGTTAAGATCTCTAAAATCAATGTAGATTCTGATGTCACCAGAAGGCTTAGTGACAGGGACCATGTTGGAGATCCACTCTGAGTAGTCAATAGGTCAGATAACCTTAGTAGCTAATATTCTTTCTAATTCATCTTTGACTAGTAATGCCACCTTGGGGTGCATTTTTCTAAGCTTTTGTCTAATGGGCCTGATCTTTGGATCGACTGCAAGATGATGAACTACAAGCTTTAGATCCAACCCTGGCATGTCCTAATATGACCATGCAAATCAGCCAATTTTCTCTCTTAAGACCTCAAAGAGGAAATCAGCTTGGTCTTGTGATAGGGATGTAGCAATGTGAGCAAGTCTGGGGATCTCTGAAGAACTGATGTTGACTTCTCTAGTATCCTCAATTAGAATAGAAGACACCTATGATTGATTATCTTGAGGAGGCAATGCTAAATCCTCATGTTCTGCTTGTGACTCTAGATTTTCTTGCTAAGGGGTTCTCTTCGTTGCCTTAGCTAGTCCTGGATTCACCCTAGTTCCAATTTTGGGTGTATTAGAACTAGGTTGGGGATTTTCTCCAAAATACCCCTTGGGATCTAGCTTATAGATATATGCTGAGTCTGGCTTTATTTCCTTGTGAGGTGTTTCAACTCCCATGAATCTCAGAAGCACTTCCTCTGATGTGAACTCATCAATGTGTATGATGCTTGGTTGGTCCCAATCTATGAGTTGTGGATGGGTGAGTGATAGGTCAATGAAATGGATGGCTAGTTCTTGGAGAACAGAGTCTCCCAGGGAGATTTGGTCTAGGATATCGTCGTAGGCTGTCTTTTCAACTTCCTTAGGAATGTCTTCTATTTTGACAAGGTTGCAGTGAATTTTTGAAAAAGTGTGACCGTTCTCATTGGTGCCCCCAGTTGTGGGTATGCCAAAGCCAAGACTTGACTTTGATTCCCACTTGTGTGTGTCAATGGGGCACTGCATGCCTCTTTCTTCTAGTCCTAGACCACCACCTTGATAGTTCCATTTGTTAGTGATGAGCTTATGTTCTTGGCGATACTTCTGGCTGAAGTGATCAAGGCATGCTTGATTTCTTGGAGGTGCATCCTTATGTAACCAATTGTTGATATCTGGAGTGAGCTCCTCATGAAGAGGGATTTTTCAAGATACAAAGGTTGTTGGGCCAAAATATTTGTATCAAGGAGGAGGAATCTCCTTAGCTTTGTGATATGTTGGTCATCCATGGGCGTGTGGATCAAGTGGGAGTGCCCCGACAACAAATGCATTTGATAGACTATACTCTTCGTAGCCTTTGTTATTGATCTTCATGATAGATAGGGTGGAGGCGAGGATAGTTTCTAGGTCATTACAAGTATGGGATGAGCTGGCGATGGCTGTGTTGATATCAATTCCAGGGAAATGGTTTGCATATGAAGCTTTAACTGCATTGCAGTAAGCAAAGGGTTCTGGATCAACATGGATGGTTACCTCAGTGCCCTGATGTAGAAATTTGACGCATTGATGGTAAGTGGATGGAACAGCTTTCATGGCATGAATCCCTGGGCGACCAAGGAGGATGTTAAATAGTAGGTTTAGATCAATAACATGGCTGAGTGTTTCTTTGATGACTGGCCCAACCTTCATTGGCAGCAAAATAGTTCCTTCTATGGTTCTTTCCAAGTTGTCATAAGCTTTGATGGTGATAACCTCACTAATGATATCTGCCTCAGTATACCCAGCTTGTTTTATGAATTTTAGGGTGCAAATATTCAAGGCTTATCCATTATCTATCATTACTCTTTTTACGGCAAAATTGGATACCATAATGGCTATGCGAAGCGAAAGGGTGTGATCTGGCTTGACCACGGGTATGTTAGTGGGTTTGAAAGATAGGATACATGAGGAGGATAGGTGTCCAACAAGATTACAAAAATTAGTAGCATTGATATCTAAAGGGACATGAGATTCTATGAGAGCACTGTCAAGGATGTTTTTGTACACAGGACTAGTGCAAAGAAGGTCTAAAATGGAGATTTGGGCAGGCATGTTCCCAAGGTGTTCCAAGATATTGTACTGTCTTTTTGATGGAGCTAATGGAGCTGATGATGCTGGTGAAATGGGTGGGCCTGCAATGTTAAATCATGCTCTTCGAGTGGTGACTGCACACTCATTGTTTGGTCTTTGGATATTGATAACATTGATAGAAGGCTCTTTCTCGGATATACAACCTATGAGGCTACCATAGTCTATATAGGATGAAGTGTGGTCATTGTTCTTCCCATGCTGTTGGTTTGGATAGGTGCTTTTCTAGGATTTTGGTTGTTGTGAGGAGGAAAAGCATTTTGATAGATCTATAAGCCTACATTGGGAGAGGTTTGGGCACCAACGGTGATTTCTTTCTAATCAATGAGGTCCTGCACATAATCTTTCAGTTTCATGCATCTGAGGGTAGTGTGACCTTTTACCCTATGAAATTTGTAGTACTCATTATCTTTGTACCATGCAGCTTTGGATTGGCTTGGGTCAATTTGCTAGATAGGAGGAAATTTGATGAGGTTTTCCTTAGTCAATTTCTCAAAAATGACATCCAATGGCTCACCAAGGTGTGTATAGTTTCTAGGTTCAGGTTAGAATTTGGGCTTTTTCCCTGTAGCTACATTGATGGCATTAGCTTGATTGTTAGACTTTTGAAAGTTGGGTCCTAGATTGTGGCTTTGATAACTTTGGTGATTCTTTTGTTGGTAGTTGATAGCTTGTTGATTGTTTGGTTGATAAGGTGGGTTGGATTGATTTTGGGAAGCACCAAAAATATTCACATGTCTCATATCAGTAACCCCATATGTTGCAACGTGCTTGTTTTTGTTCCAATACCTAGACTTGTCATTTGAATGTGTTTGATTTTGGTTGGCTTCTTTGTAAATCTTGATCACACCATATTTAATGTGTCCTTGCTCAAGGATCATTCCTTTCTCTTTCATATCTTTATAGGTCTGCAAACAGTTCATGGTCATGTGGTGAGCCAAGCTAGGATGGGCATTATCAATAAACATTTTCACCAAATGGCGCTTTGGTAAGGTGCAAGATATGTGGGTGGTAAGGGTTTTCCATCTTTGCAAATATTCAGGAAGGCTTTCTCCACCTTTTTGTTTAGTGTGGACAAGATCCACTACTGATACCTTTGTTTCAACAAGATGGGCATATTGGGCTACAAATGCCTCAGACAATTCAGCAAAGTTTTTAATTGTGCCATATGGTATTCTATAAAACCATTCAAGAGTTGGTCCGGCCAAGCTTTTGGGAAAGAGACGCAAGAGGAAGACGTCATCATATGCCACTTCTTGGCAGTGCATGTAAAATTATTTGATATGTGTGATAGGGTCTCCTTTTCCTCTGAATTTGTCAAACTTGGGTGTTTCAAAATGCTTGGGGAATGGAGTCATAGTAATGGCTTTGTCAAATGGGTAAGGACACACATTCTCAAATTTGAAAGTTTTTGGATCATTTCCCTCTTGGATGTTCTTCAAAGCTATCTTCATGGCTTCCCAGTCTGAATTAATGGGTGATGGCTAGGGTGCCCCCAATGTAGGAGTGCCTTGAGGTAGGTATGTGCTAGATGAGGCAATGGAATATGGATGGATTTGAGGTATGGACTGGTAGGGATTTTACATGGCTTGGGCAACTAAATGGTGGATGATGGGTTGCTGTGGTGGAGGTGGCACATATTGCTGCATGTGTTGTGAGGCTTGCTGTTGATATTGGATTTGAGGTTGGGATTGAGGAACATAAGTTGGCTATGGGATAAATGGATTGCTTTGTGGAGGTAAGGTATAAGATGGTTGTGAAGCTTGGGGAAAGGATCGGGGAGCTTGTGGAACTTGACTTTGGATTTGAGGAGTTTAACCAATATATGTGGATTGTGCCCCTATTTGGGAAGGTATTTGCATGACAAAAGAGGCCAAGTAATTGGTAGTTGGTGGTGGTGGATTTCCTCCTAGAAGTGGCATATAAAAATAGTTGGTAATAGGAGGTAATGGATTTTTTGGTGGTGGAGGTGGTGGGAATTGAAAGCTTGGAAATGGAACTGATGGGTTTTGATAGCTTGGTGGCTGGATTTGAAAGATTGGTAGAGGGGTGGCAGGAGCTTGGGTCATTTGAGAGCTTGGCAGAACATTGGTAGTAGCTTGTAGGGTTTGATAGCTTTGTGGAGTGAGGGTAGTAGCTTGTGGATTTTTGGCTGATGGCATTGAGCTCCAAGGACCTAGTGGAAATGATGGAATTGTGTTCTGAGCTGAGGTAAACAAGATGGGGTGATGAAGGGTTGATTACTTGGTCCCATGGGTGGCATCCTGCTTGTATATTGCCGAGGTTGGCCAAAGATGCTAGCACTGATTTGGGAGATGGGTGGATTTGGAAGGCTGGGTTGGAGAGCAACATCATCAATAGTGAAGGGAGTGAATGATGAGGTGTTTTGGGCAAAGGGGGTTTGGGATGGAGTGGTATGGACCAATGGTGGAGTGGTGGTGGTTGGATTGGTTTGTGAAAGGGAAATTTCAACTTGAGTGGAGGCTGGTATGTTTGGGTTTGTTGGATCATATGGGGTGGGTTGAGGTTCCTCTTTTGGCACATATTGAGGATAATTTGAATCATAAGAGCCTATGGGTGGTGGGAGTTGTCCAAACAATGAGTGAGATGGATCTGATAAGGGAGGAGGTCTTCCAAAGTCAAAGGCTCATATGTTGTCCCTTCAAAAGTTAGCCATGATTGTTTCTTTGTTCTTGTCTATAATGGAATTCACCAATAATGCATTTCCTGGTTGATTCATGAAAGCTTCAATGTCAGTAGCTGATGGTATAGTGTTGTCTGGGCTAAAGGATGGTTGAGTGCTCAAGGGGAGTGATGCTATTTGATCCAAATGATACAGCTCCATTGTTTCCTTCTTCTTCTTGGCTAAGTGAGTGACGGGTGGCATGAAAATGCAGAATGTTCCTAGGGATGAGATGCAACAATGTTGATGGATGCAAAGGGGGAAGGCTTTTTTATGCAAATGATTTTCTAGGTTGAGACAAAGCTGTATGAAAAAACCTAAGGAGGATTGGGTTGGGGATTCTAACTTCAAAGATATGTTGCCAAAGTATGAAAGGTTTGCTTTCCTATGTGCAAGCTTGGTGGTGATTTTGTCAACTTAAGGATAGACTGATGATCCTTTAGGAAGAACACAAGATTGACCACTTGTGGATCCCAACCTTTAGCTGAAGGTGATGAGGGATAACAATTGACAAAGCTAGATTACCCTAGACAAAGCTTTGTCAAAGGGATAACCTTGGTGAGATTGGTGAATTTGGAAGATGTTAGGAATGGAAAACTTTTGGCAAAGTGACAACAATTTTGAAGGCTTGGATGTGAAGATTTTGGATTGCTAGCTAGATGGTTTGGTTCTAAATGAGATGGATGAGCTAAAATGCTTAAGGGGAGGACTAAAGATGGCTGACTTACCTACAAGGATGACTCTAAAGTGAAGCTTATGCAAGAAGATGTGGAGAAACAAGGGGTTATAATCATAGAAATCATGCCTAGTTGGTAATGCATAAGCAGGGTTAACTCCTGGATGTTGGTTAAGTTGGATAGTGTGATCAAACCAGGCATCTTGAAGGGCTTCGTTGGCAGCTTTGTCCTCTACTTTGTGGAGTTTGGCAATTTGAGGGCTTGGTGTTATTTCCTTTCTCTTGGCTAAAAGTTATTGGTTTGCCTGAGATGGCTTGAGTTTGGCTTTGTGAAACTTTTGTTTGGGTTTGGGTTGTTCTGACATAAATTCCTGAATGTGCTTGGCTTAGAGAGATTTTGGTTGTTTTGCTTCAACTCGTTCAACTTCTGGAATAGGCAGTGACTACACTAAGTGTGCCCTAAGCTAGGATTGACCAAGTTTGGAAAACATTCATTCAACAAGTAAAAAATCAAGCAATAGATAGGAACAACCAGATAGAAGTTTGTGATTCTCAGAATGTGATACTTGTGCCACGAAGTGTGTATGTTCTACAAATGTTTTGATCAGTCACTTCAAACACATTAACATCTTAGATGGTTGTCTACAAGGTTGATAGTTGGTTTAGCTATGGAGTCCTCGATATACCCAAGGTACATGAGGCCCGAATCCGTAGATGAAACCAAAACAATGTCACACAGCTGAGAGGAGTAGTAACCCACTTCTCCTCTTTCACTTCTCAAGGGTATAAAGTTCCTTGAGGCTTAGCTCGAGTGACAAAATCTTGATTCTAAAAGAGGTGTCTTTGGATTCACCTCTCGATCTTTATACTCTGCCGAAATGCTAGGGTTGAGGTCATCCCAAGGGGTGATGAAATCCCCAAGCAGGCCTCCTAAAACTTAAACAAGCTTTTGGATCCTAATCTTATGCACCCAAGATGGCCTCAAAAGACAACAAAGGGAGAGAAGAATTGGATGATCTTGGGCTAAAAGATAGAATTCTTTTCCAACTGACATTTAAGATTTCTAATCTAGACCTTGCAAACACACATGTTTAGGATGCAAATGTTCAATTCCAACTTGAAGCGTTAACAAAAGTAAAATCAATCGAAGAATGAATACACCAAGAAGATTTAGGGTCAACAAAAGTAAACTCACATGCCCGGAGGCCCTTCACGTCAAGTATTGATTGATTTTTCTTTAAGGCATTCAAGATTGAGTGTGAGTTTGTGTTAAGCCCAAAACAAAGATATGTGAAATTTGATTTCAAGCACACACTCGGAGGCCCTCCACGTCAAGATTTGTTCAATTTTTTTATGGCCAAATGAAGTGTTAGCGAGACTAATGTGCATTCAAGGAATTTTCTAACTTAGAAAAACCAATAAAAACTTGAGTGAGTGGAATTTGATTTTTGTGGAGCACTTAACTCCTTCTTAGGTAGACCCATCCCCATATATGGTGCTGATATTGCAACCAATGGTTAGAATGATGGGTGATTAAATAGGGTGAGTCCAACAACAAATTCACTCAAAGTGTCTTTATTTGTTTTTATAACTTAGAAAGTTTCTAAAATGTAGATTCTTTTTATGCCACAAAAGATGAAGTGTGAGATATTGTAATGATTAATTGACCTTTTGCATTCAAGATTGAATTTGTTATTTTAATCATGCATTCATAAAAAAAATAAACTTGATTTTAATCCATGGCACTCAAGAGTGATTTTAGCAACATGCATTCAAAGACAAGTGATTAAACATTCAAGTTTTTTTCCTTTGAGCATTCAAGATTGAGATTTTGTGTGTTGTTTTAAGAAATTTGAAGTGTTTTTTTTTAATCTTAGATCATTCAAGATTGTTTTGGACTCAAAAGTGAAACTGACTCTTTGGACTTTTCTTTTCATTCAAGATTTTGTGTTCTAGTTTGCATGTTTTAAGCCCAAAAATGATATTCCTAGATTGTTTTGATGCATGAAAAATCTAAAAAGCATTCAATATTTTGCAACAAGACATTTGTTTGGAACAAATAACAAAGCTTTTAGGACAATTTTGGCAACCATTTAGGACTCTTAGTTTCCATGAGATTTTTAAAAGAACTTTAAAATATTTGCAAATGAGGTTCATTTTATCCTTGATTGATGCTTTGAGTTTGATTTAGATTTTAGTGTGCACTTAGTGTTGATTTTGAACTTTTTGAAATAGAAACTTGAAGTTCTTTTTAAATTTCCAAAAATGAAGTGTTCCTAACTTTGCATGAATGCATCTAAAACCTTGATGTTGCAAGGATGCAAATGATTGGATTGGTTTAGTTTCACTTGTTAAAAGATTTGTTTTTTTTTGCAAATTTTTAGTTTTTAATGGATTTAAGTATGATTTGGGGGTTCATTTTAAGCAGTAAAAAGAAATGTGTATGATTTTTCTTCCTTAAAAAAAAAATGGCCAAGATCTCCCACAAGAAGAAGAAAAGGAAGTAGATGGAATAAGAAGAATATAGACAAGAAGAGGAAGAAGAATTCCAAGTGCTTTGTCCACCTATAAGCTTGAAAAAATCTGCAAACACTATGAGATAGACTATGAGTTCCTTTTTCTTCTTCATGCTCATGTGGACCTACAAAACCAATTTATACAATCCTATCAATCACAAAAACAAGAAAAATTAGCCAAAATTAGCAAATGACATACAAAACTTGACTAAAAAAGCTAATGAAGATAACCCATGCGAGGTCCCACCGGGCGTGCCAAAATGTATATGAGCAATGTTAGTATGCTAATAGAAACCAAATTTAAATAAAGCTTCTACAAACTAAACAAAATTCATAAACTTCAAGATAGACTAAGATGAGCTCTCAATTGAGAATATGAGCCATTAATGGGCTCTCTCAATAAGAAGCTCTCTTGTTGAGTGGCTTTGTCTAAATAGGTAGGATGTATGCTCAAGCTTATGCTTCAAAAAAGGCTTCAAATGGAGTTAAAATTTGGGTATGAGTGTATGGTTTTGATGTAAAATGGCTTCTTAAAATGGAATTATGACTTTACTTTATAGATTGTGTTGTTTTGCAAAGGGGAAGGATCCAATTTATAGGCAAGAGGCTTGAGGGATTGAGGGCTAAGATGCAAGGATGGGGAAAAGCTCATGGAGGGCTCAGATTGCATGAGAGGAGAGCACACGGATTGTGCTTCCTTACAGCCAATCAGGGAGTGACACATGTCATAGGGTGAGAGGATGGAGGAAAGGGGAAGGATGAGTCAACAAAGGAGGCTCAAGGGATAAAATCTTCATAAAGACCCTCATAATGGCTTGTAAGAGCAATGAAAGGGCTTGGAAGAGTCATTTATGGCCTAGTGGGCTTCATAAAGTTTTATGGTTGGGATAGTTTGAGGGAGATGAGAGGAATTTTGACTTGGGCTTGATTAGGAAGGTTTTAAGCTTGCTTAGGATTGTGCAAATGATTAGAGGACGGATTAGGATGGTTTAGGATTAGCTTAGGGATAGGCAAGTGGATGTCATTTAATGAAGGTGGGTGAAGGAGGAGATATTTGTTAACTTTGGCTTGGGTTAGTAAGTCTTAACCGATTTTTAGGGAATGTGACAAGGTTAGGAGAGGATTAGGATTAGGTTTAAAGACATCTTCTAGAAGAGTCTAGACTTTGGATGAGGATAAAGACTTTCTAGAATAGTCTAGAACTTCCTAAGATGAGGATAAATTAGATTTTAGGAAATAAATAAAGTTTTATTTTTTTCAAGGGTTTGGGTTGAGGAGATATTTATTAAAAAAAAATTAATAAACATGAGGATTAATATTTAATCTTAATTAAATATTTTGAGTTGGGATTAGGGGTAAGAAATGATGGGATTAGCCTTTAATCAAAATTAAAGAAGGATTAAAAGATTTTGGAAGAGATTAGTGGTCTTAAGGAAATTGGCCAAGTTTTGGGCAAAAAATAAATTTTTTATTTATTTTGGGTTTTTTGGTCAATTTATTAATTAAATAATTAATAAATAAGGAAATAATGTTTAAATAAGATTTAAACATTTTTGGGAGGGATTCCTTAATTAAATATTTTAAATTAAGATAAAGGGATTTAATGGCATAAAAATAAATAAATTAATCAAATAATTAATTAATTAATAAATGATGATGTCATCAGGAATTTTTTCAGAAAATAAAAATACTTTATTTTCTAAAGGATTTAGGTGTCTACAATATCAACATTTATACAAAATCTATATCATGATACAAGTTATTGTAAGCTTGTCACCTTTCAATAACTTCTCTTAATACAAGTGGCATCATTTGAAAGTCATCACTTCCTCATGATGTACATAGGGGCCAAACATTTACACACATAACAAGAAGGTTCACAAACTCTCTTTGAATATGTTATCATCCTTCTAACTTCTTGTTAGCATGTCATGGCATGCTTCCTTGTTCAACAAGTATCTCAATAACATAAGGCCTTCTAGCCTTCATACATGAGGCTTTATCCCATGAATCATGGTCTTTTAACTCCTATAGTTTCTGATCATCAAAAGTTTGACTAAATTATATCATCTATTTTCTTCCTCTCTTTGTCCAAGATTTCCTCTAATGAATTGTCACATGTTGTTTTAATGTAGAAGGGCACTCAAGTATCAAAGATATTCATTTCAAAAGAGCTCACTTCATCTAGCATGATTATTAAATGACTGATGAATTCTAGATCAAAACTTCTTTGGAGCTACTTTCATAAGATTGAGTCCTACATGATATCTGATAGCACATCTAATGTACTAATATTCTTTTCCTAGAAGAACATCCCTAGACATTGTTGATGTTGTCTCTTCTTTGACATTTTTTTTCTAAGGATATTTAAAATGGGAATGAAACATTGTTTATTACTCCCCACCACAATGTAAAATTCTCACACTTATATTGTTGAAAAATTTGCACCACATCAAATATTGCAACCATATTGATATAGTTAAAATATTTACTATGATATGAAAATAAAATTATTATTCACGAGGTTATAACTAACAAAACTTATTTCAAGATGTTCATTAACATCCTTGGTGATGCCATCTTCTTCTTTCTTCCTTCCTATTTATAACTTACTCCTAAAACATTCCTTATTATCCTTTAACAAAAAGAAAGGAAGCCCTTGTTTCCCAGCATAGACACTCATGAGAGATGACATTATCTTCAATGTAAAATGAATATCACAATATATGAGGAATCACTCTAGTATTACTAACACCACCTCTCTCTTTTCTAACAATGAGTCATGAGACCAAATGACATGTCCATGGATATTTTAATATCTACACCTTCCCATTATCATTGACTAAATAATATCATTTCAACTATTAATTTCCATTTTATTGTAGTACCTCTCCAATCCATTACTATATTTGTCATGTGTCTCATATGATTTCATTCTTTGAGATATTGACATTGATTGTTCTCCATAACTTATATTGTTATCACTATAATACAATGGTAATAATAATTATAGTTACTTTTCTCTATAATTTAGTCAAATAATCTAATATTCCTCCATCTTTAATCTATAAACACTTGAAGTCTCTATTGCCCATCAATTATTCATATAATTTGGAATAATAAATGTTTGAATTATTTTGATCCCTTGTCTCTTTGTATCTTGATGTTTATAATAATCCATGATCAGTGCTTCTACCCATGTAGAACCATCCAAATATAAATAATAAAATAAATCTTCCATTTCAAGAATACCATGAACCATTACGGTCCATAATATAGTCAACGTGGGTTCATTTTCAATCGACAACCATGACTTATGATCTAGGAATTTGATTATAGGCTGAAAGCGATTTGACATGGAGGTTCAAGCTAAAAAAGATGTATTCACCATCCATCATTAACTTTTATCTGCATTCACTATGTGAGATTGCTTAGCTATTGTGAATTAAGTTAGTGTTGCAAAAGTCATTCCAAGTAGTGCTAAAACATTGGCAACTTGTATTGTTCAGCATGAAATATGACATTATAGAAGGGCCATGCCAAGTGCTAGTCAACCTTTATAAGCCCACATACTCCATAGCTCAAAATGGGTTGCTTAATTTACTGCTAAACACTCAATCCATTTAGTGACCGAGCATTACTCAAGACCACAACCCTCATGAATCATTTGTATCCCCATTTGATGTGCACTTGTCAAGTGGACATAAAGCATTTGATCCACTTATAGCTAGATCCACTTATAGTGACGGTGAAGCCACAACCAACAAATGATTCTGAAGCTTGCAATCTACATTATTAATGTGAATATAAAATGTGATTCCAATGCATGTATTATTAATAAAGTTAATGTAAGGATGTTAAGTCTACATTTTAATCTTTGATACATATAAACATGTCAATGTTCTATTTATATTAGTGTCTATTCTCTTGGGGTGGCATTGTGTTACTGCACTTTCAAATCAACTTTATAAGATTTTGGTACATGCTAGCATTCAATGATACATTTGGTGATCAAGATAGTTTGGAACTCATGCAATATTAAATATATGATTTTGTTGATCTTCATACATAACAATTAAGTAGTACATCTCTACATCATTGTGAATAGGGTCATAAAAACCAGTGAATGTATGAAAGATCACAAGTGAATCTTTGTAACATATCATACCAATGTTGCATAAAGATATATTTATATAGTTCAAGTGACCATACAACACCATCAAGTCACTATCATTCAAGATCAACATACAAATTGCCAACATTTAGACTCTAATGAGAATGACATATAGTAAATAGTGTCTCCAGTGCTATCCTCCTTGTTTCAACTCTTGGACTATACCATCATTTACATTTATAAGCATATTCAAATACCACTTCCATCTAAGACATAACCATATCTTCAGATCAGATACATAATTCATATCCTTTTATGATTGTGTAATGACAAGTTTACATAATTAGGACCACTGTACTAGCCCCCAAAACTACAGTGATGGAGGCTCATCTTGTCTACCAATTTAGAACTAGAATTTCCAACACTCTATAATAGTGAAGTGATACATTTCTCTACATGCCAAGTCTAATGTAGAGGTTATCCTAAAAAAATATTGATTGATAAACATCTTATTCTCCTTTGCAAACCACCAGCTTGATATTGATGATATCAAAGTTAGATTATCCAAAACAAGTAAAATCTTTACAACTGAAACTATATATATTTTCTCTCAGGATTGAAACATGCTCTGATACCATTTTAGTGAAAGAGGATCAATTAATATATATTCTATAACTTGTAATAACACTTGTGTATATTTTATGTGTTTTTCAAATTACTATATGAGTGAATATATATGTGATATAAAGAGGCATGTCTCTTTAATATATTAACTAACATTAGTTATAGTTATAACACAAGTTATATACCATCTATATATTATAATGATTATATACATACATACATATACATACATTCATATATACATACATACATACATGCACACACACACACACACACACACACACACACACACACACACACACACACACACACACACACACACACACACACAGAACTCTTAATGTAAGTTAATTATTCCTTATATAATATTTGTCATATATTATTTATATATCTCATATATAAAATATAATTTATCAGATAGAATTATAACATTAACACAAAGACTTCATGAAAATAGGAATTCATATAGTTGCATCAATAAATTTTATTCATCATACAATAGAAAATAAAAGTATATATCTCTTTTGTGATTATATTTCAAACAACAACAAATTTTCAAATTAGCTCAAACCAACAAAGTCTTCCTTGTGAAAATACAAATTTATCTTCAATTGAGAAAACCCAATAGGTTGTGAAACCTCCCAGATCCTCGGATTCAGTCCTTCATCAAATTTTAAAGAGAGGGGTTCAAAAGACTCCCTATCATTCATCATCACACAAAGTGACACCTCAATAGATACCTTAAATAAGGCATTTTTGCGAGGACCCAATTTTCCTTCTAGCATTGTAGTTTCCTTTCTTTTTCATGCACTATTTGTAGTCGCATTGTTGTTCATCTTAAGCGGGGTGTTAGAATAAAGGGTCAATTTAATTTAATTTATTAAATTACCTTTACTCCCTTCTTAAGATTTTCTTTTATACACTTGCATTTACACATAATAATTAATTAGTAATTTTAAAATGTCCTTTACCTTGTAGGGTTTCTCTTTTACGTTTTTCAATCTCCTTCTAGAAGGATTAGTCATTTCTAAATATCTCTCATTCTTTTCAAACTAATAATATAATTTTCATATTGTTAGATCCTGTTAACATCATAATTTTTTTGACACTTGAGTGCCAACACACTTAATCATATTCCACATTGGCTGCCGAGTACATCATGCATGCCAAGTAAAGATCAGTTACTGAGTGAAGTATAAGTGTCGAGCAATACAAGGTGTCGAGTGTTAATAAGTGTCAAGTGGTAACAAGTGCCGAGTAACATAAAGTGCCGAGTAATACAATTTTGTTAAGGTGCCAAGCTATCCAGGAAATAGCATGTGCCAAGTATCAAAAATACTTCAGGAGTTGAGTAATTCAGTAGATTAGCATAAAAGTTTGTAATTGCACAAACTATGATGCAAACAGTTTTTACAGCCGACATAAGGTAAATCTCGAAGGATTTAATGATGAGATCAAATATTTTATTTTTCCTATGTAATTTGCATGAAGGCAATAAGAAAAATGCTAAAGGCATGCAACCAATCAGCAAAAGATAAGTATCAAGCGGAAAATGAAGATTGAATATGGATCGTAGATCCATACCTAACCCTAAATCTTCAAATGCCTTTATAAGGAAGATGAAACTTCATTGTAAAAAAAAAAGGAGATGAGAGGTATGAGAAGATATACAAGGGTTCACAAGGAATTCTATTTTCAAAAGTGAGGATTATCATATCACAAAAGGATCCAGATCAGAGAAATCAGAACAAGTGCCTGCAATCAGCAATCAAGGATTGTAATCAGTCAGGTTTATTGTACCTAATACTTTCTAGCAATTGTATTAGAATAAAAATCCTATGGTGATAGGTTAGCTTAACAGCTATTTCGTTAAATCCTTTAACTAGGTGATAAAATCCTTTAATAGGGTAACACTTCATGTTAAGTGTTTAAAAAGCCTCTAACCAGGTCATTATTGACACGGTGTAAAGCCTTTAACAGGGCAAACCATCAATAGTGGTTGAACAATATTACTACAGTAATTTTTATGGGTATCATCGCCAGCCCAATTTTACCTTCTTATTCCTGGAGGGTTTTTGGGTTACCAAAATTCCTGTGTTGTGAGTTATTGATGCATGTGTCTTGTTACATGTTTATTTGATATGCATGCAATTTACTTTTAGTTAAAATTTTATTGGCTAAAGTTTCATACTTATGATTCACCCCCCTCGCCCCCCCTCTCATAAGTACTCTTTCCATATTTGAATATTCCAACAATTGATATTAGAGCTTAATTTAGGTTCTCTTAAGAAAAAGCCTAACAACTTGGAGGAAAAGATCTAAAGATGGAAGCCTTCAAACTTGGAAAGATCATTGAAAATCAGGTGATAGATGTGCAACTTGCTTTGCATAGCTTGGAGGAATTCAGAAACAAGTTGAGAAACTCATTAAAAAAAGAGGAAGGATCTAGCCATCACTGAAAATGATATACACTACAAGGAGATTGATACCACCAACATATTTTCCAGTGGAGACACTAAAGAGTTTGATGCAGCAATAGCAAAACTGATGGAGAAAAACAAAGTCCAAGCAGATGAGATAAGATCTCTCAAGATGGAACATGAATCATAGGCTATAATGATATGTGAAATTACTGAACAAAAGAAAAGAGCAGTTGATGATAAGGTCATGATGGAAAATGACAAAAGGAATCTTGCAAATAGACTTGAAGAAAAATGTACTGAACTGACAAGGATCTCAAACATGCAGATGGATACACTTGTGCAAATGATGAACCTTCATCATGAACTTAATGTAAAGGATATTGAGATCTCTACCTTGAAGATGCAAAATGAACAAATGCAGAATGAATTGAATAGGGAAAAAGAGGTAGCAAAGAATCTCAACAAATCAAGTGAAGCAATCAAATATTTTGAACAGTTGCTGAAATCACCAAAATCTACCCATGATACATCAGGACTAGGATACAATAGCACTAAAGTAGGAGAATCATCAAAGAGTGCTGAACAAAGAAGTGATAAAGGTAAGAATTAAAAACCCACTTGTCATTTCTATAATAAGAAGCGACATACAACTAATGTGTGCAGGAGTAGAAGATTCAATCAATCAAAAATACCCAAAAGTTTTTGTCACAAGTGCAACATGCAAGGACATATGACTCAAAATTGCAAATCCAATGTTAGAAGGACTCAAAGATTTGATGGACATTGTTATAATTGAAAAAAATATGGACATAGGGCATTTGAATGCAGATCAAAACCTATGTGGGTAGTAAATCAACCAGTAAAGACATCAAACCATGAATTTTGGAATTACAACACCAGGAAAAGCTGTCACTATTGTCAAGAATATGGACATATCCCAAATAATTGTGTAAGAACACATTTTAGAGGGAACTACAAAAGATGGTTGAATCAAACTACATGTTTTAGTTGTTTGAAAATTGGTCATATCAGCAAAAACTGTCCTACAAGATCAAAGGCACCCAAGACTGAAGATAACAGAGGAAAACAAAAGATTGATGTTGGAAAGATAAGAGGGCAAATGAACAAGACTTGGAAAAAGAAGGAAGAGTGCAACACATCAAGTGGAGGGATCACTTCACCCAATGGGTCAAGTGATCATACTTCATCAAACTAAGCACAAGAAGTACATAGGACTGATATTCAAAGCTATATCATACATCAGTCCCAAGACAAAGAAGCTAAGCAAAGTATAAATCTACATGAAACAAGATGTCAAGACAAAAACTAAATGTTGATGCCGAGCTCCTAACAGTGATCAAGCTAAAAATTGATGCCGAGTTGGATAACTCCAATAGAGGCCGAGTAAAATGGAAATAATGGAAGCTAAGTTAGGTCAAAATCTCTTTAGAAGCCGAGTTGGCAGTTGAACATTCAATGCGATAAAATTAGGGTATATTATCGAGATTTCAATCAGTTTTTTGTATCACAATCAAGAAGCAAAGGAGAAGAAAGAGAGCTGAGTGACTTCATAGCAAGAATCTAGTATTTCAAGAAGATTGCAAACTCATTCAACACATTTTTCATCGATCTAAAGGTATTTTTGTTTGTGCTAAGCTACGCAATTTTATACCCATTTGTTGTATAAACCCTAGTTCACAATAATGGCATCAAGTTCAAAGAAAACCCAAGAAAAAGAGTCATTTGAAGTTTAGTTAGTTTCAAATGAAGTGAAGCAACCTGATTTTTGCCCTATTCCCGATGTTGCCTACAAAAATGACCCAGCTGGAGCTCTCTCCGACATTCCCCCAAAAGTTGTAATGGTTCAAGATGTGAGGAAATGTTACAATTGCAAAATTGGTGTCATAGGAGACTTAGAAATTCATAATGCATATGATAAACTGTGTGAAAACAAAGTACTAAAAAATGAGTTTTCAATAGTAGAAAGAAAAGGATTGACCAAAAATCTAGCATTTCTGACTGTTTTTAAAACATAATGGGAATTTTGAGCCGAATACATGACGGACCTTTTTGGTTAGAGTCAGGGCCAGTAAAATTTACCAAGAAAACTGTTCATAGGGTTACTGGCATTCCAACCCTAGATCGGCCAAAGACCCTGCGAAGTGACAAAAGGGAAATAATAGAGAAAAATACAGGTGCCAAATGGAACAATAGAGGAATGACTATCGACACAGTCATAGATCCCCTACTAGATTTTGCTGTGAGAATTATTTCACACAAATTCTATCAATCAAGCAAGCAGTTGATGTTGCATACAAGATAATCAAAAGAGATCACACTTATGATCTAGCAAAGCTCATGTTTCAACAGATTAATGAAAATCTGGGAGCTATAAGGAAAAGCAAGGGAGCTCAATGCAAATTTGGATCAGTTTTGATGTGTATGTTCTTCTATCTGATGAAAGAATTACCTTCTATAGGGAAAGTAAAATGGAATCTAGATAAAACAATTGTTGAACAAATTAATGGACACATTGAACAAATGGGTGAAAATTTTGATGCCCAAATGACAGGTTATTTTGAGGATTTCAAGAAATCCATGAAACAAAGGTCAAGGATACCAGCTTCATTAGTAGAAAAGCATACAAATGACATATGTCTCTTAGTTGACATAGATTTTACTTACATCCAAGCAGTAATTCCAAGGGTAAGATGGATAAGGCCATTTGGATATGAAATCAATATTGATGAGGCATCAACAGTAATAACTACATTATTGGCAGAGGAAGTAGATAAAAATGCACCACATTTTGGCACTTATGATGTGGTAAGATAAAAAATAAACATGGAATTAAAAACTGCTTCTATATTGAAGAAGAAAGATAAATTAATCAAGAAGATCAAGAAGAAGTTTGGCAAAGAAATTGAGGCTGAGGCAAAAGAAGAAGAAGATGACAGTGAGGATGAAGATGAGCAGGAACAAGGGCCAATAGAACTAACCCAAGGTCTTGGAGAAGATAAGGAGGAAGGTGCAAATGAAGAAAAAGCCAAGGAAGCACTAACTGAAGCTGAGCCAAACAAGAGAAAGGCAATAGAACAGCCTTCAGCCAAGCCTAGAATGAAGAAAGCTGCCACTTTATCACCTCAAAAGCCAACAACATGAGCATCAACAAGAGCCTTTACTCAAAAGGCTAAAGAAGAAGTTGCCAAGAAAAAACAACTCAAGGAATCTCAGGAAGAGCCGAGGAAAAGAAGAAAGTATGTGGCTCAACTTGACACTGATGACGAAGAACAACCAGAAGAGGTAAGCAATTCATCAGTTGATACCCTATGTAAAAGGATTGCAAGTGGTGACTTGAATAATTTAAATAAAGTTGATTTTATTAAATTTAATAAAGAAGAACAAAATAAGATAGAAGAAATAGTGTATGGAATGATGGCACAGTTCAAGTACACCCCACTTGAGCTAGATGGTCAATTGCCAAAGGAGTTGTCAAAAATTATAGAAGACAGATGGCATTTTTGCTTAAAAATGGAGAAGGAGATGAAGGAATCAACCTTAGCCAGTGTATTGCTGGATTTGACTAGAGAAAAAATTAGCAAAGTAGTCAAAAGGCATAACAACAGGTTAACACCCAAATATAGGGCATTCTTTATACTTCAAAACAGAATGGAAGAGATTGTTCAAAGAACAATAAAATCATGGAAGAATGTGTATAAAAAGATTGAAGATTTTCTTGAGGAAGAATACAAGGAAGAAGCAGCCATACCAATAGAAGAGAGGAAAAAGAGGAAAGAAGAAGAAGAAAAGAGAAAAGAAGAAGAGAAAAGAGAAGAAGAAAAGATAGATGGAAAGGAGGAAAAGACACAAAAATAGGATACAATGGCAACAGCTGAACAAGAGGAGCAACTAGATCAGAGTGTGCAAGACACACAATTGCCACCCCCTAACCCTCCACAAGAATCCATTCCACCTGCAGATACTATAACAATTACTAATGTTCCTGATACTTCTGGTCAGAATGTCAATCCATTAACTGTAGAAGATCTGAAAAGAATTCTTGACCAATCAACACAACAAGCAATATTATGTACAGAACTAGTATTGGTCAGTATAGATGAGTTACAAAAACTAGTAGAAAGTACAGTTAAAGATAAGGTGAATACACAAGAACCACCTTCTATCACAACTACTAGTAGTCAATTTGAAATACCAACTAGTACAATTGATGCTGCAAGACAAAAGCAAAGTGCAGCTATAGAACAAGGAAAGGAACAAACATGACAGACCATTACATTTGATCCTATAGCACAAATACAAGGTGCACATCCATAGATAACAATAATTGATCATGGTAGACAGAAGGAGGAGAAAATAGTAAAAACCCCTAAAGAACAGGATGCAATTCAAACATTAATAAATTTGCCTACCTCAGGGACTCCTTCACACTAGCTATTACAGATTTCAGTACCATCATCTAGTACTACCAGAGTTAAAAGGGTACTTCACTATGGAGACCCTAAATTAGATGAATAAATAGTCATACCAAGTTATGACTCAAAATAAATAACCATTGATCAAATCAATGAAGTGTAGGATGCACTAAATAGAAGGAAAAGACAGGAAATACTCAGGAAAGAGTATAAAAATAAGCAAACACTTTATGAGATCAAGGACATCTTTATGGATGCCTTTAGTTTGCAATCACTAGATGAGTCGAAGCATATCACAGAGCAACTAATAGATATTGTTCACCAGGTAACAAATGAAGACCTAGAAACCAATGCAAAACTTATGGAATGGTCAGAAAGAAAATTTCAAGGGAAAGTGAATGAGAAAATATCAAGAAAAATTGCACTTTCACAAATAGAATTAGCAAAGCTTATTGATAAGGTAAAGAAGGTACTTGAGAATATATTCTCACTATATAAAAAGTTGTGTGATTTTTCATACTTCACACAAGAAACTAGCCAAAAGATACTGAGCTTGGAAAGAAATTTAAACATTTCAAGCATGCAACTACCGAGTGATCCAGCTCAAAGTGAGAAGCATTTTTCTCAATTGCTTCACACTCACAAAGAAATAGCTATTTTAATAGAAGATGAGGCCAATATTAAGGCCAAAGTAATACAGCTCCAGTCCTCCATTACCCCACATTTAGAGATACTTCATAAAGAGCAAGTATATGCTGAAAATGTACTCAAGAAAGATCCAAATCTTTCTACATTAGATGGACTTATTCAACTTGCTTTCGAGACTGCTATCTAGCATAAGTCATTAGAAATTGCTTTGAACAATTGGGATGCAGCTCTTAGAATGATTATGGAGGTAAATAGCACATTTTTGGCTAAATATGGTCTTAACCCTTAAACACTCTTTGACATAAGTGTCAAAAAGGGGGAGATATAGATTGTAAGTCATAGGAGATACAGATCAATAAGGGGGAGTTACAAGAATAGATACAAAGGAGGAGCATTGTTATAGAAATAATATACAAATAAGGCACAATCAACTCAGGGGGAGTTACAAAATTTTTGAGGTATATATTGTAAGATTGTAAGTCATAAATTTTGATCAAAATTTTCAATATGTACATACCAATCAGATTAGTAAATGTACTTATAAGGTCAGTTAAGTGTTTTTGTCACTCATGTCAAAGGGGGAGATTGTTAACATCATAATGTTTTTGACACTTGAGTGCCAACACACTTAATCATATTCCACATTAGATGCCAAGTACATCATGCATGCCGAGTAAAGATCAGTTACTGAGTGAAGTATAAGTGCCAAGCAATATAAGGTGTCGAGTGTTAATAAGTGTCGAGTGGTAACAAGTGCCAAGTAACATAAACTATCGAGTAATACAATTTTTTTAAGGTGCTAAGCTATCCAAGAAATAACATGTGTCACATATCAAAATACTTTAGGAGCCGAGTAATTTAGTAGATCAGCATAAAATTTTGTAATTGCACAAACTATGATGCAAACAGTATTTACAGCCGACATAAGGTAACTAAAGAAGAATGCCATAGGATTCAAAGAAGAATGCAAAAGGGAACTAGAAGACTACAAGAGATTTTTCCTCATTGAACTTGATACAGTGCCAAATACACCTTTTAATCAGGAATCTTCTACTCCTGAATCTTTAGTAACCAAGCTGTAGGAAGATCAAACCAAGTTGAAAGAAATCAAGTCACATTCTGATGCTACTAAGCCAACACCTACCAAGTCTGAAGGACTCGAGTAGAAGATAGAACAGCTAGAACCCAAAGTTAAAGTACAAGAGGATGAGAATACAAAGCATTCCAAAGGCTAGCTAAGTCTAAAGGAACTAGATCATTAGAGATAAATCTGAAGGAACTATGACAAGGAATCTGAAAGTTACTTTTTTACTTGCTAATTTTGAACCTAGAAGTGTCAAAGATGCATTAGAAAATGAAAGTTGGATTGAGGCTATGAATGAAGAGATAGAGAAGATAGAGAAAAACAAAACATGGACTCTTGTGCCTAGGCCTAAAGAAAAAAATGTGATTGGAACAAAGTGGATATTAAAAAATAAGCTAAATGAATATGGTACAGTATCAAGGAACAAGGTTGGACTGGTATGCAAAGGATATTTTCAAGAAGAAGGAATAGACTATGGAGGGACTTTTGCTCCTATTGCAAGATTGGAAGGTGTTAGGACCCTACTTGCATATGCCACATACAAAGGATTTAAGGTTTATTAGATGGATGTCAATTCAACATTTCTCAATGGTATATTGGATGAGGAGGTGTACACTGAGCAGCCTAAAGGTTTCGTTGATCTAGAAAAGAAGGACATGGTCTACAAATTACACAAAACATTGTATGGTCTAAAATAAACCCCTAGAGCATGGTATGAAAGACTACATAACTATCTTATTCAAATTGGTTTTCAAAGATATAATGATAAAAATAGCTTGTATATCAAGGAAGGACTAGATAATAAGATTATTTTGGCAGAAATATTTGTGGATGATACTTTGTTCACAGGAAATGATGATCTTTGCTAAGAATTTTTAGAGAAAATGAATAAGGAATTTGAAATGTCAATATTTGGTGAGATCAAATTCTTTGTTGGTCTTCAAATTCAGCAAAGTAAGAATGACATCTACATCACTCAATCTAAATACATCAAGGAGATACTAAAAAAGTTTGGTATGGAAGACTACAAACCAATTGGGACTCCTATGTGTATTGGATTGAAACTTACCTAGGATGATGAATGAAAGGAGGTAGATCACACATTGTATAAATCTATGATTGGAAAGTTGTAGTATGTAGTGCATACAAGACCAGATATTGCCCTTGTAGTTGGTATTGTAGCAAGATTTTTAGCAAAACCAAGAAAAAATCACATGATGGTGATTAAAAGAATCATGAGATATTTGGAAGGCACTGAAGATTATGGATTATGGTACAAATTTGGAGGTAATCTAGATTTGAAAGTGTTTATTGATGCAAATTAGGCAGGAAACATTGATGATAGAAAGAGTACAAGTGAAGGAGCTTTCTTTCTTGGAAAGAGGTTGGTTTCTTGGACAAGTAAAAAGGAAAATTGTACATCTCAATCCACAACAAAAGTAGAGTATGTTGCAGCAACAATAAACTGTTCTAATATTGTCTGGTTCAAACAATTATTGAAAGGTATGAAGGAAGAAATCAAAGAACCTGTTGTTATGTTTTGTGACAGTACAAGTGCAATTAACATATCCAAAAATTCAATGATGCATTCAAAAACCAAGCACATTGCAATAAAGTATCACTTTGTCAGAGAATTGGTGCAGGATAAGGAAATCAGATTGGAATATGTCCATACAAAGGAACAAATTGATGACATATTCACAAAGCTTTTGCCTAAGGATGCATTCTTGTATTTAAGAGGTAAGTTAGGGGTTATTTCCCTATCTAAATCTCACTAAAATGAAGTTTTAGTGATGCATCAATAGGTATCAAGTTGAAATTTTTTTAGTTGATGCAAAATAATCATGGAAATATTGCATATGAATCTGTACATAAGGTACATTGCTATTTATTTGATTTGTATTGGCATTGGCATGTGTTTTCAAAGAGGGAGAGTTTACTATCATATCTTTCTAAATTTTGAATTTTTTTATGAAGAGTCTGATGTTTGTATAGAAGCTGTGTAATTCCTTTACAAAGGGAGATTATTGCATTTGAGGAGTTTGTGGAATGAAATGTAAGAGGGAGAAGCATTCTATCAGAAAAAGACTTGTTTTCAAATTTCATTCTGCTATGACATGTTGTGTTTCCATCAATGCCAAAGAGGGAGATTATTGGATACAATTGTTCAATTGTGTGTTGTCTTTGATGTTACACAAATGTCATATCAGTCATCAAAAAAAGTCTATTGAGCTCAGTTGGTTAGCAAGGAAAAAATATAGACTCTACCAATATTAGAAGGTTAGCAAAGTGGATTACAGAGTCTATCAAGTGTTTTTGGAGGTTACACTATCAAGAAAATTTCTACCGATCTCACTCACGTGCTAAAGACTTCTGTGGTAAAAATGAATTTCTATTGAGCTCACTCAGGTGCTAAAGACTTTTGTGGTAGAAATCAATTTCTACTGAGCTAGAAAGGTTAGCAAAGGAAAGTTAGTTCTTATAGAGTTCACTCAGTCTCCAAAGGATTTTGCAAAGTTTGTAGTGTTTACCGAGCTTCACTTGGTTAACACTAGAAATCATTTTTCAGCAATATTTATCAAGCAAGGTTGGCCAATGAAGGATTTCATTATTTTTGGAAATAAATTTTATTTGTATAAGGGAATGCTTGTAGCTGATTGATGTATGGTTTATTGGTAAATGCAACTTGTAAATGAGTCAACTTGACAAGTTGTAGTGTATAAATAAAAGGTCAAGTTGTGGATTCTAATTGTAAGGAAAAAGCATGCAATGAGTTAATTGTGAGAAGAGGAAGTATAAGTGAATTTTGAAGAAGGATCAGATATACATGAGGAGAAATAGAGTTGTATTTGGTTAGTAAGGATCTATTGAAGTAGAGCAGAGATTTGTATTAGTAAAGTTTAGTTACATTTCATTTAGGTCACTTATTGTTACTTTCTCACCATTGTAGCAGTAATTCCTAAATGTCTTAATAGAGTTGGTCTAATAGCCATTTTGTAAATCCTCTAACAAGGTGGATAGTTCTATTGAATTATTCTAGAGTCCTCTAGCAAGGTCACTCCTAGAAGGGTGATTAAATCCTCTAACAGGGTCACACCTAATAGTATGTTTTGTAACCTTTAATAGGCTTGGCTCCTAACAAGGCTCACTTCAAAAGAGTGAAAATTGGTAGCTAGTTACTTGGTAGTTTTTCCCATATTGGGTTTCCATGTTAAATCTATTGTTTCTTGTGTTCATGTTGTTTACTTTTGCATGCATGTTAATAATTGTGAATGCTTAAGGTTTAGTAACAAGTTAATCTACCGAGTTACAACATTTTTTTGTGTAGCTACCGAGTGACAGTAGTAATTAAGATTTAAGACATCTAAGTGATCTATGGGTTTATTTTGTGGTAATTGATTCACCCCCACCCACCCCCCCTCAATTACTCCATCTATAATTCCAACACCTTCAACATTATCTCCCTCTTACTAGGTAGATGTAATTAGTAGATACACTTGTACACTTTCTCCTTTTGGGTAGATATTCAATAGTGTTGTATTTTCTATATTAGGATTTCTCCCTCTATGTTTTCCTTAACTTAGTACACTTTTCTTAACACCAATTTCTCCCTCTTTGCATATCCATATGTGTGTGTATATATATAGACATATACATTTGCATATTCATATATATATATATATGTATGTATGTATGTATGTATGTATGTATGTATGTATGTATGTATGTATGTACTTATAACACATATAGGTACATGCATATGTGTGTGTGTGTGTGTGTGTGTGTGTGTATTTACTTATATATATTATGTATTTTTATTTTCTTTCTAAATTTTTTTGTCTCATATATACACATGTATATATATATATATAAATTCTTACATTCATGCTTATATATAAGTCTTGCCTCTTTTTCGTATTGTCTTCTATTTTGTTAGCTCTCTCATTTCATCATTTTTCTACTTAATTCATAACCCCAATCTATCTTGTCTATTATTTTAGCTTTCTTCTAATTGTTAACTTCTGGTCTAGTCTTTTTTCACTTTCATTTTCTTAGTTTTTAATTATTTTCTTATTTTCTTTTTAGTTTAGCCATTATTTACTGGTCCTCTTGGTTTCTGTTCCCCTCTTTTCCCCTCCTTTTATGGCTTCTTGAGCATACTTGGTCTACATAATTCCTATTCTTGCATTCTCTCATCCTGATGGTTGGGTGGGGTGATCTAGTGAGATTGGATTCTTTGTAGAATTATAGAGGAGTCTCCCTTTCTATCTGAAACATTGCTCTCATTTGAAATGGATTGTGGAAATATGATAATGTCAAACAATGCCAAAGACATGCCATCTTCATATGTACATATGAATATTTTCAATTTTTGGGTCTGTCACCTTGCTTGTGACTAATTTATAGCTCTAGCTCTTTGATTATTTTAGGCAGATCCTAAAGTAAGATCCACTACATCAATTTTTAACATATGTTAATCAACTTGTTTGATACAAGGCACTCCTTGCACTTCTTAGATAGCCTTTGATAGGGGTATAACTCCTAGTTTACCTCTTAGATACTCATGAGAATCCTTAGGTAATGCTTTTGTGAAGATATCAACTATTTGCTCTTTTGTGTTAATATATTTCATCTTCACCTTTTTATCTTGAACTAATTCTCTCAAGTAGTGATACTTTATTGAAATGTAATTAGTCTTTGTATGAATTATAGGAGTCTTTGATATATTTATAGCACTTGTATTATCACAATAAAGTATCATAGGTTCATTGATTTCATCCTTCATACCTTTGAGTAGCTATTTGATCCATACAATGCTTGTATAATTTACCCCAACAACAACATATTTAGCTTCAACAATATATTGAGAAATTTAGTTTTGTTTCTTGCTAGTCCATCTAACCAACCTTTTCCTAATAAAAATAATCCTCCACTAGTGCTCTTTCTATCATGAATATTTTCAGCCTAATCAACATCAATATAAACTCTCAATTCAAATTTCTCATTTTTCTTGTAGTATAGACCATAGTCCTCTGTTCCTTTTACATATCTCATTATTCTCTTAACAATGATCAAATGATTCTTGATGGGATTAGCAGAGAATCTTGCAACTATCCCTATAGATAATGCAATATTAGGTCTACTATGTACTACATATTATAATATGTAAATCATAGAAAATATAATTTTTGATGCACCTAAGTTGAATCATCATTCTTTGGCAATTTATGTCCTATCACCATAGGTATACTTACTAGCTTGGAATCCTCCAATCCAAAAAATTTCATTATCTCTTGTACATACTTTGATTGGGTGATGTATATACCATATTTCATTTGATGTACTTGCAAACCAACAAAGAACTTGATCTCTCCAAATGTAGAGATCTCAAATTCTTTCTTCATTTCATTTGCCAAAGCATTACACAAAATATCTTGACATCTAAATATGATATCCTCAACAAAAAATTCAGATAACAAAATACCTTTGCCTTTCTTTTTCTTCAAGTATAGATTTTTTTTATCATCAATCCTCTCAAATCAAATCTTCACAAGATAATTATGAAGTCTTTCATACCATGCTCTTCATGCATCCTTCAAACCATATAAATCTTTGTGTAGTCTACATACCATGTTTTTGTTGTTAGCATCAACAAATTCTTCTTGTTTCTCTATATAAACCTCTTCCTCCAATATATCATTTAGAAATGTAGATTTAACATTCATTTCATAAACTTTGAAACCTTTGTATGTAGAGTAAGCAAGTAGAGTTCTTACTCCTTCTAGTCTTGCAATAGGGGCAAATGTCTCTCTATAGTCTATCACTTCTTCTTGTGCATATCCTTTATAGACTAATCTTTCCTTATTCCTTGTGACTTCACCATTTTCATCTAACTTGTTTTTGTATACCCACTTGGTATCAATCAATTCTTCATCTTCAAGTCTAGGAACTAGAGTACATGTCTTATTTTTTAAAATTTGTTTGATCTCTTCCTTCATGGATTTACTCTAGACCACATCTTCTAAGGAATCTTTCATTCTTTTAGGTTCTTGCATGCTCCAAAAACATGTACCATTTCTTGACTTATTCCATGTCATTGGTCTAGCATCTTTATCTCAAATTATTTGCGCAATAGGATGATGTCTCTTGACATACTTAGACAAGCTTGGTGCAGCTCTAGCTTCTATATTTGGTGTCTCAACTTCTAAATCATTATATACCTCTCTGTCAGATAATTCAACATATCTTTCATGTACACTACTCTCAGAATCAGAATGTGCCTCAACTTTATTTTGTAACTCAGCACCTGAATGTAGCTCATTTCATGAATGCAACTTGACATTCATAGATCATGACTCAATAGTCACTAAAACTTGTTGTTGGTTTCAAACTTGATTTAAAACATCTTCATTAGCAAACATAGCTTCATAAATGTATACAAATGATTTTTATTCTTTTTTTCACTTCATAGGTTCAACCTCATATACTTCTACATATTCATCAAATTTCACATTTACATTTTCCACAACTTTGTTAGTGTTAGTATTCAACCACTTATAAGCTTTACTTCTTGTGGAATAACCAAGAAATATACCTTCTTCACTTTTTGCATTTAGTTTACCATTCCTAAAATCTTTGAGAATATAGTATTTTCTTCCAAATACCTTAAAATAGTTTACATTGGGTAAGTATCCATACTATTGGGACTAAAAATTGCATGGTCAATTTTTAGTCACTTATTGAAAATTTTGAAAAAATAAAGCCCTATAAATGCATTTTCTTTCTTGACTACCTGACTGATTACATCAAATGGATGAAATTATGTATGGATTGAAGTTGCTCAAGTTGCAATTGGTGAACACGAGGGATTCCTATTTTCATAATTATAAATGTGGATATTATTTTCTTTACTTCTTCATTGTGTCAAAGGGAGCTCCACATTTTCCAAAAGAGAAGGCACATTAAATGTAGCTATAAAAAGCAGAGGAGTCCATGACCATCAAAGATCAGCACATCCATAGCCACTTTCCACCATGTGAGTGAATAAATTTCTCCCACTATATTCCATGGAGCCTCATGTTTTGAAGTAGAGGTGGTAGTATGTAGAGCAAGGTCCATGTACAAAGAGAAAACCAAGTGCAAAAGGGTCTCCACAACATTGGAGGAAACCACTAGCCACATTGTCCCACATTCTTGGCAAGAATGGAATTTGTTGGCGTTTGAAAATGTTACCTATTTCCAATTACCCTGATGAGAACAAGATGCATCTAGGGGAAGCTAACTCCCATTATCAACACATCCATTTAGACACCAGGCCAACTATAAGGCATGACCCTTCTTCTACTTCAGGCTCTGCAAAACCTAGGCGGGTAGACCTGTAGATTCTTTATATGGTACCAGTTGTCAAAGCATATACTGAATCTAATATGAAGCAGATAAAACCCTTATTTCTTCTATACTCAACCAGGAATCATAAGCATGAACTAGCTAAGAACATGACTCATGAAACTGGCAAGCTAAGTGTGGGTTAACATTGAGTAGCTTTCAACATAAAAGGGAAAATTGATTTAATATGTTGATATCAGCAAGACCCAAGTATGAGCAACAGAACTTAATGATCCTATCTCCGACCAGTGCCTTATCTATTGGGCAATTAAATGAATCATAACCATACATCTCCCGGAAACCTCAAACGTATCTCTACATTAAGATCCCTGATCTATCTTTCACCTTGTGAATAGACATCTGCTACAGAATGAATCTCATACTCAGAAAATCCTATCATGAAATCTGCAAACCCTGTGACAAATATCAAGCAATTACATGGTTCTTTGTTCCATAAGCAAGACATTTTAACCACATACATTTCAAAATGTAATGCAACCTAATTCATTCTCTTTGATCACAAATTAGAAGAAATAACAGAGCCATAATCAGGAGACAAGATTCAAACTGAACTTCAAACTTTTGCTGCACTTTATTTGTTTTCCTTGAAATCAAATACATGAAATGTACAGAAAGTAACTCATAGATCACCTAACAGAAAAGAACTATCTGCATAAAACTTAAAATGCTGTTCAATACAAGAGAAAATGCTGAAGAATGGTTTCTCAGTGCAAAAACTGGAACCCTTTCAATGGAAGCAAGAAAGAAAGATATAGAAGAGAAAGAATTCCTGGATCTATTCTGAAGATGACAAGTGTCCACTTGAAATTCAATCTTCTGTAACTGAATAACTTCTTCCTTCCATCTCCCATTCTGATTTGATTTTGTTTCATCATTAATCTGTAACAAACTTGCAAAATATCCTTGCCTAATGATGAAAACCTTTTACTTGCCAAAAAATCTGATTGCCCCATAAAAAGCCAGTGAAAATGAGTTTTTACTGAGTAAATCAGAACAAATTCGACCCTAACTGCATTTCCATTGCCTTCTACTGATATCCAGGTCATTATCTTGACAAAAAACAAATCTGAACTTCCTGGTATGAATATGGTTACACTTTAGATACCTGATAGAAAATCTCGTGTAGCTCAAACTGACTGATACTTGTGTAAAAACTAACTCCAGAATCGGAAAATTTATCTTCTCACGATTCCGGCGGTATATGATAAGGCACATCTAGCCTCTCGAAAACGCCCAGAATCTCAAATTGAAAAATGCTCCCCTGGTAGAAAATATTCAGGTCTGCAACTTTGATTTTAAATTTTGAAAAATTTAACAATATTCTAAAGTTTCAGACATCTATTAAAAATCCCCTTTGATTTTAAAACTCATTCATGTGCAAACGTTTTTAGAAAATAATTAAAAACTATTTTTCACATTCTTCAAATTTTCTCCTATCCTTTGAATCTGGGGTCAAACCTGTTGACCAAGCTGATGACACGTAGCACTTTCTGATTTGCTCCTTCAACGTACAGTCATTGCCCAGTGACTCATGCCACATCATCGTTGCTACCTCGCTATATTAAACCTCGTGCATCTTCTACTTGGCGAGT
The DNA here is from genome assembly GCA_028749045.1 of Cupressus sempervirens. Lineage (NCBI taxonomy): Eukaryota > Viridiplantae > Streptophyta > Pinopsida > Cupressales > Cupressaceae > Cupressus > Cupressus sempervirens. The sequence goes on from CM053787.1 coordinate 206,591,540, forward strand.
TAACGAGAACCGTCGGATCTGCCACGTGGCGCAATCTGGTGCGCCCTTGAGTTTTTATGCCACATCATCATCTACCTTGGAACTCGCTGCCACATGTCACATGTTGATTCACTGATGGCACTGTAAATGGGATCAACGTAGCATTTTGACTATCACTGGATTTTGCAAATTTTCTGGCAGGTCGCTACCTCGCTAGTCGAAATTTCTCGCCACTTTCCGGTGGCGAGGTAGCGAGTCACCGAATTTTGGAACTTTCCGGCAACTTACCTCCTGCTGACGTCATTCTTTTTATGATTGCGTGTTTGCTCAAAAATTGGTCTTTGACTGCGTTTACAACTGGCCTGCCGACCACGGGCCCCACCTCCGTCAACTTGGCTCCCAAAAGCCTTCAGTCTTGCCGACATCAAACTTATTGCATGCAAAAGTATTTAAATATCAAAATTCGTACCTATACTACAAATGTGGGATATTAGTTTTTACTATCTCTCTCTGTGGCTTATGCTGCCCTTTGACTGCGCGTAGCATTTCTTTAACTGCAGCTATCTTCCTTTTAAATCTGCGGGCGTTATTTTTTGCTGATGCTTCACCTATGCCATGGGACTGTGGTCGTTTTTCTTCATAGCGTCATTGACTGCGTGAACTACTCTTTGGATGTGGGAAACTTCTCCATCTTTTTGACTAGTGCTCATTTTTAAATTTCCAGCTTCCTCTATGTGGACGGCTTGCTCTACACTCAAGGATTTGATCTTTCCTAGAACTATTGCTCCCATCTTATTGGCAGATCGCTTTGAATGTGTGATTCAATCCATGTGTATGGTGGTTCTTTTCAATGCCACATTCTCCATGTCTACTACAGCTGCTCTTTGTGAAGTGCATAGGATTCTTTATCGCCATATAGCCTGAGCCTCTTATATGCATTTGGTTTCTTCTTTCATTGCTGGATCTTTGATTACATGCATGAATGCTCATTTTATGTTGTGACAAAGTCTTAGTTTGTGCCTTGACGATGATGACTTCTCTGTATAATGCGTGATCTTCTACTGTTGGTTTCGTGAGTTCCATTCCTTTAATTGGATGCTCCACTATTGCATGATCCTTCTCGCTGGCCGGTTGTTCCTTTTTATTACTGGTGCTAAATTTTATATTGCAAGCATCGTGTGACACGTTTTTGGCCTTTTGCAGTGTACGGAAGACCTTTTATTTCACTGGCACTGTGTTTACTTCCAGCATCTCCTCCTTTTCATTAACTGGCTGCTTCATGAGGCTCCCCTACCTCCCTCCAACATACCATTCTTCTGCAACTTTCTATAGGCTGGGTGATGGCTTTTCCTTGTGCAGGGGCTGCTTCCTTGCGATTTTGCATGAGTTTCTTTGTTTGATGCCTGTAACCGCCCTTGAGTTTGTCCTCTTTGGGCTGGTGTCTTCTTATAATGCATATCTTTTAAGAAAGCATGGGCTTAGCTATTTCAGTTTGTGCCCCCTTTTTTAAAAATGCATTGAGCTCCTTCAAACATTCCACTAAACATGCCATTATAGTTTTTATTTATCATATGCCATCATATGCCTCATAGTCGCTCTTAAATCTTGCGTTGGCATTCCACTTAAATGATATCATCTTCTAATGTGCGGACTGTTGATTGTCTTTACCTTTGACTGGTAACAAGTCCCCTTTTCTTTATATAAGGATATATGAACATATCCATCCTATTCTTTGAATAATCTAAAGCTTGGATTTCCAAAATAATCACATATTAAGAATAGGTCATCTTTTATCAGATAGCAACACCCTTATGATCTTGAATCAACCCTTCAACCTGGAGCATTCAGTCGGATCCCAAAGCGGGTCCGACTAAAAATTTTTCATTTTCGAACAACTGAAATGCTGGAATGATCAACTGCACACCTTGAACTGATCAAAACCAAATTTGACCATTGACTAATCAAATAAGAATCACTTTATCATTTTCTTGCAGACTGTCAAATTTGCGCTAGGAGGTCCGTTGACTGCCCTTGAAAACTGAACAAGACACCTAATCGGGCTCTGAGAGTTAGCACACTGACTCTTTGTCCTACATACTCTCAGTTTTTTGAATCTCATCTCATGAAAAATTCGGGGTCAAAAGATATTCATTGTCAAAGTTGCCTTCTCAGATTTACCTGCAAGAAAACACGTCAGAAAAACAACAAACAAGGTTATGATTTGGCTTGGAAAACTGGGTAAATGAGCACATGGGGAGATGAAAACTGGGCTGTTAAAACTCTGTCATGAGGTGAGTATGACTATGCAATTTTGGCTCATGACGAATAACTGGGCGCAAATGGCGAGCGTTCAAAGTGGGCTACTCAGAAATTTGCAATTAGGAACACTGACTGAAAGCGATTTTTGTGAATGGAATTGACCTGGAAAAGTATGCATATGGATTTGTCAAGTTCTAAAAACTGGCATACTTGTAGTATTTTTAGTGGAAAATACAAGGGAACAAACTGTCTGATCTTGCCTATCACAGATTTCAAGATATAACATGCTGAACAAGGGTACGGATCAATCTGGATACCTTAGCCGTAACAAAACAATGCAAACTAGGTTTTTGATCATGTTAGCAAACTGATCAAAAGGATTCAACATGATCTCAAAATTGGAACATATGAAGTGTCTCACCCCTAGAACACAATTCAAAAAGAAATTTTTCATTTGGGTCAACTGGGTCAAAGATATGATTGGTCGAACAGGGCTTCCCAGAATTGTGAACAACTAGTTAAATGCACAAAACAGTAAATGACTAACCTTGGGGGGTGCAAAACCTAGTCAAACGGATTTGAAATGACTTGAAAATTGAAACATAGGTTCTTTGTTATGGACACTAAACATCCCCAAAGTGACTAGTCATGACACAGTCCTGGGTAAAAGATATTCAGATGCAAACTGGGCCTCTGATCGCTATTTGACACTTGGTAGAATTGCAAATTTTGACACTAGCTCAAAATGGGCCTTCACAGAATGATTTGGGATGGCAAAATAACATTGTGGATCACATGCATATGTCAAATGAAAGGTGTTAAGCCACTCAAACACCATCTAGGCCTCAAGCTACCAACTGACCACATGCATAAAAGGCACTTTAGGACATGATTTTCCAAAATTTTCAAAATGTGACTAAAATTGAAGCATGCAATTTTCAGTCCCAACAGAATTTTGCTATTTTATATTATGAATGTTTAGTTGTGTTAGTAACTTGAGTATTTTTCTTATGGATGTGAAGGCACATGTGAAGGGGCACATTTGACTAGTTGGCATGTGAAGTCAACAAAATTTTTGACTTTTTGAGCATTTAGAATAAAGTTATCATGAGATCATGGAACTAAATGAGGAAGGTCATGATCCTACAATCCGTTGGGAGATTGTGAGGTAGCAAAAAAGGTTCTTTGATATTATGATGGTGCCCTGAGATTGGGGAGATCAAAAATGTGTGGTGTGATATTATAATCAATCATGAGATCACAAGCTAAAATTCAAGGGCCTACAATGTTACAAAAATATGAGTTGGCATAGCATCAAGGAGTTCGTGTTGGGTTTTCATTTTACATGATGCTAAATGGAAGGAATTCTTGCAAACTCACTTGAAAAACTGATCTAAGGATCAACTCCAAGGTTCTAGGCGATCTTGAGATCTATTGGAATCCATTTAGTTGAAGATAAATGTGAATGTTCATCAGGAGGCCTTTGCTGGTTCATTTGGATTTTGTATGAAATGAAGAATCTGCACATTGTCTCCAAAATAACACTAAAAAAGAACTATGTTTTTGTACTATTATGTTTCCTATGAATGCAATCTAGCAGTGCAACTAGTATGAAATCCTATTCTAACAAGGGGGTTAATAAAGTAGATAACGAGAACTTTAAAGAAAATAACATGAAATTTAAATCCTAATGGACATAAGCTATAGAAAACAACATGTCTATTAGTTAAGCTTTAAAAGAGATTAGTAGGTAACCAATAAAAGTAGGAGTAGCGCTTCCTCAATTGCACTAATGCAATCATCAATGAGAAACTTTAATGATCATATGATATTTCACTCTTCATCAAATCACAAGGCCACGAAAAGTGTGCTCATGCGAGACAGAGAGTTATGCAAGCACAATTCAATGATTTCTTCTCAAGCTTGTTACATAAATGGAATTCATAAATACCATAGTAAACACCAGAACTAAGTGATAGCACAACTAGAAATAAAGCAATAAACCTTTGGCTCAATCATGATTCCATCAACAAAATTCACAAAAATATGACACATCTAGGCAACAATTACTACACTCTAAATGCAAGCACCAAAAGCATAATTTTATTGTAAAATAATGGCAGACCTCATTACAAATTAAATGGGGTATTTATAAGAAATCATCACCTCAATTTGTGTTGAGAGTGACAGATATCTTCATGCAATAAAATGCTTTTAAACAATAAAACAAACTAATTATATACAAACTAACAATCTAAGTGGTGCTAAACAAGACTCCATCCATATTTTATTCATTAATTGGATGCATGAGCCTTTTACATGTTTAAAAAAAAGAAATATGAGAGAAGAAAGAATGAGAATGTTCTGAGTTGAAGTGGAAGTGTCTAGGAGTGTCAAAATTGGAAGCTAATCCTTCATAGGGCATTTGTCAAAGTTAAACTATCATCATAATGCATTTCTAATGCATGAAAAGCTTTATTTTTGGAATTGGCAGTCAACTGTTGGTGTTATTTTTGAAAATGTGTACCCATAGAGCTATAGAGCTATAGAGCTACAAAACTTGTGAACTTGTAGACCTGCAAAGCTACGCACCTCAAAATGGTCCAAAATCTCAAAATTTTATTAGGTGTCAAAATTGAAATTCTAGCATCTGGGTTTTGTTCTTCTTCATCCCAAAGCTATGTTTGAATGTTTTCCCTTGAATTTATTTATAATCTTAGTAATTTTGGCCACATCTAATAAATTCAAAGCCTCATACTTGTCCTTGACCTTTTGCCTATAATTATCTACATCAATTTGGGTGTTAGCAAAATCCTCAAGTTTGGTATCCAATTTTAACAAAGCTTCTTCAATCCTAAAGGCTTGGCAGATATCTTTTTCATTAGTAGCTTCCACAAAAATCTTCTTAAAATTCTATACCACTTTATCTACAGGTAACAACTTCTTGCATTCTTCATCCTCAAAAATATCTAAACAAGCATCACTATAATGCTTTCCTACTTCCAAAATTTTCTCTTGGGCTTGGTCCTTAAGCCTATGGATCTCTGCATGTAATTTTTCCATTACTTTATTGATGTCAGTGATCTTTTCTATCCAATCATTGATCAAATCTAACTCTTTTGTTGTATATACATCTATCAAAACTCTATACATTTGCCCCTTTATAGCTTGCAAAATTTGTAAGTCCTTACCCCAAGCCCTTACTTCATCCATGATGCTAAATTCCTACTTCAAAATCACTACTATTTTATTCATGTTCTCTTGTATAGCATGCAATAACTTTAGGTTTCCCTAGATAATGAAAATGTCCTTCTTTTCAAAGCTTTCACACCATTGCTAATAGGCATCAAAAAATGGATCTAACTATACACTTCCCCCTTCCCTAAGAATGGTGTTCAATGTTTCTTCAGGGTGCTTAGGATCAAGAGGACCAACTACTTCAGCTAAATATCCTTTCAGGATCTCATTCTACCTTCAAAGTGCTTGGAGTTCAACCTCTTCTTGTTCCATACTTCTGAAGATTTCCTTAATTCCCAAAGTCACCATCAATTAGGCTGTATCCTATGTAGGTCTCCTAAGCATGATCTCTTTTAGTTGATAATCATGGGGACCAAGGCTTTCCACATCTGTGTCTTCAAGAGGTACAACCACTTGCATAAATAATTCCTAGTTCCATGTATTGGTATCAAAGGCCAATGGTCTTGCCTCATGCAATAGAGACTTAGGCTTACTTAAAATCTCTACAATCTAAAAAATGTATTCTTTAGTAGCTCAAAATTGAGGTCTAGTACTCCTCATTACTTCTTTCTAGAGCCATCTTTGAATGTGCTTAGTGGAAGACTTGCCTCTTGAGGATGAAGGAGTATGTTCCGCTACTTCATTTCCCTTATCATATCTCATTAGAGTTGTTTCCCTTTGTGAGGGTTCTTCTTTAGTAGCTTCTATTTTTGTAGATAGTATAGTTTGTACCTCAATGTCTTGGGAAGGTGGTTGAGAATATTAGACCATTTGTCCCTCCTTCAACACTTCATTGGTCTTCATTTGTTCTATCTCCTCCCCATGTTATTTTTCTTGAACATATTCCTCTTTTGAACTCTAAGGTGGAGGAGTAACTTAGCCTTTATCTACCCCTATGATTTATGGTGGAGATGAGGGAGTAAGATCAGGACCCTATGAGTCTAGTAGCATCTGTGTCTAGTCTTCTTATTGAGGTTCACATGTATGGGTATCCCTGATCTTATCCCCAAGTAGCTCTATACCTATGGGCATAAAATCAAAATCTAACATTTTGAAAATGTCATCACCTTCTTCACCCTACTCATCCACCCATTTTTGTACTTCATCTTCCAAAGAAGAGACTTCCAAGGGTCCTATTGGGGTGGATGGCAACACTGCTATGGAACTTCTTCTCCTTGCTTTCTTGGTGGCTCTAGCTAGTTGGGTTCTTCTCTTTAGGGGTAACAATTCTTCTATATCTATCTTGCCTTCTTCATCCTCTTCTTCTTCCTCCTCTCCTTTCAGAATAGTCTTAGGAATAGACAGAAAAGGCACCATTCTCTTAGTAAGCCTTTATATTTTCCTCATTTGGATCTTGATCCTCTTTTGTTTTGTAGAGGTAGAAGGAGATGCTAGATCTTCTTGTGAAGGAGGTATAGAAAACTATTGACTCTCTCCCTCTTTTGATTGGCTAGGCAGAAAGGGAGGCAGTTGAGGGTCATCCTAGATTTGGGAAGCACTAGTATCTTTACACCCTTGTACACTCTCTTATCTTTACACCCTTGTACACTCTCTACCTATTGTTGGGAAGGTGTTTATGCTTCACCCTATTCTATTTGAATCCTTTGAGGGGAGGTCCTCTTCCTTTTATTTTTTCCCTTCCTCTTTGGAGGATTATAGTATCCAACCAAGCGATCAAGTTGGTATACTATCTCTAGCCTGATGGGAGATTAGGCCACAAAGGTAGGAATTGTGACTTTCTTCCCTCTACATTTCTTAGGGTGGGCTTGAGCATAAAATACTATAGTATTAGGCATCAGATCAAGCTCAAAAGGCTTCTTGATCCAATCCTTAGTCATTTGGATTATGTGCCTTGCTCGTTGATTAATATCATCACCCTCCTCCCTGTCAACCTCAGCATTCATCATGGGCCTTTATCTTATTTTGTCTAAGTTGAATAGGGGGTCAAAAAACTCTTGTAAATCATGTTGCGTTATTTCTTCTAAGATGTTTAGCTTTAGATCCTTCTCTACTAGATACAAAGTCATCCTACTATAGTCTCATATGCAAACATCATAGTCATTTGTTGTGTTCATCCAATGATCTTCAATGGCATCTTCATGGTGGAACTCCTTGCCAGCTAAACTCTCCACTCTCGTGATATTATCAAAATAGAGCCTAGGAGAATTATATTCCTCAAGGGGATAATTATCCCATTCACTCTCAATGGATGGAATATCTTGCTTCTATTTGACTTGGTATGCTCCTATGACTAGGGGCCATGTCCAATAGGGTCTCCTCTATCTCTTCACCCTATCATATGTAGATTCAATCTGCCATGCAATCTCCAATAACACTAGTTTGTCACTTGGATATCTAGGGAGCTTCTTGAGGTTGAAAGTGGCACCAACTACTCGTAGATATGTGAATGACTTGAATTGGATGAAGTAGGCCCTAAGATTTGTTATCCGTGCTTTTGCTTCATTGGATAACCTCTTTGCATAATCTCCCTCTATGAATTGGATGATTATAAAAATGAATGTGTCATTGACGATTTTGTACTCCTTGTTTTGCACTGAGAGCTTCTTCCTCACTAACTAAGGGTAGACAATGTAGGTCCAGGCATTAGGATCCTACATAATGCCTCTCTTTTATAAACTAGGGTAGTTTTTCACCCTTGCTACAAGTAGATATATCATGTAAGAAGTCATATAAAACATCTTCTTCTCCTTAACTACTCCTAATTGCTCAGACAAGTTCTCACTTAGTGTGGTGGCCTACTCTAGTGGCATGCTCACCATCTTGATTATCTCAATGAAGTTTACCATGAAAGTGCTAAGGTGGCCAGACACTGGTAAACCCATGACTTTGCTCAAAAGGATGATGGAATAACCAATATCTTTCTTCATATATCCCCTAGTCATGTCCACTTTCCCTATGACCCCACCCAAAGGTGTTTTCTCAATGAGATATGAGGACTGGTTGATTTCTAATGCTTCTTTAGGGTGCCCCCTATACCATCTCTCTGTCGCTTCATAAGAGAGTCTGATAAATTGATCTACCCTCAGGAGGTGGAAGACTCTCACAATGTTGTCAGGTCGGAGGTCTAGGACCACTTCTCCCATTACACTCTTAACCACTCTCTCTTTAGGAATAAAATGTTTTGCTTGTGTCATAATCAATTCTATCAATTTTAGTGATACTAGGTGCATAGTTGCACTTGCCAAACTAGAATTGATCAAGGTAGATACCAGAGCTTATCTTTCAGTGGGTTTGTTGCAAATTCTAAGAAACTCTCCCAAGTTTATGTGTCCCAAATAAATGTCTCTTATTTTTGTATGATCATCATGGAACCTTGACTTTTATGGTACACCTAGAACTTGAATACAATGGGCTTTTGTGTCATTTTCTCTCCAAATGTGGATGCCATTTAACCTACACAATAGCAAAAAAATAACATTTATTAGTTGAAAATAATGAAAACCCAAAAACTTAAAAGAACGAAAAAGCACTCAAATTTAATTGATGAAAAATGAGGTGCTCAACTTGGGTACTTTTATATTATCATTATTATTTTATTTTATTATTTTACTTCTTTTTTTTTTAAATAATTTTAATTTTTTTTTTTTTGGGGTTTAGGGATTATTAAAAAAATGTGGAGGTGAAGCTGGGTGCACATGGCATAAAGCACATGTAGTTGTGAAGTGCATTATGGTTGTGTGGGTATAGAGCAGTGAAAATGAGTGATGTGTGGGGCAGTGCTCATGCAGGCGCACAATGGGTGTAGTGGTACACACACAGGCATGAGGCACAACGCGCATGTGAGCAGGTAGTGTGGTAATGAAGTGGGTATTTTTTTTAGCATAGCACGAAGCCATGTGGGTAATGTTTTTGACACTTGGTGTGTGGAGTAGAGTAGAGCAAGTAATGTTTTGGGATGTAGCGTGTAGAGAAAAGGTTGTGCAGACACAAGGGCCACACGATGGGTGCAGGACATGGGTTTTGTGCTCACCTTAAATGTTGCAAACTATCAAACTCAACAATGAAATAAGTTGGGGGTTTGGGGGGCTGGAAAGGGTTTTTATAACCTTGCCCACCCACGGGGATCTTTTCTAATTTTTTTTGTTTTTGAACTTTTCTAATTTTTTTGATTTTTGACTCTGACATTTTCTCAAATCCTAAATGATGAATTTGAGAACTCAAAAAAAAAAATGGAGGCCCCCATTCCTAGTAGAGAATGGGGCATGTGTTGTGGGACCAAACAAATAGCTCCAAAAAAAGGAAGAAATGCCCAAGGTGTTTGTTCATCAGCAAACACCCTTTTAACATGTGTCCAACACCAATAGAACTTTGAAAACTTTGAGGATATCTTGGATGAATTTACAATCAAAACTTTTGGAGTTAAAAACCTTCAAGCTTAGTGTGTGATTAGTGTGTTCATTCCATTTGACATCTCAGGATGTAATCTATCAAAGTTTTTCGACAACTCAAAAAAAATCTTGCACTCCTTTTGGCCCATCCATTTAGTAGCTTCACAAAGGTTGTTTATCAATCACTACTTGACTAGATGAGAGAATCAGTTTGAGGGGTCTTAGCAAGATGGCATGTTCTTTATGCTTTTGAAATTTTTTGAATAATTGTTCCATGTAGTTCATAATGTCGCTCTTTGATGAAGCAATATTTTGGATACACAGATACTCCATTTTGAAATTGTATACTTTTGCCATTTCAGATCTTTAGAATCCTTTAGTCCTAACACCGTTCTTTTTTCTTTTTCTTTTCTTTTCTTTCTTGTTTTTTCCTTTTCTTTTTTTTGTCTCCTAACTACACTTAGAATATGTAGCTAAGACATCAGTGTCATTTCTTGGATTTGATCTATATTGAACATCCCTTGTGTTCCTCTTTTAGAACTCTTAGAAATTCTCACACCAACCAATGATCTTAGCAACCTTTCAAGAAGATCCTTTGGTTTGAACTAATTAGAGTTTGAATCATCCCTTGACATCTTTGACCTTAATTTGAAAACATTGAAGATGGTTGATTCTTAAGTTTGCAGAGTGTTGAGAGAATGTTAGTTAAGAACTCTGAACTTAGGACTGAAAGTCTGCCTATTTTTGCAAGTAACATCCAATATTTAGTTTGTATAAAACACAATCATCTAGATGTTTTGAAAAGAAATGCCCCTCCATAAAATTGGAACCACATAATGGTTGGTAAAATATCTCAAGATAAAATCTCAATTTTACCTTACCCCCTAGGACTGACACAACTTTGAAAGTAAAATCATGACTGGAAGCAAACACACAAGTGAAAGCAAACACGCTTGCAAAAACTAAAACCTAAGTAATTGCAAAAGTAAAATCTAACTAAGTGTAGAAATAAAACCTAACTAATTTTTTGTTTCTTCTAGGCTTCAAAGTAATTTTTTAGAAATTGCCTATTTACGGGCAAGGGAAGAAATTCCCCCTATAAGGAACTGAGCCTAGAAGTGTTTTCTCCAAGGATTTATGCAATTTGGTAAGGACCCATCCACAAGCATTGAAACTTGGTGTAATTTCCTATCTTTTCTTTCAGCTTATCCCATAATAGAACAAGGTCAAAAATCCTAAATGATTTTATGATAGCTCTCTTGTTGAACCATCTCTTTACAACAACTTGATGTTGAGTGATGTGCTCCAATGTAGCAGTTTGTTTCTCATCCATCTCTAAAAGATTCAACAATATAATTTGTATTTTGTTAGCCCCTTTAGCATATCCACTCATGAACTTCAAAATAGGAATTCTAAGGTTAAGCAGGAACACTAGTTCTTGTCCATAAATAAGCAAGTATAGAGAAGTCCCCAAAGCATTTTTTACTCTTACTTGATTTGTGCATAGGGAATATTTGAGTTGCGTATGCCAATCCTGGGGTTCTCTTTCAACAATTGTCTTATTATTGTGATCAAGTTCTTATTTGTAGATTCAACTACCTCATTTCCTTGTAGGTAATAATTTGAAGAGAACTTGATAATGACTTGGTTGGTGTAAATAAGTATTTACTTATTACACCGACTTAAGTTTACTTATGTTAATGCATTATTTAATTATTTTGCATTATTTTTTCATTTTTTTAGGTGAGACACTTAGGATTTTGTGTACTCTCATTGAGTTATGCAACTCTAATTATGCACATAGTGTCTACAACACAGGAGTATGCATCATTCACTAAGTTTTCATGTTGACAACATAGTTATCCACACTCCTCATTTAGCACATGTTGTCTACACCATTGATTTGTATGCTACACCATTGTAGGCTTATCCTCACATCATCGCACTTAATCTTGTGCTCAATGGAGGATAACCCATATCTGGTGGAGATGTGCCTAGTTGTATGACATATCATGATGCTGATTCTATGCATTCTAGAAGCTCTCCTAAGGCCTTTATATATAGGCACTCCTAGTGTACTCTTAACTAGTTATTGAATGAATATTGTCATTTTGATCATACTTTGTCTATTTTGGTCTACTGTGTGCTTGTGTTGAGTTTTTTAGTTCTTGGGTGAATTCTAGCCTAAGTCAAATTATTACATTGTATCAAAGCTAAGGGAGATTCTCATCACATAGCCATTCAAGACTGTTCATGCTTTAGCACCTCGATATGCATCCAAAGGATTCGCAAAAATTGGGAGCATCTAGAGCTAGAGATGACCTCACCGTTGCATCCAGAGCATTGATTCGGTGAAGATTGACTATAAATTTTCCTATATTTGGTGAAAGTTGATCGCGAGACAAATTTTTTTTGGAACTCAAAACTTGAAGGCCCGATTTGCAATTGGGTATGGTCATTTTATTTGATCTGATTGTTTGATTTTCAGATCTACATTCAATTTCTTCTCTACAATTTATTTTCGTATTTGATATTTTTGGAATTATTTTTTGAAATTTTCCTAGGTAGAGAATTTTTTTTTGTTGAATTGGGCGGTGACACCCCAGCTCGGCTTTGTATTTTTGGTGGATTTTATATTATTATTGTAGGGTAATCTATGAGCATTTTAAATCATTTTTTGGCCTACTAATATTTGCCAAGCCCTACGCATTATCCACTATGAATCGCAGAATTCCAACCAACGGCAACATAAATTCCAACAACTTTCATTGTAGCCCAAGCCTTATTTCCTGTCAGCCTTTATTCCAACATTGCACAAGCTTTTTTTAAAATATTGCTTCAAGCGCCAACCCCACCAATGTGGGACTAATCCCTATAACCTGACATTGAAGGTCATAATTTGTCACGGGTCAGCAGTTTAGTGATAGCCTTAGCATTAAAATAAATTCTTGCCCATACAATTGGTCTCTGTGACATGTGTCACCTTCCTATTTAGACATGTGGTAATCACACGGGGACCCCATGAGAGTGCCACACAGTAGAATAGCTGCACACATGGCAAAAAATCATTCGCTAACTTTGTGGCCTAGTTTGTGTCCAGTCAGCATCCTACCCAAGTGCCCAGTCAGCGAATCCGTACAACAAGTTAGAGGACACATATATTTTCTATACTGCTAATGTCATCTTTTGTACATATGACATCTTTCTGATGTCATCAAAGGGCTTGGTAGATGCTAACATCATCAGTCCCTGATCTCAAATTTGATACCCATCTAGATGTCATATCAAGGAAAATTACAACTACCATGATAGTTGTATGACCATCAAAGTTAACCCCATGATTTTCTGATGCAACCCCTCTCTAGATTCATTTTGGTTTTTATAGTTTGACTTTGAGAAGCCATAACTCACACATCCAGACTCAAAATTAGGTGCATTTTTTTTTGAAATTCGGTAGAATTTTTAAAAATTTTCAGTGGCGCAACTATTTTTTTGTTTTGGTGCACGGATTGTTCAAAAATTACATTTTTTGGTGACTAAACCTAGATAATCTTACATTTTGCAACTCCAAATGCTCTTTATGGGCACATCTGGAGTCAAAAATAGGTTCTATTTTTTTTGAAAGTGCATTTTTTGTCTCTACTTTCTAGATCTGGCATTAGATTGTAGTGTTGTGTGGACAAAAGTGTCACTTTCAACAATAGGGCCTTTCTTTGCTTTGTAATGCTTCAGAATTGTAGCACATTGTAAAGTTTCAGATTTGTACTCTATTTAGAGGTTGTAACAGGAAAAATTAGAAGTCCATAAATGCCAAAATTGGCAAGTGGCCCATTGTAATCGTACTACTGATAAAGTTCCCAAACCATCTATTTTGCGGGGGTTTCTTAGTTTAGTGAAAAGTGGGGGTGTTCTTGGTGTTGTGTTCTCTCTTTTCTGCACTTTTCTTTTAGTTTCTACATTATGGGCAACTTTAAGTTTCCTAAATTAACTCCTCATAACTATGCTTTGTGGTCAGTCAAAATGTTATATCACTTAATGCATAATGGAGTTTCACAATATGTAGATGGTACTCTTCCTAAACCAATAGGTGATAATGTTTTTGCAAGTGATATTTCAAATTGGGTAGTAATGGATAGGAAAGGCCTAGGTGATATATGTTTGGGGGTAGATGATAAAATCATGTATCAAATCAAGAAGTGTACTACATCCAACGAAGCTTGGGATACCCTCAAAAGCCTATATGGTAAAGTGTCTGAACAGGATGTGTTCAAAATTGAAGATGAGCTTGTATCCTTAGATCCTAAGTCATATGACTCAATTCAAGATTTCATCATCAATGTGAGTGAATTAAGGACAAAGCTTACTGATTGTGGGAGTTCTATCAAAGATGACAGATTGTTCTATCTCATACATAACAAGCTGCCATCGAAATATTCCACATTTGTATCTTCTTTTAACACCTCTAAGACTACCTTAGGGTTTGCCTACAAGAAGGTCACTTTTGATGAATATGCTAAACTTTTGGATGATGAAGAAAAGAAGTTGAAATCAATGGGGATTCTCAAATCACCTCAATCTAAAGCATTTATGGCCAATAATGAGGTTTCTCAAAAGTCAATTGGACAGTCTTCAAATAAAGGAAAGGGTAAGAAGAAATGGAAGAGCAAATAAGAGGATGCAAAAAAGACAACACTACAATCCAATCAATAAGTCAAGTCCACAAATTCCAACAAGAAAGGGGACAACAATAAGGAGAAGAAGAAGTGCGCTTATTGCGAGAAATTGTGTCATGAAGAACATGAGTGCTATCTCAAGAAGATTTATGAATTGACCAAAATCATGAAGAAACCTAATGTTCCATTGCCTAATGCTTATAAGGAGAAAGGATCATCCTCAGATTTAAAGGGAAAAGGGCAAGCACTCATGGCTAATTCAAACTCTTCAAAGGAATGGATATTTGACTCAAGTGCCTCATATCACATGGGTTCTTCAAATGAGGATTTTTCTTCATTGAATCACTCAAAGGTACCACACATCTTCATGGGAAATGATAGCAAAATGGAAGTCAAAGGAAAAGGAAATGCAGAGATGGAAAATGGAGAGTTTCAAGAGGTTCTCTATGTTCCAAACCTAAGTTCAAATCTCCTTTCAATCTACCAAATCACTCACCTCAGAGATGGACATAGAGTTGAGTTCCTTCCAAACTCAGTAAAAGTGCATAGTCTTAAAGACAATTCCTTGGTTGTAGTGGGGAAAGTGAATGATAAGAAGAGGTTATACTCTTTCTCTTATTTTGTACCCAAGTCTTCTTCAAAGGCCTTGTTAACACAATCAAATTCAAACATGCAATTATGGCATGAGCAATATGGTCATCTTGACTTCCACTACCTTCAGAAACTTTGCACATACCAAATGGTAAAAGGTCTACCTCAAATCAACTTTTTCAAGGGTGAATTTTCAACAGATTCAGTGCATATGCATCTAGAGGGGAAGTTACAGAGAGGGAAGTCTTCTAGAGCAACATGTATTTTATAGATGGTTCACATGGCATTAGCAGGTCCTTTTGCATTAAGACAGGGTTACTACATACTCACCTTAGTTGATGAATTTTCAAGTTTCACTTGGGTCTACTTTTTGCATAACAAGAATGAAGTGCTGGACAAGTTTCTAGACTTCAAGGCTCATGTAGAAAGGAAATCTAGCAAAGCCATCAAAGTACTCTGAATGGACAATGGAAACATGGATGTGAACAAAGGACTTAAGGAATTTTGTAGACATGAGGGAATTGATCTTTAGACTCCACCAGCATTTAGTCCACATGAGATAGATGTTGTAGCATTGAGGATTAGGACTCTTAAGTCTATGGCAATATGTATGATTCATGCCAAGTTTCTAGATCCATCATTAGAAGTTGAAACAATCTCAAGTGCCACTCACATTCTTAATCATTCTCCTCATCCAACCTTAGATGGAAAAACTCCTTTTGAGGTATGGTGCATTAGAAAACCTATTGTGACACACTTTAGAGTCTTCAGTTGTCCTATAAGGGGAAAGGGATCTTTCAAAGGATGCAAGGCACAACCATCTTAGCCTTGTACCTTCAATGGTTATGAAGATAGTGTGAAGGCATATAGACTTCTAAATCCTAAGACACATTAGTTCTTTGTGGAGAAGGATGTATATTTTGAGGAAAGTTCACCAAGCTTGTCCTCTACTCCTCTTTACATATCATACAATTTGGAAACTGATAGTGATTTCAGCGATAGTGCTTCAACAAATTTAGACACATGGAGTTCTATCGACAGTTGTAGTGGGAGGTCACTTCATTAGTTCAATCCACATGCATACATCGCCATGGTGATAGGTCCGAAATAGCAGGGTACATCTAGTCTTCTAGATACAAGTTCAGTGATAGATTTGGGAGGCAGCATTCATGATTTGCCTCTTCTTCTTGATGCAAAATTACCTTCTTCAGTTGTCATGAGAGCTCCATCTGAATCTCATGTTCAATCTCTACATGCTCAATCCTCCCAAGTTGAAGTGATTGTGGATACTTATGATCAACGGTTGTAGCAGGGTTGTTCATTAGTTGTAGAGATAGACAGTTCTTTGTGATAGGTTCTTCTATCAGTTGAGTAGGTTTTAAAGGCATCACTTCTCCATGGGATTCTTTCCACACACATCAAAAGCGTCTCATTTTTACCCTTGGCATTGTTTCTTCCTAAGGGGAGGAACACCATTTTACAGTCTTGGATCAACTTCTTCATTGGAGTAGTCATTGTTGGACATACTTCTTTTGGGGAGGCGAGCCTATCCTATCTCTCTTCCTCTTCTCATAATTCTCTTATGTATATACTGGATGTATGCAATAATGGGGGGGTCTTGATTACTCCATCCATCCATGCATCCCTATTTATCTCTCTTTTTGGAGGAGGGTTTTTCCCATGAAGTTTTCCCTCTTTCCCTGCTTTATGGGAGATTGCATATCATTATGTACATGCATACCTAACATGGCCTAGTAGATGGGACCCATACTGCATTTCATCCTAGATTTTGTAAGCTTAAGGGAATTCCCTAAGTTGCACTTAAGGGGGGGGTGTTGGTGTAAATAAGTATTTACTTATTACATTTACTTAAGTTTACTTAGGCTAATGCATTATTTAATTATTTTGCATTATTTAATTATTTATTTAGGTGAGTCATGTAGGAGTTTGTGTACTCTCATTGATTTATGCAACTCTAATTATGCACATGGTGTCTACAACACAAGAGTATGCATCATTCACTAAGTTTTCATGTTGACAACATAGTTATCCACACTCCTCATTTAGCACATGTTGTCTACACCACTAATTTGCATGCTACACCATTGTAGGCTTATCCTCACATCATCACACTTAGTCTCGTGCTCAATGGAGGATAACCCATATCTAGTGGACATGTGCCTAGTTGTATGCCATATCATGATGTTGAATTCAATGCATTCTAGAAGCTCTCCAAAGGCCTTTATATACAAGCACTGCTAGTGTACTCTTAAATAGTTATTGAATGAATATCATCATTTTGATCATACTCTGTCTATTTTGGTCTACTGTGTACTTGTGTTGAGTTCTTTAGTTCTTGGGTGAATTCTTGCCTAAGCCAAATTCTTACAGACTTGATTTTCAAATGCCCATTAGGTCAAGAATGTTGATGCAAAAGGAGTCACACACAAGGGCGAATGGAATTTCAAATTTTGTAACAATGTGTTCTTCCAAGAAGTCTATTACTACCTTAGTAGTATAGTTTCAAAACATTTCTTCTTTTGTCCATCATGTGTAGTAATCAGTAGCTATGAGAATAAATGCATGTCTGGTTGACAATGATGAATTAATCAAACCAATGAAATCCATCCCCTAGTCTGTGAAGGGGCACACCTTGTACATTTCTTATCATGGCATCGCTGGGTTTCTTCCCTTATTAGAACTAATTTGACAAGTATGGCAAGAGCACACATGCTCGAAAGTGTCTTTGAAAATCAAGGGCCAAAAATAACCTAATCTAAAAATTATGTGAGTCATTGCTTCAGCTAAACCATGTCTCGTAACATACTTGTCACGAAAATGTTCTAATACTTCCTTTTGTTCTTCATGTCCTAAGAATCTTAGATAAATCCCTTCATAGTTCCTTTTATATAGCTTTTTTTCTTGCAGATTATAGGATTCATGCTTCATTTTGAGTCCCCTACATTGTGAACTATTCATCCAATTTGGGCATTGATTCTGTAGGAGTTAATAAACAATGTCTTGATACCAAATATTTGTCACCACACCTTGACCAATATCAACTTGAGATATAATCTTTTTATTCTGATCATTCTCATTTGTTTCACTGTCAAACTTGAACACCTTTTCATTTTCATCTTGGTTATCAACTTTCATTCTTGATAACCCTTGACCTCTTACTAATCTCATACGCTAAATTTTGAGATCAAATTTTTCAAGTATGGCCATCCATTTACCTCTCCTCTCACTGAGTTCATTCTGCATCAAAAGCATCTTTATTGTTGGATCAAGTATAATTGCATACACCTTAGTTCTTAGTATATAATGATGGAACTTCTTCACTACCTTGATTAATGCAAAGGATTGTTAATCAAGGCTTGAGTACTTGAATTTGATGTTCTTCAAAGGGCAGCTCATAAAAGCAATTGGCCTTTCATCTTCCTTTCCTTTCTTCTATGTCAAGATCCGAGCACAAGAGTGTTTTGAAGCAAAGAAATATATCCTAACAGGCAACTCATAATCAATACTTACTAGTATTGGAGCCACAGAAATGACCACTTTGATATCTTTGAATGATTTCTTAATTTCTAGAACCCATTATGTCTTAGCCTCCTTTTTGAGTAAATCATTAAGAGGATGAAATATTTCTACAAATTTTCTTATGAATTTTTGCACAAAATTTATCTTCCCAAAGAAAGACTTGAGTTCTTTTCAACTACGGGGAGGTGATAACTTTAGAATAGCTTCAATTCTATCAGGATCAATGGAGATCTTGGCTTCAGAAATAATATGACATAGGAGCTTACCTTTTGTGACCCCAAATGAACATTTCATGGGATTGAGGGATATGCCATACCTACAACATCTATTGAATACCTACCTTAAATTAGCAATGTGAATTCTTTGATCTTTTGAAATGATGGTTAAATCATCCATGTAGATGACTATACACTTATTTACCAATCCCTTAAAAGCTTCGTCCATGGCTCACTAAAATGTAGCCCCTGCATTAATTAGTCTGAAAGGCATTCTCCTATAAGTAAAGTACCCCAATTAGTTGTGAAAGTTGTCTTTAGTTGATCTCCTTCATCAACCATCACTTGATTATATCCTAAATATCCATCTAGGAAAGAAATCATTTTTGAATCATTTACAATTTGTAGAACCTCATCAAGTGAGGGTAGAGGATAATTGTCCTTTTGGGAGGCCAAGTTCAAGTTATGAAAATCAATGCAAAGATAGATCTTTTCTTCTGCATGGGAACCAAATTAGCCACCCATGTAGAATGGTAGATGGGGAATATGATCTTGGCATCTAGTAACTTCTTTACTTTTTTTATTAGTGGTTCAATGATAGGATTAATAGACCTTTGTCTTTGTTGAAAAGGCTTGGAATCAGTTCTCAACAAAATGTCATGGGTTATATTCTTAGGATCATATGTCTTTAATTCTTCGTAGCTCCAAGCGATAACATCTTTATACTCAATAAGAAACTTGAGCATTTCTTCCTTTTCTTGAGTATTTCATGCTTTCCCTAGTTGGACCATCCTTGGATCTTCTTTAGTTCCTAAGTTGTATTCATCACAATCCTCAATCCCCTTTTCTTGGATTGTTCTTTTGTTAAGTGTTGATTCATCATGATAAAAAATGCATTCTAACTCAACCATCCCTTTGCGAATAGTGTTAGTCTTTAAATTCAAGATCCCATTTTCATCTTCAAGTTCATATCCTTAGGCTTGTCAGCTAGATTGTTATCAATTTCTTTCCCTTTAAAGTGACCACTACACATGATAAATTCAAGTATGTGTTAATTGTCCTGAAAGACTTGAAAGTTTTTAATATTGTTTGGAATAGATAGGACAACAACCAACTCTACTAAGAATCTTTTCAACTTTGTTTGTTCAATTAGTTTTAATGTACTTGTTGAAATAGTGAGAGCATCTACCACCATGTTCTTCCTCCTTGGAATGGACCTTATGTTTAAAGCTTTAAAGTCATCCAGTAAATCTCATACTCTCTTCCTATAAGAAAGTAACCTTTTGTCATTGCAAGGGTATAATGATTTTGCTTGCTAAATAACCAACTAAGAATCTCCTTCTATTATGAGAGTGATGAAACCTTTCTAGAGTGCAAAGAGAACTCCTTGGATCAATGCTTCATATTTTGTAGCATTATTAGTGCATTTGAACTATAATCATATGTTTTGTAAAAAGACTTACCTTTTGGGTTAACCAATTCTATACCTGCACTGACCCCTAATTTGTGTCTAGAGCCATTGAAGTAAAGCATCCAAATTGGATCTTCCTTGGGCCTTTTAACCTTGTTTTTGTTCATTCTTAACTTCTCTCTTACTTGAGAATTAAAAGATTATTTCTTGGGAACCCATTGTAACTTCTCACACAGTGGACTTGATGATTATCCTTTGTAACAGGTTGATAGAGGAAATGCATTTTTTTCTTGTTTGTCTTGAATTTCCTCTATTAGTTCTTTAATTCCATCTATTTTGGGTTAAGGATCAATGATGACCAAAGTCCACCCCTTGCCTTTCATGTACTATCTTCGTCTTTGAATCTTGATCATTCTTGAGGAGGAGAAGACAACCCTCCACCATCTGAAGAGGTATCACTATATGATAAATTTAGATCTCCAATTTCTTCTTCAATCATCTCTGTTGACTCAGTTGAGTTTATATTACTTTGATCTCCCATGGGTCCCTTTTCTAGAATGTGGTTATCCTTGTCTTGCATGATATGTGTTAACACCTTTGCAACTACTTCTTGGCATGATGAGCATTCAAATTCAAAGTGGCTAACTTTATGTAATCGAAAAAATCTAGGGAGGAGTAAGATACTAGGATTGGATTTTTCTCCCAAGGATTACAGATTAGTGAGCATGTTGTCTATGAATTATGTTAGGATCTCACCCTTTGGGATTGATATCTTGAGTTCTTTACCTTGATCGTTTGATGTTTTGGTGGGGATCATCTCAAATGCCATCACTTTGTATGAGCCCAAATCTAATTGGAGGAATGCCACCTCATTTAGAGCATTGTACTCTATAACCATCATTTTCAATTTGGGTTTTGTATCCATCTTGATTTGATTGTTCAATCCTTTCCATGGTAACCAAAACTAAGTGAAATCCATAGAAAACCATCCTCTTAGGCATTTCATCCATTCTCTACTCAGAAACAACCCATATGTCTTTGAAATGTCCACCACATGTATATCAATGACAACTTGAATATGGGGATTGACTGTCAATTGTATTTGGAAGTCTTTCAACACATTGATGAATTTTGCCTCTATTTTTTCCAATTATATCACTATCTAGTTGGAAGGTTGAGGACTTACCCCTAACCTTTGTGCTATTGATAGTGGCATGGCATTACATTAGGTTCTTGAATCTGTCAACCAATTGTGGAGGTTCTTTCCATATATCTTGATGCTAAGCAAGAATGGGGGTACTTTAACCTTGTCTTTGAACATAGTGGGCATTGCTTCTACTACATTGACTTGTTGAGACACTATCTTTTGAGGAATAGTATTCAAATTATGGGGTACCTTTGTATGTATGATCCAAAGTCTTCATGAGCACTTCTCACTATTGCCGATAATTTTGCAACATGTCAAACATGGACATATTTAATTTGGTTCATTCCATGTCTTCGATGACACTATGCTTTTTAGAGACCAAGTAGTATTTTTCAATATTTTTGGTACATTCAATTGATACTAATTCTACTATCATCCATATGGTGGCCTAATTGGTGTTGGATTGTTACTCGCTCTCAAATTAGGAGGAGTTGGTTGTAAAGCTAGAGGAATTCCATCCATCAAAGGTTCCTTTCTATTTCTCAAATTATATGTATTTTGATTGTCATTGCAAAAAGGAAAAACCTCATCATGCTAAAGATCACATTACTGATTGAATGGAAAATGGACCTCTTTGCTAGCTAGTTATTCTACCTACACATTCTATGTAGAATCAAAGGATTCTAGTAGCATAGCATTAAATTGTACAGGAGGAGCACTGTCATTTGCTTGCAAGATTTGAGTCATCTCTTGATTCCCATTATAATATGAACCATCATTATTCAGTGTATTCTAACTATCGCCATATTGATTAACATATGCATGTTGAATATTGTTATTTTAGTTGTCTGTAGGAATGCTTCCATTTTTCGGCCAAGTATTCCACTATCGATTTTGTCTTTGGAAGCCATTACTATGATTAGGAGGATTGAAATCATTTCTCCCATTGTTGTTTCTTGCATTAATGTTATGTTTTTCACTGAAGTTTCTATTATAATTTTTGCCATAATTGTTATTGTAAGGACCAACATTGTTCCTTTGGAAGTTGTTGTTTTGTCCTTATGATAACCTTAGAAAAGTCATTTTGTTGTTCATTTGGGACATAGTCTTTTTCATCTGACCAAATTTGGAAACAAAACCATTGTCTACTTTAGTATGTACTTCTACCTTTTGCTCAAAGAAGGCAGCTTTTGAAGGTTCAAACCCTAGATATGTTAGAGCTAGATTTTATAGAGCAGGTGCCTATTATAATGGATCTAGGTTCATAGGTATGAATTAATAAGGTAACATGAGTACTTTGGTAAGGTATGTTGGGATTTTTGTGATAGCTAGAGCTGGAAGTATTAATCCTCTTTTGTTCAAATTAGCTTGCTTAGTGAAGGTAATTGCCTCTGCGAAGACTTTACCCAATGTATCAATATTTGTTGTTGGAAGTCTCCTTAGGAAAATAGTAGTAAGATGATCCATAGCATTCAAATAAATCTAAATAGAAGCTTCAACCAGTATAGTGTATCACATCTTTAATTTGTGATATGCCATATAAAAGTGATGGTTGAAGTGAGAAACTATCTCAGTTGGATACCTTTTAATTGATATGAATTGTTGATGTATCATAGCTAGGTTGATAAATGTTTTGAAATGTTCTAGGAACAATTTTTTGAAAGTATTCCAATCTCTAATACATCCAAGTGGAAAATTAACATACCAATTGAAAGCAATTTCCACCAAAGAGTAGGGGAATAAATGAAGAACCACATCCTCATTAGAAACTTGCTTGTGGTTGCAAATTTCTTTGAATGCTTTGATGCAATCTTTGGTAGTTCATGTCTCACCATAGATGAACCTTGGGCAAAACTTCTTGGGATTCTTACGGAGGTCATGGAGTGCACCTCTCAAGTTTATCAGTGAGTCTACAACATTTGTGAAAAGGGGCATTGGAGAGTTTGGTGGACCTAATGGTGGTTGTTGAGGTGGAATATGTGGTGGTCCACTAGGTGGTTGGAGTGGAGGTGGAGTTGAAGAAGATGATAAAAGTTTCAATGAAAGTGGTTGAATTTGGGGTATTCCCTTGTCACTATGTGGTTTGTGAAAGTGGGTAAGCTCAAGAAACTCGTGTGCACTTGGAGTTGACTTTAACACTTGCTAAAATGAGGATTCTAGATCAAAACCCTCTAGTTTACATCAATTTTAGAAAAAAGTGCACCTTTGTAGAAGTACACTTCCTCACACCACTAGATTGTGTGAACCACAGAGTTTTGGACATCTACAAACTTGCATAGCTATGGATTTGTATTCCTATGTACCTATGGACTTGTGGAGATGCACACCTACACTCCTAAATTTCTCAAAAACTCAGAACATTTTTTGAACTTGTGTGAAGCACAAATTTATGCAAAAAAGTGTAGAATTTCAAAACTTTGCAAATTTTCCTTCCTTTTCTGAGAATCAAAAGTGTGGCCCTCCTTCTAGTACCACTTCTATTGGGCTATCATTTTACATGATGCTAAATGGAAAGAATTCTTCTGAACTCCTCTATTGAAAAGCTAATCCAAGGATCAACTCCAAGGTTTTGAGTGATATCACAACCTAATGGAATCCACTTAGTTGAAGATAAATGTGAATGTTCATGAGGAGGCCTTTGCTGGTTTATTTTGATTTTAGATGAAATGAACAATATGCACACTATCTCCAAATTAACACTAAAAAGAAACTATGTTTTTGTACTTTTATGTTTTTTATGAATGTAATGTAACAGTGTAGCTAGTATGAAATCCTATTCTATAAAAGTGGCTAATAAAGAAAATAATGAGAAATTTAGAGAAAATAACATGAAATTTAAATCCTAATGGAAATAAGCTACAAAAAACAACACATTTATGAGTTAAGCTTTCGAAGATATTGATAGGTAACCAATGAAGTAGGAGCAAAACTTCCTTAATTCCACTGATGCAATCATCAATGAGAAACCTTAATGATCATATGATATTTTACTCTTCATTAAATTTCAAGGCCATGGAAAGTATGCTCATGTGAGATAGAGAGTTATGCAAGCACAATTCAATGATTTCTTCTCAAGATCATTACATCAACAGAATTCATAAATACCATAGCAAACACTAGAACTAAAAGATTGCACAACTAGAAACAAATCATTAAATCTTTGTTTCAATCACAATTCCATGAACAAAATTCACAAAAATATGACACATCTATGAAAGAATTACTACACTTCAAATGCAAGCACCAAAAGCATAATTTTATTGTAAAATAATGATGGCCCTCATTACAAATTAGAATGGGGTATTTATAAGAAATCATCTTCTTAATTTGTGTTGAAAGTGAGAGATATCTTTATGCAATAAAATAGTTTTAAACAATAAAAAAAACTAATTGTATACAAACTAATAATCTAACTGGTGCTAGACAAGACTCCATCCATATTTTATTCATTAATTGGATGCATGAGCCTTTTACATTTAAAAAAAATATATATATGAGAGAAGAAAGAATGAGAACACTCCAAGTTGAACTAGAAGTGTCTGGGAGTGTCAAAATTGGAAGCTGATCCTTGACAAAGCATTTGTCAGAGTTAAACTACCATCAAAATGTGTTCTCAATGCATGGAAAGCTCTATTTTTGAACAAGCAGTCAACTATTAGTGAAACTTTTGAAAATACACACCTGTGGATCTACAAAGCTACAGACCTATGAACTTGTAGAGCTACACACCTTAAAATGGTCCAAAATATCAAAATTTTACTAAGTGCCAAAATTGAAATTCTAGCATTTGGGTTTTGTTCTTCTTCATCCCAAAGCTATGTTTGGATGTTTACCCTTGAATTTCTGTATAATCTCAATAATTTTGGCCACATTTACTAAATCCAATGCCTCATACTTGTCCTTGACCTTTTTTCTATAATTGTCTACCTCAATTTAGGTGTGAGAAAATTCCTCAAGTTTGGTATCCAATTCTAACAAAGCTTCTTTAGATCTAAAGGCTTGCCAAATATCTTCATCATCAACAATTTCCATAAAAATATTCTTAAAATTCTCTACCAGTACCTCTATAGGCAACAACTTTTCTCATTCGTCATCTTGAAAAAAATATAAACAAGCATCACTATAATGCATTTATGCTTCCAAAATTCTCTCTCGGGCTTGAACCTTGAGCCTATGGATCTCTACATGTAATGTTTCCATTACTTCATTACTATTAGTGATCTTTTTTATCCCATCACTAGGCAAGTCTAACTCTTTTTCTATATATACATCTATCAAAACTCTATACCTTTTCCCCTTGATGGCTTGAAAAATTTGTAAGTCTTTACCCCAATCCCTTACTTCATCCATGATTCTTAAGGCCTGCTTCAAAATTGCTACAATTGTATTCATTTTCTCCTGTGTAGCATGCAATAACTTTAGGTTTCCCTTGATAATCAAAATGCCCTTCTCTTCAAAACTTTCTCACAATTTTTTATAGGTTTTCAAAAATGGATCTAACTACACACTTCCCCCTTCCCTAAGAATGATGTTCAATGTCTCCTTGGGGTGCTCAAAATCAAGAGGACCAACTACTTTTGGCTAAATATCCTTTCAAGATCTCATTCTTCCTTTAAAGTTCTTGGAGTTCAACCTCTTCCTATTCCATGCTTCTAAATATTTCCTTGATTGCCAATGTCACCATCACTTGGGTTGTATCCCTTGCAGGTCTCCCAAACATGGTCACTTTCAATTGATAATCTTGGGGACCAAGGCTTTCGACTTTTATGTCTTTAGGAGGTAGAACCACTTTCACAAATAGTTCATGGTTCTATGTATTGGTAACAAAGGCCAATAGTCTTGCTTCATGAAATGGAGACTTAGGCTTATTTAAAATCTCTATAATCTCAAAAATGTCTTCTTTAGTAGCTTGAAATTGAGGTCCGGTACTACTCATTACTTCTTTTTGAAGCCATCTTGGAATGTACTTAGTAGAAGACTTGCCTCTTGAGAACAAAGGAGTATCTTTTGCTACCTCCTTTCCCTTATCACTCCTCCTTGGAGTTGTTTCCCTCTCCAAGGGTTCTTCTTTGGAGGCTTTTATTTCTATAGACCCTATAGTTTTCACTGTGGTGTCTTGGGAAGGTGGTTCAAAATATTCAACCATTTGTCCCTCCTTCAACACTTCATCAGTCGCCATTTTTTCTCACTCCTCCCCATGTGATGGTTGTTGAACATGTTCCTCTTCTAAACTCTAAGGCATAGGAGTAACTAAGATTTTATCTACCATCATGATTTGTAGTGGATCTAAGAATTTGTCTTAGACTAGAATTTACCCAAGACCAAGGAACTCAAACACACAAGCACAATAGTAGACCAAAATAGAGAGTATGATCAGAATGACAATATTCATTCAATATGTCATAGGCCACACTACAAGAGTACACTAGGAGTGCCGGTATATAAAGGCCTTTGGAGAGCTTCTAGAATGCATAGAAATTAGCACTATGATAAGTCATACAACTAGGCACATGTCTACTAGATATGGGTTATCCTCCATTAAGCACAAAATTAAGTGTGATGATGAGAGGATAAGCTTACAATGGTGTAGCATGCAAATCAATGGTGTAGAAAACATGTGCTAAATGAGGAGTGTAGATAACTATGTTGTCAACATGACAACCTATGAATGATGCAAACTCCTATGTTGTAGACACCATGTGCATAATTAGAGTTGCATACATCAATGAGAGTACACAAAATCCTAAGTGTCTCACCTAAATAAATAATTAAAGACTACAAAATAATTAAATAATGCACTAACCTAAGTAAACTTAAGTAAGTGTAATAAGTAAATACTTATTTATACCAACACCCGCTCTTAAGTGCAACTTAGGGGAATGCCCTTAAGCTTACAAAATCTAGGATGAAATGCATGATGGGTCCCGACTATTAGGCCATGTTAGGTACCCATATACATAATGATATGCAATCTCTCATAAAGTGGAGAAAGAGGGAAAACCTCATGGGAAAAACCCTCCCCCAAAAAGAGAGATAAATAGGGATGCATGAATGAATGGAGTAATCAAGACCCCCCTATTACGACATACATTCAGTATATACATAAGAGAATGATGAGAAGAGGAAGAGAGACAAGATGGGCTCCCCCCACACCCCCCCAAAAAAAAGAAGAAGAAGAATGCCAAACAATGACTACTTTGATAAAGAAGCTGATCCAAGACTACAGAATGGTGTTCCTCCCTTTAGGAAGAAACAATGCCAAAGGTACAAATGAGATGCTTCCACTATGTGTGGAAAAAATCACATGGATAAGTGATGTCTCTGAAACCTGTTAAACTGGCTGAAGAACTTGTCCCAAAGAACTATCTATCTCTACAACTGATGAAGAACTTTGCTAGAACTACTGATCATAAGTATCCACAATCACTTCAACCTATGAGGATCGATCATGTAGAGAATGAACAAGAGAGTCAGATTGAGCCCTCTTAACAACTAAAGAAGGTACTTCTACATCTAGAAGAAGAGGTACATCATCAATACTATCCCCCAAATTTGTCAGTGAACCTATATATGGAAGACTGGAAGTACCCTGCTATTCTAGACCTATCACTATGGCTATGTATGCATGTGGATTGAACTAATGAAGTGACCTCTCATTGGAACTATCAATAGAACTCCATGTGTCTGAATCTATTGAAGCACTATCATTGGTCTCACTATCAATTTCCACACTATATGATGTGTAGAGCGGAGTAGAGGACAAGCTTGGTGAACTTTTCTTAAAGTGAACATCCTTCTCCAAAAAAATATGATGTGTCTCTAGATTTAGAAGTCTCTATGCCTTCACACTATCTTCATAACCAATGAAAGTAAAAGGCTAAGATGATTGTGCCTTGCATCCCCTGGAAGATTTGTTTGCCCATACTAGACAATCGAAGACTCTAAAGTGTGTCACAATAGGTTTTTTGTCGCACCATGCATCAAAAGGAGTTTTTCCATCTAAAGTTGAATGAGGAGAATGATTAAGAATGTGAGTGGCACTACTAATTTCTTTGACTTCTAATGATGGATGTAGAGACTTGGCATGTATCATGCAACTTTCCATAGACTTAAGAGTTCAGATCCTAAATGCTACAACATCTATCTTATGTGGATTGAATGCTGGTGGAGTCTAAAGATGAATGCCCTCAAGTCTACAAAAGTCTTTAAGTCTTCTATTCACATACATGCTTCCATTGTCCATTCGGAGAAATTTGATGGATTTCCTAGATTTATGTTCTACATGAGTCTTGAATGCTAGAAACTTATCCAACATTTCATTCTTGTTATGAAGAAAATAGACCCAAGTGTATCTTGAAAAGTCATCAACAAAGGTGAGTATGTAGCGACCCTGGCTGGATGAAAAAGGATCTGCTAATACCATGTGAACGATCTATAGAACACCTATTGCTCTTAAAGACTTCCTTCTCTATAATTTCCCCTTTGGATGCATATCCACTAAATCTATTGAACATTCACCCTTAGAAAAGTTTATTTGGGGTAGACCTTTGACCATTATGTATGTGCAAAGTTGCTGAAGATAGCGGAAGTCAAGATGACCATACCGCTCATGACATAATTGCATGTTTGAATTTGATTGAGATAACAAGGCCTTTGAAGGAGACTTGGGTACAAAATGGGAGAAAGAGTACAACCTCTTATTATGATTCACTTTCCCCACTACAACTGAGGAGTCATCTTTTAGATTGTGCACTTTAACTAAGTGTAGAAAGAAGTCAACTCTATGTCCATCTCCAAGGTGAGTGATTTGGTAGATTGATAGGAAATTTGATTTTAGGTTTGGAACATAGAGAACATCCTAAAAAAATTCATTTTCCATTTCCACATTTTCTTTCCCTTCAACTTCCATTTTGGTATCATTTCCCATGAAGATGTTTGGTACCTTTGATTGCTTCAATGAAGAAAAATCCTTCTTTGAAGAACCCTTATGATATCAGGCACCTGAGTCAAATATCCATTCCTTTGAAGAGTTTGCATTTTCCATGAATGCTTGCCCTTTGCCCTTTGAATATGAAGAAGACCTTTTATCCTTATAAGCATTAGGCAATGGAACATTATGTTTCCTCATCATGTTGGTCAATTCATCAATCTTTGTAAGATAGTACTCATTCTCTTCATGACCCATTTTCTTGGAATAAGCACACTTCTTCTTCTCCTTAATTTTCTCCTCTTTCTTGTTGGAATTTGAGGACTTACCTTGTTGACTAGATTGTGGTGTTGTCTTTTCTACATCCTCTGATTTGTTCCTCCATTTCTTCTTACCCTTTCCTTTATTTGAAGACTATCTAGCTGAATTTTGAGAACCCTCATTGTTGGCCACCAATGCTTTAGACTGAGGTGATTTGAGAATCCCCATTGATTTCAACTTCTTTTCTTTAGTATCTAATAGATCAACATATTCATCAAAAGTGACTTTCTTGTAGGTAGACCCTAAGCTAGTCTTAGAGGTGTTAAAAGAAGATACAAATGTGGAATACATCAATGCCAACTTGTTATGTATGAGATAGATCAATTTATCACCTTTGATAGAACTCCCACAATCACTAAGGTTTTCCCTTAGTTCATTCACCTTGAAGATGAAATCCTATATTGAGTCATATGAATTAGGATCTAAGGATACAAGCTTATCTTCAATTTTGAACACATCCTCTTTAGAAACTTTATCATAAAGGTTTTCAAGGGTATCCCAAGCTTCCTTGGATGTAGAATGGTTCTTAATTTGATACATGATCTTATCATCAACCCCCAAACATATATCACCTAGGGTTTTCCTATCCATTGCTACCCAAGCTATAATATCACTTGCTGGTTTAGGAAGAGTATCGTCTATATGTTGTGAAACTACATTATGTATTAAATGATACAACATTTTGATTGACCATGTAGAATAGTTATGAGGAGTTAATTTAGGAAACTTAAAGTTTCCTATAATGTAGAAAATGAAAGAAAAGTGTAGAAAAGAGAGAACACAACACCAAGAACACCCCCCCTTTTCACTAAATCAAGAAACACCCACAAAATAGATGCTTTCGGCACTTTATTAGTAGTGCAATTACAATGGCCACTTGCCAATTTTTTCTTTTATGGACTTCTAATTTTTCCTATTAAAAACTCTTGATGGATTACAAATCTAGAACATTACAATGTGCTACAATTCTGAAGCAATACAAAGCAAAGAAATTCCCTATTTCTAAAAGTGACACTTTTGTCCACACAACCCTATAATTTGATAGTAGGTCTAGATAGTAGACGAAAAATAATGTACTTTCAAAAAAATGGAAGCTATTTTCAACTCCAAATGTTCTTGTATGGAGCATTTGAAGTTGCAAAATGTAGGATTATGTAGGTACTGTCACTGAAAATTGCAATTTTTGAACAATCCTTGCACCAAAACTAGAAAAGAGCTACACCACTGAAAAGTTTAGGAAATTCTACACAATTTCAAAAATAAATTGCACCAATTTGGAGTTTGGATGTCTGAGTTATGGCCTCCCAAAGTTGGACTGCAAAAACCAAAATCAATCTAGAGAGGGGTTGCATCAGTGAATGAGTGGGTTAAATTTGACAGTCATACGACCATTGTAGTAGTTCAAATTTGGCCTATTTTAATGGTCAAATGGTCATCAATTTAAGGATCATGGATTGATGACATCAGTGACCCTCTGCACTATAATGACATCATCATGACATCATTACCATATGGAAGGTACAGATAGATGACATGGAAAAATTTTGTATAGTATGAATGGCCAAGGTGGCAGATGGTATGGCTACTTATTAGGCATTAACTAGGATGTACGATCGACAAATAAGATTTGGCCACATATCTCAAGCTGTTGAGTCACTGTTGACATACTGGATGATGACTATGCCGATAGTTTACATAGTGGCAATTTTTTGTTGGGCCACATTTCCTACTGAGATTCACCCCCATGGATGAAAACTAGTAGGTAGCTAATTTGGCACCCTGCACAAGAGATGTCATGGGATTATTGAAGAGATGCCATGTGTTATAGACTACTAACTATTGAAAATTCCTGCTGAGCACCGAAGAATAAATTATTGTTGCAAAAGAGAAACAGTGTGCTAGAACAACATTTTTTGTTGAATTATATGTGGATTAATCCCACATCCATCATGTGAGGGAGTCTTCACTTATTTAAATAGAAAATTTTGTAGATGGCTTCCCAAAGGAAAGTGCACCAGTGGATTAAGAGGTGGCCAAGCCGTTGGCTATGGTTGGAAAGTTATGTATGGCCACTATGCTTGGATTTGATTGAGTGGGTATTTGCAAAGTGTACAAACCAAATTTGATGAAGCCATTCACAGTAAAATAAATAAACCCTGCAAAAAAAAATTCCATTGAAAATACAAAGCCAAGCGATGGTGTCACTTCCTAGTTTGGAAAAAAAAACTTCTCTGCCTACCCAACTAGGCATATAATTATTTCAAAAATAAAATCCAAAAATTACAGAGAATTAATAGATCCAAAAATTCACATAATCAATTTGAATTAGATCATACCTAAACTAAAAACTAGGGCCTCCAAGTTTTGATTTCAGAAATTTTTTTTGCCTCACGATCAACTTTCACCCAATATAGGCAAATTTATAGTCGATCTTCACCAAATCGATGCTTTGGATGTAATGGTGAAGTTATGTCTAGCTCTAGAAACTCCCAATTTCTATAAATTCTTTAGATTTAGGTCGAGGTGATGAAGCATGAATAGTCTTAAATGGCTATGTGATGAGAATCTCCCTCAGCTCTGAGAATCTCCAAGATCAAAGAACTCAAACACACAATCACAAAAATAGATGAAAATAGAGAGTATGGTCATAATGATGATATTCATTCAATATGCCATTGGCCACACTACAAGAGTACACTAGGAGTGCCTGTATATAAAGGCCTCAGGAGAGCTTCTAGAATGCATAGAAATTAGCACTATGATAAGTCATACAACCATGCACATGTCCACCAAATATGGGTTATCCTCCATTAAGCATAGAATTAAGTGTGATGATGAGAGGATAAGCCTACAATGGTATAGCACACAAATCAATGGTGTAGACAACATGTGCTAAATAAGGAGTGTAGATAACTATGTTGTCAACGTGACAACCCAGTGAATGATGCAAACTCTTATGTTGTAGACACCATGTGCATAATTAGAGTTGCATACATCAATGAGAGTACACAAACTCCTAAGTGTCTAACTTAAATAAATAATTAAATAATGCAAAATAATTAAATAATACATTAACCTAATTAAACTTATTAAGTGTAATAAGTAAATACTTATTTACACCAACATTGGAGATATGAGAGTAAGATTAGGACCCTATGAGTCTGGCATGTGCCTCATTGGATAACCTCTTTTCATAATCTCCCTCTATGAATTAGATGACTGAAAAAATGAATATAAGGCTTCTTCCTCACCAGCTGAGGGTAGATGATATAAGGCCAGACATTAGGGCCCTACATACTACCTGTCTTGTACAAACTGGGGTAGTTTTTTATGCTTGCTACAAGGAGATATAGCATGTAATAAGTCATATAAAAAAATTTCTCCTTAACTACTCCCAATTTCTCACACAAGTTCTCACTTAGTATAGTGGCCCAATCTAGTTGATTGTCTCAATGAAGTTGACCATGAAAGTGTTGAGGTGGCCAGCTATTGGCAAACCCATGACTCTACTCAAAAGGATGATAGAATGACCAATATCTTCCTTCATGTATTTGCTAGTCATGTCCAATTTTCCTATGACCCTATACAAAGTAGTTTTCTCAATGAGATATGAGGACTGGATGATTTTGATGCTTCTTTAGGGTGCTCCCCATACCATCTCTTTGTCACTTCATATGAGAGTTTTATAAACTGATTTTCCCTCAAGAGGTGGAAGACTCTCTCAATGTTGTTGAGTCAGAGGTCCAAGATCACTTCTCTCAGTATGCTCTTAACCACTCTCTCTTCAGGAATAAAATGTTGTGCTAGTGTCATAATCAATTCTATCAATTTTACTAATACTTTGTGTGAAGCTTTGCTTACCAAACTAGAATGTATCAAGGCAAATACCAAAGCTAATCTTTTAGTGGGTTTGTTGCAAATTCTGAGGAACTCTCCCAAGTCTATGTGTCCCAAATTAGTGTCTTTTATTTTTGCATGATCATCATGGAACCTCAACATTGATGGTATGCCCTAGAATATGAAGACAATAGGCTTGGGTGCTATTTTCTCTCTAGATGTGGATGTCATTTAACCTGCATGACACAAAAAAAATGTTTATTAGTTGAAAATAATTAAAACATAAAAAATTAAAAGAACACAAAAGCATTCAAATTCAATTGATGAAAAATGAGTTGCTCAATTTGGGTACTTTAATATTATCATTATTATTTTATTATTTTACTCTTCTTTTTAAAATTTTTTTTTTTGGGTTCAGGGTTTATTAAAAAAAAATGTGGAGGCAAAGCTAGGTGCACGTGGTACAAAGTAGACATGGCATAGTGTGGTGTACAGAGTACATTAGGGTTTTATGGGTGCAAAGTGGTGGGTGCCCATGTGAGCACGACACATAGGCATGTGGCATGGTGCTGAAGTGGGTTTTTTTAGCATAGTGCAGAGTCATTTGGGAAATGTTTTTGGCATGTAGTACATGGAGTGAAGCCACACAAGTAATGGTTTGTAACACAAAGCATGGAGAAAAGGTTGCTAAGGTGCGAGGGCTAGGTGATGAGCACAGAGTGCGCGCAGTGCATGGGTTTTGTGCTCACCTTAAATGCTATGAACCGTCAAAGTCAACAATGAAATAAGTTGGGCATTTTGGGGGGCAATGGGGATTTTTATAACCCTGACCACCAGCAGGGTGCATAGTGTGTCGTTGCACATATGCATAGGTGCACGGTGCAAACCATGTAGGTGGTGCATGCCATGTGTCTTGAATTACCATTTTATTATTATAATTATAATTATTCTTTTTCTTTTTCTTTTTTTTAAATTTTAGATTTTATTATTATTATTAATTTATTTATTTATTTTTTGACCTTTTTTTATTTTTTCAGTTTCCACGTTCTCTGATTCTTTTTCAATTTTTGACTCTAACATTTTCTCAAATCTCGAATCATGAATTCAAGAACTCGATAAAAAAAATAGGGGGCCCCATTTCTAGTAGGAAATTGGGAATGTGTTGTGGGACCACAATAGTTTGGAGTGTTAAAATAAGATGATATGTTAAGGCATTACCTAAGATCGGCATGCTAAAACATGAAGGGGTGAGATTTGCTAAAAGGAAAAGCCACCACGTGGCATCAACTTGAAGCATAGTCGTACGATCATAGGATAAGTAAAATGGAGGTGTGTGATACTATGATTAAGGCATGAGGTCGAAAGGTCAGGAACCAAAGATTGAAGCCCTGTGATGCTACCAAATTGAGGATAGTCAGGTGATTAGGAGTCAATTTTTAAAGATGCATGATTTTACAATTTCATTGTAAGATTGGGATGTTTGGGGGATTGAGATCTCAAATTTAGAAGCTTACAATCCTACGAATTTTGTAGCATCATGGAAGGATTCTCAAATTTTTGCGATGATATAAAAATAATGACTCTGTCGCAAGGTTGGGAGGAGGAGCTTAAAACATTGTGATATTATTGTTGGTGTAAATAAGTATTTACTTATTACACTTAATTATTTTTACTTAGGTTTATGCATTATTTTATTTATGAGACATTTAGGAGTTTGTGCACTCTTGTGAGTTGTCTTGATGACATCATAGGGGTTTGCACCTCTTTTAAGCACATGTTGTCTACAACACATGAATCTTCTACATACATATGACACTTTGTCATTCTTATCCATTCATCTAGAATGTTGGATAAAGTGCTTAGTTGTCTTATCTTCTAGTTGTTTCTAGAGACATTCTAGGTGCTTCCTAAGAGGCCTTTATATACAGGCACTCCTAGTGTGTTGAATATCACATTTTGAACAGAACAATGTATTTGGACATACTCGAATCAATTGATCATATCCATTTTTGGTCTACTATGTGCTTGTGTTTGAGTTCTTAGTTCCTGGGTGAATTTTTCCCATAGGCAAATTCTTACATGGTATCAGAGAAACTTGGGGATTTTCTCGTCACATAGTCATTTTGAGACCATGCTTGCTTCAACTCCTCAGCCCAAATCTAGAGTACTACAAAAATTGGGAGTGTCCAGAGCTAGATCTGACCTTGCCATTGCATCCAAAATGTTGAATCAGTGAAAATCAGCTACAAAGCTACCTACCCTAGGCCAAAGTCGACTGTGAGGCAAATTTTTTTTGCAAACTGGCACCCAAAGGACTGATTTACAAAATTGGTATAATCATTTCAGATCTATACATTTAATTTTTAGATCTACATTTTTTTTAATCTGCATCTCTACTATTTTTTTGGATTTGCATCATTTTTTGAAAATTTTTTGGCCATAGGGCCATAGGAGAGATTTTTTGCAGGTGAAGATTGAAGCTTGTTGGTGCAAATCTGATATTTGCATCACATTCAAAAGATCCAAAAACCTCCAGATCATATTTTGTTTCATCCAAATCGGACATCTGAGGCAAAATCTAGAACCATTTGTCTTTTGGAGGTGCAATGGCAATTTAGAAAAAATAACAACAACAACAGTTTTCAAACAACGATATCTTCCTCATACGGACTCCTTTGTGCGAGCAATTTTATTTGTTTTGGAGTAGGATTTTGTGATCTACACATTGGTGTAGGTGGTTTGAGATCTCTATTTCTAAATTTTTCTGCAACTCTAAAATCTTGAATTTTGCCACTTAAAATGCTTGGTACAGGCTCATCTAGACTCTAAATTAGGTTCTATTTTTTTGAAAGTGCATTTTTTTTGTCTACTTTCTAGATTTGCAATTACATTATATGTTTTGTAGATGAAAATTCTACTTTCAAAAATAAGCCCTAAATTGGCAAGTAGCTTTCAAGTGCCAACAACATCTTTTTTAGGGGGGGTTCTTTGATATTTTTGAAGGTTTCTTTGATTGGTCCATCATGGAAGAGTCAGATTTGATCTACTTGACACTAGATAACTATCAAGAATGTAGTCAACTTATGGTCAGATATCTATCTCAGCACAATGTACTACCATATGTGTCATATCTTGAGTATCATCCTGAAAAGAGTCTCATCATTTGGTGTACTCTCTTTCTCTTTATGGTTGATGAAATTCTAGATACAATGTCTGACATTAAGTCATCTAATCCATATGTTTTTTGGATGTATCTTTGGGAGCATTATGGAGATCCAACTATTCCTCCATTTCTAGAAGATCTTCTTCCACTAGTTGCAGCTAACTCCTCTTCAGATGAGATCACACCTCCAGCTCCTATTGCTCCTACTTATCCTATTTTAGCTATAGATGCTTCAAAATTAGTGCAGTAGGATACTTTATGTCTTCCTACTCTACCTTCATGCGAAGACTTCCTTTTAGATATTGCACAATTGTTCCATGAGTCTCACATTGAAGATGTGGGAGACATTATTGATGACATCCATCTTCTATTTGAGGTGGATACTCTATCCTTTTCCGCAGTGATAGATTCATGTACTTCAGCACTGTAGGGTACTCATGGTCTTCTAGATGATGATTTCTTGCCAGACATTTCAGTTCTATTCTTGGAGTCACACATAGTAGATATGGGAGACTTTTATAATGATTTCTCACTTCTCTTTGCTGAGGAGTCTTCTACAGTTGTTGCGAGGGCCCACTCTAATCCTCAACTCCATGTTGTACATGATCAATCCTTCGAGATTGGTGTGATTGTGGATTCTTCTTTACAACATCTACAGGAGATCTCTTTCATATTTGAGAAGATTGTTGGTTTCCTAAAGCAGGTTCTACATATTTCCTTGTTCGATCTATTCTTCTCTTCAACATTTTTGGAGGAAGCCATCATCAGTATCAACACAGGGACTTTTGGACAGGCTTTAGAGACACCAATAATCATAGTGATTCCTTCTCCATATAGGGGATGCATCTCACAGGTACCCTTGCCTTTTTTTCTTCCAAAGGGTAGGAACATCGTCCAAAGGTCATGGATTAGCTTCTACATAGGAGCATGCTTCACTGATCAACACACTACTTTTAAAGGGGGGGAACTACCTCGTCTCCTTCTTCTCTTTTTTGGGGAAGACTTTTTCCTCTTAGGAGTTTTTTTCCTTCTCCATTATTTCTTGTATATACATGGATGTATGTCATAATCGGGAGGTCTTGATTACTCCATCCATCCATGCATCCCTTTTATCTCTCTTTTTGGGGGAGGGTTTTTCCCATGAGGTTTTCTCTCTTTCCCCACTTTATGAGAGATTGCATCTTCATTATGTACATGGTTACCTAACATGGCCTAGTATTCGGGACCCATTATGCATCTTCATCCTAGTTTTGTAATCTTAAGGGCATTCCCCTAAGTTGCACTTAAGGGGGGGTATTGGTGTAAATAATTATTTACTTATTACACTTACTTAAGTTTACTTAGGTTTATGCATTATTTAATTATTTTACATTATTTTATTTATGAGAGACTTAGAAGTTTGTGCACTCTTGTGAGTTTTCTTGATGACATCACAGGGTTCTGCACCTCTTTTAAGCACATGTTATCTACAACACAGGAATCTTCTACATACATATGACACTTTTTCATTCTTATCCATTCATCTACAATGTTGGATAAGGTGCTTAGTTATCTTATCTTCTAGTTGTTTCTAGAGACATTCTAGGTGCTTCCTAAGAGGCCTTTATATACAGGCACTCCTAGTGTGTTCAATATCACACTCTGAATAGAGAAATGTATTGGGATATACTCTAATTAATTGATTATATCCATTTTTGGTCTACTATGTGCTTGTGTTTGAGTTCTTAGATCCTGGGTGAATTTTTCCCTTAGGAAAATTCTTACAATTATGATGGGGAAAGTTTTCATCATAACATCAAGAAACTGTGAGATTAGGGAGGATTAGTTTGAGTGTGTGATGCTACGATGGGATGTTATGAATTTTAAGTTTTCATAGGATTAGGGAGGCTTACTTCAATATGTCTGATACTATGAAATATGGTAGGTTCGTAGAACTGGATGAGAAAATAAAAGGAAATAAGATCCCACGATGGTTAATAAATTAAATATATATTAATGTGTTCATCTACCCAGTCATGTGATCAAAAATCAAAACAACTAATGTTACAATGCTATGACAATTTGAGTATCATGTGATCCAAGAAAGAAAATTCTATGGCTAAGATAATACGATTGACTTGATCATGATATTGCAAGTTTCAAAATTTCAAAAAACTTCAAATGATGATGGTCAAATGAGAAATGGACAGGTGGTAGTGGTTGATTGGGGAAAATGAAAATTAGTATAAAATCAAAATGTCAAAGAGGTTCTCTAATGTAGGTTTTCAAATGTTGAAAAGATTCAAATGAAATTAAATGTTTTATATAGTTAAAATTTTTTTTTTTTTCAATTTTTATGACTATTCACAGTCTGAGAGCCAGATATTCAAATTGGTCTCAGGGGCACCAACTTTTTTCCAAAATATGTACTATAATATACCTTGGGAATCAACAATAAACAAACTCTCCATTTTTGCTGTCAAATTTTGTGCAGGTGATAGCCATGTTTAGTTATAGGAAGAAATGTAAAATTTGGGGCCTTCTCAATGGAATTGTTAAAAATTGCAAATTCAGTAAGAAGCTTGGTAAAATAGGTAAAAATGTAGTTTGGGTTGATTTTGGTAACCTTTATTCAGTTTTAACCCAAATTTTTACCAGCAATTCTTGATGCATATCAGATGTTTTGATGGCATAAAAGTTTTCATCATTAAATAGAAATATTTTAAATCAGTTTTAGGATGATGATACGAACCATATTAGATCAAATGGGTACAAAGAGTAAAGATCTTTTGCAATAGCAAAGGATAGAATTTCAAATGGACACATGTCATCTTTAGATCAGATTCAGGAATTCACTCCTTGTCTATATCTTCTTCTTTCTCATCCATTGTAAGGGTTCAAGTTGTGAGAAGAAAATTGACTCACTACTGAGAAACCATTCTTTCAATATAATTCTCTTGTATGAATAGTAGTAGTAGAGATAATATAGAAATTTTAGATCTAAAAGGTGTTTCTTTGTTTTTATTTCATGCATATGAATGTATAATTTCAAGAAAATGAATATAATTAAGAAGAAATGTCTTTAGCTTCATTCTAATTCTCGTCTCCTTCCTTTGTTATCTACAATGTTTTGTTGTTGAAGAACAAAGAGCTTAAAGTCATTTGCAATCCCTTAAGGTTGTATGTCTGGATAAGTTTTCTATTGGAACAAAGATCCAAGTAAATGCTTGTTTACCTTGATAGGGTTGTAGGTTTCAGCAAGAGGATTTTTAGTAAGGAGTGAGATCTTTACGAACATAGATGTCTATTTATAAGGTGAATGGATAGATTAGATATCTGAATATAGGAATATGTCTTAGGTATCCATATGTATGTATTTGATTCAATGAATTTCTCAATAGATAAGGCACTGATCAGTTACAAGATCACTTGTTCATGGTGCTACATATTTGTGGTTTTTTTGAATTTTTATTTTGCTTTCATGTTGAAGAGTTGAGCATTGTTGCCCTCACTTAGCTTATGAATTGCATTGTCTTGCATTTAGCTACTGCATGTCTATGTTATTAAAATATTTATGAGGAGATATAAGAGTTTTAATCTACTTAACAGATTCAAGAATACTTTTTTGCACTGGTACCATATAAATAAATCTAAGGTCTACCCACCTAAGTTTTGTAGAGCCTGAAGTAGAAGAAGGGTCTAGCATTATAGTTGGCATAGTGGCTGAAATGATATGTTAAAAATGAGGGTTAGATGCCCCTAGATATGTCTTGTTCTCATCAAGGTAATTTGGCACCTGTAACATTTCAAAACACTAGCAAAATGGTTACACTTCTAGAGAGATAAGATGGCAATACACCTTGTTAAAAGTAGAAGAACTTTTGTTGTGAAATAAATATCTCAATCATATTTTTTAGTATGGATTTGCCCATCTGAGTTAGCCAAAAAAAAATGGCAACTTTGCTAGGGAAAAGGTTGTAAATGCTAGAATTATGGAGCTGGAAACCTCTAATATATTTTACATGTTCAATTTTGTATGCAAGGTTTATGTTCCCAAGTAAGCTTTATTCTTTTATAGAAATAGTTACTAAATTGGATGCAAATTGTGTTTAGAAATGAGTATGCCTTCAATCAGCTCAACTTAGTGTGAGTTGTTGTTGTATTTTTAGAGTCAAGAAAGTTATGTTTTAGCTTTGTTTAGAGATTTCAAATTCAAGATAAATCTAAAGAAGTGTCGTGTATCTCCGATTGTTTCAAATATGTCTATGGTATCTTCAAAACTAATGCAATTCATGTCTCACTTAATGTGAGTGGTAAATCAAATTTAATCTCTATACTAGTGCAATTTAATACATGAATTGTGATTATTTACTACAAGAGAAGAGCATATTCGAAGAGGTTGAAATGTGTAAAAGGTTGGTAAGATTTGTGATGTGTTGTTTCAAATAGTTTATTAAAGAATTGATAAGATTTTGGGTCTGCTATTGTAAGTAGTGGACAAAGAACTTTTAGCCATCTAGATCTTAAGCTACTTTTGTTTTCATGTATTATCTTTTCATGAAAATTGATTTTTATAAGGTAGTGTTCTCCATCAAGTGATTTTTAGCACTAAGAGGAGGAGAATAGTTTGACAAGTTTCATACACTTCATTGGATTGAGTTTCACCTCGTTGTATAAAGTTTGTGAAGTGTATTTGAAGAGATTTGTTTGGTAGAAGGTTGTATAGATCAGCTACAAATCATGAATCTAAGCTTTATTATGGGTGAATGAGTTTCAAATCTTTGAAGAATGTCAAGTTTCCTTTCATCTAGTATGCAAGCTATCAGTAAAATTTCTAGATCTATTTCTACCAAGCAGTATATGCCATTAAATTTCAATGGCATTCATTGTTTCCCAAATGATGTTAGAAATAAATTGCCTAATTTTTGTGGGAACCATCTTGCTTAAGCTAGTAATCATGTTGATTTGTTTAGTGATTTTATGGGTGACTATGAGATTGCTCATGAGGATTCACACATGAAGTTATTTGTTCAAACTTTGCAAGGTAATGCTAGAGAATGGTTTTCTCTTCTACCATCATGTTCTATTTCATCTTAGGGTAAGTTGCAATTTTCCTTAATGGAACAATTTGGAGAAAGACTAAGAATGTCTAATTCTTATGATAAATTCTTGAAGATTCATGTTAAGTGTAATGAACTTGTGCCTCAATTCAATATCATATTTGCAAAAGTTTTGAATGATATCCATGAGAATTATAGACTGGATGATCAAATGTGTTTAGCTGATTACTTTGATGCATTTGAAAAGAAAATGAACTATCTACTAAGGGATATAGAACCTAGGACATTATATTAGGCTTTTATGACTACTATAGAGATTGAAAACAATCTGAAATATGGATTGACTAGAAGTCATTTTGCTAGAAATGTGTATCGGTATAATGTGTTTGAAAGAAAGGATTAATGTGGTGTTGATGTTTCAAATCAAAATTAGAATATCAACACCCCTATTGCAATGAATAATCAGATTGAAATTTCAAATCAAAATGTGTATGTAGAGAATAGTGAGTCTATTGCAAATGAAGATACATATGTTCATGATGTTACAATAGTAAGATGTATTTCAGACTTTGATAGCAATGAGCAATGTGATGATATTATAGATCAAGGATTAGCTACAGTCAAGAGTTCTTGTAATGCTGATTATATACATGATGATGTGGCTAATATTTATAGACATGAAGTTGTTACACCTAGATCTCAATCTTGTGCAATGAGGAGGTTGACAATTATGTCTCTGATCATGAGTTTGATGTTGCTAATCTAACATGTCATGGAGAGATAACACAAGATGAAGAGTGTGAATCACATTTATCTCAGTCATAGTGAAACAAATAGAGTGCACATGTTTGTAATGTTTCAGCAGTGGATGATAAGTTGGATTCACCTAATTAGTTAGATATATAAGAAATGATTTCTCTTATTCATAGATTCCATCATTTTGAGAATGTTAGAAAATCTAAAGTTGAAAGATATTTATCTCAACATGAGAATGAAGAAGCTGAAATTCATGATTCAAGTGATGATAATAAAGTATGAAGATGATGAGAGTGGTTACTTGAATAAAAGTGAGGAAAATGATACTAAATGTTCATCTTCATACAAATTTGGTGCTGATTGGGAAGAGAGAGAAATGAGGAAAGTAAGTGTCTTTATCCAAGTAAAAGTATAATTTCTTCTTCTAGATTTGAAAATGAAAGTGAAATTCCATTTTTTAATTGTATAAACCAGCATGTAGTTGAAAGTTTCAAAGATGAATTGTGTACACCATGTGAGGACAAAGATCAATTGCCTAGTTTTGTAGATGACTGCCATGGGGTTGTGTATAACTATAATAATCAGCATATAGGTAATTGTATAGTTACTGCAACAACACTTAGTGATGAAATAAGAGATGATTGGTGGGTAAGTAATTTGAATCATCTTAGGAAGATGATGTGAGTAATATTGATTTGTATTCCACTTGCTTAATTGATAAAGTGGATGTTATGTCTTCAAGTAATGATGATGATTATTCTGATTTTTCCTCTTCACATGCTGAAAACTCTCATGAAAATGATGTTGGAAATGGTTTCAATTTTTATATGAATGTTTTATATGATGAAGGTCTTGATGATGATCAACCTATTTTTTGTCAGGATGTTCAAAAAGTATCATTACATGGAGTTATCAACCCATTGTTTGAAGAAGACATGGAATGTTTAGATTTGATTGAGGTTGATTTTAATGATGATACTTTATCCTACCACTATGAGAGATCAGTTTGATAGTGATTATGATGATGATATTGTATCTTATGATGTGGATGACAATGTGTTTGATGAAGTTGTTGTTGAAAATCAATATGCACCTTGTACTAAATTTTATGATGAATACTCTAATGTAATGACTAATCCATTTGTTGATTT
This sequence comes from Cupressus sempervirens, assembly GCA_028749045.1. Taxonomy (NCBI): domain Eukaryota; kingdom Viridiplantae; phylum Streptophyta; class Pinopsida; order Cupressales; family Cupressaceae; genus Cupressus; species Cupressus sempervirens. The sequence goes on from CM053787.1 coordinate 206,635,135, forward strand.
TAAAGGATCATTTGAAGATTTTTGATTAGTTTCAGATGTTGACATTGATGATATTGGTGAGTAGGAATCTGATTGCTCATTTGAGTACCATTCAGTTATGCATAAGGATGCCGAATTTCAAGGTATGACTGATCCTTTTCCCCAAGTTGAGTATGAAGCTTTCATAGTCAAGACTAATAGCATGCAATATTCATAAAGAGAAGAAGAGTTTTAGTTTGAGTTTGATATTTTTAAGCATGTTGATTAGAACTTTCATAACGAGAAAGTTGTTGAAGAAAGTGAATCTAGTTTTTATACACATTATGAAAGTGAAGGTGTAGATTCATTTTTGCTAAGTAGTGTGTTTCAAGATGTTAATTTGATTGGCAAGGTTGATATGAATAATATGTATAGCTTACCTCATGAGAATGTAGATGAAAATTAGATTTATGATAGAGCTAAAAAAATTGTTGAAGTTTGGTGGCTTAGGGAAATTGTTTGTATATAGTAGGAGTAGTTTTCTTGCTTTCAATAAAGCTATTCAAGAGGAAGTTTTTGTGCATGGTCTGTTTCTTCCAAAGATATGAGTCCTTGCCATGCCTACAAGGGACATTCATTTCTAGATAGAGCCATTTTTGGGACTAAAATTTGCATGGTCAATTTTCAGTCACGTATTGAAAATTTTGAAAAAATCAAGCCCTATAAATGCATTTTCCTAGTTGAATACGTGACTGATTACATAAAATGGATGAAATTATGTATGGATTGAAGTTTCTCAAATTGCAATTGGTGAACACAAGGGATTCATATTTTCATGATTATAAATGTGGACATTATTTTCTTTACTTCTTCGTCATGTCAGAGGGAGCTCCACATTTTCTAAAATAGGAGGCATAGCTACAAAATGTAGAGGAGTCCATTAGCACAAAATATCATCACATCCATAGAAACCTTCCACCATATGAATGAAGAAATTGCCCACATTTCATTCCATGGAGCCTCACATTTTGAACTATAGGTGGAAGTATGTAGAGGAAGGTCCATGTTTAGAGAGAAAACCAAGTGCAAAAGGGCCTCCACAAAAGTGGAGGAAGCCACCAGTTGCATTGTCCCACATGCTTGGTGAGAATGGAATTTTGTTATTTTATAATATGAATACTTAGTTGTGTTAGTAACTTGAGCATTTTTCTTGTGGACATGAATGCACACATGGAGGGGCCCATCTAGCTAGTTGGCATGCAAAGTCAACAAAAGTTTTGACTTTTCAAGCATTCAAAGTAAAGTTATTATGAGATCATGGAACTAAATGAGGAAGGTTGTGATCCTATGATCCATCAAGAGATTGTGAGGTAGCTAAAATGTGTTCTAATATTATGATGGTACCGTAAGATCAGGGAGGTCAAAAATGTGTTGCGCAATATTACGATCAATTGTGAGATCACAAGGTGAAATTCAAGGGCCTATGATGTTATGAAAATATGGGTTGGCATAGCATTGAGGAGTTCAAAGTGTTAAAATAAGATGATACTTCCAGGTATTACATAAGATTAGGCTGCTAAAATATGAAGGAGTGAGATATTGCAAAAAGGAAAAGCTGCCACATGGCATTAACTTAAAGCCTAGTCATATGATCATAGGATAAGTAAAATGGAGGTGTGTGATACTATGATGAAAGCATGAGATTAGAAGGTTAGAAGCTACAAAAATGAGGCCAGTTGGGAGATTGGGAGTCAGTTTTTAAAGATGCACAATGTTATGATTTCATCATAAGATCAGGATGGTCAAGGAATTGAGATCTCAAATTTAGAAGCTTACGATCCTATGAATTTCATAGGATCGTGGAAGGATTCTCAAATGTTTGTGATTCTACAAAAATAATGAGTCTATCACAAGGTTGAGAGGAGGAGTTTCAAACATTATGATGTTATGATAAGGAAAGTTTTCATCATTACATCGAGAAACCATGAGATCGAGGAGGCTCAATTTGAGGTGTACGATGCTATGACAGAATGTTATGAAATTTAAGTTGTCATAGGATCAGGGAGGTTTATTTTAATATGTCTTATACTATGAAATCTGGTAGGTTCATAGAATCAGAGGAGAAAATAAAAGGAAATAAGATCCCACAATGGTTAATATATTAAATTTATATTGATGTGTTCATCTATCCAATCATGTGATTGAAAATTAGAAGAAATAATATTATGATGCTATGACAAGTTGAGTATTGTTTGATTAGAGAAAGAAAATTCTATGCTTAAGATAATATGATTGACTTGATCGTAATATCAAAAGTTTCAAAATTTTAAAAGACTTCAAATGATGATGGTCGAATGAGAAATGGATAGGTGGTAGTGGTTGATTAGGGAAAATGAAAATTAGTATAAAATCAAAATATCAAAGAGGTTCTCCAATGTTGGTTTTCAAATGTTGAAAAGATTTAAATGAAATTAAATGTTTTATATAGTTCAACTATATAAATATTTTATATTTTTCAATTTTTATGACTGCTCACAGTTCGAGAGCCATATTTTCAAATTGGTCTCAAGCGCACCATTTTTGTCCAAAATATGCAATATAAAATACTATTGGAATCGAAAAAGAATGAACTCTCTATTTTTGTAGTCAAATTTTGTGTAGGCATTAACCATGGGCAGTTATAGGTAGAAATGTAAAATTTGGGGCCTACTTAGTGGAATTGGTAAAAATTGAAAATGTAGTTAAAATCTTGGTAAAAAATAGTAAGAATGCAGTTGGGGTCGATTTTGGTCACCTTTATTTAGTTTAAAACCAAATTTTTACCAAAAAATATCGATGCATATCAGATATTTTGATGGCATAAAAGTTTTCATCATTCAGCATAGATATTTTCAAATTGGCTATAGGATGATGATAAAAACCATATTAGATCAAATGGGTAGAAAGAGGAAAGAGGTTTTGCAATAGAAAAGGATTGAATTTCAAGTGGACACATGTCCTCTTCATATTAGATTTGGGAATTCACTCCTTGTTTATATCTTCTTCTTTCTCATCCATTGTAAGGGTTCAAGTTTTGAGAAGAAAATTGACTCACTACTGAGACACCATTCTTTCAACATAATTCTCTTGTATGAAGTATAGTAGTAGAGATAATATAGAAAGTTTGAATCTATTAGGTGTTTCTTTGTTTTGATTTCATGCATATGAATGCATAATTTCAATGAAATGAATATAATTGAGCAAAAATTGGCAATGTTTTGTTGTTTAAGAACAAAGAGCTTAAAATCATTTGCAATCCCTTAAGGTTGTACGTATGGATAAGTTTGCTATTTGAACAAAGAGCCAAGTAAATGCTTATTTACCTTAATAGGGTTATAGGTTTCAGCAAGAGGATATTCATTAAGTAGTGAGATCTTTATGAAGATAGATGTCTATTTATAGGGTGAATGGATAGATTAGATATCCGAATATAGGAATATGTCTCAGGTATCCATATGTATGTATCTGATTCAAAGAATTGCCCAATAGATAAGGCACTGATCAGTTACAAGATCACTTGTTCATGCTATTGCATATTTGGGTTTTGGTGAATTCAACATCATTAGTCAAACATTTTTCCCTTTCATGTTGAAGAGTTAAAAAGTGTTACCCTCACTCAGCTTATGAATTGCATTGTCTTGCATTTAGCTACTACAAGTCTATGTTATTACATGAGTTATTATTAGATATAAATGTTTTAATCTACTTAACAAATTTAGGAATATGTTTTTTCAATAGTACCATATAAATGAATCTGAGGTCCACCCACCTAGGTTTTGTAGAGCCTAATGTAGAAGAAGTGTTTATCCTTATAGTTGGTCTAATGTCTGAAATGATATGTTAAAAATTGGGGTTAGCTACCCCTAGATATGTCATTTTCTCATTGGGGTAGTTTGAAACTTGTAACATTTCAAAACACCAACAAAATGGTGACTCTACTAGGAGATAAGATGGTAATACACCTTGTTAAAAGAACAACAAATTCTAGTGTGAATTAGATATCTTAGTCTTATATTTTAGTATGGTTTTTCCCATCTAAGTTAGCCAAAAAAAATGGCGCTCTACTAGGGACAAAGGTTGTAAATGCCAAAATTATGGAGCTAGAAACCTTTGATATATTTTGCATGTTTAGTTATGTATGCAAGGTTTATGTTCCCCAATAAGCTTTATCCTCTTACAACAATATTTCTTAAATTGGATGCAAATTGTGTTGAGAAATGAGTCTACCTTCAATTAGTTCAATTTAGTGTGAGTTGTTGTTGTAATTTTAGAGTCAAGAAAGTTATGTTTTAGCTTTGTGTAGAGATTTCAAATTCAAGATAAATTTGAAGAAGTTTCTTCTATCTGATGTTGTTTCAAATAAATATATGTTATCTACAAAACTAATACAATTCATGTCTCACATAATGTGAGTGGCGACTTGAAGTTAATCTCTTTACTAGTGCAATTTTATACATGAATTGTGATTAGTTGTTGTAGGAGAGGAGAAAATTCAAAGAGATTGAAACATTTAAAAGGTTGGTAAGATTTGTGATGTGTTGTTTTAAATAGTTTAGTAAAGAACTGATAAGATTTTGGTTTTTCTTTTGTAAGTAGTGGATAGAGAACTTTCAGCAATCCGGATCTTAAGGTATTTTTGTTTTCATGTATTATCCTTTCATGAAAATTGATTGTTAAAAGGTAGTGTTCTCCATCAAGTGAGTTTCAACACTAAGAGGAGGAGAATAGTTTGACAAGTTTCATACACTTCATTGGATTGAGTTTCAGCATGTTCTAAAAAGTTTGTGAAGTGTATTTGAAGAGATTTGTTTGGTAGAAGGTTGTATAGATCGGCTGCAAATTGTGAATTTGAGCTTTATTATGGGTGAATGAATTTCAAATGTTTGAATAATGTCAAGTTTCCTTTCATCTAGTATGCAACCTGTCAGTGAAATTTCTAGATCTATTTCTCCCAAGTGGTATAAGCCATTAAATTTCAATGGCATTCATGGTTTCCCAAATGATTTTAGAAATAAATTTCCTAAGTTTGGTGGGAAACATCTTGTTTTAGCTAGTCATCATGTTTAGTTGTTTAGTGATTTGATGGTGACTATGAGATTTCTCATGAGGATTCACATATGAAGTTATTTGTTCAAACTTTGAAAGGTCATGCTAGAGACTAGTTTTATTTTCTACCAACATGTTATATTTCATCTTGGGGTGAGTTGCATTCTACCTTCATGAAGCAATTTGGAGAAAGAGTAAATGTATCTAATTCTTATGATAAGTTCTTGAAGATTCATGTTAAGTGCGATGAACTTGTGCCTCAATTCAATATCAAATTTGCAAATTTTTTGAATAATATCCATGAGAATTATAGACCAAATGATAAAATGTGCTTAGCTGATTATTTTGATACATTTGACAAGAAAATGAACTATCTACTAAGGGATAAAGAACCTAGGACATTATATCAGGCTTTTAAGAATAATATAGAGATTTAAAACAATCTAAAATATGTATTGATTAGAAGTCATTTTGCTAGAAATGTGTGCCAGTATAACGTGTTTGAAAGAAAGGATGAATGTGGTGTTGATTCTTCAATTCCAAATGAGAATATCAACACCCTTGTTGTAATGAATAAATAAATTGAAATTTCAAATAAGAATGTGTGTGTAGAGAAGAATGAGTCTATTGCAAATGAAGACACATATGTTCATGATGTTACAATAGTAAATTGTATTTTAGACTTTGATAACAATGAGTAATGTGATGATATTATAGATCATGGATTAGCTATAGTAGGGAGTTCTTGTAATGTTGATTATATACATGATGATGTGGCTAATTTTTATGGACATGAAGTTTCTACACGTAGATCTCAGTCTTGTACAAGTGAGGAGGCTAAGAATTATGTCTATGATCGTGAGTTTGATGTTGCTAATCTGCCATGTCATGGAGAGATAACATAAGATGAAAAGTGTGAATCAAATTTGTCTCAATCACAATGACAAGAATAGTTTGCACATGTTTGTAATGTTTCAGTAGTGGATGATAAGGTGGATTCACCTAATTAGTCAGATATGCAAGAAATGATTTCTCTTGTTCATAGATTGCAACATGTTGAGAATGTTATAAAATCTAAAGTTGAAAGATATTCATCTCAATATGAAAATGAAGAAGTTGAATGTCATGATTCAAGTGATGACAATAAAGTTGCTGATCTGATATATAATCAAGAGGCATCATATGAAGAAGATGATGAGAGTGGTTACTCAAATCAAAGGGAGGAAAATGATAGTACATGTTCATCTTCATATGAATCCGGTTTTGATTGGGAAGAAGAGAGCAATGAAGAAAGTAACTATCCTTATCCAAGTAAAAGTATAATCTCTTCTTCTAGATTTGAAAATGAAAGCAAAATTCCATTTTAAAATTTTATAAACTAGCATGTAGTTGAAAGTTTTGAAGATAAATTGTGTATAGAATGTGAGGACAAAGAGATTATTTACAAAGATCAATTGCCTAGTTGTGTAGATGAATACCATGGGGTTGTGTATAACTATAATAATCAGAATATAAGTAATTCTAAAATTACTACAATAACACATAGTTATAAAATAAGAGATGATTGGTGCATAAGTCATTTGAATCATCTTAGGGAAGTCAATGTGTAAAATATTGATTTATATTCTGCTTGCTTAATTGATGAAGTGGATGTTATGTCTTCAAGTAATGATGATGACGATTCTAAATTTTCCTCTTGACATACTGAAAGCTCTCATGACAATGATGTTGGAAATGGTTTCAAGTTTTATACTAATGCTTTCTATCATGAAGGTCCTAATCATGATCAACCTATATTTTTTCAAGATGTTCAAAAAATATCATTACATGGAGTTAGCAACCCATTGTTTGAAGAAGACATGCAATGTTCATATTTGATTTAGGATGATTTTAATGATGATACTTTATCCTACTATTGCGAGAGATTAGTTTTTTCTTCTTCTAAGTTTGATAGTGATTATGATGATGATGATGCATCTCATGATGAGGATGACAAGGTGTTTGATGAAGTTGTTGTTGAAAATTAGTATTTACCTTGTATTAAGTTGTATGATGAATACTCTAACACAATGACTAATCCATTTGTTTATTCCAAAGGATCATTTGAAGATTCTGGATTAGTTTTATATGTTGACATTGACAATATTAGTGAGTACAAATCTAATTTCTCGTTTGAGTACCATTTAGTTGTGCATAAGGATACACAATTTCAAGGTATGTGTGATCCTTTTCCCCAAGCTAAGTATGAAGCTTTCATATTCAAGATTGATAGCATGTAATATTCATTAAGAGAAGAATAGTTTCAGTTTGAGTTTAATATTTTTAAGAATGCTGATCAGAATTTTCATAATGTGCAAGCTGTTCAAGAAAGCAAATGTAGTTTTTATACATATTATGAAAGTGAAGGTGTAGATTCAATTTTGCTAAGTGGTGTGTTTCAAGATGTTAATCTGATTGGTAAGGTTAATATGAATAATATTTCCAGCTTACTTCATGAGAATGCAGATAAAATCAGATTTATGCTAGAGGTAAATTTTTTGTTGAAGTTCGGTGGCTCAGGACCACTGTTTGTATATAGTAGGAGTAGTTTTCTTGCTTTCATGATTATAAATGTGGATATTATTTTCTTTATTTCTTCATCATGTTAGAGGGAGTTCCACATTTTCTAAAAGAGGAGGCATGTTGAATGTGGCTACAAAATGCAGAGGAGTCCGTGAGCACAAAAGATCAACACATCCATCACCACCTTCCACCATATGAATGAAGAAATTTCCCACATTGCATTCCATGGAGCCTCACATTTTGAAGTAGAGGTGGTAGTATATAGATGAAGGTCCATGTATGAATAGAAAACCAAGTGTAAAAGTGTCTCCATGACATTGGAGGAAGCCGCTAGTTGTATTGTTCCACATGCTTGGCAAGAATGGACTTTTGCTATTTTATAATATGAAAACTTAGTTGTGTTAGTAACTTGAGTAGTTTGCTTGTGAATGTGAAGGCACACATGGAGGTGCCCATCAGGCTAGTTGGCATGCAAAGTCAACACAAATATTTACTTTGTGAGAATTTTGAATAAAGTTATCATGAGATTGTGGAACTAAACGAGGAAGGTCACATATCCTATGATCCTTTGGGAGATCATTAGGTAGTGGAAAAGGTTGGTGTCGTGAGATTGGGGAGGTCAAAAATGTGTTATGTGATATTACGATCAATCGTGAGATTGCAAGGTGAAATTAAAGGGACTGTGATGTTACAAAAATATGGGTTGGCGTACCATTGGGGAGTTTAGAGTGTTAAAATAAGTTGATACATCTAGGAATTATGTAAGATCATGATGCTAAAATATGAAGGGGTGAGATATTGCAAAAAGGAAAAGTTACCACATGTCATCAGCTTGAAGCCTAGTTGTATGATGATAGGATAAGTAAAATGGAGGTGTTTGGTACTAAAATGAAGGCATGAGATCAAAAGGTTAAGAGCCAAAGATTGAAGCCCTGGGATGCTACAAAAATGAGGCTAGTAGGGAGATCAAGAGTTAGTTTTTAAAGATGAATTATGTTATGATTTCATTGTAAGATCGGGATGGTTGAGGGATTGAGACATCAAATTTAGAAGCTTATGATCCTACAAATTTTATAGGATCATAAAAGAATTCTCAAATGTTTGCCATTCTACAAAAATAATGAGTTTGTTGCAAGGTTGGGAGGAGGAGTTTTAAACTTTGTGATGTTACATCAGGTAAAGTTTTCATCATAACATTGGGAAACTGTGAGATCAGGGAGGCTCAATTTGAGGTGGGCGATGCTACAATGGGAAGTTATGAATTTTAAGTTGTCATAGGATTTGGGAGGCTTACTTTAATATGTTTAATACTAAAAAAATATGGTAGGTTAATAGAATCAGAGGAGAAAATAGAAGGAAATAAGATCCCACGATGGTTATTATATTAAATATATATTAATGTGTTCATCTATCTAGTCGTGTGATTGAAAATCAAAAGAAATAATGTTTCCATGCTACAAAAAGTTGAGTATCATGTGATTGGAGAAATAAAATTCTATGGTTAAGATAATATGATTTACTTGATCATAATATTGAAAGTTTCAATTTTTCAAAAAACTTCAAATGATGATGGTCAAGTGAGAAATGGATAGGTGGCAGTGTTTGATTAGGGAGATTGAAAATTAGTATAAAATAAAAATATCAAAGAAGTTCTCCAATGCAAGTTTTGAAATATTGAAAAATTTAAATTAAATTAAATGTTTTATATAGTTCAACTATATAAATATTTTATTTTTTCAATTTTTATGATTGTTCACAATCCAGGAGCCAGATTTTCAAATTGGTCTTAGGGGCACCATTTTTGTCCAAAATGTGTAGTATAATATACTATAAGAATTGGAAAATAACAAACTCTCCATTTTTGTAGTCAAATTTTGTGTAGGTGTTAACCATGAGCGGTTATAGGCAGAAATGTAAAATTTGGGGCCTTCTTTGTGGGATTGGTAAAAATAAAAAATGTAGTTAGAAGCTTGGTAAAACATGGTTAGAATGTAGTTGGGGTCAATTTTGGTCACCTTTATTCAGTTTAAACCCAAATTTCTACTAGCAATTCTTGATGCATATTAGATATTTTGATGACATAAAAGTTTTCAACATTCAACATAGATATTTTCAAATCAGTTATAGGATGATAATGAAAACCATATCAGATCAAATCAGTAGAAAGAGTAAAGAGGTTTTGCAACAACAAAGGATAGAATTTCAAGTGGACACATGTTATCTTTAGATCAAATTTGGGAATTCACTCCTTGTCTATATCTTCTTCTTTCTCATCCATTGTAAAGTTTTGAGTTTTGAGAAGAAAATTGACTCACTACCGAGACACCATTCTTTCAACATAATTCTCTTGTATGAATAATAGTAGTAGAGATAATATAGAAAGTTCAGATCTATCAACTATTTCTTTGTTTTGATTTCATGCATATGAATGTAAAATTTGAAGGAAATGAATACAATTGAGTACAAATATTTTTAGTTTCATTCTGATTCTTGTCTCCTTCCTCTGTTATCTGTAATGTTTTGTTGTTTAAGAAGAAAGAGCTTAAACTCATTTGCAATCCTTTAAGGTTGAATGTCTAGATAAGTTTACTATTGGAGCAAAAATCCAAGTAAATGTTTATTCACCTTGACAAGGTTGTAGCTATTAGTAGGAGGATATTCAGTAAGTAGTGAGATCTTTATGAACATAGATGTTTATTTACAAGGTGAATGGATAGATTAGATATTTGAATATAGGAATATATCTTAGGTATCCATTTGTATGTATTTGATTCAAAGAATTGCCCAATAGATAAGGCACTATTTAGTTACAAGATCACTTGTTCATGCTACTACATATTTGGGGTTTTGGTGAATTCAACATCATTAATCAAACATTTTTCCCTTTCATGTTGAAGAGCTAAAAAGTGTTTCCCTCACTTAGCTTATGAATTGTATTGTCTTGCATTTAGCTAATAAGGGGCTATGATATTACATGAGTTATTAGAAGATATAAGGGTTTTAATCTACTTAATAGATTGAGGAATATGTTTTTGCACTAGTACCATGTAAATGAATCTGAGGCCCACCCACCTAGGTTTTGTAGAGCCTAAAGTAGAAGAAGTGTCTAGCCTTATAGTTGGCCCAGTGTTTAGAATGATATGTTAAAAATATGCGTTAGATGTGCCTAGATATGTCTTATTCTCGTCAAGCTAATTTGAAACCTGTAACATTTCAAAATACCAATACATACCATAGTTCAAAAGGTGTTGAATGAGTACCTTTCTTGACTTGTACACGATTTAAGGTATAGACATCTATACCTATAGCTTCTCTCTAATATTTCAAATAAACATTTTTTCCCATCATGAGTGTCCTAGCATATTCCATTACAATTTTGTTCCTCCTTTCAACAATTCAATTTTCTGAAGGGTTTCTAGGAGAAGAATTTTATCTTTTGATACCTCTATCATTACAAACCATCAATAACTCATTTGATGTAAATTCTCCTCCTCTATCAGATCTCAAACTTTTTTGACTTTTACTTGTTTCCTTCTCAACCCTTGCTAAGTAACACTTAAGCATTTGGAAAGCATCATATTTCTATTTTAGAAACATAACTATCATCATTCTAGAATAATCATCAATAAGAGTCATAATGTACTTATCTCTTTTTTAGGTTTTCACTTCAATTGGTCCACATAAGTTGGTGTGAACAATATCCAATATTCCTTTAGATGTATGAGTCTTACTCTTAAAACTTAACTTTGTCATTTTGCCTAACTGACATTGTTTGCAAATTTTATTGTCAGACTTCTTCAACATAGGAAAACCTTTGACTATTTTCATGTTACTAATATTAACCAAGTTATCAAAATTAACATGACATAACCTCTTGGGCCATAGCCACACATCATTAAATTCTACAAATAAACAAGTAGCATTCTCTATATCAAAGTAGAATAGATTACCTCTAATTCTATCACCTTTTCCAATCAGTTTTCCATCAGTATCATATATCTTAGCAATTTTATTCTCAAACTCAACCTTACATCGAAAACTATTTACTTGTGAAACACTAAACAAATTATAGTTAAGTCCTTCAACATAGTAAGCATTGTCTCATAAAATCTTTTCTATAAGCCTGATAGAACCTTTTCCTTTTATCAGACATGGTGCATCATTACCATACCTTACACTATTTCCATCATAATAATTCAAGGTAATGAACTTACTTTTATCTCCAATCATGTGATGTCAACACCCACTGTTAATGATCCATCTTTCATTCTTGTTCACACAAGACACTAGTGCAGTTGCCTCATCCTTGTCAAATTCATCCTTCATTGCAACATACACCACTTCATCATCATGATTATCTGATCCATCTTTTGTTTCCTCTTTAGTAATGTAGTAAGACTTCTTTCCATTGTCTTTGTAGTCTTTGTTGTCTTCATCTTTTCTACTTTTGTACTTTTCACAACCTCTGTAATTCTTCTTCATTGGACATCTATTGGTAATATGACCAACCTCATTGCAATTGAAAGACATGATAGGTAACTTACTTTTAAAATTTCCTTTACCTCTATGAAATCTCCTTGCTAATAGTGCTTCAAGTTGATCTACATCTTCCTCATCTATATCACTATCATTGGACACATATTTTTCCTTTTTCTTCTTCTTCTTCTTCTTCTCATCAATTTCCTTTAATGACAACTTACCTTTGAAAGTAGATTCAATATTTTTAGGTTTATAATTATCAAATTTAGATAGCTCAAATTCACTAAGCCTACCTACCAGACCTCCAAGAGTTAGATCATTCCCTAGCATACATCTTAGTTCTTGTATTGTAGAAACTCTAATAGCATAAATAGGTAGCAATGTTCTCAAAACTTTAGGTAGTATAGTATCATCATCTATTTTACTAGTAGCTCCTCTTATTACATTAACAACATATTTTATCCTAGAGCAATATTAAGTAATATTCTCACCTTTTTGCATTCTCATATCATCAAACTTACCTCTTAGACTTTCAACTTTGGCTCTTAGAACATTCTTGTCACCTCCATAGATAGTGTATAGAGCATCCCACATTTTCTTTGCACTATTACAACCTTTAATATCATCAAACTTGACATAGCTTAGGTTGGAGGAAATCTCCAACATTGCTTGGTTGTGTTCTTTCTTCTTTTTCAGATCTTTACTAGTTAGGGCTCTAGTAGGATCAACATGCTCAACAATAATGGTAGATTTTGCATGATCTCCAAGACCTCCTATGTGTAGCTTCATTAGACTTTTCCATGTAGGAGACTCATCTATATTAAGCTTAGGTACTTCTCTTTTTGACATCTTGATATTTTTGCTTCTAGTACCTTCAAACTAGTCCTCTTAAGGAAATGGCTCTAATACAAATTATTCAAGTTGTTTAGAATAACCAAGAGGGGAAGTGAATCAATAATCCAAGGTCTAGATGTACAAATAAAACTTTTCATAGCTTAGTGAACCCATATCCATAAAACATTTTGATCATGCATGCATCCATTGGATTATGCAATGACTTCAACTTGTACATTTTTGTCAAATCAATTTGTAGAAATGTAAACATGAGACATAACAAATTCAATAAAACAATTGACATAATGATTTAACATGAAACCCAATTTGGAAAAAACCACTAGTAACATGCTACTCATTCTCACTCTTCTAAAATGATGCCCTATGAAAGACCAATGTCGTTGACGGTTAAAATGCACACTATTAAATGTGACCCAATTAAAGGATTTCAAACACTCTATTAGGAGTGAGCCTTGTTATAGAACTTTAGATTATTCACTTGGAATTTCACCTAGTTAAAGGATTTACAAATGATTTTTAGGTCAACATTAATCGAAAGGATTTACCCTAGACTAATACAATCATTAGAGATTAATAATAAGGCTTGATCTAATAACAACTTACAACACACTTGCATACTATAGATCTCTATTTTAGTCCCCCATTCTACTTGGCTTTCACACTCTTTAGCTTTGATAAATCGTTCACCCTTTAAGCATCCATACACTTAAGCCTTCTTTCTTTTCTTGCCAATGCAATCTCTTTACTTAGGTCACTAAATGAAGCAATACCCTAGACTCCTTGTCTTCCTTAGCTTCTTTCACATGAAAACCCTTGCTTCTGACCAGCTATATCTATAGATAGAAACTGAAGATATTTTTTGATTCAACCTATATTGTCCATTTTAGGGTTAGGAAAAATTAGGTATGACTAAATGAATCTACCTCTCATTTCATTTTATTCCCTTTTAGCAACTTCTCCTTCAATTCTCTTTGATTTTTCCTCAAGATGGTTTATGATGAACTCTGTGCCACCAACTCATCAACCTTATTTTCCACATGGTTCACACAATCCAAGAAATTAAACTTGTCAACTTAGATTCATCAAATTCTCAATCTTTCCCATAATGCTAACACTCAACATTAGTTGGCTTCTGATACTAGGCACATATTATGTTCCTTGGTATCCTCTATTAAATCACTTGGCATGAACTAAAATTTACTAGTGCTTGACATCAACTAAACTTTACTTGACTTACATTGTTTCACTTAGTTTACACTAAAATTAACTTTTCTCAGATCCAAATAATTTTTTGCTTGGCTTGCACTAACGTTTCTTGGTAGAAAACCTTATTTTAACTTATTCTTCTAAATTTAATTAGTGTAACCAACCTTTGCAATGTTAAGTAGATTATCAATGCACTGTAATATCACTATCTTAACTGATTCTTGTAGTCCTTTTCATATCATAACTCAACTTTTCCTATAGGATCTATTGTTACCTTATTTGATCAAATCATCTTCATGAATCAAATAAATGATAGTACTTAAATCATGTAAACAATTGTCTTACTAGAAACTAGTAGGTAAGACATCAGTGATAATGCAATGATTGAAACACATTTATCATACTTGTATCAACCTATTTTCAATAGACATCATAATTGTTAAAGTTTTCATCATTTCAAAAATCTTTATCTTATATATATATATATATATATATATATATATATATATATATATATATATATATATATATATATATATATATATATATATATATATATATATATATCATGAGATATAATTATATATATGTCTTTATTATATAAGATAAATTAGTATAATTATAATTTATAACTATGGTTATATTTTTTATAATTACATAATAATTAAAAATTAATAAATAGACATGTCCCTTAAAGGGACATGTATATTCATGGCTTATACTCAATATAAAATTAAGTGATTGTTTCATTTTGAAAATACATACCAAATTCATGGAATTGCTTAGTACATTAACAAAAATGCTGAAAATTTGCATGGTATCAAATCCCAACTACAAATGAGAGTGGGAGAGGATAGAAAATACTGAATGGAGAAGCAAGTAGAAAGATAGAAAAATGTCCAAATCTCCAAGATCACCTTTGAACTACAAATAAAAAGCTTGTTGTGAACATGTGCAGGTGGCTAAATGTATAGTGCATTGAAATTATTTAATTATGCATAGGGATATGTGATAATTGCATATATTGTTAAGCCCTTCAAATATCTATGAAGGAATGTAGGAAAACACAAACTAAACACCCAAATTGTTTGATAGAATATGATTATTCAAGGTGTGCATGAAATATCATAATTTAAATCCATTAGACATTCATTCAAGAGGAGGATTATTAAGCACACAGAGGAGAAGAAGACTAGTATAATATTGAATAAAGAATCACATGGAAATTATGTTCCTTTTTCTATCATTAATTTACTATAAAATTATGCACTAAGATATAGAATTATTTTTAAGACGAGAAGAATAGTGAGAAACTAAAAAAGACAACATAGAAATAGAGGGAGATAGAGAATATATTTAAGTCAATCTTTGATCATCTTGGTCATATTGATTTAGGAATAGACTATGTTGAGATGGTATCTTTACTAATCAAAAAAATATCACAATGAAAGGGACTATGATTTGCATGGAATAAAGTTCCATGTGAACCAAGAATATCTACATGATAAAAATCCTAGATAGATGGATACTTATTGAACCAACTTGAGCATAGTAGTTTACTAGAGGCAACCTTAGAAAAAGAGAGGGACCAAATAGAGGATATGTTTCAAATTCAAAGGGAGTTTGACACATCTACTTGAGGGAGTGGGATAGAGGAAATGGTTTAGTCAACCTTTGGTGATCTTTATCATATTGATCTAGAGGGAGTAAACCATGATGAGATGGATTCTTCAAGTGATTGGTAAATTGGAGCAGTCCAGAGGACTATAATTTATGAATATATCTTATTACTATGTGATTTAAGTGAGGACTTCCAAATGATGTCACTTGTATTTTCAGAAGTTATTGTAAGGTGATGATCTTATATTAACTTATATTATGTGATATCACACCTTAGTTGACTACTTGGTAAATATCAAATGTTGATATTCTAAGAGACCAATACTCTTAATATCACATGTGATATCACATTTTTTTTTGAGTAATCCATGAATATCATATGTTGATATTCTAAATGAACAATACTCATGATATCAAATGTGATATCAAAATGATGGACATCTTTTGATCAAAGAGATCCTTAAAACTTGCCATTCCTAATATTAACAATGATGTAATATATGTTGATGTGTGGCAGCTTCAGTTGGAAAAATTCTATGTTATACATATTGAGTAAGTGTTGTACTTACATCATGAGAGTATGCATCTTGTGAGACTTACAACTAAGCTCCTAGAGCTCAATAAATTGAATGTCTTTGAATTGTCCATATAGATGCATATTGGGTATGAGGTAAGTATGCATTTTGTGAGACTAATAACTAAGAGCTTAGATATTGTCATTTTGATTATGATTGGGTTATTTGTATAAATACATACTAGGTATTTTAATAACTAAGAGCACAAATGACAATTGTTCATCATCTTTGGGTTATTCAAATACTTATCATCCTTTATGTTTGATTATCAAAATGTATTTATCCTTCTTGCCTAAGAGGGAGTGTTAAAGTTTTAGTCAATTTAGATGTCTTTTATGTATGTGTGTGTGTGTGTGTGTGTGTGTAGATATCATGAGGTATAATTATATATGTGTTTATTATATGACATAAATTAATATTATTATAGTATATATAACTATGGTTATATTTATTATAATTACATAATTATAAATTAACAAATAGACATGTCCCTTAAAGGGACATGTCTATTTATGACTTATACTCAATATAAAACTAAGTGGCTATTGCATTTGGAAAATACATACCACATATATGGAAGTTCTTAGTACATCTGTAGTGATCCAAAAAATTTACAATAATCTAATATTCTAGTTAATTAAATAATTAGTTTCAACACTTATGATGTGTATACTTAATTAAATCAATGTATTTAATTAATTTGTATATGTATTATCTAAAGAGGGTGAATTTAATTTAATTTAATTTCTAAGGACATATAATTAAATTAGTTCAATTAGGAGGTTAATTTAGCCAATGTCAATCTATATTTAGGAATTAAATAAAGGACATGATTAATATAGATTAGGGATTTGTTATATTTGACAATTAGATCAAGTAAAGATAATAAGAACTAGAAATGCCTAGTACAATAGGACTTAATTGATCAACAAATTGATGATGTGAGATTGATGCACCAAAGTTGGTTCAAAATGTCAATGTGCTAATTTAGGAGTATTACATTTTCCCATCTTTGAATAAATATGTGAGTGGCATGTTGATTCAAAGAAATCAAATTTTTGAAATAGATTGATTCCAAGATTGTGACAAGGAAGCCAATTGATGAGATTTTTGAATTGTCTCCAAAAAAAAGCTTAATCCTCTAGAACCCAAATAGAACACTTGTATATCGGTCTAATGGATAAAATATTGTCAAAAATTGTAGGATTGTTCCCATAATAATACTCAATCCTTAGGAGTCATGGTTAGAATTCCTAGATACATATCCATTAAAGATGAGAAGATTAATCACAATTCATAGGATTGTCCCAAGTATAGGTTTTAATCTTTAGGATTCAAGGTTAAAATGCCCTAATATATGTCAATTAAATAATAATTGAAAGAAAGCATATAATAATTTTCAAAATGAAGAATAATCCTCTAGAGTCTAGATAGAACACTTGAATACTGGTCCATTACAAAGATAACAAGACCTAATCATGAGTTGTGGGATTATCTACAAAACGAGGTTGCATTCTTAGGAGTTGATAAAGAACATCTAGGTACTTGTCCATTGAGCTATGACAAGAACTTTTATCAGATTGATCAGTTGATCAACAAGTAAGATTAGATTGAATATAATACTAGATAGAGGGAATGAAAATTTCCTTAGTGATGACATGCCCCTAGTGATTAAGACCTTGTATTCAAATTAAGTTGAATCCAAATTTGCAAAATTCAATGATGTAATCATCCTACCCCTCTAGGAGAGAAATAAAAAGATGTCATAATAGAATAATAATGATAAGCAATATATGTGAAAATACTGATGTAAGAAAAGATTCAAAAGAATATAGAATAGTTCAAAAGAGCATGGAGGAAATTTTGATTCGATTCAAAGTGATTCAAATGTTAGTTTGACAAAGTGTGAGCATAGTTGACCAAATTTGATTTTTTTGAAAAATTTGAAATGATATTGAGAATATAATGAATTAAGAATATTCCAAGATTCTTATGGTATTAGAAAATAGACTACACAAGCATTTGATCACATTGGTCCTAAAATTGTAAAATGCATTTTTGAGTTGCAATTATGTGTTTGATTCCAATTTTGATCCCGAAAATGTGTTCATAGTTGTCTAATTGGCCAAGGGGGTGATTTTCACATCCATCAAAGAACTTTGAAAAATTAGGTCAAAACCTATATAAGGGTCCAAAGAGTCATGTTTAAATCATTTCAATATTTTTCTTTTGTGGAGAAAGAGCTCTAAGGTGAAAATAGTGGTTCCCATGCGATCTCATGGTTTTGAGCAATCCAAGCAACATAGATGACCAACCAACTATTGACCACCTATGAGTAGTTAGTAAACCTCCTCTTTGTTTCAATTTTTAAAACTTTTGAATGATGGTTATGAATTTTTGGTCATTTTCAAATGTGACAATGTCAAGCTCTTCACACGTGAACTTATTTTATCATATGAGATGCTAAAAGATTTTGTGCAAAGAAGTTCTACTAGAGTACATTTTTGTGTGGGTCCTAGGGTTTTTGTGTGTGATCCATACACATGTGTCATGTATAAAACCCTCAAAATTGATTTAGTTTCATATATATATTTGAGTATTTCTTGTGTGAGCATACTTTCTCATGTAGCTCCTAGAGTTTCCTTGCGCAAGGATATATCTTATAAGTACACAATTTTGAACATTTTGGGACTAATCATATGTAAAATCACATCCTTTTCATCTTGTTTTGCAACATCATGAATTTTTTTAGCATGTTTGTAGGTTGTATGCATATTAGTAGTATTTGAATATTGTTTTTTTGTTGTCAGTGCATACTGATTGTGTTTTTTTATATGTGTGTTTTCGGATTGACTTTCCAGATACTTGGCTTAGGTCATAGTATCTAGCCATTGGTGTATTAATCAAATAGCTAGATGCTATAGAGTTGATGCATATTGATTCACTTGGTCTCTCCCATTTATGTGATATCCCCAATATTTGGTTAAATAATGACTTATTGACTTATTTGGTGGAACATTTCCATTCAGAGATAAACATGTTGGCTCCTGATTTAACAGCGTTTGAACAACCAAGTATGCACTTAGGCAAGAATACTTCTATGGGAAGCTATCTCCAATAATGGACACACTTCACCAAGAACCTAGGCCAACTATAAGGCTATACTCCTTCTGCACTTCAGGCTCTTCAAAACCTAGGCCGGTATACCTATAGATCCTTTATATGGTACCAGTTGTCAAAGCATACACTGAATCTAATGTAAAGAAGATAAAAACCCCTAAATCTTCGATACTTAACCAAGAGTCAAAAGCATGAAATAGCTAAGAACATAACTCATGAAACTAGCAAGCTAAGTGCAGGTTAACATTGAATATCATTCAACATAAAAGGAAAAATTGATTTAATATGTTGATAATAGCAAGACCCAAGTATGAGCAATAGAACTTAATGATCCTATCTCTGACCAGTGCCTTATCCATTGGGCAATTAAATGAATTATAACCATACATCTCGTAGAAATCTAAGACATATCTCTACATCAAGATCCCTGATCTATCCTTCACTTTATGAACTGACATCTGCTACAGAATGAATCTCATACTCAGAACATCCTATCATGAAATCTGCAAACCCTGTGACAAACATCAAGCAATTACATGGTTCTTTGCTCCACCAGCAAGATATTTTAATCACATACATTCCTAAACAAAATGCAACATAATCTATGCTCTTTGATCACAAATTAGAAGAAATAATAAATCCATAATTAGGAGACAAGATTCAGACTGAACTTAAAACCTTTGTTGCTCTTTATTTCCTTTCCTTGAAACCAAATACATGAAATGTATAGAAAACAACTCATAAATCACCTAACAGACCAAAACTATCTACATAAAACATAAATGTTGTTCAATACCACTGAGAAATGTTGGGTGTGTGGCTTTCACAGCCTGAGCAGAGCTCCAAGAATTGGAATAGAAAACTGACCAACAATCCTTTTCAGAGAAGAAGACAGAATATGTATGGAGAAGGCAATTCTCAGATTCAATTTGCAATTGACAATGGTCACTTCAAAATTCCCTTTCAAGAAGATGAAAAATCTCTCTCTCCCTTCTCTCTATAACTGCATATCAGATCCTCTTCATTCCACCTCTCAAAGGCATCAAAATACCTCAAAATTTGATGATGAGAAAAGTAACTGATTTTGGTGTAAAAATGGACTCGGGAAAAAGTAACAAATCAGTTAAAATGGTCTTGAGAAGAAAAGACGACAACCCCAAGTTGATTTTTTTCACTTTTAGATTGCAAAAGACCTTTAAAACTATCCTCTAACTAATCTTAATCATCATTGAAGAACTCAACCTATTTTGTCGCCAATGCCCCAAATTTTACAAATTGACCTACAACATCAACCAGTGAACACCTGTGCATAATCTGACTCCAGAAAGGAAAAATTTAGCTCTTCCCACTTTCGACAGTATATTGGAATGCTCAATTTGGTTAAAAAGTTCCCCAAATATGGTCGTTTGAAAATCAGGCCTCTGTTCATGGCTTTGTACATGTTTTGCCAAAAATTAAACTTTACATATAGTTCAAACTATATTAAATTTTAGACTTTATTTAAAATGTTATTCAAGTGAGTTTGAGAGGAAATTAATAAAATATTAAAATTTGGAAACTCACAAATTCCCCACCACTTTCTATCTAGGTCAAACCATGTTGACCAAACTTGACATGTGTCAGCATTTGATTGGTTTAGCTCACTACCACATCAACATGCTACATGGATGCCACGTCACATTCGCTACTTTGCTATATTAATCAGTGAGAAAGTTTTCCTTAGTGATGTAGCAAGAATCATCAGATCTGCCACGTGGCACGATCTAGTGCATTCTAGAAATCTATCTGCCACATCACAGCTCATCTTGGAATTTGTGCCACATGGCACCCTACAATTGGTCTAAAATTTGCTCATTACTAACTCATCCATGCCATGTTAGCATCGCTATCTCACCATGCTAACTCCTGCGCATCTTCCGTTGGGTGAGATAGCGAGGGCCGCTCGATTCGCCAAGTGTCACGATCTCGTGAACCGGGTTCCAAATCAGCGTTTGTGTATCTTTGCTCAAAATATTCCACTGCAGACAATTCGTTAACAGGTGGGCTCCACTAAGTAGAGCTCGTGGCTTATAAAGCCATCTTTCTTTAGACGTAATACACTTTGAGTAAAGTTATATTTAAAGAACAAAAACTTCTCCCACCTAAGCCATGTGGGACTAAGCTCCCTATGCCTCGGCTCTCTAGAAAAAATTTAAGTTATAAATGGAGGATCTTTTGCAGATTTTTAATTCTTTATTGATATCTTTTTTGAGTCTCCAGCATGGATTGTTTCCATAGGTGTGGGCATGCTGTCTATTGCATGGAAAGTTTTTTTTTATGACCATCTACTCTTTTTTCATACTGGCGGCTTTCACTTCTAAGATGCGTGAGATTACATGTTTGACTATATATTCAAGATAGCTACTTCCTTTAACAACTCATTTTAAGAGTTGCTGCTCTACATGGGTGCTTTCTGTTGTATGATTGTGCAAGCTTCTCTGAAAATGCGTGAGTTCTTTTGCTAAAACCCTTCCTTCATTTTTAACGTATACTCTAGCTTCAGTGTGGGCATCTTTCTTCATCCATGTCGTTTAGCATTGAGCCCTAACTGGGGTTGCCTTTTTTATGATTGCACCAAATTCCTCCATATGGGCAAGGCCTGCTGCGATGGATGCAAATTTCCTTGCATTTTGTGGCGTGACTATTGCCAACTGCGGGCATAACTGCTGTTTTGGCAATAGTGGGGTCTTTGGTGGATGCTCTTCATAATCTTTGGCGTGGGTTTCCTTTTTTTTTGATGCACCTCCTCTACCTTTTTATGGCATGGATCAACCTTCAGCATTCCTTCATTAACGTCTTGCATGTGAGTGGTCAAACTGGGGCTTTCATTGTTTCATACAAGGTATTCCCTTTCAGCATGGAACTTCCTTCTATAACTGCAACTTTAAACTCATTTGATGTATGTTCTTTCTGTTATTCTACCCCTATCATGTCTCCCTAGCTCCTCTCATGATCAGAAAAATAAAAGGAACCCATGATCCATCCTCTTTTTCAAACTCTGGGTTTCATTACATGGGCGGCTTGCTTCTAAGCCCGATTCCTTCCTCTTTCAGCATTAAAACTTTCTTCTCCATTAATGCAGAACTCCCCAGCTTGTATGCAATGGCTAAGGATCATTACTTTGTTTAGTTAAGTGTTCTTTTAATGTGCTTCTTCACATTTTTTCTTATGTAGGTCTTCTGAGCCGTGGAACAAAAGGTTTATAGGCCCAAGAAACATACATATAATTCATTTCTTATCAAGCTTGTTCAGTGTTTGTTTAGGAACAAGTCCACAACTTGTGCTCCAAAAATATGAAATGATTTATTGTTGGATCTCCAATCTAGTTATGCAATTGATTAGCACTAAGGAAATGTTAAGAATAATTGTTGAGTGAATTGAAAACCATCATATGATTGCATTCAAAGTAGCTGAGTGCTGTGAAGAAATAAAAACATTGAAGTTAATATTCAAAGAAATATATCATGGATTCAAATTGATCTATGAGCTACAAAAGTATTTCATAGCCGGTGAAATATATTGTTTATCTGATGGAATCAGTCGGGCGCCAAACAGGGTTCGTCTAAAAAAATTGTTTGCTTTCGAACAACTGACATGCAAACTGATCCATCGACCCTCTTGAATTGTCTGAAGACAAATTTGACAACTAAAAAAATCAATTGAAAACCATTTTGCCACTGATCTACGGATTGTCACTTTTGTGCCAGGAGGTCTATTGACTGGCCTTAAAAACTGACCCAAACACCTGATCAGGCCCTGAAACTTGGCACACTGACTCTTTGTTCTGCATTCTTCTACCCTATCAAATATCATGTCATGAAAAATTCAGGGTCAAAAGATATTGACCATCAAAGTCACCCCTTCAAAATTACCTGCACCAAAACATGTCAGAAAACAACAAATTGGGTTCGAATTTGGCTCAGAAAACTAGGCAAATGAGCACATGGGGAAATGAAAACTAGGACACTCATTTTTTGTCATGAGGACATTATGGATCTACGATTTAGGCTGATGACGAATAACTAGGCGCAAATGTAAAATGTTCAAAGTATGCTACTCAGAATTTTTCAATTAGGAACAGTAACATAACATGATTTTTGCAAATGGAATAGACCTGGAAAAGTGTGCAAATGGATTCGTCATGACTTGCAAACTGGCACACTTAAATTATTTCTAGTGGAAAACACAGGGGTACAATCCATTTGACTTGATCAATCACGTATCAGGAGATATAGCATCACAAACAGGGCTTCCAATCAATCTGCAAATACTGATACCAGCAAAAAGTTAGAAATTCCATTTGGAATCATGCTTGAAAACTGATCAAACAGATTCGTCATGATATGAAACTTGAAACATAACAAGTATCTGATGCCTACAATGTAATACAATAGGAATTTCAACATTTGGATCAACTGGTCAAAAGTTATTACTCATCAAATAGGGCCTCCCAGAATTTTGAATATTTTACAAGAACATGAAAATAGTAATTGACCAACATTGAGGGATTCAAAAGCTAGTCAGACGGACTCAAAACGACTCAAAATCTGAAACATAGGTTCTCAGGTATGGAAACTAGACACTCTCAAGGTGGAAAGTTGCAAAACCTTTCTGGGTGCGAGATATTCAGATGCAAACATAGCCTCCTGTTGCTGTTTGACATAGGTGAAAATGCGGATTTAACACTAGCTCAAAAACAAGACTTCGCCAAATGACTCAGAATGATATTTATCATTATGGAACAGGTGGACATACTAAATACAAGGTGTTAGAAACATTAAACACCTCATGGGGCTCATAGGTACAGCTGGGTACACAGGCATCAAAAAGCATTTATAGGGCTCAAATTCTTCAATAGTGCTCAAAATTTGGACTACAATTTTGAGCGCCAATAGTGGCTCTATTTGGGGATGCATGTCCCTTGTGGGCATGGCAAGGATTCAAATATTTAGGAGAAGCAGACCATTCCCAAAGCATCAAAAACTTTTCTCTCTCGAACAACTTTATTGAAAACGGGGAAACTACTCTACTATGTACAAGCGATGGCCTTGGGCCACTAGAGAGTTTTAGAACTCCTTACCTCTATCATAAACCTAATTCTCATTTACATCTCCCTAAGGTAAACTAAAATTCTCATTATCATTTTTTTCACCAATCAGATCAGCATACTGAAACAAGTAACTCGGCAAAACAAAGCAACTTCTGTCATTCTCATAGTGCATATAAAAATCAAAGGCTATTTCCTCTTCATGCTCACTATGAGAAAAAGCATCAGCATGCTCATGACTACACAAACTGAACTAAGAATCAAAATCCAACAATGATTCATGCATGCTGATCAGAAACACAAAAAATTCATATTCTACATCATTCACCAAGTTGCATGTATTAAAGGCTTGCAACTCACCTTGTGCCTCCGGCTTCAAAAACTACAATGGATTTGAATCAACTTCATGTATCATGTCATCACATACCGAATCAGATCTAAAACTTACTAAAAAATTATCACCATAGTCTTCAAACAAAGGTTCATCAAACATATGAAAAGAATCTTCATTAAAATTCTCATCAGTAGGAACTCTACTGGCATCAATATTCTTATCAAAGAAATTGCTAGAGATACTTGTGAATGCATCAAACTCATTAGCATAAGACTCACCAACCTGTAGAGAAGATTTACCTATAGATTCATGTTTACCATTGTCGGTATTCACTTTACTACATGAATCATCAAATCTCATCTCAAGTAACTATAGATTACTATCATATACTTCATCTGGATCAGATAAAAAACTAACTGATCTCTCATCATCATTAGTAACATCAATCATAGGAATTTCTTCATTAAGTGTTAAATTAGAATCAAAAGATATCAACAACCTCTCATTTTCATCTCTATAACATAGATTTGATTTAACATCACTCATGATAGTAGTAAATACATCTCTATTGGTCTTCATTTCTTCCAAAAAAATCTTCATGCTTATGCTGAAAGTCTTCAAAAGAATAACAATGTTGATATGTAGGAGAACAAACATAGGGGTATACATCATACGTTACATCATCCTTATGAGATGCACACACTAATAAAGGTGAATTTAAGTCACATATTGACATATACCTTTCAAACTCATGTTGCAACAAGGCTGAGACCTCATTTGTATTCAATAGATCTCTTTCACAAACTTCTTCATCTTGATTGTAATTATTTCCCAGATAATCTAAAGAACCTATAATAGTAACACCATTAGTCATACAATTTGAATAATTAGTAGTACTTTCAGAATACATGTCCTCTTCCATGCACCACATCTGGACATTAGATGCTTCGCTACATTCAACTTCATTGCAGGAAGATATTTCAAGACTACTATTATAACTCTTTTCATTCTCAAACATATTGTCATAGGACTCATCACTTTCACTATGACTATCAACATTTACAATTTCAACAATATAGTAACCATTCTTTTCTAAATAGCCTTCACATTCTCTAAATACTCTCTGAAAGTATTTAATCTTTTCAAATCTTGCTTTCGCTGTCCAATGTACTGAATCAAGCATGAAGACTAATAAAAACACAAAAGCCCATGATAATTCACTGGGTCTTGCTGAAATGGGAAGCTCTAAGATTTCCAACTTGAATTGCATGTAAATATGAATTGCATCTAAGTCATCTACACTTTCCACATTCCTTTGGATAGAAGAAATGACTTGACTATGAAGCTTTCCATATAACATAAACAAATTTTCATGTACCTCTTCATAGCTTGACAGAGTATTATCAAATCTACAATCTGAATCCATTTTGAGAATGAAATTTCTACCTCTTTATCCTAGTGCTAAAAACCACTGAATAGAGGCAACCCTTTTAAAATACTTGACCTTCATGAAAAGAAGCATGAAAATCTAAATACCTCAAGTGTTGGTGTTGAACTTCGATCTGCTGATTTGGCATAAGTGCAAGACTGAAATTCTTTACACCATTGATCAACTTTGTAGAGCCGCTACCTCTTTGCAAGAGGAATGAAATAACCCTTGTTGTGATTCACTTTTTATATTTCAATTTCTTATAATAGCAGATTGCAACCAGCACTTAAAAACTTATCAAGAATTTAAAACTTCCTTTCCAAGATCTATCAACAGTCTCAAATCTGCCCATACAACTGAAAGTCCTTCAAAATTTTGTAATGAAATCAACTAGGAACAAACTAGTACAGAGATTAAAGAGTCGCTACTCACACTTTGTGAGAAATAAAACATAATTTGTCACTTGACAAATCTGAACCAGACCTTCAATGTAGGAAAAACTTGTAGATCACTAACATCTTGAAAAGAAAATATACTTTATAAATCAATTCTTGACTCTGGACTTTCTCAACAGCCCTTGCAAACTAAACTAATTGAAGATAGACCTATGACAGTCATAGAACACAATTTTCATCCAGTTTTACAACATATTGATGGCCATGAATAAAGCTTAACTGGGGAACATGAAACTTCAACAAGGAAACTAAGAAATGCCTCTCACTATAGATTTTCTATATCCAATCTGTTTCATGGCAGAGATTTTAGTTCTTTCTATATGCAACTCCCTAGTAGAGTTGCCATCTTATTGGTGACTTGGATGGGCCAAAACCCAACTGAGAGTAGAAGTGAAATGTAGGACTAAAATTTATAACAAAAATACTAGAGATTCTTGTCCTTCTAACAATGAATTTCTTCACTATCAGTCCCCAGCAGAGTCGCCATTTTGTTGGCTCCTGATTTAATATTGTTTGAACAACCAAGTATGCAGGGCAAGAATGCATCTATGGGCAGCTATCTCCAATAATGGACACACTTCACCAAGAACCTGGGCCAACTATAAGGCTATACTCCTTCTGCACTTCAGGCTCTGCAAAACCTAGGCAGGTATACCTATAGATTCTTTATATGGTACCAGTTGTCAAAGCATACACTGAATCTAATGTAAAGAAGATGAAAACCCCTAAATCTTCTATACTTAACCAGGAGTCAAAAGCACGAAACAGCTAAGAACATAACTCATGCAACTGGCAAGCTAAGTGCGAGTAAACATTGAATAGCATTCAACATAAAAGGAAAAATTGATTTAATATGTTGATAACAACAAGACCCAAGTATGAGCAACAGAACTTAATGATCCTATCTCTGACTAGTGCCTTATCCATTGGGAAATTAAATGAATTATAACCATACATCTCCTAGAAATCTAAGACATATCTCTACATCAAGATCCCTGATCTATCCTTCACTTTGTGAACTGACATCTGCTACAGAATGAATCTCATACTTAGAACATCCTATCATGAAATCTGCAAACCCTATGAAAAACATCAAGCAATTACATGGTTCTTTGCTCCACCAGCAAGATATTTTAATCTCGTACATTCCTAAACAAAATGCAACATAATCTATGCTCTTTGATCACAAATTAGAAGAAATAACAGGTCCATAATCAGGAGACAAGATTCAGACTGAACTTAAAACCTTTACTGCTCTTTATTTTCTTTCCTTGAAACCAAATACATGAAATGTACAGAAAAAAACTCATGAATCACCTAATAGACTAGAACTATCTGCATAAAACATAAATGTTGTTCAATACCACTGAGAAATGCTAGGTGTGTAGCTTTCACAGCCTAAGCAGAGCTCCAAGAACTGGAATAGAAAACCAACCAACAACCCTTTTCAGAGAAGAAGATAGAATATGTATGGAGAAGGAAATTCTTGGATTCAATTTGCAATTGACACTTGTCACTTTAGAATTCTCTTTCAAGAAGATGAAAAATCTCTCTCTCCCTTCTCTCTACAACTGCATATCAGATCCTCTTCATTCCACCTTTCAAAGGCATCAAAATACCTCAAAATCTGATGATGAGAAAATTAAATGATTTTGGTGTAAAAATGGACTTGGGGAAAAGTAACAAATCAGTTAAAATGGTCTTGAGAAGACAAGAAAATAACCCCAAGTTGATTTTCTTCACTTTCAGATTGCAACAGACCTTTAAAACTGTCCTCTAACTAATCTTAATCATCATTGAAGAACTCAGCCTATTCTGTTGCCAATGCTCCAAATTTTGCAAATTGACCTACAACGTCAACCAGTGAACACCTGTGCATAATCTGACTCTAGAAATGAAAAAATTAGCTCTTCCCGCTTTCGACGGTATATTGGAACGTCCAATTTGGTTAAAAAAATCCCCAGATATGGCCATTTTAAAATCAGGCCTCTATTCATGGCTTTGCACATTTTTTGCCAAAAATTAAACTTTACATATAGTTCAAACTATATTAAAGTTCAAACTTTACTTAAAATGTTATTCATGTGAGTTTGAGAGGAAATTAATAAAATATTAAAACTTGGAAACTCACAAATTCCCCACCACTTTCTATCTGGGTCAAACCACGTTGACCAAACTTGACACGTGTCAGCTTTTGATTGGTTCATCTCACTGCCACATCAGCATGCTACATGGATGCCACATCACACTTGCTACTTTTCTATATTAATCGGTGAGCAAGTTCGCCTTATCGATGTAGCAAGAATTGTCAGATCTGCCACATGGCATGATTTGGTGCATTCCAAAAATCCATCTGTCACATCACAACCCATCTTGGAATTTGTGCCACATGGCACCCTACAATTGGTCTAAAATTTTCTCATCACTAACTGATCTATGCCATGTCAGCGTCAGTATCTCGCCATGCTAACTCCCGTGCATCTTCTACTGGGTGAGATAGTGAGGGCCGCTTGATTCGCCAAGTGTTGCGATCTCATGCACCGGGTTCCACATCAGCATTTGTGTATCTTTGCTCAAAATATTCCACTGTAGAAAATCCGTTCACAGGTGGGCTCCACCAAGCAGAGCCCGTGGCTTATAAAGCCATCTTTCTTCAGACATACTACAGTTTGAGTAATGTTATATTTAAAGAACGAAAAATTCTCCCACCTAAGCCATGTGGGACTAAGCTCCCTATGCCTCGGCTCTCTAGACAACATTTAAGTTGTAAATGGAGGATCTTTTGCAGATTTCTAATTCTTTATTGATGGATTTTTCGAGTCTCCAACATGGATTGTTTCCATAGGTGTGGGCATGTTGTCTATTGTGTGCAAAGTTTTTTTTTATGACCAACCTCTGCTCTTTTCTCAAACTGGCGGCTTTCACTTCTAAGATGTGACGGATTATGTGTTTGACTGCGTATTCAAGATAGCTACTTCCTTTAATGCCTCATTTTAAGAGTTGTTGCTCTGTGTGGGTGCTTTATGTTGTACGATTGTGCAAGGTTCTCTGAAAATTCATGAGTTCTTTTGCTGAAACCCTTGCTTCATTTTTAATGTATACTCTAGCTTCAGTGTGGGCATCTTTCTTCATATCTATCGTTTAGGGCTGAGCCCCAACTGGGGTTGCCTTTTTTATGATTGCACCAAATTCCTCCATTCAGGCAGGGCTTGCTGCGATGGATGCAAATTTCCTTGCATTTCGTGGCATGACTATTGCCAACTGCGGGCATATCTGTTGTTTTGGCAGTAGTGGGGTCTTTGGTGGATGCTCTTCATAGTCTTTGGCGTGGGTTTCCTTTTGTTTTGATGTGCCTCCTCTGCCTTTTTATGGTGTGGATCAACCTTCAACATTCCTTCATTAATGTCTTGCATGTGAGTGTTCAAACTGGTGCTTTCATTGTTTCATATAGGGTATTGCTTTTCAGCGTGGAACTTCCTTCTATAACTACAACTTTAAACTCATTTGCTATATGTTCTTTCTATTATGCTACCCTTGTCATGTCTCCCTAGCTCCTCTCATGATCAGCAAAACAAAAGGAACCCATGATCCATCCTCTTTTTTAGACTGTGGGTTTCATTACATGGGCGGGTTGCTTCTAAGCCCGATTCCTTCCTCTTTTAGCATTAAAACTTTCTTCTCCATTCATGCAGTACTCTCCAGCTTGTATGCAATGGCTAAGGATCATTACTTTATTTAGTGAAGTGTTCTTTTAATGTGCTTCTTCACATTTTTGCTTATGTAGGTCTTCTGAGCCATGGAACAAAAGGTTTATAGGCCCAAGAAAGATACATATAATTCCTTTCTTATCAAGCTTGTTCTGTGTTTGTTTAGGAACAAGTCCACAACTTGTGCTCCAAAAATATGAAATGATTTATTGTTGGATCTCCAATCTAGTTATGCAATTGATTAGCACTGAGGAACTGTTAAGAATAATTGTTGAGTGAATTAAAAACCATCATATGATTGCATTCAAAGCAGCTGAGTGCTGTGAAGAAATAAAAATATTGAACTTAATATTCAAAGCAATATATCATGGATTCAAACTAATCTGTGAGCTGCAAAAGTATTTCATAGCCGGTGAAATATATTGTTAATCTAATGGAATCAATCCGGCCCCAAATTGGGTCCAGCTTAAAAAAAATTTTGCTTCCAAACAACTAACATGAAAACTGATCCATCAACCCTCTTGAATTGTTTGAAGACAAATTTTACCACTAAAACAATCAATTGAAAACCATTTTACCACTGATCTGTGGACTGTCACTTTTGTGCCAAGAGGTCTGTTGACTAGCCTTAAAAACTGACCTGCACACCTGATCAGGTCCTGGAACTTGGTACACTGACTCTTTGTTCTGCATTCTTCTACCCTGTCAAATATCGTCTCATGATGAATTTAGGGTCAAAATATATTGACCATCAAAGTCACCCCTTCAGAATTACCTGCACCAAAACATGTCAGAAAACAACAAACTGTGTTTGGATTTGGCTCAAAAAACTAGGCGAATGAGCACATGGGGAAATGAAAACTGGGACACTCATTTTCTATCATGAGGACATTATGGATCTATGATTTAGGCTGATGATGAATATCTAGGTGCAAATGGCGGACGTTCAAAGTATGCTACTCAAAATTTTGTAACTAGGAACACTGACAAAAAATGATGTTTTCAAATGGAATGGACCTAGAAAAGTGTGCAAATGGATTCATCATGACTTGCAAACTGGTACACTTAAAGTATTTCTAGAGGAAAAAATTGGGGTACAATCCATTTGACTTGACGAATCATAGATCAGGAGACATAGCATCACAAACAGGGCTTCCAATCAATCTACAAATACTGACACCAGCAAAAAGTTAGAAATCCCATTTGGAATCATGCTTGGAAACTGATCAAACAGATTCGTTGTGATATGAAACTTGAAACATAACAAGTATCTAATGCCTAAAATGTAATACAATAGGAATTTCAACAGTTGGATCAACTGGTCAAAGGTTATTACTCTTCAAACAGGGCCTCCCAAAATTTTGAATATTTTGCAAGAACATGAAAATAGTAACTGACCAACTTTGAGGGATTCAAAACCTAGTCAAACAGACTTGAAATGAATCAAAATCTAAAAAATAGGTTCTCAAGTATGGACACTAGACACTCTCAAGGTGGAAAGTAACAAAAATTTTCTTGGTGCAAGATACTCAGATGCAAACACAGCCTCCTGTCGTTGTTTGACACAGGTGAAAATGCAGATTTAACACTAGCTCAAAAACAAGACTTCGCCAACTGACTCGGAATGATATTTATCATCATGGAACATGTGGAAATACTAAATTTAGGGTGTTTTAAACATTAAACACCTCATGGGGCTCACAGGTACAGCTGAGTACACAGGCATCAAAAAGTGTTTATAGGGCTCAAATTCTTCAATAGTGCTCAAAATTCGAACTACAATTTTGAGCGCCAACAAAACATTTTCTATTTTCCCCTTGAAGAGATGACCATCATGCTAAAGGACATACATAAGATTCTATAGATCCCAGTCCATGAGCCTTAAAAGAAAAATGATACAAATTCATGACTAGGGACATTTTCACTAAGGGCCTTATTCCAGGATGATATCATTATGGATAGGGCTATTCCCTAGGATTAGTTGGTGCAAGTTTATGGTCTAACACATAGATTGACAATGGTGTTAGGAGCTTTCCTCGATTAATACTTGATGCCTGATAGATGTCATCATAAACTAGTGTGTGGATAGGGTCACATGCTTCAAAGGATATTAGAGAAGCCAATAAGTTTTGGGTGGGGTAAGTGTATGTTGGCCCAAATATCTAATGAGATACACAAGATCATCTATAGAGAGACAAAGAGAATGGTGAAAATAGTTTATGTACTATAGATTTGGGCATGGAAGCATTTTCCCATCAATAGATTGATATGTGAGGACAGTAAATAGCCTCACATGCCCTATATTTGAATATATAGGGGATAGATGATAGACATTATGCCTGGTAAGACTGAGTAGTGGAGTTCTCAGTTAAATGATCTTGTAGTAGTAGTATGGTAGTCTTGGCAAGAGACAGAGGCATGGGATAATTTCCAAGAATATCTTAGTTATATGTTTCCCTCTCAAACACTAATTGGTCAATTTATACATGTTATTGAGAAATTTCCACTAATATGCATGTGGAGGTACTATGGTCATCCATAGGATATTGGTTAGAAGTATTATGCATACGTCTAATTCATCGATGAGGCGAGGAAGTGTTGGTCAATTATATTGGACCCTAGTAGATTGATGATAGATGTTTGAGGCCTTATATTGACCTGTTGGGATTTTATGCTAGCTATAGTTGATGCAGCAATGACTCCTAGGTATAGGGATAATTTTGTGAGTAATCACTTTCCTTGATTCACAGTTCTAGTGGGGATTTTAGTATGAGTACAACTAGTTAAGGCTCCTTAATAGGTACCACAACAACCATAGTAGTAGGTACCTCTATAGAGGACTACATAGATTTAGATTCCACCTTCACAAATGAGGGTACTAGATCTAGGTATTGTTGGGAGTAGGTTAGGTTAGAGGAGACCTCAAGAAGAGATGGGAACCTTGGCTTCCATCAATAGTGAGGTGCATGGGAAGAGAGTGGATGACCATCCTTCATAGCAGGTAGAGGATAGAGGAGGATATGAGGAGATGTAGGATTTGATTCCTCCTGAGCCACAAGATTGAGATATCCTAGTATAGACACAGGATTCTCTAAGGAGATCCTGAGATCGGGTGAGGATAACATAGGAACAACTTGGAGAGTTGTATATTTAGGTTGTAATATGGGATGCACATCTAGAAAAGTGGGATCAAGAGATCTAAGAACTATGAGAGTGGCTAAATCATTAGTAAGATGAGGTCCAAATATAGATAGATAGAGCAAGACACTATTATGCAACTTATATAGGTGCAATCTTAGAGAAAGAAGAGGAGGTGCCTCACTTCTTAGAGTATGCTAGAGTATTAGAGGGTACACAACCACTAGTAACAGAAGATGTACCTCCTCCTTGGCCTCCACCTAGGGATGAATGAGAAGGATATAGTTATCCCACTCCCTTCTATCTAGTTTTGATCATGTATATTTGATGTATCCCCATCCTTTTGTATCATTTTGAGATCGACAGTTCTCAAGTACCATTCATTTTTGTATCAATGTGTCACATTTTGTTTCTCTTATAATTGTCAATACATGAGATGTATACCTAGATGATCTCTATTTATGAAATGTGTATGACGTATGAATACATAACACATATGAGATGGATGTTGTTATGCAAGTGTGATTAATGAGATATAGAGTTGTGATGTATGTTTATGCCATGATTTGATGATGTGTAGATTAATTATATGTTAATGAAAAATGAATACATAGTAACATCTCATGCAAATATTTCAATTGATTACTCATCATAGGTGCTCCGCCAAATTCGTAAAGACTAACCAAGGAATCAAACTCTTGTACA
This sequence comes from Cupressus sempervirens, assembly GCA_028749045.1. Lineage (NCBI taxonomy): Eukaryota > Viridiplantae > Streptophyta > Pinopsida > Cupressales > Cupressaceae > Cupressus > Cupressus sempervirens. The sequence goes on from CM053787.1 coordinate 206,669,449, forward strand.
ATTAGGATGAAACATGATACATTGAAGAAATCAACAAGATCTCAATTTGAAGAATGCAAGAAAATAAGTAACCTAAATCATGCCCTCATGCAATATTAGTATTAAATGCATTCCTATACTAGATGCAATCCCTAAGATTGATTACTAACCTGTAAGATAGTTTTCATCATAGAGATTCTATTAAGGCTACCTAATGTTGTACAATTTTCATTGATATTACAATCATGGGAATATGAATATGACATTTATCTTAATTTTGTCAGAATTAGATGTACGCATTAAGGCACAAGGAGCTAGAATGACCAAAACATTTGTTCCTTTTAATGTAGTAAGAGAAAATAAGCATTAGAGCATCAACACTAGGATGATTAAAATGTTTCTTACACAACCACACTAGACACACGATAGATCCTTCTCATGCTAAGTAATTAGTAAACATTTTTTCCACAATGAACCTTGCATTGGTAACCTAAGACATAAATTTGCTAAGTATACTAGCACTGACCAGTTCATTCACTAATGAGGAAGAGTACCATTATTTTAATATAATGTAGAGAATTCTCTCAAATAGTCAAGGAGAAGAACAAACCTCACTAAAGTTTTCATATAAATTGAGTCAAGATACACATGGCCATCCAATAGGAGATAGATGCTCTTATAGTAGATAAGCCTTTTATATGTATCTTTTAGATCACTAGAACTAGATGATCAAGAAAAAAGCCAAGTAAATATCATACCCCTAGTCCTCACTTCTCTAGTCAAATTAGACATCCTTGAGTTTTCTTGAAGAGGAATGATGAAGAAAAAGAAAAACATGCAAAGAAAAGCTCAACAAATTCAGTGTGTTTTATTTAGTTTCCGTGCCAATCGATTAATGGCAAATGTTGATTTTTAGAACATATGTGTAATAAATCTCTTCAAAAGTGGGATGATAGTAAACATACTCACTTAGGACAACTAGTGACTAACATTAGAGTCAAATCTTTATTGAGAATAATCTCACTAGGAGACTAAATGACAATAGACATACATAGTTATGACAACTGGTGATTGACATTATAGAGAAATATTCATTGAGAAGAATCTCAAAAGGAGACATAGAGACAATAGATAGACATAGCTAGGAAAATTGGTGATTGATGTGAAAGAGGTCTTCTTCAAGAGGAATCTTATCAATAGACTAAGTGACAATAGACAAACACAATTAGGATTATTAATAACTGATGCCAAAGAGAACTTTTGCAAGAGGAATCATAGTAATAGATTAAGTGATAGTAGAAAGAAATAGTTAGGATAAATGGTGAATGATGTGAAAGAGATATTCTTTGAGAGGAATCTTAGTAGTAGAGTAAGAGAAATTAGATAAAAAATAGTTATGAAAACTAGTGACTGATGTGAAAGAGATCTTCTTCGAGAGGAATCTTTGTAGTAAAGTAAGTGACAATAGACAAAAATAGTTAGGACAATTGGTGACTAATGTGAAAGAGAGCTTATGTTAGAGGAATCTTGATGGTAGACTAAGGGAAAATAGACAAAAAGAGTTAGGATAATCAGTGACCAATGATTAAGAGATTCTCTAGGAAACCACAAGGTGTTTCCCCAAGGCTATGATCGATTTCAATCCATGTAAGTTTTGAGGAGAGTCTCAAATATAACTGAAAGTGTATGCATGAGTGAAAGAAACAAACCAAAACAGGAATGTGAAGTACTAAAATCAAGAAAGTAATTGTATAAGAGATAGAAAATGTGTTGTAGGATGTAGCATTTGAAGAAAGAGGCACCTATTTACCAAGTTTTCACCTTCTTGGAAGAGATTCTATTTTTGCTACCATGATGCATATTTGCTAGATTTTCATCAATGACACTTTTCTTATTTTTCAAATTTTTTGTCCTTCTCATATTTTTCCAATCTTTTTGTACTTTTTTATTTTAATTTTATTTTTTGGATGACACTTTTCTTATTTTTCAAATTTTTTGTCCTTCTCATATTTTTCCAATCTTTTTGTACTTTTGTATTTTAATTTTATATTTTGGTATTACCAAGGTTCCTATTGCTAGGTTTTCACTAGGATAATAGATTTTTTTTGGACTTTTTGCAATTTTTAGACATTTTTAAAGATATTTAGATATGTACAAAGAGCTTCAAAAGCATATTGGTTGTAGAACCTTTTTAGATGAAGAGTGTTAATCAACTCCTTGAGTGATTCTCCTTTAGTAGTTGAGAGTTGATATGTACCAAATCCAAAGAATGTAGTGACTATGTATGGACAAAGCTAGTTAGGTTCAAACTTTCCTTTCTGTATTTGTTGTTTCTGAATCTTAGGGCTTTCCCTAAGATTGAGGTCAACCACTAGAAATTCATGTGGTTTAACTTTCTTATTGTAGCTTTTTGACATCCACTTTTGATAAGCTCATAGAAGATTGAATGCCACTTGTCAATGTTCATCTAGTAGTTCTAGCTCTTGTAGCCAAGATATTCTTTAATCATCATCAGTAATGAGGCCTTTCGAAGGCATTGAGAGAGTAGGAATCTCAACCTCAATTGGAAGCATAGTATGTACTCTCTATACCAAAGTAAAGAGCATTGTTCCTCAAGGAGTTTGAAAACTTGATCTGGAAACCCCTAGAGCTAGATTGATTTGAAGGTGGCAATCCCTTCCATATTGGTTAACTATGTGATGTAGGAATATCATTATTGGATGGTTTGGATTGTCCATTACCTTGGGGGTAATAGACAAAAAACCAATGTTATGTGACTTTGAACTTTGAGCATAGCTCTTTGAAATATTCCTTTTTGAATTTTCTTCCATTGTTAGTAATGATGGAGGATGGTACACCATACCTACAAATGATGTAGTTGAGAATGAAAAAAGCTACAATTTTTCCATTAGCCATAGAAAGAGAGATTGCTTCTACCAATTTTGTGAAGTAGTCTATATCTATGATGGTGAACTTTTTTCCATTCAAAGAAGATAGATGAATCTGACCTACTAAATTAAAGCCCCATTGTTGAAATGGCCAAAGTGTGATGAAAGAAATTATCTATCTAGCTAGAGCATGAATCAAATTTATATGAAATTGACATTTTTTTTAGGACTTCATATATTTTATTTCCTCTTTCTCTATTTTTGGGTTCTAGTAACCAGCACTAATAAGTTTGTGAGCTAATGTCAAGCCATTTTAGTGTGATCCACAAATGCCTTCATTTACCTCTATTAATGCAAATTTTCAATCATTGGGTTCTAGACCCCTAAGAAGTGTACTATCAAGACCTCTTCTAAACAAGTTGTTAGCGATGATCACATACTATGAAGAATTATGAAAAAGGTGTATTTTTCATCTCAGGTTAGAGTATCTTTGACTAGTAGAATCTAGTCACCTAAGTAAGAATAAATATGATGGTAGTGAGAAGAATCATGTTCTATGATAGAACAAATCATTCAGGATTAAGGTGAATCATAGGTAGGGTAGGATAACATCTCCATAAAGAACCTGTGTTGGAAGTCAATTTATAGCATTTTTAACATAGAAGCTGAAGTAGTCATTGCATCAACTCCCATATTATCTACCCTAGGAATCTAGTTGAAAGTAATATATACAAATTATTTTTTCAAATAATCAACCATTCTATTATAAGGTAGCAATATTTTGTCTTTATATATATATATTATTGACCTAATTGATCACTAACTATGAGTCACCAAAGACATTTAGTTCATCTAGTCTCCATTCAACAAAGATTTTCATCCCATTGATTAAGGCTTCATATCTAGAAATTTTGTTTTTACAAGGAAAGAGAATCATGTATGCCTTAGGTAAAGAATACTTATGTAGTTTTATAAATAGTTTTGTGAAGGAGTGGTCAAAAAACATAATCCATATCTAGTGTGTCAACATGAATAAACTCATCAAAAAATTCAATATTTAGTGGTTGATGACTTTATATTGGTGCCTCTTCTAGTTCATGGGAAATTAATTATCCTTTAATAGCTTTCTATTCTACATATTTAGTGTCAAATTCAATCATTATCATAACCCATTTAGTGAGCCTTTCTATCAAGGTAGCTTTGTTCAATAAGTACTTTAATGATCAATCCTTGCAATTAGTCATGTAGTATGAGAGAGCATGTGGTGTTGTAACTTCTTGGAAGTGAAAACAACTTCGAAGAAAGATTTCTCAATAATGTCATAGTTCATCTCATAGGAGATCAATGTATGACTAAGATATTAAATAGTGTGTTCCTTATCTACAGATGAGTTTGTTGCAGATATGTATAAAATGAGTGGCTTCCCATAAACAAGAGGCATTAGTATTGGTGGATTGGTAGGATATTGCTTGATCTATGTTAATATTTGATCACAATCCATTTTCCAATTATATTTCATACCCTTATATAATTTTTTAGTGAAGGGTTACGATTTATCTACTAACTATGAGATGAACTAATGAATAGATTAAAGTCTTCTTTGTAGCCCTCACATTTGACTAATGTCACAAGGTGGACACATCTCAATTATAGCTTGAACGTTTTCTAGATCCACCTCAATTCCCTTTGAAGACACAATGTAGCCAAGTAGTTTCCTTGATGTGACACTAAGACACATTTCTTAGGATTTAATTTGAGACTAAAAATTTCCATGCAATTTAGGATAGGTCCCAAATATTTAAGATGAGTTCTTTGCTGCATACTCTTGACTACAGTATCATCAACATAGTCTTCTATCACTTTAAGCATTGTGTCATATAATATTTTCATAACTACACATCCATATGTTGTAGCGGTAGTCTTTAGACTAAATGACTTTACATTCTAGTAAAAATTACCCCATGCACAAGTTAAAGCTATCTTCTCTTGGTCTCTTAGGGGGATTTTGATTTTATTTTAACTAGAGAAACCATTTGTTAAAGAGTACATTTCATATCTAGTTGTTATATCCACTACCATATCAATGTTAGGTTGTGGAAACTCATCCTTAGGACATGCTTTGTTGAGATCCCAAAAATTAGCATAGACTCTAATATATTTTTCATTTTTTGAGATGAGAACTATATTTGATATCCATTTAGTATAATTGATGACATACATGAAACCAACTTTCAAGATTTTTTCCAGTTCATCTTTCGCAAGAAGTGCCACATGAGGGTGCCTTTTTCTAAGGTTATTCTTAACAAGTTCCACTCCTACTACAATATAAAAATGATGTATAATAAGATTAGGATTTGTAAATGACATATCTAAGTATATCCATGCAAAGTTGATCTTCTTTTCTTGGAAGAAAGAAAAAAATCTTTTTTTTTTCTTCAGTAGATAAATATTGTGAAAGATGTATAATATGAGGATGTTCCATAGTTCCCATATTGATTGGTTACATTGGTTCTATAAATACTAACAAATGCTCCTAAAAATGACTTCTAAGTGCATCAAATAACTCATCTTTAGGCACTTCAAAGAGGTTTTCACCTTTAGATACGTCTTTTAGTTTTACTATTTTTTTTTATACTGCTACAATGTGGTTTTACCACTCAAACATATATTCTTTTTTTTTTGACTGTATTACCAAGATATTTTTTTCACCATTAGTCGTATTAACATTGTGTTTACAAGTAGAGGATGTTACTAGTTTGGCAATGTGGAGATATCAAGCAAGATCATAATCATTATATAACATGGGGACTTCACTAGATGTAGTATTTGAGTTCCAATCTATTAACTTAGGATAAGTGAGTGAAAGAAAAGTTGCAGGTTAAATGGAGTCCATTGTATAGTCATCAAATGCTTGGAAAAGTCATTCAAGACTAAAGTTATTTTGTCCAAAGGTATGTTTGAATTACTTTGATTTCTAATAACATCGATTAAAGACACATCGACATTAGTAGGGTAAAACTCATCAGAACAAACCCTAGTCTTGTCTCCTATTTTGAGGTGGTTTTCATATGTGTGAACTTTTTCAACATCCTTATCAAAAGTTTCATCCATGAGAGAAACAAATTAATATTCTTGAGACTTGGTGCTACATGGAGTGAAGTTATAAATTTCCCTAATAATCATGGGTACCCATTCTCCACTTTCATTATCATCTTTATTTTGACAAATTCATTCAACAATAATAGCTTTACTAGACTCACCCTATTCCTTTCAAATTATGGGAGTATTAGTAGTATTTTTAGAAGAATCGCTATCATCTTTAGTAGTACTAACACATGGTACAAAGTCAAAAGACTCTACAAAGAATATAGCAAGATCTAGTGGAATAGGATAAGGAAAGGCATTCTCATCATTAGAAATTTCCACTTGTTTGTCAGACTTACTTTATGACTAATGGTTAGATGAACTATCTGATTCAGGTAGAAATTTGTTAATCCCTAGAGGAAAGAGAACTTTCTTGAAGCATCGACCTATTATGTCATGAGGCCTTTTAGATATTTCTTTGATTTGATAAATTAGCTCTTTGTTTTTCCATCATATAGGAACATTTTCTTTGTATCCAAGGTGCTTTATCAGTTTAAGACCTAGTCCATGCCTTTTTATGAGTTACCTCATGAGATTGGTCTGTGAGATTAGCGTGGACTTCTTCTTTGTATAACCAAGTTGCAATAGCTATGTTTTCATCTTCTAGAGGTAAAATAGCTTTTAAAAAGGCACCAATAAATATAGTCTTTAGTGATACCACAAAATGTCTCTTCATTTAAGATGATCTCCTATAATAATAGGAAGATTCATGAAGAGATGTCAAAGACAAAAATGGTTCAATGTGATATTTTCCTATTCTACTTCCTATTAACTTGAGAGTCTTCTCCATTTCTTTGAGTGTGTTAAAATTATTTTGTATAGAATTTCTATTAGTAGAAACAAAACTATTAGTATACTTGAGCATGTTACATGCGTAACTAGTATTAGCAAGTATAGTTACTTCTGATCCTTGAAATAGAAAATTCACACATTGATGATATGGTGAAGGTACTACTTGCATTTCATGATTCCATGGTCCTCCTAATAATATGTTGTATGCTAAAGGAATATAAAGGACCTAATAGATAACATCTTTTTCTATACGACCAACTTGAAGAGGCAATAGAACAAGACCTAGGTATTTGTATTCTACTTAATCATACACTTTGATGGTGATTTTGTGGTGAGGATCAATAGACTTCTCATCATAACCAAATTTTTTGAGAAAAAAAATAGAATAGATATTAAGAATGGTTCCATTTTCTATAAACACACAAAGGACATACTTTTGATGTATCATGACTTTAATATGCAATGGTCAATTCTGAGGATGACTCTAAGAATTATTGTCCTCTTTAGAAAAGGACAAATAATGAGGTGAGGTCAAGTGACCTACCATGAATTGAAAATTTTTAACATCATGATCTTAAGATGAGGGGCTTTATTAAGAATCTTCCTATGAGAAGGCAAGATTATAAGTAGTTCAAAGATAATTATTTGAGCATTTCTTCATTAAAATTGTTGAAGGATGTTATATTTTGAAGTTGTTGAGGATGTTACAATTTTTGTATTCCTTCCAAATGGAAAAATAATATATTTATCATTATGTTGATAAACTTCAAGAGTAGAAGGTGCAGGGCCTTTGAGTACTATCTTGGCATGAGAGCGTGTAACAAAATTGGCACAGAATTATGATTATTCATAATCAAATGAAAGAAATGGGGCACCTCTTAGAAAACTGGAGTCTTAGTCTTTGTATCATCTTTTTTTCCTTAATTTGTGATAACATCACAATGTTCAAAGTCCAAACATTTAACCATATTGATTATCTTATCATTGTTGGTATATGTATATTTTACCTTGTTATTATTTTTCTTTTCAATTTTTTCTCCCTTTTCATAAGGAGGAAATGGTTCCTTAAAAGATTTGTGATCAAAATTCTTGTTATGTCCATCCACAACTATTTCACCATCATCAATATGTTCTTGAGCCTTATGTATTAGGTTAATACAATTATTTATTTTATGACCATTATTTTGATGTTATTCAAAATACACATTCTCATTCCGTCATGGAGGTTGTGGTTGTGGATCATAAGGATGATTATTATCAAGTGGAGTAATAATCTAATTTTGAAGTAGAGTCTTCTATACCACTTCAAGAGGCTCACCCAATGGTATGTATTCATGCTTTAGTCGAAAAACCCAAGATCACTACTTATCTTTTTTTTCAAATGTCTTGACATTTGTCATACATTTTCAATGGTTTTAAACATATGTATGTTATTTGTGAGATTTAAAGCCACCTTAGAATGTTTGAGAGTAATATTGTCCATCACTCCATCATGTACTACCTCTCAGTTTTTATTAACATACTTGGACTTATCTTTGCTATAAGTAGATCCCTGTTTCATGTCTTTTTGAAGGATTAATTTTCCTTTCTTTACTATGAACTCATCTATACAAATACCTTGTGTAATCATGTCTTCAATGGTATGTGGTCCTTGAAGTTGTATTTTGTACTTGGAATTACGTAAAATATTATCCATGAAGATATCAAGCTTTTCAATCTGAGGTATTTTATGTGAGTATTTCATGTACAATTGTCTCCATCTTTGGAGGAATGTTAGGAAGGGTTCCCCAACTCTCTATTTAAGGTTATAAAGATCCCTTAGATTGAATACATGTTGAATATTGTGTGAGTATCATTGTAAGAATATATTAGCAATCTCATTGAATGTTTTAATTTGAGTAGGTAATCATGCAAACCATTCCATGGATTGGCCACCCAAACTTTGTGGGAACAAGTGCATGAGATTCATTTGATCATGCATGAATTCCTTGGACAAAGCACCAAAATCCATCAAGTGATCTTGTGGATCAGATGTTCCTAGGTACTTGTCATATTTGGGTAGGTCAACTCCTCTAGGAAAAGGAGGCATGTAAAAATCCTTGTCAAAAGGAAATGGACAAATAATATCTAATGTGAATTGTTTAGCCATTTTATCTTTTTCTTTGAACATTTGAGAAAATTGTTCTTACAAATCTTAGAGTTTTTTTTATAACTTGGAGGTTTCATATTCCTCTTCTTATATGACAATTATTTTAATATTGTAGTTTTGGGGTAGTTTTTCTCCTTCTTAAGTGAGTTTTAGGAAATATTTCTCTTTCTCATCATTGAGAAATATTTCCATCATTTTTTGGAAGTTTTTATCTTTATGAAATTTCTCTATGTCTTCTAGGGGAATCTCTTTAGTATCCCCATAATCATTTATGTAGGTGTAAGGATCCTTGAACCTTTCGATTCTTTGAAATTCCTCTCTATTTGCTCTCCTACTATTTTCACCTATTTCTTGATCTTGATCTACCATTCTAGGGGAGTAGAAGTTTTTAGACTAGTTAGCATATATAGGTGTTTTGAATACATGTTTAGTTTTTATGTTTAAAGATGTCAATGTCCTTTTAATTTATGAATGTTCCTAAAATAATGGATTCCTAACTTGTTGCATGTTTATGGAAAAGACTCTTTGAGCCCTAGGTGGACCAACATGTGAAAGAGATCATGAGGATCCTTAACTATAATTAGACTGTATGTATAACTAGAGTGAGCTCTACCATTATTTTTACCTCTATCTCTACCTTGTATCAATCTATGAGGAGGAAATATGTTTCCATGCCTAGTTGTAATAGTCATAAATAGTGACTTATGAAAATTTTTAAACACAAATCACACTTAGAATGTTGTCTTAAAGTAAGTAAGTAATCAATAAGAGTGGTGTATACCAAGGTATGAGTAGTAAGAGAAATGGCTAGAATAGCTAAGTGTTTTGACTATCATGACACAAGGTATGACAAACACAATAGAGAAAATATGGCAACAGAGTAATGAGACTAGTTCATATATGGATCACAAGTGATCAACAAAGAAAGTTTTCTAAGTTTTAGACTATTTACAAATAGATGAATGAATTATTATTCCTAGAAAAAGACCATATTTGGATCAAATTTGGATGCAGAGGCTGAAAATAGCTTACTACTTTAGGATAATTCTTGATAGACTCTCATGAGGAAATGAATCTTAGGAGACTGAATGATGTAAACCAAGCAAGCAAAAGACTTTGACAGACCTAATTTGAGAAAAAATTGATAGTGTTGTGGTATAGTCTCATGTGAGAATCAAGCTAGAGTCATGTGATAAAGTGTGCATATAGATAGGAGAAAGGAGAACAACAATTCCCAAGGTATTTTCTCACATGAAGTTGTATACAGAACCATGTGAGGAAATGATAAATTATAATTTTGGCAATCCTTTTATTGTATTTGGACATGTTGATAATGTTTAGGTATATGCTCATATGAGAAAACTTAACCTCCCATGTGAAAAAGTATAGAGGACCACACAGAGAAGTGCAAACTAATAAAACTAAAGCTCTTGACACATGCAAAATTTCACAATGAAACAAGTGAGTAAAAGATAAAAAGAAAAGTTTGGACCAAATTCGAAGAGATTTTGATAAGTTATGATGGGTTTTGGACATATTATTGAAATCATTTTTAGTTTTTAGAAAAATTTGGACATTATTTTGGATTGTTTTTCCATGTTGACAGTTTATTTTGAGAATTGTTTATAAAGATAGACAAGAGAATACAAGTAGTAGTCATAAACAATCCAATCAAGGACAAAGCAACTCAGAGGAATAGGAGCATCTTGACACTTTATTTAAATAGTTTGGACAATTTAAACTCAAAAAAGAAAATCTTTATCCCTAAAACCAAAAATGGTAAAGGTAACAAAATATTTGTCTCACAACTTATGTGCATGCATTCACCTCACATAGTTGTGTCACCGCACTAGAGGGAACCCCTTTTTTGGTGTATTCCAAGGACTCAATTTAACATATATGTTCAAAGGTTATCCTTGAGGTAGGGGAAAAAGTCATATACCACCTTCTAATATCTAGGTAGATGCCTATTGTGAGGATATAGAAGAGAGATTCTTCCCCCTCCTTGCACAAAGATTATTCTCCCTTTTGGAGGTGAACAAGGTAGTAGCCTACACTAACACCTGAAAGTGCACACACTTGACTAGAAAGACTAGGGGTAGTACCTCATAGTGAAATAGAAATAGTCTTCTCTTGATATGTGATATCATAATTAAGAGAAATAAATGGACATGGATTTATAGTTTTTGACTCTCCAGATATTCTTTATTATACTAAGCTGGAATTACCTATGTTAGGTGTATTCCAACTTGAGTCATTCTTGGAGATTGGATTTCTCTACCAAGCCCTCTAAAGGTTGACTCAGACTTACCTTGGATTCAAGGGTCCAAGTTTCTAATTTTCCCAAAGGGAAATGAGCATACTCCTCTACCTTATCACCTTACCCAAACACACAGAACATATTCATCACCATGATAGATTATCAATCCTAGATTGTCTTATGCCAAGATTATGATTTCCCCAAAAGGAAAAGATCATTATCCCCTCATTAAAAGATTTTTTTAGGAGAATCAATACCTTTCTTTCCTTCCTCAAGCACTATCTTCCAAAGGCATCTAGTTTTTTGATTTACTTTTGGGCATCACTTCCAAGTAGAAAAGATCATAATCCCATATTATTTTGTCTAGAGCCCTACAAATTTCACAAGCCCTATTAAACTATATGTATTGAAAAGCATGTAAACAAACACATTGTTTGAGTAGGTTTTTTTTTCTTGTATAAGTGGGTCTTTGACAAGCATCCAACAATAAAACCATTAGTAAAGTTTGTATGTTCATTTCAAGGTATCTTCGATAATCATCCTACAAACCATTGTTATGCTATTTTAGAAATGATAAATCAGAGAATAAGTGCTTCAAAATTAGATGATACAATAAAACCATGAATGAAAAACATGTTAAAATGTAAATTTTAAATTCTCTATTGTCAAGTCTCACATGAGATTTTTCACTAGACCACGCAACAATGTTCTTTATATAGACAAATGTGAGCAAAGGGAATAGGAATTTCCAAGGTATTTTCTCACACAAAGTTGTATACAGAATGACATGAGGAAATTCCAAATTACAATTTAAAAAATCTATTTTATCATATTTAAACAAGTTGAGAGCATTTAGGTATATGTTTGCATAAGACAACTCAACCTCTTGCGCAAAGAAGTGTAGACGAACACACAAAGAAGTGCAGATCGAAAAACCCAAAGGTCCTAACTCACCCAAAATTTCACGATGAATTATTTGAGTTACAAGGGATAAAATAAAAAGTTTGAACCAAATTTGAATAGATTTTTCTAAGTTCTAATAGGTCTTGGATAGAGTACATACAATGTTTGTAGTTTTTAGTTAGATTTGGACATCATTTTTAGATTCGGCATTGTTTTGGATTGTTTTGGCATGTAGATAGTTAATTTTTAGACTTGTCTATAAAAAAAGACAAGGGAATACAAGAAGTAGTTGTAAACAATCCAATTGAGGACAAACGAACTCGAAGGGATGGGGGGGTCTTGGCCTTTTGTTTAAATATTTTGGACAATTGTAAACTCAAAAAAGACACTCTTCATCCCTAAAACCAAAAATGGTAGAGACAAATAAATCTATCTCATAACTTATGTGTATGTGTTCACCTCACACAACCATGTCAGCCTAGTAGAAGATGCCCATATTTTTGGTGTATTCCAAGGACTCAATAAAATATATGTTCAAAGGTTACCCTTGAGGCCTCTAATTCAACCACACACTTCAACATGATCATTGTTTGTCACTAACATCTTGAAATTAACATGATATTATTCACTTGACATGTCTGGACAAGGTGATCTATTGCCTTCTAAGTAGACAAGGTCTTACTATATGCTCTTAGAATTGTTAGTTCAGTAACCAGACCAAATTAGCACAAAGCATTTGAATGAATGAAAATGCAAGATTAATCTATGTTTTGATATTTTTTATACAAAGATATGAATTAAATATCTATATGGTATTCAAATTAATCTAAGAATAATAATAAGAAAATTAATCTAAATGAATGCATTTTAATTTAGATGATGACCATGTAAAAGAAATTGAGATTCGAATGAAAAAATTTTGAGTGATCAATCCAATAGAGATCTGATACTCTTCACTTACATCCTCCTCAAATTAGAGGTTGAGGGTATCTTTTATAAAATCTTGAACCCAATCAATGGTCAAGCTTAAACTAACTGTATGATTCGGAACAAATGAAAGATTGAGTACTCCATTTTTTATGGAGTTGAATGAGATGAAATAGGAGATAATATTGATCCACTCAACTATGAGCTCATAACTATTATTCTAATTAAGTAAATAATTAGTTTCAATAATTATATTGAGCATATTTGATTAAATCAATATATTTAATTTTGTTTTCATGTGAGATGAATTAGGAAAGAATATTGATCCATTCAAACATGACATCATAATCTAATATTCTAATTAATTAAATAATTAGTTTCAACACTTATGATGTGTATATTTAACTAAATCAATGTGCTTAATTCCTTTTTGTTATGTGTATTAGATAAAGAGGGTGGATTTAATTTAATTAAAGTACTTACAACTTATAATTAAATTAATTCATGGAGGAGGTCAATTTAGCTAATTTCAATCAATACTTAGGAATTAAAATAAAGTATGTGATTAACATAGATAATGGATTTTTTGCATTTGACACTTACATCGAGTAAAGATAATAAGAACTACAAATGCCTATTCAAGTAGGGCTTAATTAATCAATAAATTAATGTTGTGAGATTGATGCACCAAAATTGGTTCAGAATGCCAATGTGCTAATTTAAGGGTGTTAGAGTTGTAATGCACCTACCCATGTATAAAGAATTTATTGAAAACCTATTTCAACTGATTGAAGGTACATATCAAATTTTGAAGTTCATTTTTAGTCATCAAGTGATTTTGAACCCATGGTATGATTTAGAGGTTATAAAAGAGGGATTTGTGTGAAGGACTATGGGTGAAAGCACCAAGATGGTGTGCAAAAAGTGGGGTATAAGTGGACAACTTTTTTTTATGAAATTGGGTAAGCCTAAACTAGTAAGAGACATTTGAGGATCATCCACTCACAATGACAAGATGTGTAAAAACATATAAACTCTAGTACTTTGAATATATTTTTTAACTACTAGATATTTTACAAAAATGGATAATTTTAGGCAGATCAAAACTTGTGCACATGAAAAATAGTTCCTAATTTTTTTAGATAACATAACATAGGTGTTTTCATGTGTAGCATAAATGCCATAGTTATATTTAATATTTTGCAAATACATTTGGTAGGATGATAGCTAAGAGTCATATATAGAAGTTGTGTATTTTCTTGTAAGGGTATGTGTAAGATCATGGTGTGCCAAAAAGTGGTGACCTTTAAAATCTGTGGTTCTGAAATATCTCAAACCATTTCAAAATCTATTCCAACTTTTTTCTCACCCACCCTGGTACTAAATGAAAACAGTTAATATCTTTATAAGATCTACTATATCTTTTGATACCAAACCTATATGGTCAACTTTAAAAACATCCTAAAAAAGTGCTTTTTGCCTATTTTTATGTGATTTTTACTTCAAACATTTAGCTAACAACTTTTTTTTCACCAAAATTTGATGAAATGAAAATGGTTTCTTAAGAATGTTCTTATCTTTCCATAAATGTAAGGTTTGTCTGTCATGCCCAAAATACAAGGGCAAAACACATAATAAATTATTACTTTTAAACAATAATAATTAAATTTACTAAGTTCAATAAGTTTATTTTCACAAGTTAAAGCATAGGTATAATGTAAAACATATACAGGTTCTCCTAACAGTGTCCTAACATTTCCATTTAAGTTTATAATCAATGAGTATGCCTAGATTGTTAAATCTGAATATTCGTTATTAAATTGGTTTTGACATTTTTTTTGTTATTACATTAATTTTTAAAATTATATATTTAAAATTATTCAAATAATGATTTAAAAATAAAGATAAATTGAACTCCTTCGAAACATTGGAAACCCAAAGGACTAACTCAATAATATAATCATCTAACATTCAAATAACTAAACTTTACTAAATTTAACATAAGCAAAACATCTTTCCAATCAAAACTATAATTAAATAATCAATATAGTTAACTAAAACATAAACTACAATTCTAACATTAATTTAAACCAAATTTATTATCTTTATACTTACCACAAAAATAAATTTTAGAAAATAGTATTAAAAATAATAAATTAAACTTAAGTTAACTAATTAAGAAAACTAATAATTAACTCATTCTACTAATACAACTAATCCTTACTAACTCAATAATAAAATTTTAACTAATACTAAGTAAACTTTAGTTAATACTAATTTTCTAAATTAACAATTATAGACTAAAATTTATACTTCACAAATTAATTTTAACACAAAACTACATTTATAAAATATAAAAAAATATCAATAAAATTACTTACACATAAACTAACTAAATTCCATTAATTAAATTTACTAACATTAATAAAAAACCTATTAAATTAAATTACATAACATAACAATCTAACTTTTTAAAACTTTATTTAAAATTAAAAAAACTAACCTAAAAACAATACCTACTAAATTAACAATCTTAACCTTACTCTCCTAACATTCTAATCTCCCTAAACTTCACTACATCCCTTAACCCATGTCACATGCTTTAATTCTCCCCCTACTTTCTAATGACATGGTGTTTTCCCATGTTCCTCCATCCTGCTCAAGGGGCTGAAAATGTAGGATGGGACAAATAAAGAAAGTGGAAAAACCAAATTTGCACTTAAATTTTCCTCCCTATTGATTTGCTAAAACCTTTGTTAGGGCAGTTATGGGGCACATGCTCCCAAAGCAACCCAAATACTTGGTGGTAAATCACATGGGGAAAAGATAATGGAGGGTTAAGGGTTTTCTTTGCATTGAATATATTTTTTATATTTTTTATAAATTCCATTCTCCTCCACTAAAACAAACTGACAGCTAAAAAATGTAGATAGGGAATTAAGAAAAAGAATGAGTCATGGATTATTAATTACAAGTCTGCCCACTATATTTTACTTGCTAATCCAATTGTCATGTGACTGACCGTGCAAGTACTTTACTCGAGCAAATTTGCCTAGGATGGATGGGTTAGTTATTCCATAAAGTTTATTGCTAGAGATTAGGATATTTGAAAATAGATATTTGTTATGCATTTTCTTTTCTTATTTTTTTTCTTTTGTTTATTTATTTATATTCATACAATGTATATGAATTTTTTTATAGAGAATCTTTTAGATCATATTCTCTACTCCAAGGAGGATTTATTTTTTTCCCTCATACAAAATCCAGAGAGTTTTTACTCTTAGGAGGCAAAAAATTTTCGAAGTGTTGGAATTTTTATAACTTATATAATTTGTCAAGAGCAATATATTTTTGTAACAAGGAGGTTTATTTTTATCTTCTAATTAGATTTACTAAATACTTAGTTAAAAAAAGGGGTAGAATAATTTGTTTTAATAACAATGTAATATTATTTTGTCTACTAATAATCATGAAAATGAATCGAAGTTCCAACCATAACATAAATTTTTCCTCAACATATTTGAACTTAAAATTTGCATAATTGTATATCAACATTTTATCTATTTTTCAATACACACATGCATATAACTAAATTATAGGAAGAGTTCATATGAAGGAATGATGCCGAATTTTTTTTATCAACAATGTGGTTCAGTCATTTTTCAAAAAAAAAATTAACCACTTGATTCAAAGGCTTCATTGGGAAAGAACTAGGGAGAAAACCTGACTTCATAGCCATTTCAACAAAGAGTTTAAATATAACATTGTTATACAAGATTAATATCCCGAGGAAAAATCTCCCAACATAAATAAATTTCAAAAATAATCTGAATTTCTTTCTTGGCCCTTAAGAATGGATCCATTACAAATTTTGCAATACATCATAGTGATCATGGAGAGAACAAAAACTGACTGGGAGACAACCAACCATAAAATGAAGACAAAATCAAATATTCACTCTTATTTTGATTTGCACAATAGGTTCAACATTGAACCAAACTAGAGTGAAGGTGGATTTTTCCAATAGGAGATGTCAGCCACAACACCAAAACAAGTACCCTTTTAAGGCCAAAATCTCAAGAACTTATGTTCTTCCATTCTTACATTCCAAAACCCATACACAAGGTTTGTGCTAACGAGTAGGGGCCCATAACACCCTACCCTCTCTCCCTCTTCTCATCCTTAGAAGAGACTCTACACTATTGGAGTCCAAATAAAGACCTCCTCCCATACATGGCCACTTTTTCCCTATCTGAGGGTGAGTAATGCAAATACATACAGTCCATTCAAAAAATCAAAACAAAAAAACAAAGCAAAACCATTCAAGAAAGACCTATTTTAATCCCTCCCAAACATAATTGACACACACATGAACATGCATATGCAATTACAATAACTTAAGAATGAAACAAAACATGAACAACATGAGCTAAGGGATTCCTACCTTTACAATGAGTTATAGAAAATGAACAAATTTGAGATGAGCATTCCCTTCCTTCTCCTTCTTCTACAATCCCAAATTTCACTCTAAAACTAGAGGTTGGGTGAACACTCAAACCTTCTCAAATTTGCCTCTAAATAAGACACTAACTCAACCAACTCTAAAAATGTAATAACTTCCCCACTTGCCTAAAAGTTCTAGAGTCTTCTAACTCAACTAGACATAAGGTGAACCTCAAAGTGGGGTTAAAGTTATTCAACTCATGATGAAAACATTCAATTTTTGCAATAAAGAAAAAATAGGATATTTTGGTGACCATAATAGTCAACAAAAGGGGTTAGCGGGGGAGGAAAATGTCCCCAACCCATACCCATACCCCTTAGGCAATTTTTTTCATGATTTTAGGCCTCTAAGACTAATTAGGGACCTAAAAAGTGCTAGAAAATTTTAGGACTTTCTAAAAACCCTCAAAATGAAAATTAAACACTAATATAGATTAGGGGTAATTAATCTCAATTATAAATTGATTAGCAAAAAGGTCACTAACCTAGTCCAACTTAGATCTTTAGGTCACTTGGTTAATCCTAACTATCATGCTAGAATGCATATACAATTCACAAGTGTCAAGCGACATTAAAAAATCATTGTTACAAAACATTAACACTTAATGACTACAAAATGATACATTCATTCAATCCATGATACAAATAAAATATGAACAATGGGGTTTGCATCTTTCATTAGAATTAGGTTTGATTTCCACAAAGGGTACATAGGGTTCAGTTTCATTTCTCCATTAGACTTCTCAGCTAAAATATCCTGCACACTGATTGCACACATCAATTGCTGAAGAAAATCACATTATATATATATATATATATATATATATATATATATATATATATATATATATATATATATATATATATATATATATATATATATATATATATATATATATATATATATAACTTATCAGGGAACTCAAATAAATTAAAAAATCTATCTTTCAAATAACTAGTTATTTATCTCATTTCTACTCATATTCTTAACCATTAAATTTGCATAATCAAATTGTTAATTCTGCATTCACTTTCTACACTACTTCATCAATATACATGTTCATAAAATATTGAATAACATAATTAAACATCTAAAGGTAAAACATCACACAACATAAAATAACATAATAATGTTCAGTGTATCTAATAGTGTCTTGACATATCAAGTCATGAGTATCAATATAATAATGTATCATCTATGCTAAGATAGGTCGGGGTGAGGCCTCACATTGTCAAATTATGAGTTTAGTAAGTAATTATTACTTATTTTCTAATGAGGTTATGGATAAAGTATTGAATGACACAGTTCTTGAAAAATTATTATAACTTTCAAATGGAACAACATTTTTTAAATCCAAAAGATGAATCAAATTCTATGTTGCTTCTACTATAAGGAAAATAAATGAAAATTAAATTTTGCAGAGTTTTGAATTAGTTAAGGTGGTTAGACACAAGAATTTTTTAATTCCAAAAATATTAAAGTCAAAAACTAATTATTTATTATTTGTTTAGAATAAAAATACCCAAAAATATGTGTCACATCTAGGCATGAGTCTACTACTTATATCTAGAATATTATTAAAAAATATTATCATTTCATTTTGATTAAGGTGGTCAGACATACATCTACTTCTTAATTTTGTTCTGAAATGTTTGTAATATAGAATTAAAATTCAAAATTTTGACCAATTAATTTTTATTTTTTGGAGATAAGTCCTAGTAGTTTAGAAATTAGATTCAATTTGCTGGAGATTATTTTCTCTCAACTTTTTGATATAAAGTTAATAACAAGTACAAAATTGCACATCAAGTTGACATAACCCTGATTTTCTAATTTTTTATTGCCACTTAAGAGCATAGTTTGGTTGACCATGATCCTACACATACCCATAATTTTTTTATCAATAATTTTTTATTAATAAATTATTGAATTGACTACATCTCAAAATTTTGGTACATGTTTGTGTGGTGAGCATAACTTGCATCAAAATAATTGAGAATGGGAACCTTTTTTTTTATAAAAAAATGTGTAGAATCGAGTGTACAACAATAATAATTTATTTATTTTTAATTTAGTTAATTATTTCAAAATTTATTAAAAATGGTTGGCTATGTCTTTGAGGAATGTCAAAGCATTCGTAAAAGTAATTAAAAAAAAAAAAATTATGAATAGACCTTTCCTATTAATTAAATATGAAATATACATATCCACAAAAAAGGGGCTAGGGGATGCAAGATCACTCCACAAGTTCACTTAGCAGAAAGCTAGATAAAACAACTATTCATTAAAAAAACATTAACAAAATACATAAAGCCCTTAGGCTATAAGAGCAGTGCTAGCTGAGGGAGGGACTTTATTATCAGAACCCTAGAAGTCCTTGGAGTTAGTAGTTGGTATAGGGAGAGCCCAACCATCATTAGGAGAAATGACAATAGCATTAGTTTCTTTTTCTCCCTCCAACTAGGTACAGAGATAACTACGTCCAACTGAGGGAAAGCCCACTTAGGGTCTTTATGTGTAGATGGCCAGATTGTATCAGGTACAATTGGAGAAGCCATAAGGAACCAACCTAAACCCGACCTCTATAAAGGTGAAACCAAGTGGTGGAAACTAACAAAACTACCACTGGAAGAGTGGTGATGAGGCAACAACTTGGGAGTATGCAAGTGGTGTGGAAAATTGCTTTGACCTCTCCTATGAGCATGATGAGAGGAGTGTTATCACTGGATAAGGCATTTGGTGGAACATGAGAAACCTTACAAGGGACATTTCCCAAATATGCTAAAAGTTCTTCCAAATGGGAAACCTCCAACATGGCCTTATCTATCTATACTTGGATTTTTATCATGACATTATTGCAAATGCATGATTTAGACTAGATATAAATATGTAGATCAAGAAAGCTATGATAGAATAAAACAACATTGTAGTCATTCCAAATAGTAAATAAAATCTCCATTCTAAGAGCATGCCATATCCTAGAATATTTAAAAGGAAGCCTAGGAAAATCTCCCAAAACAACCATATGTGATGTAAAAGCCTCTAGATGGAAAGGCTTGAAAAAATCATGGATCTAGAGTCAATAATTTTGGGCTCACCTACAAAACCAAAAAATATGCAAGAAACTTTTAGGTTGGCTACAAAAAGGACATCTAGGATCTAAAACTCCAAGATGTTAGAGCCAACAACCCAATGGCATCCCTTGGAAAAGGAGACATGATTTAACATGAGAAATCTTTGACTTTGTAATGGTGTGCCATACTGTGGAAATTTTAAGACTCCAAGTCTGGTGAGACAACTGTAAATGCCAACATTGATTGAGAGTATCAACCATTGGAAGGTGAGTAACCAACCATCGATAGCCCAACCTGGGTTTGTAATTGGTCATAGGAGTAGCAAGATAATATTTCCAATATTTTGACCATGGGTGATATGAGTGAATAGAAAGCTTATGTAATAGATGGGCAAACACAATAGAAACTAGAAGATCAACTATCTGTCAATCTCGATGGATAAGCTTGAATTACACTGCAAGTCCTCCCATGAGTGAAGGCACATAGAAACCCTAGAAAATAAAATCTTTAGATTTCTTGATTCTCCTTTGAAATAAGTACAAAAAATTGACTCCTTGAATTTAAGCAAGCAGAACACCTTGAACAACAAACAAGAGTGACCACTACAAGTTTTTTTGGTTTATAGAGAACCCATCTCTAAACTTGTTAGCAACCTAGCGAAGCCACAACTTGATGGCTTCCTAGGATTTTCAAATTCTATTAGCAACAAAAGTGCCCAAAATTTTCATAGGTTTAGTGGACACAAGAAGCATCTGAAAGCCAATCCCCTTCTAGGCGGCTCAATTGACTAAAAAGCCTAAGGAAATGAAAAATTAGGGATTATCCACTATTAGAACACAACCACCCACTAGTATTGGAAGCTAAGCCGACCATGGATGTTAAAAAGGACAAGTGGACTACTATGATGAAAAAAGGAAAGGGCTCTACTATGGCTAAGGAAAACTCTTTTCCCCTAGATAATGATTGACCAACCTAAATCCTAGTATTATCAAAGCCTTGAGTCCCATTTCTCCCATTGTCACCTATTTCAAAACCTAATGCTCAGGGGATAGTGGGTGTTCATACCTCTGACCCTTATCCTCTATGTATTTGAGAGCCACAAGTAACATTGATGATTTCATCATAGAACCTTCATCAATCTCACAACCTAGATGACCAAAATGAGGTTCATGATAATGAGGAGAAGATACAGTGGATCATCTCTTTTAGTTATGCTTCATTTGATGCTCCCACATTTTTGCACAATAACATCTCCTCTCTTGGGGATGAGGAAGACATGCAAGTTGGGTTACCATGAATTGTCTACAATGGAATGTGTGGGGGCTAACAAACCTCCTTAGAATTTTTTTTTTTCATGACATCAATAATCAACATGGTCATCTTGATGTGCTTTGTATTCAAGAAGTTAAAGTTGTTGGATTTCTTCTCACCTCATCCTATCATGTTATTCGGCTAGATAGTGCCTTATTCTCTTCCCAGCATGAAGCTAGACAAGGTGGCATTGTTACTCTTCTCTCTCCTTGTTTATTTTTTTTTATTATTTCACATGGCCTTAACCCTCTGCACAACATTTTTTTGGATTGTTTTGTCTTTTAAGAATCATTCTTTTGGTATTGTTGACTTTTATGCCCCCAAAGATGTTGTTGAATTTTTACACTTATCACATTTGTTCGTAGATAATTTTTGACTTGTGACTTGAGTTTTTTATGGGGACTTCAATATGGTTGAGTTGGCTATTGAAAAGGAAGGGCTTCTGCCTTTTTGATGGGTAGCTAGCGAAAGAGAGGACTAGTTTTACATAAAAAATAATCTAGGTTTTTTTGGTCCTAATGCTAACTATCACTGATCTGATGGGGTTTGGTATACTTGGTCCAACTTTCAAGTTGCATCAAATAGAATCTTAAATAGACTTGATGATGTTATGCTTTCAGCTTTGTCTTTTTTTTCCTTTTCACATGAGCATGCTCTACTTGTCACCCCTTTGCTAGGTGTGACCCTATTAGATCATTACCCCGTTATCTTTTCTATCATCTGGCACAAAGCTCAACCTTGTCCTTGCAAAATCTAGTTTTATCTCAAAACTCCTTGTTGTCCCATCCATTGACTATTGCCAACATTCTTCAAGTTTGGAATCTTGAGCCTCAAACCCACACCCAAGTTGGGTGGATTCAATGGTGGAATGATGTCATTCTCTATACTATGATATTTGTTCATATTTATGGTAGATAATTCTCCATATAGTGCAAAAGATCTTATGAAGACACTACTAAAGATCTATCTACAACCTCAGAAGCCCTCACCATGAATCTATTTGATACATATCTTTAGGTTTGGCTTGATAATATTTAGTACCAAAAACAACTTTCAAACAACTATGCTGCTAGAGGAGCTCATATCAAATGCCATCTCTATTGGTTGGAGGTTGGTGAACAAGCTTCCAAAGAATTTTTAATGTAGTTTAGTATTTTCATTTTTTGTTAGGAATCAAACACGTAAGGGAGGACTAGTAGGTTCTTTGTGTCTTTCCTGGCATCCTTCAGGCTTTTGTATGCCATTATGAGAAGGATTTCACTACTTAGGGACCCTCTATACCACATGACCAAGCATTACAAAGCCTTCCTTGCTACTACTTCTCATAAGGAACAATATCCCTTTTGTGAGAAAAACCTCACACTTGCTACTCAAGGAAGCTATCATTTCCATTTCTAATGATAAGGCCCCTAGTTGTGATGGTTTCCCATGTAAATATTACAGAATACTATGGGGTGATATTGGCCCTGGTTTGAATCAAGTGCATCATGAAGCTTACAATTCTAATTCCCTAGGTAGCATTAGTAATAAGGGTAATATCAAATTCATACCTAAATATGGTGATCCTAAGTAAATATGCAGCTAGAGGCCCATCACTCTATTAAATTTCTCTTTCGTGATCATTGCCAAAGCTCTCTCCTTTAAAATTCAACATCTACTCTGTCAAATTGTTCATCCGAAACAAACTGGTTTCATCAAGACCAGATACATTCTGGAAAATATTATTTTTGTTTGGGAAGGTATGGAATGGGCTTCGTAGTCCAAATAGTAGGCCTTATTTCATAACATTTATTTTTCCAAAGCTTATGACCAAATTGAATGGCCTTTCATTTTGGCCATGCTTCAAGCACTACGATTTGGTTCACTCTTTTTGCAATCAATTTAGATGCTCTTTGTTGATGCCTCTACTTGTGTTGCCATTAATGGTTGGCAATATAAAGCCTTTGGGGTCTACATATCTATTCATCACGGCTTTCGTTTAGCACATTCTCTTTGTGTGTTGGTAGCTGAAGGATTTGGCTATCTTCTTCCTAACACTATCTCTCAGGATTTGGTGTGTGGTATTTCTCTTCTAAATTCCACCATGTAGCTCATGAATGACCATTTTACTAATGATTCCTTTGTTACTCTATAGGAGGATGAAGACAATATTGCTAATGCCTTACAATTCTTGGATACTTTTATCCTTGCCTCTAGGTCCACTATTCAATGACACAAAACCCTTTGTTATAGATAGTCATTCTTGGTAGGCCCTCAATGGATGCAATACTATGGGTGGAAATGGGTTCCACATGGAAAAATCTTTAAGTTCTTGGGAATTAAATTTTATTTTGAAGCCTCCCCCATGGAGCTATAGAATGTTGTCCTAGCATAGATTGAGAAGAAATTGGACTATTGGATCACCAAGCCTCTCTCCCTTGCAAGAAAATTTCAGATTTTTTCTAAAGTACTAGCTACTATGCATGTCTACTACTCCTCATGTTGGGCCCCTTCCAAATCATCATACCTAAAGCTAGAATGTCTCTTAAGATATTTCCTCTATGCCTCTAATGTTGTGTATCATGGCTTTCATAGAGTTTCCTAGTACCTCTACTATTTTTCCAAATGTTTTGGTAGTCTTCGACTACTTTACACTCATTATAAGAAGGGGATTTCACTCTATTCTAAGTGGGTCTTTTAGGCTCTCACTGGTAATGAGGCATAGAAAATCTTATTACAACATTTGATTTCCTTAGGATTTCTGGTCAACTAACTTGCCTAGAAGGGGATTGTCTTTCAAACCCTTCTTGTGACCATTGAACCTATGCAGATTTAGGGAACTTTTGTTGCTAAAAGAATTTGGAAATCCTAGGAATCCATCAATTTGTGGCTTCGCTAGGCTAGTAATGGGTTTAGAGGTCGGATCTCTATGAACCAAAAAAACTTGTGGTGGTCTCCCTTGTTTTCTATTCAAGGTGTTCCACTAGCTAAAATTGAAGGAGCTAACACATTACACTTATTTTGAAGGGGAATCAAGACACCCAAAGATTTTTTTTCTAGGGTTACTATGAGCCTTCACTTATGGGAGGAGCTGCAAGTGCAATTCAAGATTATCCATCTAGATTAACAAACAATTGATCTTCTATTTTTTGCACTGCCTTCTGATTTGTTACACAAGCTTGGTATTCACTCATCTCACCCATGGTGGAAAGATTGGAAGTGTTATCCTACCACTCCTATGACCAGTTACAAACCAAAGTTGGGCTATCAATGATTGGTTTCCCACCTTCCAATGGTTTGTACTCCCAATCAATATTGGCATTTTTAGTCCTCTCACAAGACTCGGGATCTTAGATTTATATAGTATGGAACACAATCATGGAGCCAAATATAGCTCACATTTCATGGTCTTTACTTTTCTAGAGGCTTCCATTGGGTCTTTGGCTCTAATATTTGGGAGTTCCAAATCCTAGATGTCCTTTTCATGGCCAACCCAAAAGTTTCTTGCATGTTTTTTGGTTTTGCAAGCAAGCCTAGAATTATTGGCTCTAGATCCATGATTTTTTCAAGTCCATTCATCCAGAGGATTTTACATGGCATATGGTTGTGCTAGGAGATTCTCCTAGGATTCCTTTTATATAGTCCCATATATGGCATGCTTTTAGAGTGAAGATTTTATTTACTATTTGGCAGGACCACAATATTTTTTATTCTCTCACATCTTTCTTGATATACATGTTGCTATGTACTCTAAAGCTCATATTTACACTAATGTAATGATGTAGATCCAAGTACATATAGATAATGTCATGTTGGAGGTTGCCCACCTACAAGATCTTTTGGAACATTGGGGAAATTCCCCTTATACAGTTGCATGCCTTCCACCAGATGCATTATCCAATGATCATACTCCTCCATGCGATCATCAGAGAGGCTAGAGAAACTATGCACGCTCCTCATATATGCCCACATCACAATCTCATCGTCACTCTTGAGTGGTAGTTTTAGTGGTCATCATCACTTGGCCTCACCTCCATGAAGTTTGGGTTTGGGTTGGGCCCCTATGGCTCCTCTTGCTACCCCAAATGTGGGTTGGCCATCTACACATAGAGACCTCAAGTGGGCTTTCCCTTGACTAGGCTTAGTTATGTCTCCACCCAAGCTGGAGGGAGAAAAAGAAAATGATGTTCTTATTGCCACTCTTGATGATGATTGGGCTCCTCATGAACCAACTACCAACCCTAAGGACTTATTGGGTTCTAATTATAAAGGCCCTCCCTTGGCTAGCAATGCTCTTGCAGCCTGATAGCTTTATGTATTTTGTTAATGGTTTTTTATTAATAGTTGTCTTCTCTAACTTCATGATGAGTGAACTTGCAAGGTGATCTTCTATCCTCAAACCTTTCTTATGTGGATATGTATATTTAATATTTAATTAATAGAAAAGACCTAGTCATTAAAAAAATCTTTAATTAGTTTTAGTAGTGCCTTGACATTTCACATAGACATAGTCTACCATTTTTCTATAACTTTTGATATAACTAACCAAATTTAAAATAAATTACTTATTATTGTTGTTCACTTGATTTTACATATTTTTTATAAAAAAATTCATTCTTGATTATTTTGATGCAAGTTATTCTTAGCAAACAAACATTTTCCAAAATTTTAAGATGTAGCCAGTTCAATAATTCATTAAAAAACAAATTGAAGTCAGAAAATTACAAAAAAGAAAAAGAAAAACACTAGATATGAATATTAGCTATCATCCTGCCAAAGGGATTAGAAAAATCTTAGATATAACTATGTCTTTTGTGTTGCACATGAAAAAAACAATATCATGTTATCTTAAAAAATCAAGAACTATTTTTCATGTCCACAAGTTTTGACCAATGTAATATTATCCATTTTGTGAAAAATATAGTAGTTAAAAAGTGGATTTAGAGTACTACAATTTATATGTTTTACACATCTTGTCATTGTGAGCAGATGATCCTCAAACATCTTGTCCAAGTTTAGGTTTACTCAATTCCAAAAAAAGGTTTCCCCTTATACCCCACTTTTTGTACACATCTTGGTGCACTCACCCACAACCTTTTGCACAAATCCCTCTTTTGATAACCTTCAAATTGCATCGTGAGTTCAAAATCACCAAGTGAATGAAAATGAACTTCAAAATTTGATATATACCTTCAATTGGTCGAGATAGGTTTTCAATAAATATTTTGTACATGGGTAGGTGCATTACAACTCTAATACCCCTAAATTGGCACATTGGCATTTTGAACCATTTTTTGTGCATCAATTTTTTGATCAATTAAATCCTATTGTACAAGGCATTTCTAATTTTTATTATCTTTACTTGACCTAAATGTTAAATGCAAAAAATCCATAATCTATATTAATCACATACTTTATTTAAATCCTAATTAATGATGTCCAAAAATTGAAAATTTTATATGGTTAGAAAGCTAAGTACTTTAGAGATATCAACTTCACCATTAGCAAAGCAAAAGAAGGAAAAGAAAAGAATTCATCTTAGAAGATGAATAAACATCTAAAGGAAAAAAAGGGAAGGAAAACAGTCTCCCAACCCTTTGGGTTGTTTCCCTAGGTTATCACCAAGCCATAGCCTAATTGGGATTTTTGGATTCAAATAATTTGGTCAGACCATGAAAAAAAAATGTATCCAAAATTCAATCATCGTTTGATGAAGTAAAATTTACTTGTTCAAAACCTGATTGGGTTTTGAAGAACTAAAAATAGGCTTTATTGTGGATGCCATAAATTTCACATACAAAGTTTGATTGATATCATTCAAAATGCATTGGAAAGATATTAAAGATCTCCACAACATGATGTATTTAAATAAATCATATGATATCAAAATATAACTTTCCATCAATTTTAATATAGCATAGTCTAAAATGGGTAGTAATTGTTTTTCAAATACATAATCAATAGGTAAACATGAATTCTACTAAATTTTTAATTTTCTCTCTCAAATACACAAAAAAAAATAAAAAATCACTAAATAAATCCTAAGATATCTCTCACTCAATCCTGACCTCTCTCTCTCTCTCTTTGA
Source organism: Cupressus sempervirens (assembly GCA_028749045.1). Classification (NCBI taxonomy): domain Eukaryota; kingdom Viridiplantae; phylum Streptophyta; class Pinopsida; order Cupressales; family Cupressaceae; genus Cupressus; species Cupressus sempervirens. The sequence goes on from CM053787.1 coordinate 206,697,447, forward strand.
GTAACACCTAATCCCCCCCTCTCTCACTAACCCCTAAACTCTCTCTCTCTCTCTCTCTCTCTCTCTCTCTCTCTCTCTCTCTCTCTCTCTCTCTCTCTCTCTCTCTCTCTCTCTCTCTCTCTCTCTCTCTCACACACACACACACACACACACACACACACACACACACACACACACACACACACCCCCCGCGCGCGCACACACACACACACCCTTTATGCTTTAGTAATACATAACCATATCCGGTCATTTATCAATATGGATAATTTAGTTGAGACTCAATGACCCGATTGGGTTATTGAAAAATATAAATTAAACAACATGTAAATATTTATTAATTTTTTTTAGTGTGGGGAAAGAGATTCTACTAATATTTCACACATATATATGTACCACGTATGCACGTATTAGGGTTTTTTGTGATTGGGAATGCTAAATTTGATCTATTTTCATGTGCCAACATCTTATTTTATGTTAGTATCTTGTGAGTGAGTATAAAATAATCATGAAAATTTATTAAAATTTTTATTTGATTATTTATTTTGTTCATGTTATTTTTTACAATGTAATTTCCTTGCAAATGATTAATTTGTTCTATTTTCTTGTCCTTATGTTTGTATCTTGTGATTGAGGATAAAATAATGATGCAAATTTATTTAGTTTTGTATTTTATTCATGTTATTTTTTGTAGAGTAATTTGCATCTACAATCATGGGAAAGAACAATAGAGAAACAACTGAGAAATGAGAGCTAACAAAGGCACAAACAATAGAGCGTATGAGGAGAATACATGAAGGTACATCATTAAATGCTCCAATTTAAGTGATGAAAATCTATCTATTCATATTGATGTCACAATGCACCTAATTCAAAAAACACAAATGTTCAACATACACCAATTGAAATGATTATGACGAATACACCTATACTACCTAATGCCCATTTTGACATCTCAAGTTGAAATGTTGAATGCATCTAATGTAAGTAATGAAATATAGAGCATGCATGTACATCAACATCTCCTGGTATAATTTGTCAAAAACAAAATTTTCTAATTGAATTTGATGAAAATATTTTGAAGCCAATGCATGATAAAATGTTAGAAAGAAATTATAGGAGAATTATTCAAAATATTTGGAATAACTATTTTGAAAAAATAAATCAAAGTAGAAGATGTCAACTTGTTTTTGAAATGGTTAAAAATCTGAAATTTAGCAAGACAATGAGAATATTGGTGTTAAGAACATCTGAACATAGAAGTGAAAGAAGCAATGTAGAAATGTCTTTGATGCATACCAATCCATTGGTTTAAAAAGATGTAGTAAAGATGTTATTACAAGTCAATAGGTCCTCACATCAACCATATTGGGTAAGTAAATGCAAAAATCTCATATGATAAGAAAACAAGTATATCATTAAGGATAAGTAGAATAATGTTAGTCAAAGCCTTAGTGAGTCAAGAGAAAATTGAGAATTCTAATGAGATTTCTTTTTGGTCATTCCTAGGTATACTCCTATGTAAGGATAAAGTTATTGTTGATGTACTAAGAACATTAATTGAAAAATTTTGGCATGGAAACACAAGGGCTTCACCAAACCAAAAATATCGGGTCAAAAGATGAATTGGAAAAACAAATAGTGAGCCATATGCAAAAAAAGAATTGGATATGACTCAAACACACTTTTATGAAATCTTTCTTCAAAGATTTCCTCAAATTAAAATCAGCCAAAGTTTTTTTGAGATGACAAAACCATTCTATGTTGAGATAAAGAATACATGCACTACATGGGTTGTAGGGTTCATGTTGAGTGTTCTATGAATTATGATGTTTATTTTTGTATATGTTGAACTTTTCATACTAACAACATATTGCAAAAATGTGGTCTACAATTACCTCCTAAGTCACCAAGAGAGTTTATTGAATGTTTACTATGTAAACAAGATGATGGGTGCATTTATTATAAGACCATATGTTTGAAAGGTTTTTTCCCTCAATGTGGTGGTTTGAAAAAGTTACATAGATGCCTACATCTAGATATCACACATGAAATTGGTAAGACACTTGTTTCTTTTGGAAAGTACATGTCAGTTATAGATGGTGTTAAAGATGGAAATGAATTAAAGAGGTGCAAATTCGTAAAAAGGGATGTATGTGTAGATGATTTTATGAATTTTTTTAAAAAGAAAATAGTTTATGAGTATATATGTCATACACATAGATCTAGATGGTTAGATGAGAAATTCAAGTTGTGTAAGGATAATTTTCCCTTGGGTACAATTTTTTTAGTTGTTTCCTTCACTAAAAACTATGCACTAAAACCTCAAAATGAAGTGCAATCAATGTATTACAACTCTATACAATGTCAATTTTCATACAAATAGAATTTATTCATGCACATTATACCATAGAGGAGGAAAAAAAGTTATTTTGAGCATGTACCTAACCTAGTTGAACTAGGTACAAGTTATCAATTTAATACTTGGTTAAAATAGACTACTTTAAATTTTGGCATTCATTTATCCTTCTATATAATGCAAGGCATGTATATGCAATTATTTCATATGATAATAATGATGAGGGAAAAGATTACTTTCTATGTTGGTGTATTGAGGCAAAAAATAAACTGATAGCTACATTCATTAATGGCAAGGATATTGAGTACCCAATATATAGGATCTGTCATTATGATAGGCACATGGCTTAGAATGTAGTATATATTTTTCCCTTGACATGAAGATCTATTTAAGTCAATTTGTCATGTATAATGTATCAATTTTGACTTTAAGTTATCTTTATAATTAAATGTAGGTACACTATCAAGAAATTCCACCATGTGGTTAATAGGGAATTTTCAGACATAGAGACATATTCTTCATTACTCTAACCTTATTATTGCAACAAATATTCAATTGATATTGTATCATTGTAGGCCTCTTAACAAGAAGTTGTGGAAAGTACATGAACCTGATCACAAGTTAATACTTGATATAATGAGGGTTAGAGCTCATTCATAAGGTTATCTTGATTGATTATGTGCTATATAGTTGAAATATTCTAAATAGTGTAGAATAATTTTGAAAATTTTGTATATATGTTATGCAAAATGTTGCAACTTCACAATGATGTGCATATGTAGATGCTATATTTTGAATATTAAAATTCACATACATGTAACATTTACATATTTATATGCCATATTTTGTATAAAAGTCTAATAAGAGACGTCACATGTGCATATTTAGATGCAAAATTTTGTATATAAAATTGATAAAAGATATAAATATTGTACATTATTGTTACAAATTTGTGCACTTAATTTATTGTTATGGTTATAAATTTGGCTCTTGAACTCATTTTTTTGGGTTTGAGGATAATGACTTCTTAAAAATATGTTCAATTATCTTCAACTTATATGGATTTATTATGGAAATACAAAGTTCATCTAATAGGCCTAATGACACCTAGATGGTTGTCCTCTTTCGTTCTTCTCCAAACTTTCCTCAAACATTAGGCTAATAAATAATACATCTGTCTATCCATTTGTCTTTTCTACAACATAGGAAAAGCTTGGATAGGGTTCTTTTGGATTGTGTTCTTTCTATCACACTATCCCCTTTTTAAGCTTAAAATATGCTACTTTTACAAAGCAACTACTCTTTATCCTTAACCCCCTAAGTCTCCAACTTTGTAAATACATACTTAGAAGTTAGAACCATAGATTCAATAGGTTTAAAGTCTCCTTGGCCTTGTTTACATTCCCAACCATGAAATCCTCACCACTTCCTCCTAAAAACAAGGGCCTCCTACAAATTCACTCTCCAATCACTTTGAAAATTGATTCGTTCAATGTACACCTTCAATTCAACATATATAATCAACATCAAAAGAAAAACTTACCATTTGTTAAGGCATATAACTTGTCAGTATATCCTTACATCAAATATATACCCTCCAACAATGCTTTCTCATAGTGTACACCCCTCAATCATTTTTTCCCTAATATCTCTGAGCTCATACTAGGTGTTCATGAACTGTCAAGTTCTACAGGATCAAGTTGTCTAGGCCTAAAACAAGCTATATGAGTTTTAAGAAATTGAATTTTTTTTTGATTTGGCATCCCTTTCTCTCCTAATGCCAAAAGTTGTAGTACTCCTCAGTTCAAAAGAGCAAGCTTATGTATATTTCAAACTGTTGGTCCTAAGATCAAATTGTCCTCTCTATTAGCTTTGGTTGGCCAAGTTTAGGCTAGCATCAATCTTATTTCAGCCACAACATCACTCAAATGGTATTACTGTTGGTCCTAAGATCAAATTGTCCTCTCTATTAGCTTTGGTTGGCCAAGTTTAGGCTAGCATCAATCTTATTTCAGCCACAACATCACTCAAATGGTATTGACCACACTAAAAAAAAGCCCCCCTAAGTGATGTAGGAGTATCCTATGTTGCCTTGTAATCCTACACTTTTGTTCATTATGCCAGTTGCCACTGAGCTCTAGTTATTGCCCAGTGCTAGTTTTCTGTGGTTGCTAAGTTCTTAGTTACTATCAACTAATTCCTTTGGTTACCAAGTGATCCTTTTATTTATAGGTGCTTCCATTTATTGCTAAGTGTTCCTTTGGTTATTGAGTGGTCCTTTGGTTGTCAAGTTCTTTGTGATTTCCAAGAACATGTGGATGTCAAGTACCAAAGGAAATTAAAAAATTACTAAATGAGTACAAGAATATTGTTGCTAAGGATATTCCTAATGGTTTACCACTAGTAAGAAGTATAATTCATTGTATGGATCTAATTCCTAGAGCTAGTTTTCCAAACAAAGCACCATATAGATTGACACCTACAGAGAATGAAGAACTTAATAGACAAGTGCATGAGTTGCTGAAAAATGGATTAATCAGAGAAATTTTGAGTCCATCTATTGTCCCTATTATATTGACAGATAAGAAAAATGGAGAATGGAGAATGTGTACTAATTCTAGGGCTATTAACAAGATCGTGATGAAATATAGGTTTCCTATGCCAAGGATGGATGATATTATGGATTTTTTGAGTGGATCAAAGTATTTTACGAGGGCTATTTTACAAAAGATGGTTTATATGAATGGTTGGTTATGCCTTTTGGTTTAACCAATACACCTAGTACTTTCATGAGGTTGATGAAGGAAGTTCTAAAAAGATTCTTGGGTAAGTTTGTGATTGTTTTTTTGGATGACATTTTGATATTCAATAAGACTAAGGAAGAACATCTTGAATATATTAGGCAATTAATGTAGTGGTTGAAAGAGGAGAAATTGTTAATTAATCTAAAAAAGTGTTCTTTCATGTAAGAGGAGATTGTGTATTTAGTATTTGTAATTCTAGCTGATGGTTGAGAATGGATCCTAAGAAGGCTAAAGGAATTTTGGATCATTTCATGGTCTAGATAGTTTTCACAAGACGTTTATAAGAAATTTCAGTTCTATTTGCAATGCTATGACTGAAACAACAAGAGGAGATAAAAAGGAATTCAAGTGGAGACATGGAGCTGATAAGAGTTTTGAGATTTTGAAACAAAAGGTTGTTGAATTACCTGTATTAGCTTTGCCTAATTTCAATAAGGTATTTCAAGTTGAATGTGATGCTAGTGGTAGTGCAATAGGAGCCATATTAAGTGAAGAATGTAAGCCTATCACTTTCTTTAGTGAGTAGTTGAATGATGCTAAAAGGAAATATTCTATGTATTATCAAGAGTTTTATGCTATTGTTCAATCACTAAAGAAGTGGAGACATTATTTGATTCCTAAGGAGTTTGTATTGTATATTGATGATAAATCTTCACAATACTTCGGAAGTCAACATAAATTAAACCAATGATATATGAAGTGGATTGAGTATTTGTAGACTTTCACATTTGTGATCAAGCATAAGGGTGGAGTTACTAATAGAGTTGTTGATGCATTGAGAAAAATATATTCTTTATTGAGTGAAATGAAGGTTGAAGCTCTTGGTTTTGATGAAATGAAAGAGTTGTATGATACTAACCCTAAATTTTCTAAGGTGTGGAGAGAGTGCAAAGCACCAAATCTGATAGATCACTATTGATCTTAGACTAGTTTTGACAAATGAGTGTCAACACCCTTAAGACATTTATTTAGTTCATGTCAAACTAGTAATGCATGCTGAGTATAATATGTATATACAAGACCATGCCAAGTTGCAATTAGCGTGAAGTCACTCATGTGCTGAGTCACTCAAGTGCTAAGAAGATAGACCATGCTGAGTAATTCAAGTACCAAGTGAACAGTGGATGCCAAGCAGTTCAAGTGTTGAGTCAGAAGAAAAATTATAATGTATGCCAAGAATTAGTGACTAAATATGTCGAGTAACATAGAATGGAATTTTATTTTTAATGGAACAAAAAACTATGTAAACCATTTTTTTTTTTGACATAAGGTTAAATTTGGTTTCTTTAGAGATAAGGACGAATCTACATGTAGATTCCCTATGCAATTATATGAAACCAATTAGAAAAAGGGAAGGTTTAAGTGGAAAAATGGATGAATCTCAGCCATAGATTCATACCTAACCCTAAGCCACCAAAATATTCTTAAGGAGGATGAATCCCTAAAGTTTTTATGAGAGAGAAGAGAGTTGAGAGCACTATGAATGTGTGAATGATCAAATTGAAGGTGTGAACAAAATAGTTTGCAGAGCAATCAAGGTGACTTAGCAGTGAGAGTGAATTACAAAATTAGTTGAGTGAAGAACAAAGGATAGAGGATAAAACATTGTTACATCATATTGTGACGGATCAACCAAAGACTAAATAGAGGTGATATGTTATTAGGCAATAAAGTACCAACTACAAGATCTATGCTAAGAAATTTTGATAGCAATTTCAGTTAAATACCATAGGTGGAGTAGTCAAAAAATGCTTTATCAAATCCTTTAATAGGGTAACATTCCAAGTGAGTGATCAAAAGTCCTTTTAATTTGGCACACTTTTAATAGGGTATTGAAATCCTCTAACAAGGTAGGACTTAACAGTCTTTGTAAACCTTTAATAGGGTAGGGATTTCATAGGAAAGATCATGTTTCATGGTCAAAACATTGTATCCTTAATTAGCTACACTTTATTGCTGTAGTAGTGAAGATTTGTGGGTGTCATCCCCACCCCAATTTTACCTTCTCATTTGGAGTGTTTCTAGGTAATCATATCTAGTGTCAAGTGTATGTTTAATTTCTTACATGTTTTAGATGCATTTACTTTACATGTTATCTTAGTATGTTGATCCATGTGATGTATGAATGGTGAAAGTTTTATGGGTCTAAGATTAAAATCCTAATTCACCCCCTCTTAGAAGTTTACCTTTCCCACCTGTAATTCCAACAATTGGTATCAAAGCCAAGTTCTTAGAAGAAGAAGCTTTGCAGCTTAGAGGAAAGATCTTGAAATAAAAGTCTATAAATTGGGACAAACCATTGAGAACTAAGAGACTGATATACATCTTATACTACATCAATTTAATAAAGCTAGAGATGCCTTGAAGAGTTCCTTGATGAGAAGGAAAGAGATTGCTATAGTAGAAAATGACACACAATACAAAGAGATCGACACGACAAATCTATTTGTAGGTGGTAACTCCAATGAATTTGATGCAACAATTGAAAATCTAATGGAGAAGAATAGAGCACAAGCTAAAGAAATAAAAAATCTCAAGTTGGAGCAAGAATCACAAGATATAGTGCTATGTGAGGTGACTAAACAAAAGAAGAAAGACATAGAAGACAATGCCATGATTGAAGAAGACAAAAGAATGCTGGCAAATATATTGGAAGAGAAGTTAATAGAGCTATCCAAGATCTCAAACATGCAATTGGATACTTTGAGCCAAATGATGAATTCTCATCATGAGTTGAATATCAAGAACATTGAGATAACTACATTGAAGTTATAGAATGAACAATTGCAAAATGACCTAAAAGGAGAAAAGGACTTTCCTAAAAGTTTCAACAAGTCAAATGAAGCCATCAAATACTTTGAGAAATTACTAAAATCCCCTAGATCTAATAGAGATACATAAGGATTGGACCACACAAGCACTAAAGAAGGAGAATCATCCAAAGTTGCTGAGGAAAGGAACAACAAAGGTAAGAATTCCAATCCTACTTGTCATAATTGTGGAAAGAAAGGGCATGTTGCTAATTTGTGTAGGAGAAAGAATACAAATTAGAATACTAAGCCTAAGAACATGGTCCATTGTCATAGGTGCAATAGACAAGGTCATCAGGCACATGAATGTAGAACAAGAACCATGCATGAACCAAAATTTGAAGGATATTGCTACAACTATTAGAAGTATGGGCGTAGAGCCTTTAAATGTAGATCCAAGTCCACATGGTCATCAGGCAAGCAAACAAAGGTAAAAACCTATGAAAATTCTTATAATTGGGAGTACAATACAAGATATAGCTATCACTATTGTCAAGAATATGGACATGTACCTAAGAATTGTATTAGGAATCACTTCAATAGTAATTACAAGAGGTGGTTGAGTCAAACCACATGCTTTAGTTGTTTGAAGACTGGTCATATTAGCAAGCATTGTCCAACTAGGTCCAAGGTACCAAGTTGTGAATTTGATAAAGGAAAAGTCAAGGAAAATGTTGAACACATCAATAATGAAATGAATAAGAAATGGTAGAAGAAAGACGGTTGTATTACATCAAGTGGAGAAGGGATCACTTCAACCAATGGGTTAAGTGGTCACACCTCATCAAACTAAGCAAACAAGAGGTATGTGGGACTAATATTTGAAGTATTACATCATACATCAGTTTCAAAAGAAGTTGGTACTAAAAGGACTACATTAGCATGAATGAAGATGCAAGATGTTGAAAATTCAATATTAAACTTTTAAACTTTCATGTTTTTTCTGAGCATGAAAAGTTTCTAATGGATGCCGAGTGGAGAACTAGTTAGTCTTGAGCTACTAAGCTAGCTAGTTGATGTTGAGTCTATAGTAACTATTGAGTGATGGTAATACCTATAGATGTCGAGTAAATCTAAAATCATATTGATGTCAAGTTTATAGTTGTATAAGTATATGTTCATTTTTCACTCATTTCTCATCATTTCAAATTTCAGCAATAGCTAAAGGTGTAGAAGACAATTCAGAAGTTTGTTTGAAGTGATTGCAAAGATCTCAACAAAAATTTAACTCTCATTCTTTGAATCTCAAAGGTACTTATTTACAAGCTGAGGTATATAGTTTACATTTGTAGAAACCATAGTTTTTCATAATGGCATCAAGCTCAAGAAATTTAGAAGGAAAAGAAGTCTTGAATGTCCAATTAGTCAATAATGAGGTAAAACAACTTGATTTCAAAGCAATTCCAAATATTTCTTATAAAAAAGACCCATTAGGCACATTATCCATGATTTCACTAAGAGTTATTATGGTTCAAGATGTTAGAAAATGTTATAACTAGAAGATATGTGGAAGTGGTGATATGGAGATAATGAAAGCACATGACAGATTTTGTGAAAATGTTGTCTTAAATGAAGAATTCAAAATCATAGAAAGGAAGGGTTTGACGTGTGCCCCTAAATTCCCCATTTTTTTCAAAACTAACTGGATAAGAATAGTTTTTAGAATAATTCATAATGGATGCCTATGGCTAGAAGGATGACCAATAAATATTTTAAAGAGAATAATCTACAGGGTGACTGGTTTTGCAACCCTAGATTGGCCAAAGACTCTGCCAAGTGATTCAAAAGTGGTAATAGAAAAGAGCATAGGTGCAAGCTAAAATTAGCATGGAATGATAATAGACACTATCCCAAATCCACTAATTAACTTTTTAGTAAGGGTTATTTCTCAAAAATTTAATCAATTGAGCATATTGTATAGCATACCCTATATTGCAGTGGATGTCAGACAAAAAATTGTAAAGAAAGATCATACCTATGATCTAGCTGAACTTCAATTAAACAAATAATGAAGAATCTTGGTGCGGTCAAGAAAATTAAGAGTGCTTACAGAAAATTTGGATCAATTCTAATTTTCATATTTTTATATGTATATAACACATTCCTATCTTTTGGTAAAATAGGACAGTTGCTACATAGACAAAGGATGAGAATACCTATTTCCTTGGTTGAAAAGTATTACAATCACATATTATATGTTTTCTTGTTGATATTGATTACACATATGTATAGGTTTCCATACCTAGGGTTAGATGGCTAAGACTCTTAGGTTATAAGATTAATGTTGATGAAGCCTTAGCTGCCATCACTACACTTCTTTTTGAAGAAGTTGACAAAACAATCAAAATCTTTGGCAATTATGATGTCATTGTTAAGTTTCATGATTTGCACCCTTTACTGAATGGAAAAACATTCAGTAACCCTTACTTAACATGGGATTCACTTCACTATGTGGGATTGGACAGTGAGATGAAACCTCCGGATTCTAGGCCGGCTCCTAATGAATCTCTCAGTGATAACCTCTTGAAACTTAAAGAAAACTTGAGGGAAAAGGGGAAGAAGTTATTGAAAAGCAAAACACTAAACCTTAAGTCTTAAAATAAGGAAGTGATACACCAAAGAGGGGTATGGAAATGTAACCCACATGTGATAGAGAGGATAATGTAACTTTATGAAACACAGATGAAGCACAACTTCCTGTAAAGGCTTACACAAATGATTTATAATAAGGTTTTTTTCACTAAAACTATAGAAAGAAAGACAAACTAATACCTCCCTTTGACTAATTTCACCCAAAACACATGTTATAACTTGCAAACAAACTTACTATTTTACACAAAGGTTCTGAAATGAGACAGAAAATAGGGAATAATGAAACATTCACAAGTTAACCTATCCAATCATTTTGAAATGCACACAGAAATTGTAGAAAGGAAAAGGGCTCACTGATAACTTCACCAAGCATAATCACATTGCTGCAACCTGTATTATATCTCTAGGAATGAATTACAGACTCTGTAAAATGAAGTCCAGGACTTAGAGAAAAAAGCCACAAAACCTCTATCCACACAAATCAAAACCTCTAAAATGAGTTGAAAAACTCATACTTAACATCTTTTTTCCAACTACATTTTACCAAAAGCCATAAATGCTAGGTCGGATTCAACCCCAAAGGCTAGCTTGAGTCTTTTACAAGACTTCAAAAGGGTATACCAAATAGCCTAAAAGGCATGGTCTGATAACATCGCCAACTACCTCTCATAAATGAAGCCCCAAAATTCCTGCCAGACTCCAGAAGCAATGATTTCCTGCCCCCTAGTCTTATCATACATGACTCAACAATCAATTAAAAGATCTGCAAAATATATGTCTCTTAACTCTTTTAAAAAGGAAAATAAATAATTATTTCCTATCATGAGACTTATTAAATGATACTTATTAAATGATTTAAAATATAAATCATCTAATATCTATAATTTAATAACTTTTTATAATATGATTTACACTTTCTTATTTTAGTAAGTATTAGTTATTTTTTTTATATAAAACATTAAGTAATAAGAATTACTTACTTAATGTTTTTTATAAAATAGCTAACATTTATTAAAATTATAATAAATTTTTTTTTATATAAAAAGTAACTAATAAAGGAAATATATATTTAACCTTCTAAAGAGTTAGACAAAACAAAAGTTTTCAAATAAATAAAAAGAGTTGAGTCCCAAGTAGGAAGACTCGAGCAAAAGCTCGCAACTATTGGGAAATTAAAACATGGCAAAAGACTCCCCCCAAAACAACGGACTTCAAATTTTTACGCAGAATGAAAATGGGTGGATTAATATTGCGAAACCCCTAACTTCTTTCATTCATACATCTTGAGCTCGCAACTAGGAGAGGAGTAAGGGTTTGAAGAAGATGGAGCTCTGTTGCTTGATTCCTTTTGTCCGTTGCCTGCTCCTCCTCTAGAAGTTTTTTGGGTCGCATTCGGAGATGATCAGTCGACCTTGCTATTGTTATTTTGAACCACCACATTTGGGAACATATATTCAACCTGCTATAAGTCACCATGGAGGTATGCTTGTTTGGGCCCTTTTGCATTTGGATTTCATTGATGTATCTTCATCTGCATGCATTTCATGGTCCAATGCATAATGTGAGTGCCGCTGTATTGCCAAATTTTCTTCATCTAAATCCGCCATAGGTCTTGCTGGAAGTTGTTTCTATGCATATTATGCTTCATATGATCTCTTGCTTGATGTTTGGACGTGTGAGATTTGGATGGCTCTTATTCTAGCCGCCATATGATGTAAATACATCTCTTCTTCACCTTGCAAATTTGATTGCTTGTGGACTATGGATTTTTTGGGGTTCAATGCTGATTGGAGTGCCATATTTATGCTTGCTATTGATTATATGAACTCACCTCATCTACTAGAACTTTTTGTATGCGAATTTGATTTCTTTGTGATCCCTTTTATAGAAAAAGTTGATTTGGGTTTTATGGAAGATGTCTTGTTGATCGAATCATCATAGAAGAATTGTATGTTCTAGCTTTTGCACTTTTCAGCTCTCTGTATTTTAAAGTTTGCATTACTTGGTGTTGTTTTTATTAACAAACAAGTGTAAGAAGATGATAAAGTTGCTGCTAACACATAAATTCTCCTCCTTGTGTTAAGTTGAATCCACTTTTTAGAACCCACACTGGTTCTTACTGTGGCTATGAGAACACTTAGATTTTTCTCCTTTTCTCTGATGGCTTATCAAACCCTCACAGCTGTATAAATATTCCATTTGTATTTGGCTTCTACAAAACACATTTATCTCTATTGGGACCTTTACCTGAAGGAAGGAATGATTTTGAAACTTGTAATGCTGCTGAAACTAACAACAAACTTGATTAATTCTGCTTGGAAAACCGAAACTCCAATTTTGAAATTATCTTCCTCTTTTACTGGTGGCCTTTATATTCGTCCATCAGAAAATCACAAAAAAGTGGATTTCTCACTTTTCTTTCTATGCTTGGGCTTCTTGCTATTGTAGAAGATATTTGGCACATTCTTCAATTGATATCTCTTTTTTTTACTATGAAATTTGCACATCCGACAACATCCTTCCATTTAATGATAACTTAAAGTTCTAAAAGATGATATGAATTCTGTATTCAAACCTCTTGTTTGATGACTAACTGTTTGCACCATATTACATATTGGAAGTGAAACCATGGCTATTGTAATTAAGAAAAATTTAATATTTTCAAAGTCATTTCATTTGCTGGTTACTGAGTAAGTCTCATATAGCTATTCTTTTGCTAGTATAATTGCACACTCATGATATCAACAACCTCTTATGTCTTATGGCATGACTTTACATCACCATGGATAACCCTAGCATGTTTTTATAGGTTGCTTCACACTCACATGCATTGAAAAATACCAGTCATTTGCTTGCTAGTTGCTGTCCACAACGTGAGATATTCAGTTAACATTGCTATAGCATTTTTCAACAGTCCTAAGCCTCAAATTCATACTATCATATTGGCGTAAAGTTAGGCCAGAATCACTTGGTCATAGATGCATGCATTACCGAGTTACAGTACCTTTGTCATTTATCACACTTTTGTCTTTCCAACTTATAGTTGCGGTTACATAACCAAGCCGTATATCAACACCATGTCTTGATTGATATTTGCTTCCATATCTCCTTTGTTGAATTATTATCCGAAACTTGGATTCCATTTGCATGTTTGCACATGTTTATAATAACTTCATAATGTAGATTTGTTAGTCTATTCATCTTTTCTATTCTGTTGCATATCTTATGAGGTTCAAGCATGGGCTCGTGATGCTCACAAATGGTTTTATTTCTTTTTAACATTAAATGTCAATATCACTGCTTGTTTTCCTTTATGACAGAATGCATTGACAGATAGAAAATATAGTCGTAGAGATAGGTAGTCATTGCTTAGATCCCTTGGGATGTAACATCAGTTGCCTTATGTTTTTGTAGTTACTGGAGAGCGTGGAGCTCGGAGTTGGACAAGTGCGACAGAAAAAGAAACCATAACCAGTCAAAGCAACAGACAATGACTGGTTATCTTTATTCCTATTTCTTTCATGTATATATTTATCTGTTAGTGTATTTCTTGATGAAAGAAAATTAATCAGTTATCCTCACGGCTTGTGTGAGACTTTCTCCATTCAGCGCATTCATTCATTTATATTGTAAAAATGAAAATTGTACTTATCAGTGATGATCTATACAATGAACATTTGTATCTCTTTTGCGCATGGTTTCATAAATGATTGCAAAATGATAAAAATGAATAGAAATGAATACTTTCTTTTGCAATGTTTTCTGTGATGTTACTTCTTAGTAAAATTCAGCATGTGTGAAATTTTGGTAACATTTTTAGCGACTTTTACTGTATGTCTACCTGCTTGACATTTGACTAGTTTTTTTTTTGCTCTTATTCCTTGGGCACAGAGTCTGATTATGCATTCCTAGCACCTAGGCCTGACAAAAGTGACTTCTAAAGTTGTCGGTTCACTTTTTAATGCATGCACATGAGTTCAGTAAGACTGAAAACTCTTAGTGGGTTGATGGGTGTGCAAGGTCAGAACTCAAGTATAAACTTTAGGAGTCAAAATCGTCATAGTCGACCATTTGGTTGATGTATAGGTGAATGTGTGGGATTGAATGGATGCATGTTTGCAGTGTATGCATGGGTATGAAGATATGTATGGCTGGCAGCCAGACATTTATTTGTAGCAATATATGTGTGTGTATGTATGTGTATGTTGGATATGTGTGTGCATTTGAGTACACATATTTACGCATGCATGAATGAGATGAGAGGGTGTGACGGCTTCCACAACATGAACCAGCAACTTAACCAAACTAAACTACAAAAAAAATAGGAAACTAATCTTAGAACAGAAACAAAACTAAACTAAAATGCATACACACTTATTGAAAACACGGAAAACTAACTTATTATATACAAGGCAGGACTGCAAATCATACCTCAAAACATGGTTTGAGGTGGATCTCATTCACAGGGATCGGTAAGATGTCTCCATCCATGGTATCCAGCTAGTAAGCATTATGTTGTTTACACTCAGCAATTTGAAATGGCCTAGCCCACATGTGATCAAATTTATTGTGTTGGCCAGGTCTGCTCTTGAGAACGTCCCTCTTTAGTACCATGTTGCCAACATGGAAATCTTGAGCTTGAGCCCTCTTATCAAAGCTCCTCTTTATTTGCATTTTCTGGTACTCCATGGTCTCTATGGCTTTTTTCCTAGTTTCTTCTAGCTCCATCAACTAGGCACACCGCACCGGCATAGGGTCACCTTCCTCAAATAAAACCATCTATGTAGCAAGATCAAGTGCTGGTAATTCTGTCTAAATTGACAATCTAGCCTCTTTCGCATATATGAGCCTATAAGGCGAGTTTCCAATGATTTTTTTTGGGGTGATTCTGTCAACCCATAAGGCAGCCTTCAATTTTGAATGCCAATCTCTTTGATTATCTTGCAAATTGTGCTTGATGATTCTTATCAGGTTCTTGTTGGAAGATTTCGCTAATCCATTTCCTTGCAGATAATAATTTGAGCTCGTACTGAGATATATTCCATGATGAAAAGCCCAATTAGTGACTTTCATTCCAATGAAAGCAAGTGCATTATCTAAGATAATAGAATCTGGTACTCCAAATCTATTCACAATGTCATCATAAAAGTTTAAGACTGCTAATTCATTTGCGTCCTTTAACACTGTTGCCTTAGTCTAGCATGTGAAATAGTTGGTGGCTGTAATAATCCACTTGTGACCCACACTTGATGGAGGGTTAATGGACCCAATAAAATCAATGCCCCACTTTTGAAAGGGCTGCTCAGTTTTAATTGGCTGCAAGGGAAAAGCTAGTAGCCTTTCTTTTCCTACAAACATGGCGCATTTAGTGCATTTTCTGACATGTGCATGATAGTCTTTAAATAAATCGGGCCAATAATAGCCAGCTTGAAGAATGTTATAGGTTATTGTTCTAGGAGAAAAATGTCCTCCTGAATGTCCATTATGAAATTCATGCAATATTTGAGCAGTATGATCTGAATCTATGCATCTGAGAAGGACTCCATTGAAGTCTTTTCAGTATAGAATATCATTTATCAGCACGAAAGGGGTTGATTACAAGTGATAATACCTTCACTTTGCTCGATCTAAGGTGGCTGGACATTGACTGGTTTTTAAAAAATGGATCATATCCTGTAACCAGCTTGTTGTTATGTCATCATTTCCAGCAGCACCAATCAGTAAAATAGCATTTTCTTACTCCTCTAGCTCTGAAATATCCTTATCTATGATTTACTCACACAAACCCTTCCCTTGAACCAGCTTGGTTATCTGGATATCTACGTCATATTCCATGACGCATGTGATCCAGCTGGCTCTTTTCTCATTCAGATCTCTACTCAGGAGAAACTCTTTGATGCTTGGATGCGTGACATGCAAAATGACTTTGTTATGCGTCAGCAAGTGCCTAAATTTCTTAAGGCTTTTTACAATAGCAAGGACATGTTTCTCAACAAAGCTATACCACTGTTCGTACTCTTCAAGTCCTTTGCTAAAGAATGTGATTGGCTATTCCAATCCCTCTGCATTTTCTTGTAACAGCATGGCTGAAATCACATCATGACCACCATATGCGTAAAGAATAAAATCTTTACTAAAATTAGGATTGACTAGGACGGGTGATGCTGCTAATGCATCTTTAATGGCCTAAAAATTTTCTTTGGCTTACTTCATCCAGGTAAAAATTGTATTCTTTTTAAGCATAGCCGTTAATGGTTTGAGAAGTGTTGCAATGTTAGGCAGAAACCTCTGCACAAAATTGATGCGGCCAATGAAACTTTGAAGGCCTTTCTTGTGTTGTGGTAGAGGCAGCTCCAAAGTTGTTGCAATTTGTTCAGGGTCCACTGTGATGCCTGACTTGGATACAATGTATCCAAGTAATTTCCCTTCATGCACTGAAAAGATACTCTTTTTTGGGTTTAATGAGATACCAAACCTTCTACAGCATTCAAAAATCTGTCTTAAATGATTAATGTGGTCTGTTGCTTTCTGTGAATAAACAGTGACATCATCCAAATAAACCAAGATGAACTTGTACATTAGGTTGCTGAAAGCCATCTCCATGGCCTTCTAAAAGGTAGCTCCAACATTGGACAATCTGAATGGCATTCTTTTATATGCCATTGTTCCCCATTTTGTTGTAAACATTGTTTTGAACTGATCTTCCTCCTTTACCAAGATTTGGTTATAACCCGAATACCCATCCAGCAAAGAAAACCTTTCAGCCCCTGATACACTTTGCAAAATTTGTTCCATGGATGGAAATGGGTGTCTATCCTTTAGCGAGACTCGATTCAAGTCTCTGAAATCTACGCACAATCGTAGTTCCCCATTTTTCTTCCTTACCGGGACCAAGTTAGCAACCCAACTAGTGTGTTTGTGATGGGGACACAACCCGACAACCAGAATAGACACAATAGAAAGGGGGAATTATATTAACTGAGAAAATAAGCTGGTACAAACAGTGCAGAGAAAATAAACTCAAAACATGCCCTACGGGCTTACAATAGCATATATCTGGAGAATATTTCTCCTTTTAGCACCTCCTCTCAAGCTCCAATCCGAACTGCCTTTTACAATGCTAGAAATCTCCTTAAATAGACCCCGGAGGGTTAAGGACTAGGAGTACATTCTAGAAAGTGCTAGTAGGCATCCACCGACAAAATAGAAGGTTCTGGAAGCTGCGTTAGAAGTCGGTGCAATTCTAGAAGAATCCAGAAATGGTAGCCGAACTTTCGGGAGGCATAACTTTTGAACCGTAACTCCGATTGACGTACCGTTTACATTTTCGGAAAGCTCTCGAAGCGCTCTATAGCCCTATGGACAAGCTTTGCTCATCCCCCATTTTTTGACCCTTTTTGAGGTCATTTAATGCCCCAAACCTGACTTTGAAGCATTGATAGGAAAAATTATCTTACTCTTGATCAATCTGAAAACTTCTTTTTGCATCAAAGGTTCCAGCTTTGGGTTAATAGGCCTTTGCTTTTTTTGAACTAGCTTAGCTGCTAGTTCAAGCTCTATTGTATGTTGTGCCAGTCCTGGATTGAACCCTTTTAAATCGTTGTATTGCCAAGCGAAGACATCACTGAATTCTTGAAATAAATGAAGAAAAGCTTCTTCTTCTTCAGCTAAATTTACCTTGCCAAACTTAAGGCATTTACCTGGTGCAATTTCCATATCTGCATACTGGTTTTCTTTGACCAACAAGTTGGCTTTTCCTGGTTTGAGCTGATCATCAAAATTAAATATGCTTTCTAGTGTTACTAAACCTTTTGGTAACTTGTTGTTTTTTAACTGTATCCCCTGATCACCATACTGATCTTTATATCTCTGCTAGTTAGAACTGGCAAAAATGTCTTCTTCCAGCAAAAATTGCAAAATTTGTTCATCGTTGTCAAAAACTTGCCAACTAACATCGTTATTAGGAACTGAAGGCCTGGTAATGATTCTGATATGACGCTAATCAGTATGGGCGGACATGCTATTGACAATGTCATATTGAGCTCCTATAGCTGCCAGTCTATTGGCATGCTGGTTTTCTTTTCTAGGAATAGCCAATATATTAAATGCATCAAAATTTTCAAGCAAATCCCAAACACGATGTCTATAAGACTTTAAAATGCCATTTTTTTGCAGCATTCAGACATCTGATTTGATTTACTACTAGTTCACTATCACCATACACCCTTAAGCACTTAATACCACACTTTCTTGCCCATTCTAATCCCTGAACTAACCCTTCATACTCTGCTATATTATTGGTGCAAGAAAAATTGAATCTAAAAATGGCATAGTACCTATCATTGTCGAGTGAAACCAGCATGACACCTCCACCAACACCTTGTTTACCTCTTGAACCATCGAAAACCATGCTCCATAGCTGATCTTGGGATTCTCCCAACTGATTCATTGGTTTGACCAGATTGGGAATAACTTCACTTTGTTCATGTATAATGTAGGTCCCCAAGTCAACATTTTTCATATGGTAAAATTGGTTTTCATATGTTTGACTTGATGCCCATTCATCAAGAAGAATATCAGGGACATCATCTAGCTGGGTTCAATTTTCAGCAGCTGTATGACATTCTGCTTGGTCAAATGCAAGCAGGTTTGCATTGACAACACTAGGAACATAAGGCTCTATGTGGTTTTTTGCAAGTAACTCCGATTTGATCATCACTTTTGTGCCATATCTAGTCCTAAAAAGCATGTGGGACCAATCGGATGACAGGTAACCACCAATCTTCGCTGTTAAATCTCTAGACAAACAGATGACAAAGTATGGAGGTAAATCTATAACATAGATATCCTATTGAATAGCAAAATTAGGACAGGCATGAAGGGTGACACTCGCATCTCTAATCACGCCTATAGTACCTACGGATGTCCCATCAAGTTGAACAACACCCTTTTCAATGGGTTGGTATTTTAGTCCTAACTGGTCAGCTATCTTTTTTGGCATGACTGAGCTTGTAGCTCCACTATCTACCATACGGTTATGGACTAGTTTATCACCAATGATCAAGGAAAGATAGAAAGGAGGTGATTTTATTACCTTATTTGGTTCTGTGGAAATTTTATTGCTGTCCTCCCCCTTTTCATTAGCATTGGTTAACACCACTCTTGCTAGTTCATTCATCACCCTTGCGGGATTTGCTTCATCTGAGAGAGCCTTTTGCAAGATATCGGCCTGATCGGGGATGGCCAAAGTCTCCCACATTGACATGAACACATTCATCTTCTTCATGTTCTCCACGATATTAAATGGTGCAGTGAAGTGTGATTTATAATGTGCTTTAATAGCACCATGCTCCATTGGCCTATAAATAGTTTCCTTAGTGACAGGAACGTGAGTTTCTCCCACTACATTTGTGGCACTTGATGATGGTTCAACAGTATTAGGTAGTCTACCCTTATTTGTTGTTTTCTCTGTTTCAAGGGCTCTTTTCTTAGCTCGGGTATTTTTTGACATTGGTGAGTCATTATTGAGTGCACAAAACTCATCTTCCTGCCAGTTAAGGAAGCTGGTTTCAGGAGTAGCTGTGTCATGTTGCTATTCAGGTGCATCATAAGTGGCATTTTGTTGTCTTGCCACCGTATTTTGTACCATTAATGCTTGGTTTATAACTCCATTTGTGCATGTGGCCTGATTATGTGGTTTTCTATAGGGGTAACACCATTCAAAATTTGCTGTAAGGTTATTTTGCATGGGGACTATGTCTCTTACTAGATTTGCAGCATTAAGAGGGGTCGGGTTATAAGGTTGGAAAGGTCTTTGATTGATATTTTGCCTATAACCTATTGCATTATCTTGAAACAATGGTTGTCTATTTCCTTGGGCCTGACCTTGATTTTGCTGTTGGTAAGGCGGATTTGCAACTGGATTTTGCTGTTGGTAAGGCAGCCTAGGCTGGAACTGTTGTTTTTTAAGATTAACCAGCATGTTACTAAAATTTTGCATCATGTTTTCGATCTTGAGCTGACTATTTTTTATCTCCTACAGCTCTTGTGAAGGGCCTACAGCACCTGAAGGGCATGTCATGGTAATTTCTTGGCTGGGAACAATAGGTAATTGGTTAAATTATGGAATTATCAATGGCATATTTGGGTGAATGTCTAAAAAAATGGGCATTGGAGGCCTAGGGGCTATTTTACGAGCTTGAATAAGACTATTTTCAGCTCTAATGGTGATATCATAAGCTTGAGGCAGAAAAACACCTCCCATAGATTGAATCATTACTGATATATTGCTATTTAAGCTTCTCAAATAATAAAGAAAAGCATGATCGGCTGAAGGTCTCACCATAATGGGTATTCTAGTCCAGGTTCTTTGAAATTAGTTGTCAAAATCCATCATTTTCTCTTGTGGTACTCACTTTATAGTTGTGAGCCGCTCTACCAGCGACAAGAAGTCAGACTTGTCTTCAAAATGTTTCATCAAAGCATCACCCAAGGCATCCCATGAGCCTATAGAGCCAATAGTTAGACTTTTGAACCACTGTAATGCTTTCCCCTTTAAATATGCTGCCAACAACTTAGTAGCCACATCCTCCTCTATAACATGATGTACGTTGCACAAAGTAGCAACATCCCTTATGTGCTCATAAGCTGTAGTTTGATTTTCTCTAGTAAAATCTGGCAGACTCTTCAATGCTACAAGTGGTATACCATGATGTTGGGTGAAATTCAAGGGGCTCCCTTGATTAAAAGGTACAAAAGAAAACTATCTCACCATTGGCAGAGGTTTTTGTAGAGGCTATTGTACTGGTTGTTGCACAGGTTGTTGTTGTATAGGTTGTTATTGAGCAGGAACACTTTGCTAGAAGCTCGTATTTACTACACCTGCTGGTATAAAACCAGTACTTGCTGAATTTGTAGGTGAATCAATAGATATTTCAAATAATTCAGCCCTTACTGATGGACTTGCTAAACATCTGACATTCCTTTGGCCTGTTCTGTTGTACACGGGAAAACCAAGGGCTGATAGTTGCCTTCTTGGTGCTGGCTTCATTCTAGCAAGACTCCTTCCACGTCTTTTTGGAGTTTCCAGCTGCAGATATTCAAAAGAACTGGAACTTTGTGTTTGTATCTTTCTCATAAATTCATCATTTCCTATTGGCTGGTTGAAACAAGGCTTTCAGCTACACCAGCACAGTTGGAAAATGTATTCAGGTCCCACCGGGCGTGCCAAAACTATTAAGTTTTAGGATTTGCACCCTTTGCTGAATGGGAAAACATTCAGTAACCCTTACATAACATGGGATTCACTTCACTATGTGGGACTGGATAGTGAGATGAAACCTTTGGATTCTAGGCCGGCTCCTATTGAATCTCTCAATGATAACCTCTTGAAACTTAAAGAAAACTTGAGGGAAAAGGGGAAGAAGTTACTGAAAACCAAAAAACTAAACCTTAAGTCTTAAAATAAGGAAGTGATACACCAAAGAGGGGTATGGAAATGTAAGCCACATGTGACAAAGAGGATAATGTAACTTTATGAAACACAGATGAAGCACAACTTCCTGTAAAGGCTTGCACAAATGATTTATAATAAGGTTTTTTTCACTGAAACTACAGAAAGAAAGACAAACTAATACCTCCCTTTGACTAATTTCAACCAAAACACATGTTATAACCTACAAACAAACTTACTGTTCTACACAGAGGTGCTGAAATGAGATAGAAAACAGGGATTAATGAAACATTCACAAGTTAACCTATCCAATCATTTTGCAATGCACATAGAAATTGTAGAAAGGAAAAGGGCTCACTGATAACTTCACCAAGCATAATCACATTGCTGCAACCTGTATTATATCTCTAGGAATGAATTACAGACTCTATAAAATGAAGTCCAAGACTTAGAGAAAAAAGCCACAAAACCTCTATCCACACAAATCAGAACCTCTAAAATGAGTTGAAAAACTCGCACTTAACATCTTTTTTCCAACTGCATTTTACCAAAAGCCATAAATGTAAGTCGGATTCAACCCCAAAGGCCAACTTGAGTCTTTTACCAAACTTCAAAAGGGTGTACCAAATAGCCTAAAAGGCATGGTTTGATAACATCACCAACTACCTCTCATAAATGAAGCCCCAAAACTCCTGCCAGACTCCAGAAGCAATGATTTCCTACCCCCTACTCTTATCATACATGACTCAACACTCAATTAAAAGATCTGCAAAATATATGTCTCTTAACTCTTTTAAAAAGGAAAATAAATAATTATTTCCTATCATGAGACTTATTAAATGATTTAAAAATATAAATCATCTAATATCTATAATTTAATAACTTTTTATAATATAATTTACACTTTCTTATTTTAATAAGTATTAGTTATTATTATTTTATTTAAAACATTAAGTAATAAGAATTAATTACTTAATGTTTTTTATAAAATAGCTAACATTTATTAAAATAAAAATAAAAATAAATAAATTATAAAAAATAACTAATAAAGGAAATATATATTTAACCTTCTAAAGAGTTAGAGAAAACAAAAGTTTGCAAATAAATAAAAAGAGTTGAGTCCCAAGTAGGAAGACTTGGGCAAAAGCTAGCAACTATTGGGAAATTAAAACACAGCAAAAGACTCCCCCCAAAACACCGGACTTCAAATTTTTATGCAGAATGAAAAGGGGTGGATTAATATTTTGAAACCCCTAACTTATTTCATCCATACATCTTGAGCTCGCAACTAGGAGAGGAGTAAGGGTTTGAAGAAGATGGAGCTCTGTTGCTTGATTCATTTTGTCCGCTACCTGCTCCTCCTCTGGAAGTTTTCTGGGTCGCATTCGGAGATGATCAGTCAGCCTTGTTGTTGTTATTTTGAACTGCCACATTTGGGAACATATCTTCAACCTACTGTAAGTCACCATGGAGGTATGCTTGTTTGGGCCCTTTTGCATTTGGATTTCATTGATGTATCTTCATCTGCATGCATTTCATGGTCCATGCATAATGTTAGTGCTGCTGTATTACCAAATTTTCTTCATCTGAATCCACCATAGTTCTTGCTGGAAGTTGTTTCTATGCATATTATGCTTCTTATAATCTCTTGCTTGATGTTTGGATGTGTGAGATTCGGATGGCTCTTATTGTAGCCGCCATATGATGTAAATACATCTCTTCTTCACCTTCCGAATTTGATTGCTTGTGGACTATGGATTTTTTGGGGTTCAATGCTAATTGGAGTGCCATATTTATGCTTGTTGTTGATTATATGAACTTGCCTCATCTGCTAGAACTTGTTGTATGTGAATTTGATTGCTTTGTGATCCCTTTTATAGAAAAATTTGATTTGGGTTTTATGGAAGATGTCTTGCTGATTGAATCATCATAGAAGAATTGTATGTTCTAGCTTTTGCACTTTTCAGCTCTCTGTATTTTAAAGTTTGCGTTACTTGGTGTTGTTGTTGTTAACAAACAAGTGTAGGAAGATGATAAAGTTGCTACTAACACATAAATTCTCCTCCTTGTGTTAAGTTGAATCCACTTTTCAGAACCCGCACTGGTTCTTACTGTGGATGTGAGAACACTTAGATTTTTCTCCTTTTCTCTAATGGCTTATCAAACCCTCACAGCTGTATAAATATTTCAGTTGTATTTGGCTGCTACGAAACACATTTATCTCTATTGGGACCTTTACTTGAAGGAAGGAATGATTTTGAAACTTGTAATGCTGCTGAAACTAACAACAAACTTGATTAATTTTGCTTGGAAAATCGAAACTCTAGTTTTGAAATGGTCTTCCTCTTTTACTGGCAGCCTTTATATTTGTCCATCAAAAAATCACAACAAAGTGGATTTCCCACTTTTCTTGCCATGCTTGGGCTTCTTGCTATTGTAGAAGATATTTGGCACATTCTTCAATTGATATCTCTTTTTCTTACTATGAAATTTGCACATCCGACAACATCCTTTCATTTAATGATAACTTAAAGTTCTGAAAGATGATATGAATTCTATATTCAAACCTCTTGTTTGATGACTAACTATTTGTACCATATTACATGTTGGAACTGAAACCATGGCTGTTGTAATTAGGAAAAATTTAATATTTTCAAAGTCATTTCATTTGCTGGTTACTGAGTAAGTCTCATATAGCTATTCTTTTGCTAGTATAATTGCACACTCGTGATATCAACAACCTCTTATGTCTTATGGCACGACTTTGCATCATCATGGATAACCCTAGCATGTTGTTTTAGGTTGCTTCACACTCACGTGCATTGAAAAATACCAGTCATTTGCTTGCTAGTTGCTGTCCATAATGTGAGATATTCAGTTAACATTGCTATAACATTTTTCAATAGTCCTAAGCCTCAAATTCATAGTATCATATTGGCATAAAGTTAGGCCAGAATCACTTGGTCATAGATGCATGCATTACCAAGTTACAGTACCTTTGTCATTTATCACACTTTTGTCTTTCCAACTTATAGTTGCAGTTACATAACCAAGCCATATATCAGCACCATGTCTTGATTGATATTTGCTTCCATATCTCCTTTGTTGAATTAAGATCCGGAACTTGGATTCGATTTGCATGTTTGCACATGTATATAATAACTTCATAATGCAAATTTGTTAGTCTGTTCATCTTTTCTATTCTATTGCATATCTTATGAGGTTCGAGCACAGGCTCGTGTTGTTCACAAATGGTTTTATTTCTTTTTAACATTAAATGTCAATATCACTGCTTGTTTTCCTTCATGATGGAATGCATTGAGAGATAGAAAATATAGTCGTAGAGATAGGTAGTCATTGCTTAGATCCCTCGGGATCTAACATCAGTTGCCTTATGTTTTTGCAGTGATTGGAGAGCGTGGAGCTTGGAGCTGGACAAGTGCGGCAAAAAAAGAAACCATAACCAGTCAAAGAAATAGGCAATGACTGGTTATCTCTATTCCTATTTCTTTCATGTATATATTTATCTGTTAGTGTATTTCTTGATGAAAGAAAATTAATCAGTTATCCTCACGGCTTGTGTGAGACTTTCTCCATTCAGCACATTAATTCATTTATATTTTAAAAATGAAAATTGTACGTATCAGTGATGATCTATACAATGAACATTTGTATCTCTTTTGCGCATGGTTTCCTAAATGATTGCAAAATGATAAAAATGAATAGAAATGAATACTTTCTTTTGCAATGTTTTCTGTGGTGTTACTTCTTAGTAAAATTCAGCATGTGTGAAATTTTGGTAACAGTCGTGAAGTCCAAAATAGAAATGGAGTTGAAGACAACCTCCACACTAAAGTAGAAAGATAAATTGCTGAAGAAATTAAAGGAAAAATTTGGTGAAGGTGTTGAAGAAGAAGAAGAGGAAGGTGATGAAGAGGATGAAGAGGAAGGACAAGAGCAAACTAAAGAACCTCTTGCATTAACACAAGGCATGGGTGAGGAAAAAGAAGAAGAGGATGCCAAGGAAGAGGAAGCTAAGAAAGTACCAATACATGCTGAACCTAAAAAGAGAAAGGCCAAGGAATAGCCCATGGTCAAGGAAAAGAAGGTTGCAAAACCTAGTCTAGCAAAGTAAACAACACTAGCCACTAGAGCTAGTACAAGAGCCACCACTCAAAAGGCCAGAGAGAGAAAACAAATCAAAAAATGAGGCCGAGAGTAGAAGAAACAAAGAAGAAAGTATATTGCTCAACCTAATTTAGATGAAGAAAGAACTAAATCAAAAGATACTAGCCAATTCAAAGTGGTAAGTCACACACCACTTTTTGATCTCGAAAATATGTGTGTAAATATGAAAAATAATGTTGATTTGTTTGGTCTTAAGAATGTAAATTTTGATAATATAGAAAAAGAGGAGTTCAAAAGATAGTAGAAGAAGCCTTGTATACAATGATGTCCAAATTTAAGAATACACCATTAGAATTTTCCAATTCAGTACCCAAGGCATTATATGATTTAGTTGAGCAAAAATGACACTATTTTTTAAATTTGGAAAAGAAAATAAGGGAGACTACTCTAGCTCAAGTAATGAAAAAACTAACCAAAAGGAAAATTGCTAAGGAAAATATGAAATATGGTAGAAGGTTCACACCAAAATATAGAACCTTTAGCATTCTCCAAAATGATATTGAGGATGTTGTCAAGACATCCACTCAAATGTGGAAATTAATTTATGTATTAAAAAGTATGAAGCAAGGAGAAAATAATCCCTTTTAGGGTAAAGATGATGATAAAGAAGAGGATGACAAAGAAGATAGAAAGGAAGATAAAAATATAGAGGAGACTGAGAAGATGGATACTAACACAAAAATAACTAACCAACAGCATGAGGAACAGAGTGTGCAAGACATACAAATGTCAAGTGCCAGTCCTTCTCATGATACAAGAGCACCTAAAAAAACTATAATTGTTAAGAATGTCTCTGATGCATCAACTCATAACATCAATCCATTAATTGCAAAAGATTTGAAAAATATTTTAGACCTACCTACACTACAATCTCAACTTTGTACAAATCCAATTTTGATCAATGTAGAAGAACTCCAAAAAGTAGTAACAGAAGTTACAAGCGATAAGGTGAATACATAAGAACCACCTTCTACCATCCCTTTATTTACCAGTGTCAAAGAATACATAGTTGAGAAAAGGAAAACTACCAAAAAAGAAGTAAAGGAGACAACAATAGAGTAAATAGGATAGATAGATACATTTGTACCTACAACATAGACACAAGATACAACTCAAGTCATTGTCATAGATCAAGAAAAGGCTAAAGAAGGAGAACAAAAACCTAAGGTAAAAGAGAAGGAGGCCATTGAATCATTGGTAACTTTACCAACATTAAGCTCCTCACCTACAAAACTTCTTCAAAAGTCGAGCATGGAAGCAATACCTCTGCAAATCCCAATGCCAGGCACAAGCTCTTCTAAGGTTGAAAAGGTAATCCACTATGGTGATATAAATTTATATGAAGAGATAGTGATTCCAAAATTTTATTATGACACAATGACTATTGATCAAATAAGAATTTTGCAACAAGCATTAGAGAAGAAGAAATACCAAGAAATACTTAGGAAGGAGTATAGACAAAAGTAATCATTACAACAAATTAAAGAAATCTTTGTATATGCATTCAACTTGCCTACTCTAGAAGAATCCAAGCCACTCTTGGAACAACTATTAGATATTGTAGAGATGGGTAATAATGAAAACCTAGATACAAATGCCAAAGTTTTGGACTAGCCTGAAAGAAAGTTTCAAGGAAAAGTAAATGAAAAGATATCTAGTGATATAGCTTTGACACAAGTTGCTTTGGAAAATAAGGTTGAGGATGTGAAGAAGCTACTTGAGAATATTTTCTCATTGTATACCAAACTATGTGATCCTACACTCTTTACCCAAGACACTAGAAATATAATACTAAGCCTAGAGAGGAATCTAAGCATATCAGGTATACAACTACTTAAGAACCCAGCTCAAAGTGAGAAGCATTTCTATACATTGCTTCAATCACATAGTCAATTAGTTGTGTTAATAGTAGAAGAGGCTAATATAAGAGCCAAATTGACATAAATACAGTCCTCTCTCACCATACACATGGAAATCTTCCACAAAGAATTAGGCTATGTATAAATGTATTGTTAAAGAAAGATCCCAATCTTTCTACACTAGATGGCCTATTACACCTTGCAGCCGAGCTCACCATCCAAATGAAATCATTAGATCTTCCATGTGAAAATTGGGATGCAGCTCTAAAAATAATTATTTAAGTCCATAAATCATTTTTGGAAAAATGCACTATAAGTGTATAGACCCTTTGACATAACATCAAAAAGGGGGAGATAAAATAAAAAAGGGGGACATAAAAAAGCAAGGGGGAGAACAAATTAAAAGGAAAATTAAATATGCAAGAAGAAAGGGGGAGAGATGAATAAAGAAAAATAGGAAGCATGGAAAGGGGTAGCTAATCAAATTTGACCCCAGTGATATATACTTTTGAGAAATACAATGCAAAAAATAGAGTAGAGTAGATATCAGCTAAAGGCAGAGCATAAAGAGTATAAGTGGATTGAATATAAAGATTATCAGTTAGCAATGACAAATCTACTCAGAATGGAGAATAAATTTTGGATACAAAATAGACACATTAACTCAAAGGGAGTTGTACATTTTGAGGTACATAGGTTATTGTAAAATTCTGAAAATTTTGAAGTTCTATATATAAGTCGAGTCATGGTTATGTTATACTCAATGAGATCAGATTGTTTGTATATATTCAATTGTTTTTGATGCTCATGTCAAAGGGGGATATTGTTGATCTTAGATTGGTTTTGACAATTGAGTGTCAACACACTTAAGACATTTACTTAGTTCATGTTGAACTAGTAATGCATGCTGAGTATAATATGTAAATACAAGACCATGCCAAGTTGCAATGAGTGCCGAGTCACTCATATGCCAAGTCACTCAAGTGTTGAGCAGATAGACCATGTAGAGTAATTCAAGTGCTGAGTGAATAGTAGATGCCAAGTAGTTCAAATATTGAGTCAAAAATAGAATTATAGTGTATGTCGAGCATTAGTGACTACATATGCCAAGTAATATAGATTGGACATATTTGTTTTTTATGGTACAAACAACTATGTAAACCATTTTTCAGCTAACATAAGGTTAGATTTTGATTCTTTAGAGATAAGGATATATCTACATGCAGATTCCCTATCAAATTATATGTAGCCAATCAAAAGAAGGGAAGGTTTAAGTGGCAACATGGATGAATCTTAGCTATAGATTCATACATAACCCTAAGACACCTAAGTCTTCTTAAGGAAGACAAAGCCCTAAATATTTTATTAGAGAGAGAAGAGAGTTGAGAGAATTGTGAAGGGCTGAATGATCAAATTGAAGGCACAAACAAGATAGCATGTAGAGCATTCAAGGTGACTTAGTAGTGAGAGTGAATTGTAAAATCAATTAAGTGAAGAAAAGAGGATAGAGAATACAACATTGTTACATCAAATCATGAAGGATCAGTCACAGACTAAATAGAGGTGATCTATTATTAGGCAAGCAAGTGCCAACTACAAGATCTATGTTGAGACATTTTGACAAGTGATTCTAGTCAAATCTCCTAGGCAAAGCAGGCCTAACAGAATTTATCAAATCCTTTAATAGGGTGAAATTCCAAGTGAGTGATTAGATGCCATTTAACCAATCACACTTCTAATAGGGTGTTGAAATCTTTTAACAAGGTCAGACTTAACTTTCTTTGTATGCCTTTAATAAGGCATGCCTTTCATAAGGCAGATCATGTTTCATGGTCAAACCATTGTAACCTTTATTGGCTATACATTATTGCTATAGTAGTGAATATTTGTAGGTGTCATCCCCACCCTAATTTTAGCTTCTCATTTGGAGGGTTTCTAGGTAATCATATCTAGTGTCAAGTGTGTGTGTGTGTGTGTGTGTGTTTAATTGCTTACATGATATCTTAGTATGTTAATGCATGTGATGTGTGAATGATGAAACTTTTATGGGTCTTCTTTCCCACTTGTAATTCCAAAAATCACATTAGGAAGTATCATGTATATTTCATTCAAGAAGGTATTTTGTTTAAAGGAATCTAGTTATGTATCCCTAGAAGTTCTATGAGAGTTAATTTGATCAAGGAAAAGCATAGTTGTGGATTAGTTGGATATTTTTGAATTGATAAAACATTGAGTTTGCTAAAGCATAAGTATTATTGGCCCCAAATGTATAAGAATGTTTAGAAATTTGTGAAGATTTGTGGAGTTAGCCAAGATGCAAAAGGAGTAAGTTAGAATACTAGTTTGTATGCACCTATTGTTGTTCCTAAGAAACCTTGAAGTGATATCAATATGGATTTTGTTCTTGGATTGCCTAAAACAGTGAATGGGTATGATTATATTTTTGTTGTGGTGGATAGATTTTCTAAAATGGCTCACTTTATACCATGTAAGAAGAAATCAAATACTTAGCATGTCGCTAAGCTTTTCTTCAAAGATATTGTGAGATTGCATGGATTACGTGGAAGAATTATTTCTGATAGAGACAATATGTTTGTTGGCTATTTTTGGAAGAATTTGTTGAAGAAGATGGGTACTAAGTTGAAGTTTAGCTCTACATTCCATCCATAGATAGAAGGAAAAACATAGGTTGTGAATAGAAGCTTGGGTAATTCGCTAAGATGTTTAGTTGGAGATAAGCCAAGTAATTGGGAAGTAGTGTTAGCACAACCTAAGTTTGCATATAATAATTTTATGAATAGGAGTATAGGGAAGACACTTTTTGAGATTGTTACTGGAATGCAGCCCAGAGGAGTATTAGATTTGAGGGATGTTGTTGGTGAGGAAAAGAGAAGTACTGTAGGAGAAGAATTTGTTGATTTTATGGGATCTTTGCATAAGGAAGTGAACTTGAGGTTTGAACAAAGTAATCAAAAGTATAAGGAGAATAATAATAAGTGTAGAAGACATTATGATTTTGAAGTTGGTGATGATGTGATAACTCATTTGAAGAAAGGAAGATTTCTAGTTGGAACATATGGTACGCTAAAGATGAAGAAGTTTGATACTGGCAATACTTATGAGGTTGAGTTCCCTGATTACATGGATATATCTGCTATATTCAATATTGCTAACTTATATAAGTATCATGAGTCAAATGATGGAGTTGCTATACCTGATTATTATCCTAAGAAGTAGATCAAAGAAGTTGAACAAATATTGGATCAAAGAGCTAGTAAGAGCACAAGAGGAAAAGATTAGTATGAATATTTTGTGAAGTGGAAGGACAGACCAGTCGAAGATGCTACATGTATTTCTTAGTCTATGTTTGAATCATTTCTTCCAACCCTAGTTGTCTGATGTAAGAGCATACTAGATTTCCCTATAATCTCGGATGTTTGTTCATTCTATCAGTTGTTGTCAAGCTCTAGTTATTGTCGAGTGCTAGTTTTCTATGGTTGCCAAGTTCTTATTTACTATTGTGTGATTCCTTTGGTTATCAAGTGATCCTTTGGTTGCCACGTGATTCCTTTGGTTGCTGAGTATTCCTTTGGTTTTCAACTGGTCCTTTGGTTACCAAGTTCTCTATGACTACTAAGCTTATGTAGATGTCGAGTGCCAATTTTGGAAAAGCTTTCATTTGTTGAGTAGTCTATGTATGGTTCTAGTTTGGGCCAACCTTGCTTGTATTTAATATTGGTATATAGGTAGTTAATATTTGATCTAAGATCACTTGTGGCTTTTCTATGTTCTAGAATCTTCTATAAGCCATTTTGGCAAGTATTTAAGGAGGTCTAAGATTGAGTTTTAGACAGATTGGTAGAACTTTGAGGATTGAAAGGGATATGAGTCTAGAATGCAAACTTGAAGTTGGATCATGAATCTGTAAGTTATATATTTTAATTGGTCATAACCTAGAAGGCCTTACAATTGGGCACGTATGTTGTTCATTTCTTGAATCAATAAAAGTATCTTGTTTTCTCTCTCTGGTGTTGTTGTCTTTATGTGTTTGTGTCTATTGTGTTAACTCTACAAGGTTGGTTTGGATTATTGGGTGTGCCTTTAGCCCTATTGATGCCCTCCCCTACTTTGGTCATGGATATCGAGTATTAGTTTTGGAAAGATTTCATTTACCAAGTAGTTTGTGTCTGGTTCCACTTTGGCTGACCTTGCTTGTATTTAATATTGGTATGGGTAGTTAATATTTGATGTGAGTCAAATTGTGGCTTCTCTATGTTGTAGAATCTTTTGTAAGCCATTTTGGCTAGTATTTAAGAAAGTCTAGGATTGAGTTTTAGATAGATTGGTAGAACTTAGAGGATTGAAAGGGATATGAGGCTAGAATGTGAACTTGAAGTTAGATAATGATTCTATAAGTTATATATTGTAATTTGTTGTAGCCCAGAACACCTTTTAGCTCAACATGTATGTTATTCATTTGTTGAATCAATAAAAGTATCTTGCTTCCTCTTTGTGTCTTTGCTTCCATTGTGTTAACTGTGCAAGTTTGGTTTGGTTTATTGGGTGTGCCTTTGGCCTTGATGATTCCCTCCATTCCTTGCATCACTAAGGATCCTTAAGAACCATCACCCTGTAATCTTTGAGCAGACATTTCTCTGAGCTTGTGTGAGGTATTGATTATCTATTAGGTGATGCAAGATCATGTTTTTTAGGCCTAAAACAACCTATATCAATTTTAAGAGATTCAAGTTTTCTTAGATTTGGCATTCCTTTCTTGCTTATTACCATAAGTTACAATGTTGAGCAATTTAATGAGCAAGGTTATGTATATTTAAAATTGTTGGTCCTAAGATCAAATCATATTCTCTATAATCTCTAGTAGACTAGGTTTAGGTTATGAAAAACCTTATTTCATCCACAATGTCCCTAGGACCCTATCAACCACACTAAATGAAAACATCCCTAAGGGTCTCTAAGCACCATCAGGCTATGATCTTTGAGCGAGAATTTCTCTAAGCTTGTGTAAGGTATTACTAAAATGTTAGGTGTTACATGATCATGTTTTCTAGGCCTACAACAATCTATCTCTATTTTTAGAGATTCAACTTTTTTTAGATTTGGGATCCCTTTCTCACCTAATGCCAAAAGTTGCAATGTTGCTCAATTCAAATGAAAAAGGCTATGTATATTTCAAACCATTAGTCCTAGGATTGAATCATCTAACTTTTTAGCTCTAGTTGGATGGTTTTAGACTAGGACCAACCTCATTTCATCCACAACATCCATTAGATGCTATTGACCACACTGTAAGGAAGCATCCCTAAGGGTCTCCAAGCACCGTCAGGCTACAATCTTGGAGTGTGCATTTCTCTAAGCTTGCACAAGGTATTAAAAAATTTCACTTGTTACATGATCACATTTTCTATGCCTAAAACAACCTATCTTATTTTTTAGAGATTCAACTTTATTTGGATTTGACATCCCTTTCTCGCCTAATGCCAAAAGTTGTAGTGTTGCTCAATTCAAATGATAAAGGTTGGGTATATTTCAAACCATTGGTCATAGGATCAAATTGTCTACCCTGGTAGCTCAAGTTGTCTAGTTTTAGGCTAGGTCCAACCTTTTTTAGCCACAATGTCCCTTTGGTAGTATCAACCACATTGAATGGAAGTGACCCTAAGGGTCTCTAGGAACTATTGTGCTGCGATCTTTGACACAAATAAAAATATCATAACATATTTTTACTCAATGTCTAATTACATCAAAATAAGTGACATATGTGTTTGATTACATGTGAGAATGAAATTTATAAACATTTTACATTGTATAAAATAGTGAACGTTCATGTGTTTGATTAATTGCAAGATACTAATATTGAATACAAGTTTGTATGCACACACTAAATAGGTTAGAGTCAAATCCAAGTCTAATGTATATCAAAATGAACAATATATTATGCCATATAAATTATATAGCTACAAAAAGATGTTATTTCTCATCGGTACAAAAGTCAAATGTATACAAATGTTGAATGTGTACGATAGAATTGTCTAATGTGCACAATAAACTCTCAAATATATACATTACAAAAGTTGAATATATGTAATGTCATTTATGACTAAAACTAATATGTATATCACTAGAAATATCTATGACTCCATTGGATCATAAAAATTGAGCCTCTTTGATGTAGTTTTTGGATCGCCCAGTGTCTATAGAAGAAAAATTAAAATACTATATCAAATATCTTATCTATAAGTAATATGAGAATTACTATAAATTGGGTTCTAAACTATGGATAGTTGATTTTTTCATTACCACAACTATTTGTCCCACATTTGGAGTCAATGATAATGGTAATGGGGTCCTTTTTTGATGGGTGGAACTCCTAAAAAAATGATGAGGTAGAGTGACAATGGGAGACATAGCTGCTAATGAATCAGTGGTCATGGGAGGCACAACCACTAATTAATTAGTGTTTGTATGAGGCACAACTTGTATGGTAAGCGATAAAATGTTAGAATTATAGAGTGACATTAGGGATATAAAATAAAGTAATAAAAAACATATTATAACATGAAACAGATCTCTCATGTTAGCAGGACAAACAACCATTGACAAGTCAGTGTTGGTATGAGGCACAACCTAAATGATAAGCAATAAAATGTCATAGTTATAGAGTGGCATTAAGAATTCCAAATAGAGTAAAAATAAAAGAATATATTATAGCCTAAGATTGATCTCCCATGATAGCAAGAGGCACAACCACTAATGAATATGTGCTAGCATGAGGTACAACTTGTATGGTATGCGATATAATATTATAATTATAGAGTGGCATTAAGGATTCCAAATAGAGTATAAAAACAAAAATGTATTATAGCTTGAGCTAGATTTCTCATGCTAGCATGAGGCACAACCACTAAAGAATCAATGCTGGCATGAAGCACATTCCATTTGGTAAGCAATAAAATGTTAGAATTGCAGAGTAGGCATTAGGTATTTCTATCACACACACAAGCAATCTGAATTGATATCACAAGAGAGATTCAACTAAGAATCTACATGCATACCTCTAGCCTCTATTGTGTTTGACCCCATCTTTGATGCTCAAAATTCCTGAAAAAATGAAGTGGAAAAGGATTTGCACGAAGTGTCAAAGAGTGTTGTAGTAGCTAAAAGATAAATAACACATGTTAATAAGCCCAAATTGTTGATAATTACTATAAAAATAGAAAAAAAAAAAAATTAAAACAACATGCACTAATTTGTAAATACAACTATTTAATATGTATATAGAAAAAATTCATACTATAACCTAAAATTTATGAGAAGGAAAATATAAAATTTTACCTCATTTTTTGCCTCAACATTGACAGTCTTAAGTGCACTCATCAACTCTACAAAACTCAATTGTTTCTACATATATTCATCAATATTGAGTACATGTCTACACATTCATTCATAATTAATTTCAAAATATAAATTTGGCTTGTACTTAATACCTTTTTTTTGTTTAGGTGTTCTTGTTGATTTTCTTCCCTTTCCTCCAAACCTCGAGTTGTGTGGAGTACCCTAAAGAAAGAAAAAATATAACACAAGAGGAATCAATAAGAAAAATCATGAGTTCAACTTAAATTTTGAACTTGATAGGTGTACAAGTTATGATATTGCATAGTTGTCAAAGCCAAATTTAATCACAGATTTTGTGGCATCATCAACTTGAGAAATTTCAACCCCTAACAAGGCCTATAAAATAGTAAAGAGTCTTTTTATAAATATGAGATAATGTTGTAAATGGAAACAAGGAACAACAAAAACAAGAAGAGCATATGAGTTAAAGAGCACATAAGAAGGACTTGAAAGGTGATATTGGAAGGATAGTTGAAAGATATGAAAATTTGGGGCTCAAAAAAGATACAAGACCTAAATTGAAAAAAAAGAGATCAAGAAGGAAAAAAGAGATGTGAAATAAAATTTGGCACCTTGTTAAGATCAAATACAAGTGTAGATTCATTATCTCCACTCTCCTATAAGACAC
Organism: Cupressus sempervirens; assembly: GCA_028749045.1. Classification (NCBI taxonomy): domain Eukaryota; kingdom Viridiplantae; phylum Streptophyta; class Pinopsida; order Cupressales; family Cupressaceae; genus Cupressus; species Cupressus sempervirens. The sequence goes on from CM053787.1 coordinate 206,733,549, forward strand.
CCTATGTGATATGGAGTTTAATAGGTTCTACATTGGGGATGGGTATATGGATGATGAACTCATGAGGTTCATTAGATGGAGTTTGAGTAATGCTAGGAGCAAGAGATGTGGATGGGAATTGGATGGATTTGATGAATGGGAGAGTTTTAGTGATGGTAGGATATGGAAGAGTATTTATAAGAGGGGTTTTAATAGTGGTAGGAAATGGAGCAGGATCTATAAGTGGGTTAGATGAAAGAGGGATAATAGTCACGAGGACATGGAAGAGGAATAATGGGTGTGGGAGATGGAAAGGTTTAAGTGTGATAGAAAATTCACATGATGTAATTAGATGAATTGACTCATCAACTTAACATAGACATGGATATTCTATTGGCTTCCTTGTAGAACTTCTTACATACTAGGTGTTTATCGTAAAACAATTAGGAAACAAAATTTAGGGAACTTTGTGTTGTTATTGTCATGCCAATTAAGAAATAATACTTCATTTACTTTTAAGAATATTTAAAAACCTTTACATTGAGTGTTCTTGCTCCCAGCCTCACACCTCTAGCAAAATGAGTACTCTGCGGTATTCCTGTACTACTTGCAACACCCTGCATTGCATATTGTTCACATATCAATAAAGATTTCTCTATAAAATAAAAATATATTTACTTTTATGATATTTAGGTGATTAAATAATATCATATCAAAATTCATGAAGTTTGTTAGATGGGGTTTGGGTAGTGCTAGGAGCAAGAGATGTGAATGTGAATTAGATTGATTTGATGAATGGAGGGTTTCAACAATGGTAGGAGATGGAAGATGATTTTTAAGAGGGGTTTAAATAATGATAGGAAATAGAGGATTGTATATAAGTGGGATGGATGAAAGATGCATGATAGTTATGGGACATGGAAGTATAGTGATGGGTCTTGGAGATGGAAAGGTATTAGCATGCTAGCAACTTCACATGATGTAATCAAATGACATGACTCATCAACTTAACTTAAAAATGGATATTCTATTGGCTTCCTTGTAAAACTTCTTAGAGACTAGGTGTTCATTGTAAAATAATTATGAAACATCCATTAGGGAACTTTGTGTTGTCAGTGTCATACAAATTAATAAACAATATTTCAAAGTCAATGCATTATTATAATTTTAAGAATATTTAAAAAAATTTATCTTGGGTGTTATTTCTCCTAGTTTTGTACATCTATTAGAATGAGTACTCTCATACAATTTATTGCACCCTCAATTTCATATTGTTCACATATCAATCTAGAGTTCTCTATAAAATTAAAGAATAATTACTTTTATGATATTTAGGTGATTAAATAATATCATGTCAAAACGCAAACAAACAAACCTATGTCTCTTATCCTCTAAAGAGCATCATCATCACATCATTTGTGAGTGTGAAATCCCTAGATCCATATGTATAATATGTCTTCCCACAATGTACACATGGATGAGATAATACTCTATCTTAAGTTGCCTCACTATCCATCCCTTCACACATGTGCTGAAAGCTATAAAAAAATAATTTAACTAAGCCTTGAAGACTATAATGATGCACATGATGATGATGTAGGTGGCACAAGTAGGGATCACACTAGTGGTGCAAGTGATGATGATGTAGCTTTCACAAGATGTGATGACCCTAAAGGCACATTTGATGATGATCAAGGTGTCATGGGTGATAATGATGGAGCTTTTGTAGGATTTGATGACCCTAAAGGTGCATCTAATAATGGATGAGTTGCCATAGCTGAAAGAATACCACATAACTGTGAGCCATTCTCTATGATGACATCTATCAATGATGCAATTGCGTGAAGAGTTTGTAAATCAATAGACCTTCTTTACAATTGTTGGGAGAAGAATATGACACATGGTATTTTCTTTTATAAATCTCCTCTCATGTTGTGGTACTTCTCTATGATAGCTAGGTATATCTTGTGCAAAGCATGTTCCTCTACGCTATAACTCATAGATGTCAAAGTAATTTTCCTTCTTGCAAAGGATGAACTCACAGTATAGCTTTCTCAAAAAATATAGAGGTGCCTCATAATTATTACATGGTGGTAGGTAAAATACCATATACCACCTATGCCTACACCAATAAATAGGAAAAGTTTTAACTATATGTAATAGGGTGAACCCATAATAATGGATTCCACTTTAGTGGGACAAAGAGAAATGCAAAAAAAATTGCAAAGGTGAAATTAGGTTTAACATATGTTTGAGAAAATATATTAAATATGTTCGTTGTGAACATATATTTAAAAAAAGTTTGCAGTGAACATGTTATTATATAGTAACATATGTCCGTGCTGCAAAAATGTGTAATTAACATGTTCATAGTGAACATCCAAAAGTCAATTTCTAGCATTTAAAAATGTCATTTTAACCCTTTATTCTCATTTTTCATGGCGTTCATTATTCACTCAAGGGTTGGAGTGAATGTGTGGTCTTCATCAATGTCTTCTTGTCATTTTCCTTTAGATTCTGCTCTCCAGATATGTCTATATATTATTATTTTAATATTTTTAACATTTTTAATGTTTTTAAAGCATTTTTAAATGTTTTCAAAGCATTTTTAAATGTTTTTAAAGCATATTTTAATGTATTTTATGTTTTTAATGTTTTCAAAGCATATTTTTGTTGTTTATTTATATTAAACTTAAATATGTTAATTTAGAAAACATTAGAAACATATTAAATAAAAAACATTAGAAAAAAATTAAGAAAACATTATAAAAAATATTAATTTAAAACAAAATTAGAAAACATTAGAAAAATATTAGAAAATTTATAATAATATAAATTTTAGAAAACAAATTTAGAAAAACATTAGAAAAAAACATTACGAAAAACATTAGAAAATTTATAATAATATAATGTATTAGAAATTTTTTTAGAAAAACATAATTAGAAAAAAAATTACATTTAAATATTAGAATAACATTAGAAAATATATTTAAAAAATAATAATTTAGAATTTTATATTAGAAAACAACGAGAAAATAAATTAGGATTTAAACATTAGAAAACTATTAGAAAAAACATTAGAAAATATTTTTAAAAACATTAGTCTTGAAATTTAGAAAATATTAGAAAAATATTAAAAAAATAATAGTGTAGAAAATAAAATTTAGAAAAATATTTTCAATATTCATATAAATTTATTAATTTCTTAATGTACATGTTATTGATTTTTTAATACATCTTAATCTTTTATGTTTACGTATATGTTTTATTCATGTTTTTGTATATGTTATTCATCTTAATGCCTTGTTCATGTTTATGTGTATGTTATTCATCTTTATGCACCTTAATCTAAACTATGTAATTAACTATATTTAAAGGCATGCATCGTAAGGGGAGATCCTAAATTATACATAAGGATGCATATTAAAATATACTTATTTTATTTCATAGATATATGTATATATTTTAATGTTAAATGTACAGATGTATGTATGTTTTCAATATTCATGTTTATAAATGTATATGTCAAATTCATCTTAATGACTTAATCTTAGAAGTGTAATTAAATGACATGTCTTAAGAGTCTAGATCCTAAATTATACATGTATGTAAGAATGTAGATTATAATGTATTTTTTATTTTGAACATAGATGTATGTATATTTGTTCATGGTTAAAAGTAGGTCCACGTACATGTTTTCAATAAATTCACATTTTTATATGTACATATGTTAACTATTGATCTTAATTTGCCTTATAACTAAGTGTAATTAACTATATTTAATGACATGTCTTTAAGGGAGATCCTAAATTATACATAAGAATGTAGATTAATGTATATTTTTTTTCATAAATGTACATTTAAATATGTTCATGTTAAATATAGACACACATGTATCTTTTATATATTCATGTTTATGTATATATGTTATTATTTTTAATGCCTCAATCTAAGTATATAATTAACTATATAATTCAATGACATGTCTTAACTTGGAGAGATCCTAAATTATACATATATAAGAATGTAGATTAATTTGCATCTAGACCTAAGAATATCACATACATACATACATAAGAACATATAACTTAGAATGTGTATGACCTAAAGAATACATGTTACAACATTTAATTAATTAAAGTTAATTATAAGAGCATAACTTGATTATATACAAACATAAAGAATGTACATCATATAATCTAATGTTCATTTAAAGATTATATATTTAACTTAAATTTTAACTCTTAAACCTTAATGTTGAACAATAGTCCTAAATAAAAAACCTAGTCATAATCCTAACCACAAAACCCTAATCATAAATTATAACCCCTAATCTTAGATGCACACTTGAAACCATAACTTTGAACCATAGAGGTCTAAATCATAAACCCCAAAATTAAGTAGTAAACCATATTAATACTTGATCCTAACTTTAATTATAAATATTAAAACTATGTGTTAAAACCATAATCCAAAATCTTATCCCTGGTACAAATCCTAACCCTCTAACCATACTTCTAACAATGATGTAAACCTATAACCTAGAACCCTAATTATAATCATAAATCATAAATGTTAAACATGACCCTAAATACTAAACCCTAATCAAGTTGTATTTACACTAAGATCCTAAAATGTTAAATTTAAATGCTAAACTCTAATTCTAAAAAAGCTATATAAACTAATTTTAAGTACTAAACCATAATTCTAACCCTAATCATAAATTATGGTAAACCCTGATACTAGATGATAAGTCCCAACCCTTATCCTAAATTATAAGCCCTAATCATAATCCTAGATCCATAAATTTAAACCCTGATGTACAAACCATAACCCTAAAAATAATACTAATACCAATGTCAACCCATATCCTAACCCTATAAATAATACTAATAGAAATGTAAACCCAATGTACCCTAACACTAATCATAACTATAACCCTAAATCCTAAATGTTAAAGCCTAATACTAACCCTAATTGATAGACTATAATTTGTACTCATAAGGTCTCGGACCCTGATCCTAACCCTAATCATGGTCTCAATCCTAAATCATATCCCTAACCATAATCCTAACTCTAACCCTAAACCTTAACTTAAATAATTATCCAAACCCTAACCCTAACCATTATCCAAAACCTAACCCTAACCTTAAGATCTTAAAATTTAATTTCTAAAACCTTATAAATTATAAATGATAATTTACCCTAAATCATAATCTTGAGTCCAATCATAAGCTTCATCTATACTAAACCCTTATCCTAAATTCTTAACCATATGTGGACCTTAATTTATTAACCCCTAAATAATGCTAAATTATACTCATATAAACCCTAACAATGTCATAACCTGTCCTAAATCTTAACCTAAAATTGAGCCTAATTATAACCCTTATACTAAAACCCTATTTCAAAACCTAATTGAGGCATAGAATTTACATAAAATTAAATCAAGTTGACCCTAATCTTAAATTATAATATTACATTCAAGAGATACATGCCATACATAAACACATATACATGTACATGAAGTATGTCCCTTGGTTTAAATGATCTATGTAATCGAACTTGAAACCTAAACCTCAACATTATCCTTTAAGAAATTAATATAAATAATTTATTATCCTAATTGAACTCTAATAATACCCCCTAAAGTATAATAAAATCCTAACAATAAATTAACTCTAGAACCATAACCAAACTCTCAACTTTAAAGTTATCTTCAACCCTAACTATAAATCAAAGACGTTCCCTCTAATTTGCACCTTATACTACTTCCTAACATTAACTCTCAACTTAATTTTCCTTAAATCATAACATTAATTAAACTAATATATCCCTATTTTAACCCTATGTATAACCATAACCTAAGTTAACCCAACCCTAACATTCATGATAACCATACCCTCATTTGAATCCTAACAAAAGCTTAGTTTGAATCATAAGGACCAAAATCATAAAAGCCTAGAGGTTGTTTGAACCTTAGTAGAAACATTAATAAAAAAATTATTTAGCCATCATATTAGACCTTGGACAACATATCTTGTGATAAAAGATCAATTGAGATTCTTGTAAATGATTTAAAAACTAATTTGGATAAAAGCTTTAAAATAAGGAATTAAAAAAGGTGTCCAAAGTTCACTTTTTTTCCTCGAGATACCCTAAACTTGAACATCTATATGAAAATTTGGAGATCATACATGGTTAAAAAATTAGTATGACAAAAAATTGAGTGCACATGCATTTTTTATTTCATAAATCTAAATTATATTAATTTACAACATCTTTAATCAAATGATACTAAATTTTCACTTATTTGAAAACAATGTACACATTAAAATACATTATTTTATATTATGACATTGTCTTATTTCTATTTAAGGAAAATATAGAAAATGTAGCTAATTAATTTAACACATTTTTAATTAATAATAAGTAAATATATTATTGAACTTTCTTATTATATGATTGAAAGTTTAGTTTGGATATTTTATTATTGTTAAATGAAATATAGAAAATCTAAGTTTACTTATATTATTTACTTATTATATTTACTTATTATTAATTTAAAAATGTGTTAAATTAGCTAGATTTGAACTATATTTTCCTTATAGAAATAATGTGCAATGTCATAATATATAATAATGTATTTTAAGTGTACAATAGAATTAGCTAATTTTTCATTAATAATAAGTATATATATATATATATATATATATATATATATATATATATATATATATATATATATATATATATATATATATATATATATATATATATATTTAATTTAACACATTTTCATGTTTGAAAGTTTATTTTGAATAAATTATTATTAAATGAAACATAGAAAATCTTTTCTAACTCTAAAGTTCTCATGTATATACATTCAATCATATATATTTAAATTTTATCAAATCATATATGTACATGTTACAAATTATCTAGACACATGTGTGATGTACATTAAATTACATGCATAATTTTTAATTAAAAATTAAAAATTGTGTGTACAGTAGATATTTTAGCTCTTGATACATTTCTACATCTATATGGCTTCGCACGATCAACTTGTTGGGGCTCTTGGTGTGGCACTTGATGCAGTTTCTGATGCGGCTCCTATTGGAGTAGAGGTTGATGTGGTTCCTGTTGTAGCACTTGATGTAGTTCCTATTGTAGCTCCTCATGTAGCTTGCCATAGTGCTTGTGGTGGGGCTCATGTTGTAGTTCATGGTGGGGCTTGTGGTGTACCTTGAGTTAGGGCTTGTCATGCGACTCATGTTCTGGCTCCTGGTGCAGCTTTAGGTGGTGTAGGTCCTACCATGGCTCCTAGTGTAGATCCTATTCTAGGTTAGGCTGCACCTGTAGCTCCTACTAGAGTTCCTACTGCACCACCTCCACATATCAACATCGATGCTTTATTTACATTTTCAAAGCAGGAGGTTGCCAAACTATAGCTGTTTATATCATCCTCTAATGATAGTCTTTATAGAGACATATGTGCTACAATATGTAGGAGTTTACAGGATCTGACAACTAGATTTAGAGCTCACCATTCATTTACTCCTGACATATTAGCTTCCATATCTAGGGAGCTTAGGGTTGAGATTTTAGGAGATGCATCTATTGATGACATCAAGAGGGTGGCCCCAAAGATGTCATCAAAAGAGAGATCTTTCTAGGATATGAAGGAGCACAGGGTAGGGTGAGAGGCTACTGAGTCACACGATGCACAGATCTTGTTATTGCTAGCATAATCTATCCTTGGTTCTTAGCTGCACATGATCGTTATCCTAATAACAACTAGATACCTCTTTATTTTTCATAGTAGTTGTACACTGTGTTCTGCATGGTAGTCAATGTCAACCACTTGGATATTCCCAATTATTAAGGACAGGAGTGTGGTTGGATCGCAGATCGTGACTAGTATCATAGTGCACATCGTCTGCCACCTCCATATGATAGATAGTTTGTTGGATAGAGACTACCTCCCATGACTCTAGTACATGTGCCTATTGCAGATAGAGTTATCATTGCTTCCCAAAGGGGAGCAATTGACACTATTGGACACATTGCATCTGCAACTTCTAGTATCACATTTAATTCTATTGGTCATTATATTCATAGTCAATGTCCTCATCCACCTAGTCAACCATCATCAAAGGCATCGAGTAACACTTTAGGCACCTTTGATGATGCATATAGAGCTACTGGGCTACCACTACTATGTGATGTTTTTCGTCTTTCAGAACATCAGGCATAGGATTTGGCACTATATTTTTTGGAGGATATGTTGCACATTATTAGTTATATTTCTAATACACATGGGATTCTAGTTCACTCAGTGATGGATTTTATTAGACAACATCAGAGCCCTAGTGTAATTCCATAGACATAGGCCACCACACCAGCGATAGATGATACACCTATGCATAGCTCACAACATTTGGCACTAGGCTCATGGCACTCTATAGATGACTTGGGCATACAAGTTGGAGATGTCCAGATCATAGTTGAGGGTCTTGATGATTTTGGTGAGCAGTTGCAAGGCTTGTCTGAGATTGATACTAGTTTGACCCTAGGTATTTCATTGTACATGGACCTATTGTTCGAGTGACCTAGCAGCACTAATTCTACACCATTACCCAACTAGTTACATAGTCCGCTTCACTTAGATTTACTAATAGTTGGACATGGTGTTGAGGGTGGTTTAGTAGGTGTCAGAGTTTTAGTCTCAGGTGCATTGATAGATGATATGATGGAGTCTACTGATCATCCTCCACCTCTAGAGACTCAAGTACATATATAATTTATTTTTAATTTTAAATATATATGAAATTAAAAAATATAAATTTATTAAAAAAAATAGTTCAAATATATATATATATATATGCAGGGCTCGGTTGATGTGCCTTGGCAAGAGGATGTATAGGAGACTCAATCAAAGGGTCTTTCTATTTGTATGCATCTTGAGAGGTCCCTCTAGTAGTAGAAGTTTATATATTTTTTGATGTATTTATATATTGGAGATAGTTTACATACACATATGTCTATTTTAGTACCTTGATGACATACATGTATACATATGTTTCACTATTTATTTGATTATTGAGTACTTCAGTAGTTAGATGGTCACATGTATATATGACTTTTTATATTTTTCTATGTACATTTATTTATTCAAGATTTATAGTTTGCATATGTATGCATTTCAGTTGTAAAGATATATTCTAGATCTGTAGATGTTTATTCTTGAGACGTTTATATGTGTATATGTGTATTTTTTTGTATTATAGCTATAGAACGCGATCTTGAAACATGCACATGTTAGATATATACATGTGTGTTTTTTGTTTTTTTACAGTACTTATAGTAGAAAATTCTTCATCAATAAGATTATACCTTTTAAACTTTAGATTTTACTGTCATCATTATAAAATAATCACATTAACTTCTCTAAATATAGGTATTTCAATAGTTAAATATTTAAAGAAGTTCCAAATTGATCTACAAACCTAATTGAAAATTTTGAAAAAGAATAATAATTTAAATAGGGTGATTGAATTGAACTAATATAGGTGCTTAAAACTACTAAATTAACTTGAAAATGATTTCGATTATAAATTTAAATATTCATTATATTTTAAAATTGTAATCATTATATGAAATAAACAATTAGAAGAACTAAAGATACATAAATTTGGTCAATCAATTAGTACCTGAATAAAGATGCAAATTTGTTATATCATTTAGTAGGAAGTTACAAAGATACATATTTCTTAAATTATCAATTACTAACCCACTAAAGATAAATATTAGTTTTATGTGAATAAAAATATGTTAATTAGGTAAGCCAATACATTATTTAAGAAATTTTTTACAAAATATAATATTTAAAAGCATATTAATTTAAACTAATTTAAACTTTAAGAGTAAGACCCTAGATGTAATAAAGTTCTAACATTAAAATATATAGTTTTTTAATAAACTAACATTTGATAACTATGAACTTATAATCTTACAATTTTAAAAACACATTTAATTCACTTATGAAATTCAATAGTTTGAAAAAAAGTTGATAAATGAGTTTAAATTATTAAATTCATTGATGGTACAATTAATTTATTATTAAATTATATTTTTTTTTAGTAAACAATGATAATTAAGAACTTATGATTCTACAATTAAAAATACATTTAATTCAAGATGAAATTCAATAGTTTCAATAGAAATTGATATTTAAGAATTGTAACATATTAAATTATTTTTGATACATATCTATAGATAATGATTGTGTAAGTTCGAACTAACTTAGCCTATTTAAATAGATCAAGTTGTTAAATTATTAAATTCATCCATGGCAAAACTAATATTATTAATTTATATAATTTTTTAATAAACTAATGATAACTAAGACTATGATTGTACAATTAAAAACACATTTAATTCAATATGAAATTTAATAGTTTGAAAAGAAATTGATAGTCAAATTATTATAAAATAAATCTCAAATGTCAATTCAACCATGATGTACATTTATAACATGTAATATCTTCTCATGATCTTCATTGTCTAGTCTCCACTTGCGACATACACGCTTAGCTTTGACTGGATCTAGACAAAGCCTAGTAGCAATGACCAAGTGGCTATATTGTAAAACCCTTTTGTTAGGTTGATAATCAACAAAGTGTATTCCATGTTGGACTATTTTGTCTTGCTTCAAATATGTTCCCTCTATCACAATAGAACCTGCACCACAAATTTGAGTATTTTAAAATTTGATAAATATAAAGTTACCTTTGTGTGTGTGTGTGTGTGTGTGTGTGTGTGTGTGTGTGTGTGTGTGTATGTGTAAAGTTACCTATGGGGAACAACATTCCATCACTTTCTTCAGGGTGATATAACTTTATCCTCTTTGTAGTACATTGCAATAAATAATAATTGATGCCTTCATAATTTCCAGGCTTAGCAATCACTGCAAAGATATCTCCCACATAACAAGTATTCATGCGTATGTGTACAGTACATATATAAGACAATTCAAATTGCTAATTAGAAAACACTTGTTCAAATTAATTTTTATGATACTTACCCACTTTTACCAATCTAGAGATATGATCATAATCATCAGAAATCAATGAAATATCATCAAAAATTTCATCATCTTTATCAAATGCATCAGTAACATCAAGTGGTACTGAAATCCATGCACCTATATATCCACGTGCTCGATTCATGCATTCTTCATAATCTTCATCAAAACAACTGTCACGAAAACATGAATATTCTCTTTTCTTCAAAGTCCAATTGCAATTATCTATACTCATGACTGAATGTAATGAACATGTATTTTCTATCCTCTTGCAACCATGCATGTTTTTTCTATTAACTCCTGAAAGTTCATTAAATTGAAAATATGGATAAATTAAATTTAAACTTCAACAAATTGAAAAATAAAACTTAACAATAAAATTTTATAGCTTAATTGCATAAAAATTAAATAGATGTACACATCCATACATGTTATCTCCCAAAAGACTCTATATGGTACCTATCAGTTCATTGTTGATGATGTCTCGACCTCATCTAATGCAAAATGTGTCTTACACCATTCAACAACATCATTTGCATCATTTACACAAACTCCTTAATAATTCATTTGATACTTTCGTAGAGCATGTTTGATGCAATTTCCAACACCATCATGTTCACCTTTTCGATGACCACTCTTGAAGAAATTCTATATGTGTTTTGTATTCTCATCATAATAATATATACATTATGCATAAAATGGTCTAGATGATTTGACCTATGCAGCACATCCATCAAACCAAACATATTATTTATCAACATTTATGTTTCTTTCTTTCAAATAAGAAAAGAAGATTTTGAAACAATGTTCAACATAGTGAATGGCATGTTCTTTATCATCACTTATATAGAAATGACAGTCCCTTTAATTACACATGCTTGAACTATACTCTAAACACCATCCAAATCTCACTATGCATGTCTATAACAAACATGTACCATAATAGTGACCTACTTAGAAAAGTAATAATCTGAATGAATTGCTTTATAATGAACAAATGAATAGTTCTCTACAAAATCAACAACTGATACAATCATTCCAAGTGGGAAATTATCTCTTAAAATTTGGAACTATTGTGCTTGCCACTTTGCAAAAAATGCGTGATGAATATAAGGTTGAATCAAATTCTTAAATTTGTTCATAAATGTTAGAATAGGTAACTCCTCTTCAACATATTCCAACCTTTTTGTCTCTTTTACCAACTTTGTTTCATTATTGACATACTTGTAACTTTTTCAATTCAATTTTTTTGTTGCATCAATATTTTCAATTTTCAAAGGAAATAGAGCCAATTCACCACATGTTTCACATAATCATTTGATGCAATTTATTTGACTAGCTAGATCATCTATTTTGTCACATTTAATGGATGATATAAACTCACTTCTCCAACTAGGAGGAGCATCATGAAAACCATATGTGTCTTCTACAAAATTTTGAAATACTTGATAGTGCAGATCAAACTCAATATGATGATGGCAAAAATATGTTTCAAATACTTTGTTTAACCTTAGAAAGTATTGTTAACATCATAATGTTTTTGACACTTGAGTGCCAACACACTTAATCATGTCCCACATTGGATACCGAGTAGAATCAAGTGCCGAGTAAGTTCAAGTGCCGAGCAAGTTCAACTGCCGAGCTGGTATAGGTGCCGAGTAACATAGAGGTGCTGAGCACCAGTAGCTCAATAATGCCGAGTTGCTACATTATTTAAGAAATCAAACATTCGCCAGATCTAAGCCAACAAGGTTGTTATCTAGAAATTTGTGAATTAAAATTAAGATAAGAATGACGAGTTGGTGGCATAGAACACCATGTAGAACATTTTTAAGATACAACTGGCAAAGTTTCAAGAAGAAAACAAGATATGGGGTAGATACATTGTATCGTACCTAATCAATTTTGAAACCCTAAAATTGAAGAGGGAGAATTGAGCGGTAAAGGCAAATCAGATTTCTATATAAGAAAACATAAGTTAATAAGAAAAAAGAGATAAGAGGTATGAGAAGATATACAAGGGTTCGCAAGGAAGTCTATTTTTAGAAGTGAGGATTATCAGATCACAAAAGGATCCAGATTAGAGAAAGCAGAACAAGTGCCTACAATTAGCAATCAAGGATTGTAATCAATTAGGTTTATTGTACCTAATACTTTCTAGCAATTGTATTAGAATAAAAATCCTATGGTGATAGGTTAGCTTAACAGCTATTTCGATAAATCCTTTAACTAGATGATAAAATCCTTTAACAAGGTAACACTTCATGTTAAGTGTTTGAAAGCCTCTAACCAGGTCACTATTGACATAGTGTAAAGCCTTTAACAGGGAAGGCCTTTAAAAGGCAGGACTTTAACAGGGAAAACCATCAAAAGTGGTTGAACAATATTGCCACAGTAATTTTTTGTGGGTATCATCCCCACCCCAGTTTTACCTTCTTATTCTTGGAGGGTTTCTAGGTTACCAAATTTCAGTGTTAAGTGTTATTGATGCATGTGTTTGGTTTCATGATTATTTGATATACTTACATGCATGCAATTTACTTTTAGTTAAAAGTTTTATTGGCTAAAGTTTCATACTTATGATTCACCCCCCCCCGCCCCCCCCTCTCATAAGTACTCTTTCCATATTTGAATATTCCAACAATTGGTATCAGAGCATAATCTAGGTTCTCTTAAGGAAAAGCCTAACAACTTGGAGGAAAAGATCTAAAGATGGAAGCCTTCAAACTTGGAAAGATCATTGAAAATTAGGTGATAGATGTGCAACTTGCTCTACATAGCTTGGAAGAATTCAGAAACAAGTTGATAAACTCATTAAAAAAGAGGAAGGATCTAGCCATAGCTGAAAATGATATACACTACAAGGAGATTGATACCACCAACATATTTTCCAGTGGAGACACTAAAGAGTTTGATGCAGCAATAACAGAACTGATGGAGAAAAATAAAATTCACACAGAAGAGATAAGAACTCTCAAGATGGAACATGAATCACAGGCTATAATGATATGTGAAATTACTGAACAAAAGAAAAGAGCAGTTGATGATAAGGTCATGATGGAAAATGACAAAAGGAATCTTGCAAATAGACTCGAAGAAAAATGTACTGAACTAACAAGGATCTCAAACATGCAGATGGATACACTTGCCCAAATGATGAATCTTCATCATGAACTCAATGTAAAGGATATTGAGATCTCTACCTTGAAGATGCAAAATGAACAAATGCAGAATGAATTGAACAAAGAAAAAGAGGTAGCAAAGAATCTCAACAAATCAAGTGAAGCAATCAAGTATTTTGAACAATTGCTGAAATCACCAAAATTTGCCCATGATACATCAGGACTAGGATACAATAGTATTGAAGTTGGAGAATCATCAAAGAGTGCTAAACAAAGAAGTGATAAAGGTAAGAATTCAAAACCCACTTGTCATTTCTGTAATAAGAAGGGACATACAGCTAATGTGTACAGGAGTAGAAGATTCAATCAATCAAACATACCCAAAAGTTTTTGTCACAAGTGCAACATGCAAGGACATATGACACAAAATTGCAGATCCAATGTCACAAGGACTCAAAGATTTGATGGACATTGTTATAATTGCAAAAAGCATGGACATAGGGCATTTGAATGCAGATCAAAACCTATGTGGACATTAAATCAACTAGCAAAAATAGAAGGAAATAAAAGTCATTATCATTGGGATTACATCACCAGGTACAGTTGTCACTATTGTCAAGAATATGGACATATACCAAAAAATTGTATAAGAACACATTTCAAAGGAAACTACAAAAGATGGTTGAATCAAACCACATGTTTTAGTTGCTTAAAAATTGGTCATGTCAGCAAGAATTGCCCAACAAGATCAAAGGCACCCAAGATTGAAGATTGCAAAGGGAAACAAATAATTGATGTTGAAAAGATAAGAGGGAAAATAAATAAGACTTGGAAAAAAAAGGAAGGGTGCAACACATCAAGTGGAGGGATCACCTCACCCAATGGGTTAAGTGATCATACTTCATCAAACTAAGCACAAGAAGAACACAGGACTGATATACAAAGCTATATCACACATCAATCCCAAGAAAAAGAAGTTAAGAAAAGTATAAATCCACATGAAACAAGATGTTAAGATAAAACTAGATATTGATGTTGAACTACCTTTGGATGTCGAGCTCCCAATAGCGACCGAGCTGAAAATTGATGCCGAGTTGGATAACTCCAATAGAAGCCGAGTAAAATGGAAATAATGGAAGCCAAGTTGGTAGTTGAGCATTCAATGTGATAAAATTAGGGTATATTATCATGATTTCAATCAGTTTTTCACATCGCAATCAAGAAGCAAAAGAGAAGAAAGAGAGCTGAGCGACTTCATAGCAAGAATCCAGCATTTCAAGTAGATTGCAAACTCATTCAACAAATTTTTCATCGATCTAAAGGTATTTTCGTTTGTGCTGAGCTACGCAATTTTATACCCATTTGTTGTATAAACCCTAGTTCGCAATAATGGTGTCAAGTTCAAAGAAAACCCAAGAAAAAGAGTCATTTGAAGTCCAGTTAGTTTCAAATGAAGTGAAGCAACCTGATTTCCACCCTATTTTTGAAGTTACCTACAAAAATGACCTAGCCGGAGCTCTCTCCCACATTCCCCCAAAAGTTACAATGGTTCAAGATGTGAAGAAATGTTACAATTGCAAAATTGGTGCCATAGGAGACTTAGAAATTCATAATGGATATGATAAACTATGTGAAAAAAAAAGTACTGAAAAATGAGTTTTCAATAGTAGAAAGAAAAGGATTGACCAAAACTCTAGCATTTTTTACTGTTTTTAAAATAGAATGGGTACGGATAATTTTGAGCTGAATACATGATTGAGCTTTTTGGTTAGAGTTAGGGCCAGTAAAATTTACCAACAAAATTGTTCATAGGGTTACTGGTATTCCAACCCTAGATCAGCCAAAGACCCTGCGAAGTGACAAAAGGGAAATAATAGAGAAAAATACAGGTGCCAAATGGAACAATAGAGGAATGACTATCGACACAGTCACAGATCCCCTACTAGATTTTTCTGTGAGAATTATTTCACACAAATTCTATCAATCAAGCAGGTTGAACAGTGTACCTTGTATAGCAGTTGATGTTGCATACAAGATAATCAAAAGAGATCACACTTATGATCTGGCAGAGCTCATGTTTCAACAGATTAATGAAAATCTGGGACCTATAAGGAAAGGCAAGGGAGCTCAATGCAAATTTGGATCAGTTTTGATGTGTATGTACTTCTATCTGATGAAAGAATTTCCTTCTATAGGGAAAGTAAAATGGAATCCAGATAAAACAATTGTTGAACAAATTAATGGATACATTGAACAAATGGGTGAAAATTTTGATGCCCAAATGATAGGTTATTTTGAGGATTTCAAGAAATCCATGAAGCAAAGGTCAAGGATACCAGCTTCATTAATAGAAAAGCATACAAATGACATATGTTTCTTAGTTGACATAGATTTTACTTACATTCAAGTAGTAATTCCAACGGTAAGATGGCTAAGGCCATTTGGATATGAAATCAATATTGACGAGGCATCAGCAGCAATAATTGCATTATTGGTAGAGGAAGCAGATAAAAATGCACCACATTTTGGCACTTATGATGTGGTAAGATCAAAAATAAACATGGAATTAAAAACTGCTTCTACATTGAAGAAGAAAGATAAATTAGTCAAGAAGATCAAGAAGAAGTTTGGAAAAGAAATTGAGGCTAAGGCAGAAGAAGAAGAAGATGACAGTGAGGATGAAGATGAGCGGGAACAAGGGCCAATAGAACTAACCCAAGGTATTGGAGAAGACAAGGAGGAAGGTGCAAAGGAAGAAGAAGCCAAGGAAGCACCAACTGAAGCCGAGCCAAAGAAGAGAAAGGCAACATAATAGACTTCGGCGAAGCCCAAAATGAAGAAAGTTGCCACTCCATCACCTCAAAAGCCAACAACACGAGCATCAACAAGAGCCTCTACTCAAAAGGCTAAAGAGGAAGTTGCCAAGAAAAAACAAGTCAAGGAATCTCAGAAAGAGCTAAGGAAAATAAGAAAGTATGTGGATCAACCTAACACTGATGATGAAGAACAACCAGAAGAGGTAAGCAATTCATCAGTTGATACCCTATGTAAAAGGATTGCAAGTGGTGACTTGAATAATTCAAATAAAGTTGATTTTAGTAAATTTAATAAAGAAGAACAAAATAAGATAGAAGAAATAGTGTATGGAATGATGGCATAGTTCAAGTACACCCCACTTGAACTAGATGGTCAATTGCCAAAGGAGCTGTCAAAAATTATAGAAGACAGATGGCATTTTTGCTTAAAAATGGAGAAGGAGATGAGGGAATCAACCCTAGCCAGCGTATTGCTGAATTTGACTAGAGAAGAAATTAGCAAAGCAATCAAAAGGCATAATAACAGGTTCACACCCAAATATAGGGCATTCTTTATACTTCAAAATAGAAAGGAAGAGATTGTTCAAAGAACAATAAAATCGTGGAAGAATTTGTATAAAAAGATTGAAGATTTTCTTGAGGAAGAATACAAGGAAGAAGCAGCCATACCAATAGAAGAGAGGAAAAAGAGCAAAGAAGAAGAAGAAAAGAGAAGAGAAGAAGAGAAGAGAGAAGAAGAAAAGATAGATGGAAAGGAGGAAAAGACACAAAAATAGGATACAATGGCAACAACTGAACAAGAGGAGCAACTAGATCAGAGTGTGCAAGACACACAATTGCCACCCCCTAGCCCTCCACAAGCATCCATTCCACCTGTAGATACTATAACAATTACTGATGTTCCTGATACTTCTGGTCAGAATGTCAATCCATTAAATGCAGAAGATCTGAAAAGAATTCTTGACCAGTCAACACAACAAGCAATATTATGTACAGAACCAGTATTGGTCAGTATAGATGAGTAACAGAAACTAGTAGAAAGTACAGTTAAAGATAAGGTGAATACACAAGAACCACCTTCTATCACAACTACTAGTAGTCAATTTGAAATGCCAACTAGTATAATTGATGCTGCAGCTGTAGAACAAGGAAAAGAACAAACAGGACAAACCATTACATCTAATCCTACAGCACAAATACAAGGTGCACTTCCATAGATAACAATAATTGATCATGGTAAATAGAAAGAGGATGAAATAGTAAAAACTCCTAAAGAACAGGTGGCAATACAAACATTAATAAATTTTCCTACCTCGGGGACTCCTTCACACAAGCCATTACAAATTTCAGTGCCATCATCCAGCACTACCAGAGTTGCAAGGGTACTTCACTATGGAGACCCTGAATTAGATGAAGAGATAGTCATACCAAGTTATGACTCAAAATCAATAACCATTGATCAAACCAATGAAGTGCAGGATGCACTAAATAGAAGGAAAAGATAGGAAATACTCAGGAAAGAGTATAAAAATAAGCAAACACTTTATGAGATCAAGGACATCTTTATGGATGCCTTTAGTTTGCAATCACCGGATGAGTCGAAGCATATCACAGAGCAACTAACAAATATTTTTCACCAGGTGAAAAATGAAGACCTAGAAACCAGTGCAAAACTTATGGAATGGTCAGAAAAGAAATTTCAAGGGAAAGTGAATGAGAAAATATCAAGACAAATCGCACTTTCACAAGTAGAATTGGCGAAGCTCATCGATAATGTGAAGAAGGTACTTGAGAATATATTCTCACTATACAAAAATTTGTGTGATTTTTCATATTTCACACAAGAAACAAGCCAAAAAATACTGAGCTTGGAAAGAAACTTAAACATTTCAAGCGTGCAACTACCAAGTGATCCAGCTCAAAGTGTGAAGCATTTTGCTCAATCACTTCATACAAACAAAGAAATAGTTGTATTAACAGTAGATGAGGCCAATATCAAGGCCAAAATAATACAACTCCAATCCTCCATTACCCCACATTTAGAGATACTCGATAAAGAGCAAGTATATGTTGAAAATGTACTCAAGAAAGATCCAAATCTTTCTACATTAGATGGACTTGTTCATCTTGCTGCCGAGACTGCCATCCAGCATAAGTCACTAGAAATTGCTTTGAATAATTGGGATGTAGCTCTTAGAATGATTATGGAGGTAAATAGCACATTCTTGGCCAAATATGGTCTTAACCCTTAAACACTCTTTGACATAAGTGTCAAAAAGGGGGAGATATAGATTGTAAGGAGGAGATACGGATTAATAAGGGGAGAATAGATACAAAGGAGGAGCATTGATATAAAAATAATATACAGATAAGGTATAATCAACTCAGGGGGAGTTACAAAATTTTTGAGGTATATATTGTAAGATTGTAAGACATAAATTTTGATCAAAGTTTTCAATATGTACATACCAATTAGATTAGTAAATGTACTTATAAGGTCAGTTAAGTGTTTTTGTCACTCATGTCAAAGGGGGAGATTGTTAACATCATAATGTTTTTGACACTTGAGTGCCAACACACTCAATCATATTCCACATTGGATACCAAGTAGAATCAAGTGCCGAGTAGAATCAAGTGTCGAGTAGAGTCAAGTGCCGAGCAAGTTCAAGTGTCGAGAAAGTTCAAGTGCTGAGTAAGTTCAAGTGTCAAGCAAGTTCAAGTGCCAAACTAGTATAGGTGCCGAGTAACACAGAGGTGTCAAGCACCAGTACCTCAATAATGCTGAGTTGCTACATTATTTAGGAAATTGAAGATTCGCCAGATCTAAACCGACAAGGTTGTTATCTAGAAATCTGTGAGTTAAAAGGAAGATAAGAATGATGAGTTGGTGGCACAGAACACCATGTAGAACATTTTTAAGATACAAGTGGTGAAGTTTCAAGAAGAAAACAAGATATGGGGTAGATAAATTGTATCCTACCTAATCAATTTTGAAACCCTAAAATTGAAGAGGGAGAATTGAGTGGTAAAGGCAAATCAGACTTCTATATAAGAAGACATAAGTTAATAAGAAAAAAGAGATAAGAGGTATGAGAAGATATACAAGGGTTCGCAAGGAAGTCTATTTTTAGAAGTGAGGATTATCAGATCACAAAAGGATCCAGATCAGAGAAAGCAGAACAAGTGCCTACAATTAGCAATCAAGGATTGTAATCAGTTAGGTTTATTGTACCTAATACTTTCTAGCAATTGTATTAGAATAAAAATCCTATGGTGATAGGTTAGCTTAACAGCTATTTCGATAAATCCTTTAACTGGGTGATAAAATCCTTTAATAGGGTAACACTTCATGTTAAGTGTTTGAAAGCCTCTAACCAGGTCACTATTAACACAGTGTAAAGCCTTTAACAGGGCAAACCATCAGAAGTGGTTAAACAATATTGTTCCAGTAATTTTTTGTGGGTATCATCCCCACCCCAGTTTTACCTTCTTATTCCTAGAGGGTTTCTGGGTTACCAAATTCCAGTGTTAAGTGTTATTGATGCATGTGTCTGGTTTCATGATTATTTGATATACTTACATGCATGTAATTTACTTTTAGTTAAAAGTTTTATTGGCTAAAGTATGATACTTATGATTTAACCCACCTCCCCCCCCCCCCCCCCCCCCTCCCCCCTCTCATAAGTACTCTTTCCATATTTGAATATTCCAACAAGTATGGCTTCAATTTTTCAAACAACATTTGCCCAACTTTTACATTAGGATGTTCACTACAAAACAACACATATAACTCATGTTGTGTTGCGTCCAACCAATATTTTGTGTGATGTTTGTATTGACCAGATGCAATCCTATGCCTAATAACACCTCTGCTATTTGATGAAGGATGAGTGTTATCAATCCAAAATGATATGACTAATTTTTTTAATGAATCTTCAATCCTATTAGAATGAGGTGATCTATGCATGATTGCCCAATTTCCCTCCATAGTAGTGTCATCCACAATTAATCTTCTCTTAACATATTTACTCATTGTTTTCCTACTAAAACCCATTTTAGATGAAATTGAAGACATTTGTCTATTTTGGGTCATATTCTTATTTACAATAGACATCAACATCACTTTTCTGGCTATGGACTTATCTTTAGTTTGAGAGTATTTTCCTATGTTTCTCAAACCTTGTTTAATATTTTCAATTAGATTAGTTTGCATTAGAAAATCTTCTCTTCTTTGATGTTGTGTCTACACCTAAAAATTTTGATGCGTCTTGTAACTTCTTTTGTGTAAGCAAAAGTGAAAATAACTGAGCTTGTTCAAGTGTTTTAGTGCTATCAAATTGAGCCATCATTTCTTTTATCTTCTTATTCATTGACCTTTTCTTAGACAAACTTAATGGTTTAACAATAGCTCCAAGTCTTCTCAATTTATCCACATCCATTTTAAGTAAATGATCTTATTTTTTTGGAGAAATAGCATTCTTTATAGATTAGGCAATATTTAGGAGTTCATCCATACTAGTTCCTACACCTGATCCCTATTAGGAATAAGGTGTCTCAACCTCGGATAATTCCTATTCTTATTATTTGTTTTGTAAAATGTATTTCTTGCAAATAACATTGATGTGTCGGCATCTTGAATTGTGTATAAGGAGATCATCACTAAAATGGTTATGATGGTTTCCTATGACATGTAAGAGCTATGTCAGGAAGATTCAATGATAGGTGAAGACATGTGGCAACTGATAAATTTGAGTACTGTACACTCTACCCCAATAGTGGGGTTTGCCCCGAATTTTTTTTTAAGGTTCCTATTTTCTCAGAGAATGGTAAAACCCTAATACAGTTACCTATGGGAGTAACCCTAAAGCTAGGGTTGTTAAGAGGAGCGATGTGAGAAAGTGTATTGTTGGTACTGTGAGTTACTACTGGAGTCTTCTGTTGTCACTATTGAACTTGCATTGCAAGTGTATTGTAACCTTGTGTTGAAGATAATACATTGTGTAGGTTCTAGAGGGGTGGGGTTGTTTTACTGAAAGGTTTTTCCCCACTGAAAAATCTTTGTGTTATGTGTTTCTTTCTCTATTTATTTTTTTTATGCTTTGTTTTCTATAATATTGTTATTTACATGATATTGAATCTCTAAGTGTAAAATATTTTAATAGGATTTGCACCATACTTCTCTTAAGAGATTAGCATAGGAAGCTATTTTCACACCTGAGTTTCCTTACTAGTGGTATCAAAGCCTGATCAACTTTTGATCCTAGTTGTTGGGTAGGGTTTTTTGAGCTAATCTCAAGTTGAGTGGGAGTCTTTTGTAGAGGATCATGAATCTTATTTGCAGATTGAGATGGCAAGTTTATCATATGGAAGAATGGAGGTGGAGAAATTTAATGGCACTAATTTCAAGTTGTGGAAACTCAAGATGGGAGACATGTTGGAAGATCGTGACCTATGGGAAGCAACTTCAAGCAGTACAAGACTAGCAACTATAGCTCAAGTAGATTGGGATATCAAAAACTATAAAGCTAAGGGTCTCATAAAACTTTTTTTAATTGATGCAGTTCTTCTGAATGTTCTAGATGAAAAAATTGCACATAGTTTGTGGGAAAGACTTGGGACCGTGTATCAGACCAAATCTTTGGTGAACAAGTTGTTCTTGAGAAAGAAGTTGTATTCTCTACAAATGGAGGAAGGTGGATCCTTAATGGATCATTTAAATGCATTTAATCTATTGGCTACATAGTTAACATCAGCTGGTGTCAAGTTAGAGGAGGAGGATCATTGCTACACACTTTTGTGTTCTTTACCGGATTCATGGGACCATCTTGTGATGGCTCTCAGAAGCACGTTAGTCACTTTCAAAATGGATGATGTGGTGTCTTTGCTACTATCAAAGGAGATGTAGAGAAAGGCTTCCATTTCAGAAAAAGAAGCCCTTGTTGTTCGTGGGAGATCCACAAAAAGAGGAAAGAAAAATGACAATAAGTCTGACAATAAGGGTAGATCCAAGGGCATATGCACCGAGTTGTGGTGCCAAAAAGGTGACAAGGAAATTTTTTTTTCCTATTTTAAAAAGTGCGTACACGCTATAGTGCGCACGCGCTTTAAAAAAAAAAAAGTATATATGATGGGCTGCAAACCCGTAGCCCATCATTTTCATCAGCATTTTCTTCTACTCCTACAGTGAGCAGCGCATACGCGAGTTGAAGACTCAACATTTGCACCACCATTTGCCAAAATGCCTCCTCGTCGACGAAATCCAAGACCACAAGCGCACCCACGATGATGTCGTAAGTGATATAAACCTAACTTTGCATTGTTGGATATATTTTTCATATGTTTTTGTAAGTTTTTTATATTCTTTTGTAGGGTTTTTACAAATTTCATTTAGATTTGTTTATTTATTTGAATTTCAATTGATTTTTTATCAGGAAATATTTATAATCAACCAGAAAATCCACAAGAACATCAAAACCCTCAAGAACCCCAAAACCAAAACCCTCCTCAACAAGAAGAACAAATTCCACAACCCGAACCAATTGCAATACCTCCACCAGGCACACAAGAAAATATAAGAAATGAAATAGAGAGAGGCAAAACTCAATTAGAAGGAATCATTGCTCGGTTGAAAGAATTCAGACAAACCAATCCAATGAGGGCTTAATTGGCATCATCCCTTGAATCCATTAACACTTAGATAGCCTTAGTTAGTGGTCAGTTAGATATTTGGTGGGCTAAGAGGGATGAATAAAAAAGATTTTATGCAAATAAATTGTCATATGAAGATGTTAGAAAAAAAGAAATAACAAAAGGTAGTATATGTGCATTATTTAGAAAACCCGGTGAGCAAAATATTGTTAGAGAGGGTACTAAATGATTCCCCATCCATTGGTGCATACATGATGCTATTAGAAATAATTTTTGGGATAGATGGTGGATGGTTTTTGATGCCCCTCCTTGCAACAATCACGAGGTCCCCATGTATTTTTTGAAGAAATTATATTGTGAGTTTTTCCTTGGGGAGATCCCCAATTATTTTGATATGTTAGACTCTTAGGGTAGAGGTGGGGGGTCATCATTTGAGAGGCCTGGAGCACGCCATGACCCTAATGTAGTTAGGGCACCCGTGGTCCATCCACAACGTGAGCATGTGATTATTCCTTCAGTTGTGAAGGAACATGTAGAGGCCAGCACTCTAGGGACCATTAATGCTTTGACGCAGACCCTCATCCATTCCACGAGCCCATTAGTTGAGGGTGAGCCTTCTATACGTCATGGTCACATGTGTACTTCATGCGGATCCCTATGCACATTTGGCACTCATGTCGAAGATGGTGTAGATGATGGGCTTGTCACTAATCAGTTCCTAAATGAGACATTTGGCATTAACACACAGGTAAATTACTAATTTGATCACATTTCATACGTATAGTGAATGATTAATTAATTAGGATTTATTGACATTGTTCAAAATTTAGGGTCAAAGTGTTCCTGGGCCTAGCAGCGATCCTCTAGGCCCATTTTTTGTCCCTTCGACAAGTCCTGAGGTATGTATCAATTTAATCATTTTAATTAATACATATATTTATTATGTAATCATATTAAGGATTGATCAAAAAAAATATGCATGTGCATCAGTTCTCCATAGGATCCTCAACCTTTACCAAAGACGCAGAGCAGAGACATCATACGAGCTTCACACAGGTACAGTTGTTTCATGTTAGATATAACGTGTATTGTATGACATGCAGCTCATGATGTCGAACACACCTCCTCATCTGCGACAGTTTGTTGATAGTGGAGTGGCCACAGCTGTGGCTAGCTCACAGCCACTGACGGAGGTATGAAAGAATTTTCTTCATTTTAGTTGTTGTTTATAATAGTTAATCTCAAAATTTCTAATGTTATTTATAAGTGATTATATTTATTGAATTGTTGTAGGGTCTTGTCATGCCTGATCATCCACGAGCATTTGAGGTGGACTTATAGAGTGACTATTTGTTGGCGGTAAGAAAATAATTGATTTTGTGAGTACATATACTTGATTTCAACGTATAATAAATATTGATTCATATCTACTTTCTTTGTATCAGTTGGACCTAGAGAAGAGCCTCAACAAGAGGTCAAGTGAGCATGTCAAGAGGGCCCTATCATCTCCACTGTCTCCCTCCACATGATGGTAGAGGATGTCGAGAGACTTGTTTCCTTCCCCTCATGGTAAGGAAAAGATGTAGTTGAGATATCTGATACATATATATATATATATATATATATATATATATATATATATATATATAGACTTGTTTCCTTCCCCATGTATATATATAGGCATCTGAGAGACATATTCGATACAAATTTGATGTACATATGACATTCTATATTTGATGTGTGACATATTTGATGTATGACATTATTGGTTAATATATGATATGTTTGTTCATATACGACATTATTGGTTATCATTTTATATTATATGTTTGTTCATGTATGACGTTAAATTAGATATGTTCATGTATGACATTAAATTAGATATGTGCATGTATGAAATTAAATTCAATTGATAGAGAGTTGCCATTATGTCTACCAACTAGTAGATGTTCTTTTTCGCTTTATTAGTATTTCTCAAAAACTGCAAAGAAG
The DNA here is from genome assembly GCA_028749045.1 of Cupressus sempervirens. Lineage (NCBI taxonomy): Eukaryota > Viridiplantae > Streptophyta > Pinopsida > Cupressales > Cupressaceae > Cupressus > Cupressus sempervirens. Next base: position 206,759,195 of record CM053787.1, read on the forward strand.
TTGTTTCTGGTGAATAGTTGTAAACAATTGTGATCATCAACTTCATGTACTCATGGCTTTGGCTACGAACACTTGTAACTTTGGCTATAAGCATCCATGGCTTTGGCTATGTGCACTAGTGGCTTTGGCTGTGAGCATTTATGGCTTTGGTTGTAGGCACAATATAGCCTTGGCTGTAGGTTGTCTTTCTTGTTGCATGTCGAAGTTACCTTCAAGAATATCATTAGTCTAAGATCATTACAATTAAAATACTATGACGTAATACCTTGGAAATAATAGTTTTTAACCCATTACTTTATTTGTTAAAACATCATGTAGTGTCTACTATAGTCCTTCTACTCAAATATGTTTTCAAAAATACTTAGTATGGCAAAGAAATTTCTATGGAAAGCTTGTCAAATAGGATATTGAAGAACTAAATGTGGATAGTCATTAGTACCCATCAATAAGAACACATACATCTTTCTCAAGCAAGCCATATGACATTAGCAAGTAATTTATAAATTTGCTTTGCAAATAACTAGAAGATGCTATGAATCTTAATACAAAGTTAATCACGAACTCATTATTCCATCCAAGAAGCATATATCACCCTAAGCCAATTGATCGACAAGATAAAAATTAATTCAATTTCAACAAAATTTTGAGTATAACAAGCATCTTAGGGATTCTTACAAGAATTAACATGATGTTCACAAGAGCATTACAAGTTCTTGTAATGCTATTCCACATATTGTAATCATATTTAGTTCTGAATGGCCATTTGTGTTACAAGCATAAATGTTCTTTAAGGTCTTTTAATTCTAGACATGAATTTTATTATGAAGCTTTTTTATGACAACCCACTCAATGCATATATTGTTGTTCCACATTATGCTAATTTGACTTTCATTGGTTGATTTGGGTCTAGACATGACTTTATTCACTACCTTTTTTATATATTTTTTTTTGTAGTGAGGTTCTGGCTTGAATGAATGTATTAATCATCGAAGTTGGGAACCTTGGTCGAGATCCTTACAAATATATTTTCAAATTGGACCTCAAATAGTTTTCTCAGTCACCCCCTGTACATAGATACTAAAATTGTAGTTAATTACAAAATTAATACTGAATTAACACAAGTTTAATTGAGAAGTATTATGTACCTCAATAGGCTAGATTATTATTGACCGGGAAGCTTTATCTTAGAGCAGTTGGTTTCCTAAATATTTAGTGCAATGACAGTCTTATGGAATGTGGAATTAGGTCTACTAGCTAATGAACGTTCTTTAAAAGGTAGAGGAAACTCAAGACTCACATGTTTCCAATCAATATAAATGTTTAAATCGCTTCTCTAATTTTTTCTATTTAAGATCTTCTTAAAACTTAACTTTCTAAATGCATTGATGGGGAAATAAAGATCTTCTAGGAACTAAAGGCTAATCATGTTTAATACTTACAATTCTCTGTTTTTATCTAATAATTTAAAAAAGATTGTACAAGTGTTTTCAAAGAGCAACACTTGTCACTAACATCATAAGAAGGAATATCCAAGGAGTCTTACCACTGATCCCCCACCACCAAATTCAAGAGAAAAAAAAATTCCACTACTAAAGAGATAGTAACAATAATCATCCCTAGTCTCTCCCTTATCACAAAATGATTACAATAAAAATTTGCATTTCCAATTGCGTCATGTGCGTTGAACCAATAGTAACATTTTCACTCTCTTACCTAATGTCTCCCATTTCTGAAACTCCTGGGGAAGGGCAAGGCCATCTTCTCAGTACTTCAAAATACAATGAGTTCCATTTTTCCACATATTGATAATCGTCGACTTAAAGTATAGTCGAAGTATTGATAGCCCATAGATATGCCCCGTCAAAGATCGCAGCCCTGTGGCATTTAGTGACCCTTAGGGACATTCTGGATCAGCGCGCCTGAGAATGTTTGAGCACTGAAGGGGATAGGAAGAGGTTGGGGATAGGGTTTAACCAGCCACCTGGAGTTAATGGAGCAGACAGTTTGATCCCACGACGAAAGATGAGAGAGATTTGGCAGTTGGCAACTTTGTACTGGCCAACACTACAAGTTTCAGCATCACCCGAGATGGCATTGTAGAATGAAAATGGAATGTGATCTCCAAAAAGTGAGAGAGGTTATTGTAGCTCTCTGCAACACAGTCCTATAGGAATTGGAATCTCATCCATATCTTGCACGAGCTCTGAGATATACCCTGTCAAAGATCGCAGCCCTATGGCATTTAGTGACCCTTAGGGACATTCTGGTTCAGCGTACCTGAGAACATTCAAGCAATGAAGGGGACAAGACAAGGTTGGGGATAGGGTTTACCCGGCCACTTGGAGCTAATGGAGCAGACAGTTTGATCCCACGATGAAAGATGAGAGAGATTTGGCAGTTGGCAACTTTGTACTGGCCAACACTACAAGTTTCAGCATCACCCGAGATGGCATTGTAAAATGAAAATAGAATGTGATCTTCAAAAAGTGAGAGAGGTTATTGTAGGTCTCTACAACAAATTCTTGTAGGAACTAGAATCGCATCCATACCTTGCATGAGCTTCGAGATATGCCCCATCAAAGATCGCAGCCCTATGGCATTTAGTGACCCTTAGGGACATTCTGGTTCAGTGTGCCTGAGAACGTTCGAGCACTAAAGGGGATAGGAAGAGGTTGGGGATAGGGTTTACCCAGCCACTTGGAGCTAAAGGAGTAGACAGTTTGATCCCACGACGAAAGATGAGAGAGATTTGGCAGTTGGCAACTTTGTACTGGCCAACACTACAAGTTTCAGCATCACCCGAGATGGCATTGTAGAATGAAAATGGAATGTGATCTCCAAAAAGTGAGAGAGGTTATTGTAGGTCTCTGCAACACAATCTTGTAGGAATTGGAATCTCATCCATATCTTGCACGAGCTCCAAGATATGCCCCGTCAAAGATCACAGCCTTGTGGCATTTAGTGACCCTTAGGGGCATTCTAGTTTGGCGTGCCTGAGAATGTTCGAGCACTAAAGGGGACAAGACAAGGTTGGGGATAGGGTTTACCCGGCCACCTGGAGCTAATGGCGCAGACAGTTTGATCCCACGATGAAAGATGAGAGAGATTTGGCAGTTGGCAACTTTGTGCTAGCCAACACTACAAGTTTCAGCATCACCCAAGATGGCATTGTAAAATGAAAACAGAATGTGATCTCCAAAAAGTGAGAGAATTTATTTTAGGTCTCTGCAACACGGTCCTGTAGGAACTAGAATCGCATCCATACCTTGCATGGGCTTCAAGATATGCCCCATCAAAGATCGCAGCCCTATGGCATTTAGTGACCCTTAGGGACATTCTGGTTCAGTGTGCCTGAGAACGTTCGAGCACTGAAGGGGACAGGAAGAGGTTGGGGATAGGGTTTACCCGACCACCCGAAGCTAATGGAGCAAATAGTTTGATCCCACAATGAAAGATGAGAGAGATTTGGCAGTTGGCAACTTTGTATTGGCCAACACTACAAGTTTTAGCATCACCCGAGATGGCATTGTAGAATGAAAATGGAATGTGATCTCCAAAAAGTGAGAGAAGTTATTGTAGGTCTCTGCAACATAGTCCTATAGGAATTGGAATCTCATCCATATCTCGCACGAGCTCCAAGATATGCCCTGTCAAAGATCGCAGCCCTATGGCTTTTAGTGACCCTTAGGGACATTCTAGTTCGACGTGCCTGAGAAAGTTCGAGCACTGAAGGGGACAAGACAAGGTTGGGGATAGGGTTTATCTGGCCACCCAAAGCTAATGGAGTAGACAGTTTGATCCCACGATGAAAGATGAGAGAGATTTGGCAGTTGGCAACTTTGTACTGGCCAACACTACAAGTTTCAGCATCACCCGAGATGGCGTTGTAAAATGAAAATAGAATGTGATCTCCAAAAAGTAAGAGAGGTTATTGTAGGTCTCTGCAACATGGTCCTGTAGGAACTAGAATCGTATCCATACCTTGCACGAGCTCCGAGATATGCCCTGTCAAATATTGCAGCCCTATGGCATTTAGTGACCCTTGGGGACATTCTGGATTGGCGTGCCTGAGAACGTTCGAGCACTGAAGGGGATAGGATGAGGTTGGGGATAAGGTTTACCCAGCCACTCAGAGCTAATGGAGTAGACAGTTCGATCCCACGACGAAAGGTGAGAGAGATTTGGTAGTTGGCAACTTTGTACTGGCCCACATTGCAAGTTTCAGCATCACCCGAGATGGTGTTGTAAAACAAAAATGGAGTGTGATCTCCAAAAAGTGAGAGAGGTTATTGTAGGTCTCCGCAACATGGTCCTGTAGGAACTAGAATTGCATCCATACCTCACACGAGATCCGAGATATGCCCCGTCAAAGATCGCAGCCCTATGGCATTTAGTGACCCTTGGGGACATTCTAGATTGGCGTGCCTGAGAATGTTCAAGCACTGAAGGGGATAGGACAAGGTTGGGCATAGGGTTTACCTGACCACATAGAGCTAACAAAGCAGACAGTTCGATCCCACGAGGAAAGGTGAGAGAGATTTGGCAGTTGGCAACTTTGTACTAGCCGACATTGCAAGTTTCAGCATCACTCGAGATGGCATCGTAAAATGAAAATGGAGTGTGATCTCCAAAAAATGAGAGAGGTTATTGTAGGTCTCCAAAAAGAGTGTTTAAAAATGAAAAAACAGTGGGGGGTCCTTTGTATGGTTTGGGAGTTTGACCATTAAAACTAGAAATTGTCCTAGTAGTAAGTGCTAGTAACAGTTTTGAAATTTGATTGTTGAGTGTTGAGAAACCTCAAGTTTGGGATTTTTCTTGTTGGTTTGAGTCTTTAATAACCATTTCCATCTAAAAAGTTGAGTGTTGAAACCATTTAAGAAGTATTTGCATAGTTTTCCCTAAAATTTGAGTGCATAAAAAGGGGTATGTGATTGCTCCCAAGGTGGATTTAGTGTTTTCTCCAAACAAGAGTTGCATTTTATGTTTGAAGTCATATAATATAACCAAAGTGAAGGTGTTTGAACCATTTTGGGGTTCTAGAGACATTGCAAAGTAAGAGTTCTAGAAAGCCCTAGGGTAAAGGGGCTAGAAAGGAGGGTTTTGTAAAAACCATTGTAAAGTTGATCATGAGACCAAAAAAATGGAAGAACCCTTGCATTTGAGTCATTTCTTAAGACTTTTTTGGGTCATGGGAGTTCCAAAAGTCAAGGGATTGTGAGTTGCTTTGTAAATGGCCTCAAACTAGGCCGAGTTGACAGACTAAAATAGCTAGTTTTGAGTGATATTTTACAAAACAAGTGTAGTTGGTTTTGGAGTATATTTTAGAGTGAGGAAAAGGGTATTTTAATCACCCAATAGTTTAGGAAGTTCTGTGGAAGATTTTGGAGAAAACAACAAATTAGTGACTGGCAAGGGCTAGTTGGAACAAGCCTAGAAGAGGCAAAATTGAGAAAGTGTAAGAGATGAGTTGCTGAGAGTGTGCAAGGAGTTGGAACATGTTAGATGAGATGTTTTGAGATGATCCAAGGTGTTCAGGCCATGATATGATGCCAAGGATGAGTTTTGGTACTTGCATAGGGTGTTCCAACCAAGCTACAAATGCATAGGATAGGACCTTGTAAGGTACTTGCAAATTATGGTTCTAATGCCGACAAAATAGAACTCCCACCAAACTTGGAAATTTACCTTATCTTTAATGTCAAGGACTAAGTTCAATATAAAGGGCCTACATTCATAGAAGGACAAACAAAATCAAAGGTTGAAGAAGTCACTACCCCATTATAATCTCTGCCAAAAGCTGAAAAGGTTATGGATTCAAGAATCAAGAAGAAGACTTGTCATGGCACCTATATGGAGCATCTTATCAAATGGAAGGATCAACCAGAATCTGAAGTAACATGGATAGATGAGAGTGATTTTGGAAAGAAAGGTATTCCTACGAAATTCTTTCAGATTTATCCACCATGAGTTCTTTGTCACATAGTCAATTGGTGTGCATAGTTCCTAGGGAAGGGGATAGTTGGGAGATATCCTCTTGGGAATAGGGTCAAGAAGAAACCCTATAGGATTAGAAGAAGTCATTGGTTAGTTTGGGCATAGTGGCCTAAACTAGCAGCGTGGGTCTCCTTACATTACTGTTGGTTAGAGAATTCCAATTTTTATTTGTTCAAGGCTAAGAGACATATAAAAATTACATTTTCAATTATGATCTCAATGCCTACATGGCATTCCAAGTACATGGATGGATGATGAAGTAATTATTCTTGAATTGGATAGACCACTTTGTAAGAACAATTCCATGTGGGGTGTTTCTCTCAAAAAGGTGTCTTCTAGTATTTGATGATCATGGAATCCATATGACATGGAAAATAATTGATAAAGCAAAGAAGTTGGGCATAGATTGTGTGTCACTTGTAGCGTATACCATCTATAAGTGTCAATCATTGGATGTTAGTTTTTTCTCACCATTGAAATCTTACTTAAAACATATTTGGAATGTGTGGTTGGCTAGGAACCCTCAAATCAATATTGGAACCCAACATAGCTCTTCTCCCATAGCATAAATCACATTCTAATATGTTCAATACTCTAATCCCTAGATTAGGAAATATTCTTACTTAATAAGTGTAACCCCAAGCATTGTCACCATAGTTGGCAAAAAATGGTGAGAGCCCCAATCAACTAGTGAAAAAAATGACTAAGTTGATGGAGTTGAATCCTACATTACACACATCTCCTAGTAGTGGACAGGAGGATGTTGGGATTGGGAGCATAGCACCTATTCCCTTTCCTAGTTTTATGGACAATTGATGGGAACTCAAGTAGATGGGAGAAATTCCAATTTTTTTGAAGCGATAAAGTTTTGTGATGTATTTAGAATATCTAAGATAGACTTATTTTTTATGTTAACTAAACCATTCTTACATTACTATTTAAATGTATTTGTAATGTTATAATAGTTTGATTGTTGGTCATGGTGTAAAATATGTAAAGTTTAGAAATATAAATAGTTCATCATAGAGATATTATATAATTAATTTATTTTAAATAATAGAAATAATCATAACAAATAGATAGAAATAAATAATAATAATTTTATACAAAAAGTTTTAATTTATTTTAAATAATTAAATAATAGAAACATCGTAGAATTAATAATTCAGTATAATCATAACAAATAGACACTAAACAACCCCAAATTCAAACATATGAAGGTCCAACTAGAATAATGACTTTAAATAACCAAATACCAATGCCAAACAAAGGAAATGGGACTTTTACCTTAAATGAATAAATTACATGAAGAAGGGTGGCTGGCTGTTTGGAAATCTACTTATTTTTCTTCTCTCCCTCCTATCATCCAAGAGAACATGCGATAAAAGAAAAATATCGTCACAATAAGAAAATATGAAAAATATTTTTCTAGCTTTAAAAAAATTGGAGACATCAAAACATAAAATCTAGATTCTAAACAAATCAAAACATAAAATCTATGATTTAAACTAAATCTCATCACTTACGCATCATAACAATACGGTCCACCTTAGTCATGTGGATAGTCCTGGGGAAGAGGTCGCAACAATGTATTTGGATCCAGTTGATCACTCTTTCTCTCTCTCCCTCTCTCTATATTCAATCTAATGAGCCAACTGGATCTGCTCAACATTTTAATGTCTCAAGTATTGCCTCGTGGTCTGACTCGCGAACTCACCAAAGATTCTTATTATGTGGTTTTCCACCATATTTTATCAAGTGGACATTTGATGCAACAACAAGATTTGAATAATGAAGAATCTTCCTCTCTGTTTGCCAATCCTTGAATAACCACAAGTTAGGGTTCTTCATAGAATATCGTCTAAGCCATGTGCCGATTACAACCACCGCACCGACATGGTACTCTAAACCTTCACCATCTATAACTGAGTGATCCAATTTTTTTTTGGCTTGAACACAATGACACAAATAATAATTTGTCCCTTCTTCATTGTCTTTAGGTGCAATAACATCAAAAACTTGGCCCGCAGTGACAAATGTACAAAATGCGGTCATTAATTCAGAAAATACTTGTGTAAAAGTTATAAAGTTACATATTAAAATTACAAAGATATATAAATATATATATTACCAGGTTACACTAGATCAAACAAGTGGTCAAAGTCAATAGATGATTCCATCTATACCATTTCCAGTGCTTGTGGGGGACGATAGGTGTCAATTGGGTCCAAAACCTGTATATCCCATTTGTCCACCCATTCAGTCAACTCAGAGTCATCCCAATTTTCCTCTGCACATGATGGACAATAGCATGCCATTTTTCATGTGTGGATACTCCATGAACCTGCATCAGAGCTTCTAAAAGAGTGCAACTCACTGGATCCTGTTAGTGTGCAACAATCCTGATATGGTGCAATGTTAGTATTATTTATCAACCAAAAAAATTTATGAACCGTAGACTCACCTTCCTTACCTGGACCCATTGTAGCGTTACACCACTAGACGATGGATTTTGCATCTATCAATATTGCTCCATCTTTGTACTTTAGTTGTTCACGAGCTAAGGCTCTTTTGATGTATGCGCCTGCACCATCGTGCTCTCCCTTTCCATGACTAGCTTATGTGAAATTCCACATGTATTGAATTCTACACAACTTGTACATCCTGCTCAACCAATAGAACATCTGTGCATTCTTGAATTGAGATGCACAATTGTCTGACCAAATAATGTGCTGACAATATGTGATGCCCCTGTTAGCCAAATCTCCATAAAATAGTTGAAAACAACCATGTACAAACTTCATAGAATGTGATCGATCATCGCCGATGTAAAAATGGTACTCTCTCAAAATCTTCCTGTCATCCTCTATACTTGTAGGTGAATGCATGAATGTTATGTGAACAAATATGGAAACCTATTGAGAAGTATAATACTTTTCTTGCACCTCATTTTGTGGTTGTAGTGTGTAGTTCTCTGCGAAATCTACAACTGAAACAATGGTATCCAATGGAAATGTATCCTTGCACAACTTGAATTCCAAATCCAGCCATCGAGCTCTATGGGTATGCCTTGCATACTCGTAAATAATGTTTTCACAAAAAATATTCATGAACTCATACACTAGAATCTTTTCAATGACTAAAACACATCTTTTACCATGTTTCCCATCTTTTAGAGCATATGTCACTATCTTAAATTTTCCATAATCTACTATTTCATTTCCAATTGCATGTGTACTATCCATATGTTGACAAGTTGATAAAAGTTGAAAAGAACCACAAAATAAGCACGTACCATCCAAGCATGATGTCTTTTAAAATTTTTGGTCATCCCTTATTTCACATAAAATGTTGGATATGAATTTTTTTGAAGATCTTGGTGGCTCATCTATGTCACAATCCTGCAAAACAAACTAAGAATAAAAAGGTTTACCCATTTCAAAAAATCTTTGACTTATTTTAATTTTAGGATACATACCAATAAATTTTGCAAAAAATTGTGTCTGAGTTGTGTCCAAAAAATGTTTCACATGTGGCTCGCGATTTTGGCTACCAATCCTCCTTCTTACAACATCTCTTTGATTAGGGGCAACACGTGTGTTATTTTTTCAAAAATCTTTGATCAATGATTTCAAGGCTTCACTAATTTCTTTATCCTTTTGTAGTAGTCTACCGCTAAATGTCCATAACTCATTTTTTGTTGGATCTTCCAATCTCTCACGCCTTAGCATGGCTCTCCTTAGAGTACCTCTACCAATTTTTAATGTTTTGCTTGTCTTTCTCATGAGTCAAGCTTTCTTCATTTGGCTACTTACTATTGTTGATGTAAGTAATCGTCTTGCGATATTACTATCTTTGGTGCGTGATTTAAAACCCACTTTGTCATAAGCATTCATTAGATTCTTTACAATATTTTTTTCATTTGAATCATCCATCGTTCTTAGCCCAAGAATCTTCATGATAGGCCTAAATTTTAAATTCCTCATCATTTCAACAAATAATTGGCATTGACCTGTAATATTTAATTCATCAAAAAATAATCTCCACATACGATTAACTTTTCTTTGACAATTACGCTTGCTAATCTTGTCAGGCATTGATTTTAAAATGTTACTATCAATATCAATCAAATATTTTGGTCTTCTAAAACGAATTCTAGAAGGTGTTATAATCTCTTCAATTCTCTCAACATTTTGAACATCAACATAAAGTTGAGTGTATTGCGTACCTTGAACCAAAGATGATGTGCCTTGGCAATAAGATGCAAAAGATGGAATATCACCTACTTGATCTGTTGATGTTGTGCCTTCAACATGACATGATGGAGTGTGTATATCGTCGGATCTACAAATCGGTGTCTCTTCAACATGAGAGGACGATATGAATTCAACATTGGAAGATGGTGTAGCGGATGATATGACTCCAACATTAGAAGATGGTGTAGCTTCACAATTCAATTGTCTTCTTAAGCGTAACAGTCTCATTCATTCTCTTTGTCTTTCCAATTCTTCCTCTTTGTTTCTTGGTACTGGTGGTTCTTGATCCTCTTCAAAAGTCAATTCTTCATTATTGCTTTGCAATTTTCTTTGCTCACGTAGTAATTTCATTTTATCTCTTTTAATTGCCAAATCTCTCTCCCTATCTTCATTTGTTTGATTTTTTGGTTTCTTCCCTGACATGATGATGATTTCTACATGTCAAATTATTCAAACATTTGAATTACTTAAAATGTGCAAATTACAAATTATTCAAATACATGTAAAAATTATAATTATTTGAATGAATACACAATATATATATATATATATATAATGACTTGTCAAATTTCTAACCATTTCGAAATAACATTTCATTGAAACATACAAATTTCAATGAATTCACTATATATTAAAAAACATGTCAAATTATAATCAAATTTGTATCTATATATCAACAAACAATATTTAAAATAGATTGCACTAACCTTTTCTATACAAGGAATATTCAAAAAGTCTTCAAATCATGTATCTACTGATTGAATTTGGTGTTTTCTAGCTTCCAAAAGTGTTTGCCACCTTGAAATAGTGTTTGTTAGCTTGAAATAGTGTTTGCCACCTTGAAAGAGTGTTTGCTGTGTTGAAACCCGCAATTTATGTTGAGATAACAGAGTGCAGAATAGAACAAAAGTAGAGAATGAATGAAACGGGCCCCAAAGTTTCTTTTTGACCATTTTTAGGTGATTTCACATAGCGCGTACGCGCTATAGTGCGTACGCACTATAGCGCATATGCACTATATGAGAACACATCACTCTCCACCCTCTGTACTCTCTCTCTCTCTCCCTACTCTCTCTCTCTTCCTACTCTCTCTCCCCTCTCCCATCCCCTACACTCTCTCTCTCCCCTCTCCCATCCTTTACTCTCTCTTGCTCTCCCTCTCCCACTGCCTACTCTCTTTATCTCTCTCACCCTCTCTCCTCTCCCATCCCCTACTCTTTAGATCTCGCACACACACTCCCATCCTCCCTCTCCCACTTCTTACTCTCTCTCTCTGCCACCTCCTACTCTCTCTCACACTCTCTCCCATCCCCTACTCTCTCTTACACACACTCCCATCCGCCCCTCTCTCCCATCTGCTACTCTCTCCCTCTCCTTGGCTACTCCTTCTCTCCCCTCTCCCATCCCCCTCTCTCTCTCCCCTCTCCCATCCCTTACTCTCTAGATTGCTCACACGCACTCCCATCCCTCTCTCTCCTCCTCTCCCACTCCCTCTCCCACCACCTACTATCTCTCTCTCTCTCAAGTTCTCTCTCCCTCTCTACTCTCTCTCTCTCTCCCATCCCCTACTCTTACTCTCTCTCTCTCTCTCCAATCCCCAACTCTCTCTCACACTCTCTCCCATCCCCTACTCTCTCTGACACTCTCTCTCATCCTTTCACTCTGTCTCTCTCATCTCGTACTCTCTCTCTCTGCCACCTCCTACTCTCTCTCACACTCTTTCCCATCCTTTCACTTTGTCTCTCCCATCTTGTACTCTCTCTTTGCCACCCCCTACTCTCTCTCTCACACTCTCACACTCTCTCCTATCCCCTACTCTCTCTCTTTCACAGACACACACACACACACACACACTCACACGCCCATCCCCCCTCTCTCTTCTCTCCCATCCCCTAGTCTCTAGATTTGTCACATGCACTCCCATCCCTCTCTCTCCTCCTCTCCCACTCCCTCTCCCAGGTCACCTACTATTTCTCTCTCTCAAGTTCTCTCTCTCCCTCTCTACTCTCTCTCTCCCATCCCCTACTCTTACTCTCTCTCTCCCCCATTCCCAACTCTCTCTCACACTCTCTCCCATCCCCTACTCTCTCTCACACTCTCTCCCATCCTTTCACTCTGTCTCTCCCATCCTGTACTCTCTCTCTCTGCCGCCCCCTACTCTCTCTCTCACTCTCTCCCATCCTTTCACTCTATCTCTCCCATCCTTTCACTCTGTCTCTCGCATCTCGTACTCTCTCTCTACCACCCCCTACTCTCTCTCACACTCTCACACTCTCTCCCATCCCCTAATCTCTCTCTTTCACAGACACACATACTCTTATCCCCCCACTCTCTTCTCTCCCATCCCCTACTCTCTACATCTGTCATGCACACTCCCATCCCCCTATCTCTCTCCCTCTCCCTCTCCTACTGCCTACTAGATCTCTCTCTCTCTCAAGTTCTCTCTCTCCCTCTCTACTCTCTCTCTCTCTCTCCCATCCCATCCCTTACTCTCACTCTCTCTCTCTCCCATCCCCTACTCTCTCTCACACTCCCATCCCCTAATCTCACTCTCTCTCTCCCATCCCATACGAGCTCTCTTCGCCACCACCTAATCTCTCTCACACTCTCACACTCTCCCATCCCCTACTCTCTCTCTCCCCTCTCCCATCCCCTACTCTCTCTCTTTCATAGACACACACTCCCATCCCCCCTCTCTCTCTCCTCTCCCATCCCCTACTCTCTAGATTTGTCACACACACTCCCATCCCCCCTCTCTCTCCCTCTCCCACTCCCTCTTGCACCACCTACTATCTCTCTCTCTCAAGTACTCTCTTTCCCTCTTTACTTTCTCTCTCCCATCCCCTACTCTCCCTCTCTCTCTTCCATCCCCTACTCTCTCTCACACTCTCTCCCATCCCCTACTCTCTCTCTCTCTCTCTCTCTCTCTCTCTCTCTCTCTCTCTCACCCCATCCTGTACAAGCTCTCTCTACCACCCCCTACTCTCTCTCAAACTCTCACACTCTCTCCCATCCCCTACTCTATCTCTCTTATACACATTCCCATTCCCCCCCCTCTCTCTCTCTCTCACTCCCTCTCCCATTGTCTACTCTCTCCCATCCCCAACTCTATCTCTCTTACACACTTCCATTCCCCCCCTCTCTCTCTCTTCCTCCCACTCCCTCTCCCATTGCCTACTATCTCTCTCTTTCTCTCTCCCTCCCTCTCTCTCCCATCCCCTACTCTCACTCTCTCTCTTTGCCACCCCTACTTTCTCTCACACTCTCACACTCTCTCCCATCCCCTACTTTCTCTCTTACACACACTTCCATCCCCCCTCTCTCTCCCTCTCCCACTCCCCCTGCCATTGCCTAATCTCTTTCTCTTCCATCCACCCTCTCTCTCCCTCTCCCACTCCCTCTGCCATTGCCTACTCTCTTTCTATCCCATCCCCTACTCTCTCTATCTCTCTCTCCCCTCTCTCATTCCCTACTCTCTCTCTTTCACACACACCCATCCCCCCTCTCTCCTCTCCCATCCTCTACTTTTCTCTCACTCACTCTCCCTCTCCCACTACCTACTCTCTCTCTCTCTCTCTCTCTCTCTCTCTCTCTCTCTCTCTCTCTCTCTCTCTCTCCCTCCCTCTCTACTCTCTCTCTGCTACCCCCTACCCTCTCTCACATTTTCACACACTCTCTCTTTCTCTCTTACACACATTTTCATCCCCCCTCTCTCTCTCCCTCTCCCACTCCCTCTCCCATCACCTACTCTCTCTTCCATCCCCTGCTCTCTCTTCCATCCCCTACTCTCTCTCAAGCTACTCTATCTTCCCCCTCTCCCATTCCCTACTCTCTCTCTTTCATACACATGCACTCCCATCCTCCTCTCTCTCGCTCTTCCTCTCCCACTCTGTCTCCCACCACCTACTCTCTCTCCCCCATCCCCTACTCCCAATCTCTCTCTCCCAACTTGTATTCTCTCTCACACTTCCTCTCTCTCCCATCCCCTACTTTCAATCTCTCTCTCCCATCCCGTACTCTCTCTTTACCACCTCTACTCTCTCTCACACACTTCCTCTCTCTTGCATCTTGTACTCTCTTTGCCACCCCTACTCTCTCACATTTCCTCTATCTCCCATCCTATACTCTCTCTGCCACCCCTACTCTTTCTCACTTCCTCTCTCCCCTCTCCCATCCCCTACTTTCTCTCTATCTCTCTCACACACACAAATAGCCATTCCCTCGCCCCACCCCCCTAGCTCTCTCTTGGTTTTGGTTTGCAATTTAGGTCTCAATAGTGCGTGCACACTATAGCGTGTGTGCACTATAGCGCGTGCGCACTACCTCAAATTCACTAGCATTTTAATAGCGCGTGCGCACTATAGGGCGCACACACTATTCAAAGCTTTGCATTAAAACCAAGCCTAAGGCTTGGTTTTTCCTTGGAGATCCAACCCAAAGGTTTGGAGTTTATAAACAGGTCTGAGACATGTTTTCCAGCAAACATACAAAAAATGATTGATTTTTCTTATGTGCTCCCCTTCAAGATTCCTCGTGGTTGGGTATCGATAAGATCAAGTTACATAACATTATAGGTCTTTGTGTTAGCTATCTAACCATATAATTTATTTTTAATTTGAACTATTTTAAGTCTTTCATCTATAATTTCTTTTGAATGTATGTTCATTTTTTGTCAGAAACCACCATGTACTAATTGGGTTGTAGATTTTAGCTCGTTCATCGAATTTTGTAACAACTTAGTTTTTTAGAAACTAGACTCCATTCTACACACTTTGAAAAAAAGAAGTTTTGATTTTAGATTAGTTTTCAATCATTTCTAGGGGAAGCACACAGATATTTCACATTTTTGGGATGGGTCTAATTTAAAAATTCATTAAAAAAAAAATACACATTATAAAATTACCCAAAAAATATGGGATAAACTACATAGTGTTAGGTAACTTTTAACTAGAGCGATTAAAGAATTTCAAAAAAAAAGTTAAAATTTTAGGGGGGCCACACTTTGTACTATGTTATGTTTTTTTGGAATAAACGGTACCACTTTCTGTGGCCCCCTTTTTTGAGGACCTAAAACTAAACCATTTTGAAAAAAAATTAGTAGTTTAGAAACTAGTTTCAAAGGACTACAACTTTTGTTTTTGTCATATCCTAAAATTTTGAGCGTAACTATCTTCAAATTCTTGTTGAAGTCCAGAATTTTCTGATTTCAGGAAAAAGGTGTCCACTTATACCCCCCTTTTGGCACCACAACTTGGTGCACTTACCCCCAAATCCTGTGGGAAGTCAAAGACTTCCAATAAGTCCAAGGCAAAAGGTTTGAACTATGATAAACCTGGGCACTTTTGTAAAGATTGCAAAGAGTCGAAGAAGAAGAATAAAGGTTTAGATTCAGCTTCAGAAAGATCTCAAGAAGATGACTATGCATTCATCATAGCTTTGGCAGCCCATGCATCTGATGATGTATGGTTGGTTGACTCAGGTGCATCTTTTCACATGACCTCTCATCGAAAATATTTCTCAAAATATGAAGAGTTTGATGGTGGAAAGGTGTACTTCGGTGATGATTCTCACCTAAAGATAGTTGGATGTAGAAGGGTCACTATCAAATTTCCTGATGGATGAGTAAAGGGAATCAATGGAGTTATGCACATTCTAGGTTTGGCATAGATGATGAGAGGATCGAGAGTGCTTGAAAGGGGTACTAGGAGAGGTACCTTATTTCAGCTAGATGCATGTATTCCTCTATGTAATATTTCTTCATCCTCACCATCTAAATGAGTAGTGAAGAATTCTATGGTTATTGGTTCTGATGGCAATGCAAACACTTTGGAAGGAAAGCTTCCTACAGAAAAGACAATGTTGTGGCATATGAGATTTGGTCACATTGGTGAAAAGGGTCTCAGAACCTTGAAAAATAAAAATCTCATTGAGGGATTAAATGATTTCAATCTCTAGTTTGACTTCTATGAACACTGTGTCTATAGTAAACAAAATCATGTTTAGTTTTACTCTAGTTCTCACCAATCTTTTGATGTCTTGGATCTTATTCATTCTGATGTATTTGGTCCTATAAAAGTTCCTTCAATCTCCAAGTCTATATTTTTTGTATCTTTCATAGATGATTACAGTAGAAGGACATGGATTTATTTCCTTAAAAGTAAGACACACGTCTTTAGTCAATTCAAGGAATTTAAAGCCCTTGTAGAGAATCGGACTAGTAAGAAGATTAAGTGTGTGAGAACTGACAATGGTGGTAAGTTTTGTTCAACAGAGTTTGAACAATTCTATAAAGAACAAGGTATTGAGAGGCATAAGACAACTCCTTATACCCTAGAGCAAAATGGAGTTGCAGAGAGAATGAACAAGACATTGATGGAGAAGGCTAGCAGTATGCTTAGTGGAGCTAGTTTAGAACAAAGGTTTTTGGCTGAAGTTGTGGCCACTTCTTGCTATCTGGTTAAAAGATATACTACATCAGCCCTTGTTGGTAAGACACCCATGGAGGTGTGGTCTGGTAAGAAGCCTTCGATTAGACATCTTCATGTTTTTGGTTGTGAAGCTTGTGCACATGTTCCAAAGGAGAAAAGATCTAAGTTGGAAAATAAAGCTGTTAAATGTATTTTCATCGGATATAGTTCTAGTGTGAAAGGATACAAGCTTTGGGATCATGTGACTAGTAAGGTGTTGTATAGTAGAAATTTTATTTTTAGAGAGCTAACATCTCCTATTGTGCTACAACTAGATGAAAAAGAAAAAGAAAAAGATGTTGTTCAGTTGCCTATTACCCCTAAGAAGACTGAATAGAGAGACCATGTTGTGTCTAATGATAAGGAGAGCTCTAGTAGTTCTGATAGTTTAGAAGAAGAGGAAAAACAACCTCAACTGCAGCCCTTAAGGAGATCCACAAGAGAAAGAAAGCAACCAGAAAGGTTTGGTTATTCTATGTTAGATTCTAGTTGTGCTTTTGCTTTGATTACTAACACTAATGAGCCTAGATCTGTGAAAGAGGCTTTGGGCATGGAAGATACAGGTTCTTGGATTGAGGCTATGGATGATGAGATGGCTTCATTAGAGAAAAAAAAAACTTGGGACCTTGTATCTTTGCCTAAAAGGAGAAAATCTATTGGCTGTAAATGGGTGTTCAAGAAGAAATTCTATGCAGATGGCAGTGTTGAAAGGTACAAAGCTAGATTGGTTGCAAAGGGCTATTCATAGGTAGAGGGAATAGATTATGGTGAAATATTATCTCCTATTGCAAAGTTGACATCCATTAGATTTTTGTTATCTCTTGCTACATCATATGATTTAGAGATAGAACAAATGGATGTGAACACAACTTTCCTTCATGGTGATTTGGAGGAAGAGATTTATATGTCACATCCTGAGCACTACATTGTTAAAGGTAAAGAATCCTTAGTTTGCAAATTAAAGAAATCTCTATATGGTTTGAGGCAATCTCCTAGGATGTGGTACCTTAAGTTTGATGCCTTTGTGTTTTCAATTGGATTTGTAAGATTGAAATTAGATCATTGTGTTTATTTTAGAGTAAAAAATGATCGCCTTCTTATTGTTGCATTATATGTTGATGATATGTTGCTATTTGGGAAGGGTAAGGGTATGATTTCTGATTTTAAATCTCATTTGTCAGCATAGTTTGAGATGAAAGATCTTGGGGCAGCTAGGTACATCTTGGGTATGGAAATCAGTAGAGACAGGTCTAACAGAAAACTTTGGTTGAGTCAGAGTAAGTATGTGAAGTCTATGTTGGACAGGTTCAGCATGGCAGATTGTAGAGCACTGTGTGTTCCTATTTCTGTGGGAACAAAGTTATCTATAGATGATTGTCCAAAATCTCCTAGTGAGATGGAGGACATGAGTAGAGTACCTTATGTTAGTGCAGTTGGCAATCTTATGTATGCTATGGTCTATACTAGACTAGACATTTCCCAAGTAGTGGGAGTCCTGAGTCGATTTATGGCTAATCCTACATGGGTACATTGGGATGTAGTTAAGCAAGTATTTAGTTATTTGAGGGGTACATCAGATTCCTCGATATGTTATCATAGTAACTCTTCCAAATTTTTGCATTCAATTTGTATTCATGGGTTTGTGGATTCAGATTGGGCAGGTGATATTGACCACAGGAGATCCACCAGTGCTTATGTGTTCACTATGTTTGGTGGTGCCATCAGTTGGATGCGCAAGTGACAACTTGTGGTTGCTTTGTCCACTATAGAAGTTGAGTACATGGCTGCTACTCATGCTTGTAAGGAAGCCACTTGGCTTAAGAGATTATGTTTTGATGTTGGTGTTGATGCAGAATAGATTACTATTTAGTGTGCTAGTTGGAGCACTATTTGCCTTGCGAAGAATCCAACTTTCCATGCTAGAATGAAGCACATTGATGTGCAGTATCACTTTGTGAGAGATATGGTGGAAGATAGAAAGGTAAATTTGGAGAAGGTAGATACTGTGAAGAGTGTTGCAGATTCATTAATGAAACCAGTGGGCACTGAGAAGTTTAGATGGTGTTCGGAGTCTATGGGCCTTTTGGCCTATAGTTGTTAGTTCCTGTTATGTTCCTGTTTCTCTTACAAGGTGTTTGAAAAGTGGGAGAATGTGAGGAATAAGGTGTCTCAACCTTGGATAATTCCTATTCTTATTATTTGTTTTGTAAAATGTATTTCTTGCAAATAATGTTGATGTGTCAGCATCTTGAATTGTGTATAAGGAGATCATCACTAAAATGGTTATGATAGATTCCTATGACACGTAAGAGCTATGTCAAGAAGATTCAATGACAGGTGAAGACATGTGGCAACTGATAAATTTGAGTACTGTACACTCTACCCCAATAGTAAAAATTTTTAGGGTTCCTATTTTCTTGGAGAATGGTAAAACCCTAATACGGTTACCTTTGGGAGTATCCCTAAAGTGAAGCACATGATATAAGCATTTTTAGGGTTGCAAAGAGGAGCGATGTGAGAAAGTGTATTGTTGGTACTATGAGTTGCTACTGGAGTCTTATGTTGTCACTGTTGAACTTGCATTGCAAGTGTATTTTAACCTTGTGTTGAAGATAATACATTGTGCAGGTTCTGGCGGGGTGGGGTTGTTTTACCGAAAGGTTTTTCCCCACTAAAAAATCTTTGTGTTATGTGTTTCTTTCTCTGTCTATTTTCTTTATGCTTGGTTTGCTGTAATATTGTTGTTTACATGATATTTAATCTTTAAGTGTAAAAGATTTTAATAGGATTTGCACCATACTTCTCTTAAGAGATTAGTGTAGGAATCTATTTCTACACCTGAGTTTCCTTACAATCGCGACCCTTCTCTAACTTCTGTTACTAGAATTTCTATAGGGAGCAATCTTGAGCCTTCTCCAACATCCATTGTTTGAGATTCTACAGGGAAAGATTTTGACCCTTCTCTAACTTCTGTTATTTGAACCTTTGTAGGGAGTGATCTTGAGCCTTCTTCAATATTCATTGTTTGATATTCCGTAGGGAGTGTTCTTGATATCTCTCCCATATGCACTTCTTCTACTCCTATTGAGCCTTCTTCAACATTTCCTTCACCTTGTTTAATTCGATGATAATGTGTTATAGTCTTCTAAAGATTTCTTTGTTCTTCTTAATTAGATCTCTTTCTTGCATATTTTCTTTGCCTTCCTTTCTTGCTTCCCATTATAAAATCAAAAAAATAAAAAATTTACCCCTTGCCTCAAGAAAAATTTTGCCCAATAATCATACAACAATTTTGTTGTATAGATTTTCTTGTCACTGTCACTACTTTTAAACTACTTGTCAAAAGCTAACATCAAGTTATTTGTTTTTTACATGTTCGCACAAACATAATAAATTAGATATGTTTGCATGAACATATCATGTTAAATTTTTGGTGGCGTGGAAATTATATCCCGTATGTTGCAATGAACATATGTTTGCACCGAACATGTAAAATATGTTTGCTACGAACATTATGTTCGCACCGAATGCCCAAAACTAAGAATATTTTGCCCCCTTTTATCTTAATTTTTTTTTTCTCTTTGGACACCCATAATTGTAGAAGAATGATCTCCTACTATAAAATAAAAAATATCAAAATGTGCTACTTGGAGCAAGCTTTCCGATGACTATAATTTTAATACATATTTTAATCATTAAGACTTTCAAATATGAGTTTCTCTCATCATAAGTTCATTACCAATTGAACATCAACCGACTTCAACACTTCGGGAAAATTAGTAAATTAGGTCAATTTTTTTTGATAAATATGTAGGAAATATTTTATTGAGATAGCTTCCTATTCAAAAAAAAAAAAGGTTTATGATAAATTGACTTCAAATTATCTGTGTCAAAATGAACAGCTGTCTGAATTACAATTGGTGTCACTTCAAAACTTCATAAACTATACAATATTCAGCCAAAATGAATCAAACCAAATGCATCCTTTGGATATTGATGTTACAAATCTAACACCAAAATAATTACTTCATTATCATTTCTAGAAAAAAAAAATTATCTTTGTCAAACATACTATCACTCTTTAAAAATATTGAATTTTATTATGTACCACTTTTCGGAGGAGATGAAATAATTGACATAAACTTTTTTAAAAATTAGATTAAAAATATGGTTACAAAGTAGGAGTAGAGTACTAAAAATCAATAGTGTATGTCATCTTGAAATTATTTATTGTTTTAGAGATATAGTCACTCAAACGTGAGATTTGTTGCAAAAATATTGATTTCAATGTGAAAATTGCCCAAAAAGTGGAACCCATTATTGTGGGATCACCTAATAGGGAGTTGGCAGATATAGGATCAGTGAAAAAGAGCACATATACTAACTTTCTTTATGTCCTTATCTTTCACTTGAAGATATGATAATCAATCAACATAAAATGCATGACAACTATCCCTCCATGAACTCCATTTTGTAACCTCCCTAAACACCTCATTTTTATTTTGGGTCACTTGTTTATGTGTATTTGCTATGGTTGAGTGGTGAGAAAGTGTAGATCTAACCACAACCTATTGACCATTTGGTTAATGTCAGCACTATTTTTTGTAAGGCAGTCTAAGAGGTCCTCTTGTGTAGTACTTAAATAATATAATGATATGGGTTTATTGCTGTTGGTGGTTGTTGAACGGGAACATTAAGTGAAGGTTTGATTGTGCTAGAAGTTTTCTTTTGCTTCTTCCTCATTTTGTTAGATTCATTGATGTATTTGATATTAAATTTTTTTCCTAAAACAATTAAAAATTCTGAAAATAAATCACAAATCTTACAAATTACAAAAAAATATTACAAACTATGATGGAAAAATATATAAATGAAAAGGAGAATGAAGACACACCTTTATTTTTGGGCATCATGGATGGAAATAACGAATAAATAAATAAATAAATAAATAATAGTATTTTACTTACAATATTGATTGGGTTTCGGCTCTTGGTTGTTGCATCCATGTTGCTTCTATTATTTGAGGGTATAAAAAGGCCATCAAATATGGGCCACAAAAGTTATATACATTTCTTAAAACCCATTTAGATGTTAAGAAACCCAATTAGGTTTTTAAGAAATATAAAATTGAAAAACCCAATTTGATTTTTAAGTAATATAAATTTAAAAACCATGTTGAATCTTAATCATTATTATGGCTAGGCTTGGATACCAAGCTTGGTTCACATTTGAAATTTAAATAACCTGATCAGGTTAATGAAAACTAGATCAAGATTTTAAATTTTTTTGGTTTTTTAGGTTGAATGTCCACTATTTTGTACAAGAACTTGGTAAAAACACCCTTGTGTGATTCTACAACATGCCCTCAAGAAATTGTAAAGTGAAGTAAGCAAGGCTTGTGAACCGAGTAAAGTTATTTTGTAAAATAACTAAATTTTTTATAAAACCATAGTTCAAAAATGACATCATCTATATTTGGTACTTACCAAGAATGTTGAAACATAGTAATGCATGAATTGTAAGAAATGATCAATGCCCTTCACCAAAATTTAGGGCATACCCTTATATTGTGTTGAGTAGAGATGCTTCAGGTGATTTTTCATTGATTCCTCCTATAGTCATTATGGTGCATGATGTTCATTCATCCTACATGTGCAAGATAGAGGAGAATGGAGACTTTAAACTTATAAATGCATAGAAAATATTGTTTGAAGATGGAGTGTTGAAAGATGAAAATAAGGTTGTTTCCAAAAAGGGATTATTCATGCCCTAGCTTTCCCAAAGTTCTAAAACTTGAATGGATCAAAAATAATTCAAGAAAGGTTTATGATATGAAATTTTGGCTAGAAGGTGGAGTAGTAAAAAAAAAAAGGAAAATAATTCATCATGTGATAGGGTATCCTACCCTAGATCAAATGAAGACCTTGTATTTCTCAACAATAAATGTTATTGAAGAATAAACTAAAGATAAGTGGAACAGTTGACCCATGTCTATAGATGTAATTGAAGATCTCATTATTGAATTTTTAGTAGATTTGATTGCACATAAGTTCTATAAGTTGAGTAAACTAAATAGTGTTCCACACATTGTAGTGGACTTAGGGCATAAAATTATTAAGAAATATCAAAGCTATTATCTTTTTGAGTTGCAACTACAATAGTTATCTGAGAATCTTGGAGAAATCAAGAAATAAAAAAATACATCGTGTATGTTTGGATCACTCTAGATGTGTATATTTTTCTATGTGCAAAATTTATATCCACCTATAAGTAGTACAGTGTGGGATAAAAAAAGAGCAAATAAACTACTTTATTGAACACTCGGGAGAAAAATTTTACACAATCTTGGATGAATATTTTAAGTCAGAGTTTAGAGAAAGAAGAGTAAAACATTGAGAATACCCCACATAGTAATTGATCACTATCATGATGATATTTTCTTCATGGGGGACACTAACTATACATTCACATAGGGTGTATTTCCAAGGGTTGAGTGGACAAGGCCTACACAATATTAGGTAGAAGGAGATGAGATAATTGTAGCTATGATAACCTTTTTGTTAGAAGAGATTAACAATAATGTCAAGCCATTTGATACATATGAGAAAATAAAACTAAAAATCTTAAGCAAACTTTGGTGAAGGGCTCTTGTAGATTACTGAAGGAAAAAGAGAAGATGGAGAATATGAATCTGAAAAAGGAAGAGAATCAAAAGGAAAAGAATTAGTGGTTGTTGAGCCTAAGGAGACAAAATAGAATAAAATTGTGATAGTAGATCCTAAGGTCAAGAAGTATTTATATAAATTTATTACACCTCTCACCTTTACACCTCAAGGAAGGATAAGAAGAAAAGTATCTAAAGCATGATCTTTTGTAGCTTCCACAAACAAAGGAAAAGTAAAGATAACCAAGCCAATTAAGGGAAAATGAACTACAAAGAGAAAACAAGTTACTAAAGGGACCAAGCAGGGTCAATAAAAGAAATCAAGGAGGATTTTAGTTTTCATGCCTAATGATGAATTAGATAAAGGAGAGGACACAAAATCTAAGGATTTTAGAAAATTACAAATTGTTCCTAGACTACCTCGTAAGAATGTTGATCAGGTGATGGGGACAGAACCCAAACACAGAATGGACACAACATGAAAGGGAAAATTTTATTTAATATGTAAATATGCTATTACATGCAGTACAAAGAAAATGGACTTAAAAACATACCCTATGGGCTTACAATAGTATAAATCAAGAGATAATTTCTTCTCCCAGTTCCTTCTCTCAAACTCCACTCCGAACTGCCTTTTACAATGCTAGAAATGTCCTTAAATAGACCCCAAAGTGTTAAGAATTAGGAATACATTCTAGAAAGTGCTAGTTGGCATCCACTGACCAAATAGAAGGCTCCAGAAGATGCATTAGAAGTTGACGCAAAACTAGAAGAATCTAGAAATGGTAATCGAACTTTTGGGAGGCATAACTTTTGAACCGTAGCTCTGATTGATGAACTGTTTACATTTCTAGAAAGCTCTCAAAGTTCTCTAAAGCCTTATGGACCAGCTTTGCTCATCCCCCATTTTTTGGCCCTATATGAGGTCATTTAATTCCCTAAATCTGACTTTGAAGCATTCTTAGGAGGTCTCCAGAAATTGAAAAATTGCAATAACTTTCAAACTGTCGAGATTTTTGTCCTGATTCTTTTTCTAGAATGCTTTAAATTAAAATTAAAATCATCTGACCAATTTACAACTTCTAGTTCACCAAAATGATGCCTCAATTACATACTTCTATTTTTTTGGCATTTACACGTATCCCAGGGTGCTCAAATACTCTAACCTAGAACACTGATAGTGAAACTATGAGAGTTTGAACCTTTATTTGACCCAAATGGGTATCCAAAAATGAAAACACATGAAACAAAAACTAAGTCTAAGTACATTTTTATTTGGGTGGCACAGGATTGCCCTTATACCTCTGGATGCTCTTGCATCAGACACATAGGGTAGATTGAAAAGTGACCCTGTCACTTTATGGATGGTAGAGGAAATCCCAAATGGGAAACCTCAGCTATTGATATCCAAGTTGATTCCTTGATCAATCAGGCTTTCCACTTAACCAAACACTCTTCATACTACCTATTTCTAGTACTCTTTCCCACATGATGATCTAGAATGTCTTCTATCTCCTCCTTCTTAGAAGCATGAATTAGACATGGCTCTAACATCAGTTCCTCATCTGCACCATCATCATGATACTCGATTAAGTCTGTAATGTTGAAGATAGGAGAAATGTAAATTCCATCTGGTAACTCCACCTCATATGCATTTCCTGAGTCACGTTTCTTCATAATTTTGCAGGGGCCAAATTTCTTCATCTTCAGCTTATTGTAAGTACCTACTAGAAATCTCTCCTTTCTTAAGTGTACCATGACTAGATCCCTTACTTGGAACTCCTCATGTCTTCTCCTTTGATCAGCCCTATCTTTATACTCTTGATTCATCTTGGTAATGTGTGCCTAGACCTCCTCATGTAGGCGCTTGATATGTTCAGAAAAATCTTCTACTTCAGCACTTGTCCTTTCCCCTTGCTCCATCTTCCTCAATTTTGGTGCAGTCCTTGGGCTACTTCCATATACAATTTGGAATGGTGATTTTCTAGTACTCCTATTTACAGAGTTACTGTAAGAAAATTCCACTTGTGGTAGAATCAAATCACATCCCTTGGGCTTATCACCAACTAAACATCTCAACAAATTGCCCAGACTTCTATTTACCACTTATGTTTGATCGTCAGTCTGCGGGTGATATGGGGAACTAAATTTCAAGTATGTTCTCAACTTCTTCCATAATGTCCTCTAGAAATACCCCACAAATTTAGTATCTCTGTCAGACACTATGCTCCTTGGGAGACCATGTAGTCTCACTACCTCTCTGAAAAACAAGTCTACAATATGGACAACATCATGAGTTTTGTGGCAAGGAATGAAATGTGCCATTTTGGAGAACCTATCAACCACCACAAATACTGATTCATTACCCCTTTGTGTCCTTGGCAATCTAAGAACAAAATCTGTACTTATGTCCTCCCATGGCTTTGATGGAACATGCAATGGCTGATATAGTCCAGTATTGTGACTAAATCCCTTGGCCATTGACAAATGTGACAACTTTGTACAAACTTCTTCACATCTTGTGATATCTGAGGCCAAAAATAGTGTTCTCTAAGAATGGAAATGGTCTTTTCTTGACCAAAATGTCCTCCCATCCCTCTAATGTTCTTCTCCTTAATCATGTTTTTGCTCATGGAACTCCTTGGAATGCATAATTGACTGCCCTTGAACAACATACCCTCCTGAATCAAATAGTCTAGCCACTTGGTTCTGTCTACAACAACAAGCTCTTTAAAGCTTTCCATGCTTCAACAAAATCAGGATCCTTAGGGTACAGATTCTTGAGTTCATCAAACCCAACTACTTCAACATGCATTACTATAAGCAACAATTACCTCCTGCCTAATGCATCTACAACCTTGTTAGATTTTCCACTTCTATGCTTTAACACAAATGTATAGCTCTGCAAGAACTCTACCCACTTCATACGCCTCTGGTTCAATTTACCTTGGCTATTTAGGTACTATAATGCCTAGTGGTTAGTATATAAAATAAATTCCTTTAGCAATAAATAATGTCTCCATTTCTTTAAGGCCTGAACTATTGCATAGAATTCTTGATCATAAATAGAATACTTCTTCTTTGCATCATTCAATTTTTCACTAAAATATCCAATAGGATTACCTTCTTGGCTCAATACAGCTCCAATAGCACTGCCACTAGCATCACAATCCACCTGGAACACCTTTCTAAAATCTGGAAGTGCCAACACAAGTTGCTCTGTCACCTTCTTCTTTAGCAAATCAAAACTTCTCACAATTTTCGTAGTCCACTTGAACTCTTTTCTATCCCCTCTTATTGTGTTAGTTAGGGGTGCACATATGCCACTGAAATTCTTAATGAACTTTTTGTAAAAACTAACCAGACCATGAAATGATCTTACCTCAGTAGTAGATCTTGGAGTAGGCCATTCCAAGATAGTTTTTACCTTTTCTGGATCCATTTTAAGACCTTCAGGTGATATAACAGACCCCAAGTAGACTAACTCTATTTTTGCAAAGATACACTTCTTCAGATTAATTAATAGTTTCTCTTCCCTCAACCTTTCAAGGACACTACGAATATGCAATAAATGTTCTTCCAAAGTCTTGCTGAAAGTTAAAATATCATCCAAATAGACAATAACAAATTTTCCCAAGAACTTCTTAAATACCTCATTCATAAGCCACATGAAGGTGCTTGGGGTGTTCGTCAATCCAAAGGGCATGACTAACCACTCATAAAGACCCTCCTTGGTCTTGAAGGTAGTTTTCCACTCATCTCCTTCTTGTATCTATATCTAGTGATAGCCACTCTTGAGATCTATCTTTGTGAAATATTAAGCTCCACTCAAGTAATCCATAAGGTCATCCATTCTTGGCAAAGGAAACTGATACTTGATGGTTATCCTATTGATAGCTTGAGATTCTATACACATCCTCCACTCTCCATCCTTCTTTGTTGCCAATACTGCAGGTACTGCACATGGACTTAGGCTCTCCCAAATCAACCCCTTCCTTAATAACTCCTGAACCTGTCTATTTAGCTCCTCAGTTTCAGTAGGAGTCATCCTGTGAGAAGCCTTGTTAGGCAAACAAGCTCATGGGATTAAATCTATTTGATGACTGATTTTCCTTACCGGTGGCAATCCTTCTGGAACATTATCAAAGATGATATCTCCAAACTCACCTAGTAAATTTGAAACTTCAAGTGGTATTTCACTACTACCTTCTTTATCTTTCCTAGGATTCAAAGCATAACACATATGCTGATGTTTCATGCCATCTAAAAAATTCCTTCCATCAACAAGACAAATCCTAGCACTACTACATACCTTTTCGCCTTCCTTTTTCATGGGCTTCAGTTTGTGGCAAACTCCATCCTTTGTTAGAGAGTATGTGTTTTGCATGACCATCATGTGTTGCATGCCTATCAAACTACCATGGTCTACCCAACAATAGATGGCAAACATCCATTGGAATAACATCATAGAGAACTTCATCATGGTAAGTCTCAATTTTGAACTTCACTAAACATTGTTCACTTGCCAAGACCTTATGATCATCCTTCACCCAAGCGATCCAATAGTGTTGGGGGTGTTTCTCCCTCTTGAGCTTCAGCTTAGAGACCATCTCCTCTGATACCAAGTTATCAGTGCTACCACCATCAATGATCACATCACAACATTTATCCTTACACTTGCACTTAGTACGGAATAGACTAATCCTTTGTCCTGGTTCAATCTCACCACTTAGTAGGACCCTTTCAATTACTAAAGTCTCTCCTTTTTCTACATCCTCTGAATGTGATGATCATGCATCCTCATCCACATAGGCAACCCTAGCTTGGCCTTCAGCTCTCCTATCTATCCTTCCTTGATGTTGAGGACATTCAAAGGCATGATGACCTTCTTCATTGCAATGGAAATAGGTACCATGAAAGCCTCCTCTTCCTTGTCCATGTCCTCTACCTCTTCCTCTCTAATTTCCAAAGTCTTGATCATGGGAGCAGTTGAAACCCTCGTTCCTCTAGTTCCTGCTAGTATCAAATCTTCATTTTTATTTTGGGTCTCATTTTGACCTCCAAATGACCTACCACTGCCCCTTCCTCCTTAATCGAACCCTCTTTGTCTCCCTTCAAACCTTTTATTTATCTTTTCTTCAACTTGTAGTGCAAACTGGTATGCTTCTTCAACACTGGTCATTCTTACCAAAATTAATTCCCCCTAGATGCTAGGTTGCAACCCACTGATATAACGAGCAACCTTCTCCTTATTTGCTTTTGCATGCCCTGGTCTAATCAAAAGTTGGTAAAACTCTTCGGTATATTCCTAGACTAATTTTCTTGCTTTCTTTAACCCATGCATCTTCTTAAACAAATCAAGCTCATAGTCAACAAGAATGAACTGCTTCTTCAATTTGTCCACCATACGATCCCACCTTTTGATCTTATCCTTTCCTCTTCTATTTCTTTCCAATTGAACATCTTACCACCAGATCTTGGCATGCCCTTTCAGTTTGGTCTTTGCAAACTTAACCCTATCTAGATCCCTGATATCCTCATATTCAAAGTACTCTTTTAGTTCATTGATCCAGTCGATCAACTCATCTGGCTTCAAATTTTTTGAAGATACACCCACATAAATTATAGGTCTTTTCCCAATCTTAGTAATGGACCTAAAAATCCTTTCCTCTACTTGATTCAAAACTTCATTGTCAACTTCCCCTTCTGGTCCAATTTCTTCTTCATTTTCATCCTCACTTTCGTCACCTGCAGCAACATTTTCTCCTCTACGGAGCTCCTACTGCAATGCTTGGACTTGCCTTTGGAGGGCTCTAAACTCCTTAGGATTAATAGCTCTTGCCCTTCCACCATGCTTTCTTCATGGAGGCATCTTCTTAATTCAAACCCACAACCACATAGTCCTGGTGCAAACTACCTCACAGTCAGCACTCTGTCTACACACTCAGGAAAACCTGCTCTGATACCACTTGATGGGGACAGAACCCAACCACAAAATCACACAATAGGAAAGGGAAAATTTTATTTACTATGTAAATATGCTATTACATGTAGTATAGAGAAAATGGACTTCAAAACATGCTCTATGGGCTTACAATAGTATAAATCAAGAGATAATTTCTTCTCTGAGTTCCTTCTCTCAAACTCCACTCTGGACTGCCTTTTATAATGCCAGAAATGTCCTTAAATAAACCCTAAAGGGTTAAGCATTAGGAATACATTATATAAAGTGCTAGTTGGCATCCATCGACCAAATAGAAGGCTCCAGAAGCTGAATTAGAGGTCGGCACAAAACTAGAAGAATCTAGAAATGGTAACCGAACTTCTGGGAGGCATAACTTTTTAACAATAGCTCTGATTGAAGAATCGTTTACATTTTTGGAAAACTCTCGAAGTGCTCTATAGCCTTATGGAACAACTTTTCTTGTCTCCCATTTTTTTCCCTATACAAGGTCATTTAATACCCTAAATCTGACTTTGAAGCATTCTTAGGAGGTCTCCAAAAACTAAAAAATTGTAATAACTTTCAAACCGTGGAGACTTTTGACTTGATTCCTTTTTTGGAATGTTTTAAATTATAATTTTAATCATTTGACCAATTTAGACCTTCTAGTTCACCAAAATGATGGCTCAATTACATACTCCTATTTTTTTGGCATTTACACATATCCCAAGGTGCTCAAATACTCTAACCTAGAACACTGATAGTGGAACTGTTAGAGTTGGAACCTTTATTTGATGCAAATGGGTATCTAGAAATAAAAACACATGAAACAGAAACTAAGTCTAAGTACTTCTTTTTTTGGGTGACGCAGGATTGCCCTTATACCTTTGGATGCTCCTACATCATTAGGTATGCCAAAGTATATGAAATTTTGAAGGAATGTTTTGTTATAAAGATATTGATTATGATTCTTTAGTTAAAGAAAATAATGAAAAGATTGAACAAGCTATATTGGATATGAGGGAAAAGTTAAAATACATGCCTATAGTGGTAGGAAAAGTTATACCGGAAGAATTTTCTAATAAATTAGGTGCGAGATGCAAACAAGCAATATCTATAAAAAGAAAAATACAATAGACAACTCTAGCCCAAACAATGTCATTTTTAGAGAAGACTACATGGCTAATTCCCTAAAATATTTTGGAAAGTTATTTGTGCGCAAGACTAGGGCTTATAGAATTTAGAAAATTCAGATAGAAGGAGTTGTGCAAGAAAGAACATTAGTGTGGAAAAGGGCATTTGAGTTATTGGCTCTTCCAACACTAGGAGAAGAGGAAGAAGAAGAAGAAGAAACAAAAACAATTGAGCTAGTATATTTGAAAGAGAAAACAAGAAGAAAGAAAGAGGAGAGTAGAAAAAAAGATGTTGTCACCATTTAAGACATTCATGATGAAACTTGACAAAATCTAAGGAGGAGGAGGAGGAGGAGTAGGAGGAGAAGTAGAAGTAGAAGAAGAAGAAGAAAAAGAAGAAGGAGAAGGAGAAGGAGAAAAAGAACAAGAATAAGAAGAAGAAGAAGAAGGAGAAGAAGAAGTAGTAGTAGCAGTAGTAGTAGTAGTGAAAGAAGAAGAAAAAGAAGAAGAACAAGGAGGAGGAGGAGAAGTAGAAGAAGTTGAAGAAGAAGAAGAAGGAGAAGAAGGAGGAGGAGGAGGAGAAGAAGGAGAAGGAGAAGAAGGAGGAGGAGGAGGAGGAGGGAGAGGAAGAGAAGAAAAAGGAGAAGGAGAAGAAGAAGAAGGAGAAGGAGAAGCAAGAAAAGAAGTAGGAAAAGAAGTAGAAGAAGAAGGAAGAGGAGGAGGAGGAGGAGGAAGAGGAGGAGGAGGAGGAGAAGAAGAAGAAGATGGGGAAGGAGAGGAGGAGGAGGAGGAAGGAGAGGAGGAGGAAGGGGAAGATGAGGAAGAAGAAGAGGAAGAGGAAAAGGAAGAAGAAGAAGAAGAGAAGGAGGAGGAAGAAGTAGTAGAAGGAGTAGAAGAAGGAGGAGGAGTAAGAGGAGGAGAAGAAGAATAAGAGGAGGAGGAGGAGGAGAAGGAGGAGAAGGAGGATAAAAAGGAGGAGGAGTAGGAGTAGGAGAAGGAGATGGAGGAGGAGGAGGAGGAGGAGGAG
Organism: Cupressus sempervirens; assembly: GCA_028749045.1. NCBI lineage: Eukaryota > Viridiplantae > Streptophyta > Pinopsida > Cupressales > Cupressaceae > Cupressus > Cupressus sempervirens. The sequence goes on from CM053787.1 coordinate 206,790,680, forward strand.
GAGGAGGAGGAGACTGAGAAGAAGGAGAAGGAGAGGAGAAGGAGAAGAAAAAGAAGAAGGAGAAGGAGAAGGAGAAGGAGAAGGAGAGGGAGAAGAAGAAGGAGGAGGAGAAGGAGAAGGAGAAGAAGGATAATGAGATGGAGAAGAAGAGGAGGAGGAGGAGGAGGAGGAAAAAGAAGAAGAAGAAGAAAAAAAAGGAGGCCAAGCAACAACAGAGTGAAGATTCTCTAAAGCAGAATGAAGCAATGATAATCTAGTTCAAATACCAAGGGTAATGTATGTATCTACTAAAACATTGATTATTGCACCTATATAATAAGCGATACCCACTCTAAAGGAGAGTGTTACTATAGAAAAATAGATATAGTGACTCAGTGAAGAAGAAGAAGAAGAAGAAGAGGAAGAGGAAGAGGAAGAGGAAGAAGAGGATACATCTACACATAATGCATCAAGAACTCAACTTGATGAAACAAAAGAGGCCAATCAATAATAGACTGAATATTCTGTAAAGAAAACTGAAGCAATGCATGCTCTAGTTCAACTTCCAAGTTTTATGTATGTATCTACTGAAATATTAATTACTACACTTGTACAATAGGTAATACCCACTCTTATGGAGAGTGCTACTATAGGAAAATAGATACAATGACTTGGTGCTAAAGTTACACAATTTAAAATTATGTTTCCAAGTGTCAGCACAACAAGGTCTAATATGATGAAAAAAAAGGCTAAGTCACTGCGATAGAAAATGAAATTGATGAGGTCATTGTGATCCCAATTAATGATCCAGACAAAATTAATTTTTAACAAATGAAAATCCTACAAGAACTATTACAAAGGAAAACCAAACAAGAGGAACTATAAAGGGGGGGACAACACACACATGTATTACATGAAATAAAAGACAATTTTGTAGATGCATTTGACATTCATACTGTGAATGAAAAAAAATCAATAATTGACCAATTAATTCATATTATTGAGAAAGTCAAGAATAGGGACATTAAGGCCAATGAGAAATTGACAAGATGGTTAGAAAAGAGATTTGAGCACAAATTTTTGGAAAAAGTATCCACAAAAATATTAATAGAATAGGTTAAACTTTCAACTGTTGTCAATAATTTAGAAGCAATTTTGTAGAGTATTTATTCTTTGTATAAAAATCTTTGTGATGTTGAGCTCTTAATATTGGAGAATAAATGATTTGTTTCTAAACTTCAAGAAGATTTTTAGTCATCTACAAATTCTTTAAGCATGGATACAATTTTAAGGTCCTTATACTTTAACTTTTTGCCAAGGAAGATTAGTCAAGCTATTGTCTAAAGATTATAACATGAGAGAAAATTGCTCTCCATTTAGACCATGTTGCTACCTCATGTGGAGCTGATGAAAAGGAAATTTTAGTTGCACAAGTATTGGTAAAGAGAGATCATTATCTCTCTATAGAAGATAGTTCGGTTGATCTAGCTACTCAACTAGAAATAAAGATACTAGCTTTGGAATCAGTCTGATCAAGTTAGGATCATGTATTCGCAATGATTTTGTAGATTCATAAGACATTTTTGGACATTTTTAATCTCACCCCAAAACCTCATTAGCCATAATTATCAAAAATAAGGGGGAGATAAATAGATTAGCAAAATAGAAAATTGAAAATGTGAAATTGATACAGATCACAAATCAAATGAATAGGAAAATAAATTGCATTATTTTTGGAGAAACATTTTTGGGAGATATGTATATATGATGTATATAGACTGAGTCATAGTCATAGGGAACATACTTATTTCATAATTTTTCATGTAATGATAAGTCATGACAAAGCTTTTTTGTCACTAATATCAAAGGGGGAGATTGTTGATCTCTAAGACATGTTCCCTATTAGTGTTAAACACTTAGTCATTTCCTAGGAAGAGTTGGTTGGTCATAACCTTGAATGAGCCATCCAATAAAGGCCGAGCAACATATAATAGACTTGTTTAAATTTTAGTTTCAGCTAAGAAGGTCAACAGTTTTTGAGTACACTAGTATGGATCGAGTGACATTGTATTCTGAACATATCAAAAGTTAATAAATGCCAAGCAAAGAAGAGTTAGTTTATGCTGATTGAGATAGTCATTTCCAAGCGTTCAAAATCTAATGGAAGCCATATATATCACTATGGACCAAGTTTTGAAATATTCAAGTGCTAAGTAAACTATTTTTGACATATGTGTTTGTGAGGGCACAAACACTTGTATAAACCATTTTTGGCTGACTTGTACACTTAATTTATGGATTATAGAACCAACTTGTAGGAATGAAGATGGTGAGATATCTAGCCACTATTGTGGTGTCCACAAAACATGCCCCATTCCTCACTAGGAATGGGACCCCCTAGTTTTTTTGACTCCCAAACTCATAGTTTGAGAGTCAAGAGAAGATATTTCATTAAGATTAAATTGGTGAAGTCATTAGAAAATTAGGAAAATGGAAAATTTAGAAAACTCAAAAAGGAAAAAATTAGAAAATCAAAAAACAAAAAAATTTAGAAAATCAAAAACACAAAAAAATTGAAAAATTGAAAAATTGAAAAATACAAAAAGAAAAAAACATAGAATTTTTAAATTTATTTTTAATTCATCAACACAATGTGTGTGAGCTTGTGGATGGAGTGCACACCATGCACTAGTGCCATGGTGTGCACTAAGGCACGCCGCACACCCTGCCTAGCTAGGGGATTATAAAACCATCACACTACACTGAAACACTTATCTTTTTGTGATTTTTTGGAGGGCTAATCACGCGCCAAGGTAATACAATGCATGGTAGTGCTTTTGCATGCCTGTAGCCAACACAAGAACATGATAGTGCTTTTGTGAGTCTATGGCCAACACAAACCCTATGGTTGCACTTTTGCACAGCGACAACCAACACAAGTACACAGTGGTGCTTTTGCGTGCCTACAGATGTGATCATAAACATATGGCGGAAACAGCGTTGCACCTATGCATGAAGCCTACATGTGGTGGTGCTTTTGTACACCTGTACACAAAACCTACACATAGCAACACTTTTGTATGCCCATGCACCAAATACAAGTGCAACAATAGCTTTGTGTGCCATGCTTATCAACCATGAGCAACGGCGTCTAGTGCACCCGCACTTATGAATCATGAATGACATTATTTTTAGGGTGCTCATGCTCAAAGGCATGGTGGTGTTTTGGTCCACCCGCATTTACAACCACATGTTGCGACACTTATTCCATGCCCGCGCTCACAACCCCATGTGTGGCAACACTGCCTGCCCATGCTTATAAAATGTGTGGTAGCATTTTTAGGGTACTCACACTTGTGAACCCGCATGCAATGGCACCTTTATGCGCTCACATTTATCAAATATTATGTTTTGTGCATAACATACAACACGTACACCATTCACCTCCACACACTTTGTTTATTTATTATTTATTTTCAAAAAAATATATAAAAATAAAAAAAATAAAAAATAAAAAATTTCAAAAAATATATATATATATATATAATAAAAATAAATGAGAATAAATAAAATGTCTAAATGGAGGCATTTTTTTCCTTTTCTTTATTTTTATTTTAATTCATAGTTTTTACCTTTTTGGACTAACAACACTTTTTCTCATAATGTGCAGATATTTAAATGACATCCACGTCTGGTGTAGCACCCAAACCTATCATGTTCAAGTTATGAGATGTACCTTTGAAATCAAGATTCCATGATGATTATGTTGACATCCAAGATATAGACTTGGGACACATAGACTTTGGTTTCCGTGTTAATCCATTTTAGGTTAGTGAATTCAATGTCACATCCCATGTCAGTACAATCACATGAGCTAATCATGGCCTTGTCACAACACTTCATGCCTGATGAGAGGGTAGTCAAAAGTGTTACAGGAGAAGTGGTGTTGGGTCTACAACTCAACAACATTGAGAGGGTCTTCCATCTTCCTAGAGTAGATTAGTTCATCTGACTCTCATATGAAGTAGGTGAGAGATGGTACAGGGAGCATCAGCAAGAGGCAATTGACATCATACAATCTTCGTACCTCATTAAGAAGCCTCCAAGGTGAAAGATAATAGGAAAGGTAGATATGACTCTAGGATACATGAAAGAAGACATTGGACACTCTATCATTCTCCTAAGAAAAGTCATTGGGTTACCCACAGTGGGCCACCTTAGTACCTTCATGGTCAATTTTATTGAGACCATCAGACAGGCAAAATTACCACTGGGTTGGGCCACCACACTGAGTGAAAACTTGTGTGAACAATTGAGGATGGTGAAGGACAAGAAGAAGTTTTACATGAATTCTTACATGGTGTACCTACTTGAAATTAGGGCAACAAACTATCTCAATTTGTATAGGAAAGGTAGTATGTAGGACCTCAATGCCTGGCCATACATAGTTTACACTCAACTAGTGAAGAAGAAGCTATCAAGGCAAAGCAAAGAATACAGAATTGTGAATTATGTTTTCATCTTTTCAATCATATGATTCATTAAAGGAGACTATGGGAAGAGGTTATCCGATGAAGCCAAAGCATAGGTCATAGCTCTCAGAGCCTACTTTATCTAGTTCAAAACGTTCACCTATCTATGGGTAGCTAGTGCATCCATCAATCCTAAGAAGCTCCTAAGATACCAAGTGACAAGTTTGAACTATTGGAGATATCTCAACAAATTGAGATAGCCTACATGAAGATAAAGAGGCAATAGAGACCCTACTGGACATGGACATTGATCATAGGACTGAGGAAATATGATATTCCATCCTTCAAACGGGAGTGGGAGAACTATCCTCTTGAAGAATACAACTCTCCTCAGCCATATTTTGACAATGTTGGAAAGTGGAGAGTCTGGCAGGAAAGGACTTCCAACATGAGGATGTTATTGAAGATCACTAGATGAAAGCCACAAATGACTATGATGTTCACATTAGGGACTATTGTAGGATGACTTTGTATCTAGCAGAAAAGGCTCTCCAGTTGAACATTCTTGGTGAGATAAGGCAATAGGATTCTAAGGAATTACTAGAACCCCTATTCAAAATAGATAAAATTGGTGAAAGACTTATTCTGAATTCTAAGGTTAATAGGGAGGAAGGAGATGAAATTAATCATCAAGCAAGGCATGTCGTTCAAATGACAAGGAATTCAGTCAAGAAAACTTTTCCACTTGATCCAATTCTGGACATAGTGATCTTTCATGCACATGCTCACCCAGAAAGGGGTAAAGGAAAGTCACAATTTTACCTTTGTGCTCCAATCTCCTATTAGGCCTAAGACAGTCTACCAACTTGATCATTCTGTGAGATATTATCACCCTCTTGAAAGGAAGGGAAAGAACAAAAGAAAGAGGATCTCTCCTCAAAGGATTTAGATGGAATAGGCCCCTCCCTAGTAGTAGGAACCAAGTCCACAAAGGTCCTAGGATACTAAAGCTACACAAGTCCAAGGTGAACCTTAGTTGCCTCCTATTATTACAAGCCAACCAGAAGAGGGAGAAATTCTAGAAGTCTACATTCCTCTTGCACAAGATGAGCCAACTTCTCGTTCTACCTCCAAGAAATAGAAGAAAAGGGTTAAGATTCAGATGAAGAAAAGGTAAAGGATTAGTAGAAGACTAGTTCCCAATCCATCTATTATCAAAACCATTTTGGAGGAAGATGAAGAAGAAGAAGAAACATAATTAAAGGAGGAAGAGGAAGAATAAGTGCCCCTATAGGGAAGAACTCAGCTAGCTAGAGCCATAGAGTTGCAAAGGAGAAAGAGTGCCACGGGTACCCCACCATCCACTCTAGCAGATTCATTAGAACTCTTTTTTAGATGATGAAGTACAATAATGGGTAGATGACCAAAGTGAAGGGAGTGATGATATTTTCTTAATGTCCAATTTTGATTTCATGCCCATAGGTAAAGAGTTGATCGAGGATAAGATCAGGGACACCCCTATAGATGAACCTCAACACAAAGACTAGATGCAGATGCTGCAAATACACAGGGTCCTAATCTTATTCGTCCATCTCCACCATGAGTTTTAGTGGTAGAATAGGGTCTACTGAGATTGAGGCTACACAAGGAGAGCCCTCCAATAGGATACAACTCCTAGTAGGAGAAAAAAAGGGAAGGAGGTAGTTGAACATACTCCTTCATCATCAAGAGCCAGGTCCTCAATCGGACGCATCCCTAGATGGATCTAAAAGGAGATAATGAGGAGTAATAAGCCTCAATTTCATGCTTCAAAGGAAGACATTTGTGACATTGTAGAGATCTTGGACAAACCTGAGTCTCCATCACATGAGGCAGCGCCATTGGCATTTTTCACCACCATATGGAACTAGGATTTATTTGGACAAGTGGCTCTCCCTCTTGAAGGGACAAATGTGGAAGGCCTTAGTCTCAAAGATTATGAGTTAAAGGATGTTATGTTCGCAAGATCTACGTGGGATTCAGCTTGACAAATGATCACTATAGGAGTCAAAGAGGTCCTTAAGTACATGGAACAAGAGGAGATAGAACTTCATGCACTTCAAAGGCAAGTTCTGACCCTAAAGGGATATCTAGCCAAATTTGTTGGTCCTCTTGATCCTAAACACCTGGAGCATACTTTGAACATTGTACTTAGAGAAGGGGGAGGTGTGCAACTTGATCCATTTTTGAGTGCTTGTTAAGAATTGTGAGAAAGTTTTGAGGAGAAAGGTATCCAGATTATCACAAGCAATTTGAAGTTATTGCATGCTATGTAGTAGAACATGAATAAGATCGTAGCAATTTTGAAGCAGGACTTCAGTATCATGGATGAGGTATGAGCCTAGAGTAAGGATTTACAGACTCTACAAGCCATAAATGGCCAAAGATATTAGGTTTTAATTTATGTATATACTAGAGAAGAATTGGATTTGATTGATGATTGGATAGAGAAAATAGTGGAAAGCAATAAAGTAATGGAGACATTACATGAGGGGATCCATCGGCTCAAGGACCAAGCTTGAGAGTGGATTTTGGAAATAGAGAGACACTACAATGATGCATGCTTGGATATTTTTGAAGATGAGGAATGAGAGAAATTGTTACTTGTAGAGACAGTAGTGGAAAATTTTAGGAAGATTTTTGTCGAGGTTGCTGATGATGAAGACATTCAACAAGCCTTTAGGATAGAGGAAGCCTTGTTAGAGTTGGACACCAAACTCAGAGATTTTCCAAAGACTTGAATTGAGGTATACAACTATAAATAGAATGTCAAGTATAAATATGAGGCTTTAGATCTTCTAGATGATGCTAAGATAACTGAGATGATAGAGAAATTCAAGGGAAAACATCCAAACATAGCTTTGGGATGAAGAAGAACAAAACCCAGATGCCAGAATTTCAATTTTGACACTTAGCAAAATTTTGCGATTTTGACTTTGTTGAGCTTTGCAGCTTCATAGGTGTGCAGGTGCACAGGTTCACAGGTCTGCAGCTCCATAATTTAGAGGTGCAGTGATAGTTAACTTCCACTTAATAGGTCCTTCCATGCATCAAGAATGCATTTTGACAACAATTTAACTGTGACACATGCCTAGTAAGGGACTAGCTTCTATTTTTGGCACCTCCAAATGCTCCTACTTCCATTGAAGGCTTCCTTCTACTTTCTCTCTCATACTTTCTCTATTTTTGACATGTAAAGGGATCATGCATCCAATTAATAAATAAAATATGGATGGAATCCCTCTAAGCACCAGATTAATTGTTAGTTTGTATATATTTAGTTTGTTTTAATATTTTAAAGCATTTTATTTTATGCAAAAATCTCTCACTCTCAACACAAATTGAGGAGACAATTTCTTATAAATAACCCATTATGAAATGTAACAAGGGCTGCCATTATTATGCAATAAAATTATGCTTTTGGTGCTCACATTTGGAGTGTAGTCATTCTTGCCTGAATGTATCATTGTTTTGTGAATTTTATTCATGAGATTGTGATTGAGCCAAAGGTTTATTGCATTATTTCTAGTTGTGTGATATTTTAGTTTTGGTGTTTGCTATAGATTTACAAATTCTACTAGCATATCAAGCTTGAGAAGAGATCATCAAATTGTGATTGCATATCATTTTGTCTCGCATGAATGCACTTTCTATGGTCTTGCAATTTGATGAAAGGTGAAATATCATACAATTTTTAAAGTTTCTCATCGATGATTGCATCAGTGGATTCTAGGAAGCGTTGCTCTTGTTTTCATTTATTTCCTACCAATTTCTTGGAAATTCTAACTCGTAGTGTGTTATTTTCTGTAGCTTATGTCTATTTAGGATTTCAATTTTATGTTATTTTCTTTTAGTTTCATTATTTTCTTTGCTAACCCCTTGTTAGAATAAGAACTCATTTTAGTTGCACTATTAGATTGCATTCATTGAAAAAACTAGAAAATACAAAAATATTGTTCTTTTGCGTGTTATTTTGGGACACCGAATAAATTCACTCCATTCTGAGATCATAGTAGAACCAATAAAGGCCTCCTCATGAACAATCACATTTATCTTCAACTGAGTAGATTTTGGTACATCGCAAGACAAATACTGAACCTTGGAGTTGATCCCAAAAGATTAGCTTTTCAAGAGAGGAATTATGCAATGGATACCTTTCATTGACTTCGTGTAAAAACAACCAACCAACAGTCAGGAGTTGATAACTCTCACATAAATTTTCCACGGAAGCTAAGCATGGGGATGGACATGTGCATATGTACATACACAAGAAAATGGAAAAAACGTACATTTAGCACTTAGTTCAATCAGATTTCAAAAGATAACTATTGCCAAATGCCCATAGATATGTTGAGGATTTAATACATTTTAATGATCATAGAACTTCTTAGATAACTTTTATTTCTTTCTAATTTTGAAAGGGATAGATAGTTTTCAGGGCTTAAGACAAAGATAGACATAATCAATAGCTATGAATTATGGCCAAAGCTAGTTATAATATTTAAGTTGATTACCATGGGCATGGGAATATATATACAAAAAAAAATGGGTAGATCAACAATTTTAATATGGAATAGAAGCAAAATATAGATCATCTATATTATATATCTACTGTGAATAATAAGAAAATGTAGGAAGCATCTATTAATTTGAGGACTATAATTAGTTAAGGGAATATAATTTATACTCATTGATATTGGGTATTCATAATCAAACAAAACTAATAATTCTAGCTATGGTCTTCCCTATGACATATTTGATGGTGGCATTGAGGACCAGAGTTCATTAGCATAATAAGAAAACTTAATCTATTAAATGTAAGCTAAAATAGAATTTCAATGAGATGGCAAAGAAACATTTGGGGCTAGCTATGGGTGCTAGTAATATCTAGTGTTTGTTGGAAATATAAGAGTAACTGACAGGAGAGGGCTAAATTAGTTACCACTAAAATGAATTTGAGATCCCTTAGATCTTAATATATAACATAAACTTCATTGAAAATACTAATGCTAGGTAAATACATAGGCACTCAGTTTAGCCTAGTAAATGTTGAAACATGGAAAATAGTAAAATAGAAACAGTAACTCAGAAAATGAAAATATTAATATATTATAGTGATTAACCTTATTTAACTTAGTTGCATACAAATAAAATAAATAGCATGAACACAAGTGACACCAAGATTTAACATGGAAACCCAATTTGGAAAAAACTACCAATTGCAAATAGTTACTGATTTTCACTCTTCCAAAGTGAGCCCTCTTAGCAACCAACCCTGTTAAATGTGAAAAAGCACATTGTTAGGTGTAACCTTGTTGCAATATTTAATCACCCTATTAGGAGTGGGATTTTTAGAGGTTTTTAGACATGTCAATCTAGAAATGCCACCTTATTAGAGGATTTTACAAATAATTGTTATACCAACTCTATTAAGAGATTTAGATCACTACTACAATGGTTAGAGAGTAATAATGAGATGACCTGATTTATGATGCAACTAAATTGTTGATTATAGATCTCAATTTTGACTTGTATACTTGATCCTTTTTGATTGAATGTATATTTGCAACTCAACAAGGATATTCTACTTATCCTTCTCATTTTCTTCGTCTAAGCATCTTTAAATATTCTATTACTTTATCATGTTCACTCCTCAACTTGACCTTATATTTATGTAATACACATTTTCAAGTTAGCTTGAATAATATTTAGAATATTTAATATTCATCTCCTTTGTCAGCTAGAACTAATAAAGAAAACTATTGAACACAATATTGCTAAAACAAGAGAATCCTTCATTAGCCAACCTTGCTTGGTGGACACTAATTAAGAATTGGTTTTCATGTGTTAACCAAGTGAACTTGGTTAACACTAAATTTCCATAAAGTTTGTTTGGTAACCAAGTGAGCTCGGTTAACAGTAGTTCCATCCAACTTTTCCTTCATTAACCGAGTAGGCTCAATTAACACTCAACTTCTTTGATCTTCTCTTTGTCACCTAAGTAAACTTGGTAAATATTATCTTTTGAACTAGGAAAACTCTGGAGTTTTTGGTAAACATAGGAAACTATCTGCATCACCCAAGCTAGCTTGACATACACTGACTGGTAATAATAAGACATTTTTTGTAACATCAAAGATAATACACAACTAACCAATTATTTTCAACAATCTCCCTCTTTGGCATTGATGGCAATGCAACATGTCATAATATAATGAAATTTTAGAGAAAGAATAAAGTAAGGAACATAACCTTAGTTTTATTTTGATTCTCATCTATGAGAACTCTCTCTATTAGTGTGAACTCCTTGTACCTTTATTTTCTCACTCTATCTGCAAATTTTCCCTTTTCAACATCTTCAAACAAAATTTCTATGATATGATAGCAAAGTCTCCCTCTTTGACATCTCATGCCAAAGACAATATTCAAAGAATATCAATGTACCTCATGTATTGATTCATATGAAACATGCCCTTTTTAATACTACATCAATTGGATGATATTTCAACATGCTCTAGTTGATGCATCACTAAACTTCTTTTTAGTGAGCTTCAAATAGGGGAATGGCCCCTAACCTACCTCTTAGATACAAAATTCCATCCTTAGGTAATGACTTAGTGAATATGTCTACAATTTTTTCTTTAGTATTCACATATTCCAATCTTACCTCTTATCTTGTACCTATTCTCTCATAAGATGATATTTTATAGTAGTGTGCCTAGTTTTGGTATGCATCGAAAGATTCTTTGATATATTAATTGCACTAGTGTTATCATAGAATATAACCATTAGATCCTTGATTTCTATCTTCATACCTACCAACAATTTCTTGAGCCAAACAACATTGGAACAATTAGTTGCTTATGCCACATATTCTACCTCTGCTTGTCAAAGACACTAGTCTTTTACCAAGAAAAAGCACTCCACCACTGGTGCTCTTCCTATCATCAATACTTCCTACCCAATCAGCATCTATGAACACTTCCAAATCCAAGTTGCTTCCTTTTTTTTACCATAATCCATAGTCTTCAGTACCCTTCAGATATCTCATGATTCTCTTGATTTCCATTATGTGATTTTCTTTGGGATTTGTTGAGAATCTTGCCACCATTATAATAATTAATACAATATCAGGCCTTTTGTGTACTACATATTACAATTTTCCAATCATTGATCTATATTTGGTTTCATCTACCTCTTTCGAATTATCATTTTTTGAAAGCTTACATTCATTAGACATAGGTGTTCCACCTAGTCTTGAATCTTCCATTTTAAACTTCTTTAGTATCTCCTTGATATATTTGGATTGAGTAATATAGATACCATATTTCTTCTACTCGATTTGCAATCCAAAAAAGACTTTTTTCTTTGTAAACATGGACATCTCAAATTCTTTATTTATCTCTTCTAAAAGTGCCTTGCATAAATCATTATTTCCTATAAATAAAGTGTGATCCATAAAGATTTCTTCCACCACAATCTTCTTGTCTAGTCCTTCTTTGATATATATGCTAATGTTATCATTTGTTCTTGAAAATTGATCTTTATCAAGTAGTTATAAAGTCTTTCATACCAATCTCTGGGATCTTTCTTGAGACCATACAATGCTTTGTGTAATTTACATACCATATCCCTTTTGCTAGGATCCACAAACCCTTCAAGTTATTCTATGTAAACTTCCTCTTGAAGAATTCCATTCAAGAATGCAAATTTTACATCCATTTGACAAACTTTAAATCCTTTGTATGTAGCATAAGAAAGTAAAGTTCTAACACATTATAATCTAGAAATAGGACAATTTTTTTTACCATAGTTAATACCTTCTTCTTGAGAATAACCTTTCCATATTAACCTTGCTTTGTTTCTGAAAGCTTATCCATCATATTCAACTTATTTTTGAAAACCCACTTTCTGCCAATTAAATTTGTATCCTTGGGTATAGGAACAAGCCAAGTCTTATTCCTCTCTATCTATTCTATTTCTTCATTCATAGCTTCAATCCAAATTTCATTATCTAAAGCATCATTTACAACAATATATACCATTTTATCATCTTCACTACTATCTGAATCTTTAGCCATAAAATAAGATTTCTTACCATTGTCCTTGTAGTCCTTGAAGTTCTTGAACTCCTTCTTGCATTTGTACTTGTTTTGTGTCTTTTCATCTTTTCCTTCTCTATTTCAGCATCTTGCAGTAATGTGTCCAACTTCTTCACAAGATAGATAGATTAAAGGGATTTTACCTTTATACTTTCCTTTACCTTTTGGATACCTTCTTCCAAGAAATGCTTTGATGGCTTCAAGATCACTATCAAAATTGTCTTTCTCTTAACTTTTAGATCTTTTAGCTTCCTTCTTGAGTGATGCCTTGGCTTTAAATATAGACTCTAGATTTCTAGAACTAGGAGTATAATTATCATAGTTGTCTAGTTCAGATGCAGTGAATCTTCCAACAAGAGCATCCAAAGTTATCTTGTTAATTGGATCACAACTCATCTCTTGAATAGAAAACACTCTAATTGCATGGATAGGAAGAATGGTTTTGAGTACCTTTCTTACTAGTGCTACATATTTAATTATTCTCCTAGGGGCTTTGATAGCACTGACACTAACTTTTATTCTCTCAACATATTTTGCAATGTTTTCATCCTCTCTCATTTTCATCTGATCAAACTGGGCTCTTAAGCTTTCTACGTTGGCTTTTTTTTACATTATCATCACCTCCATAGATATCCTTTAGTTTGGTCCACATGTCATGAGTAGTACCACATCCTTTGACCTTAGTAAACTTAGCATAGTTGACAACTAATGAAATGTAATTCATCATCATGTTAAGATTTTTGTTTTCAGCAATCTGTTCTATAGTCAATGTTCCAGTAGGAGCCTTTTAAGAATTTTCCAATTATTTTAAACCTAAATCATTGATGATTACCAAGTGCAACTTTACAAGTTCCTACCATGTTGGGGAGTTATATTTGTTCAACTTGGGAATCTCTCTCCTATAAGACATCCTAATCTTTAGCTTAGGTCCTTGAAATCTTTTTTTGCAAGCACCAAGATTCTTTGATACAAATCTTTGGAAGTATAAGAGGAGTAACTAAGAGGAGAGGGGTGAGTTAGTTACCACTAAATAAATCATAGATCTCTTAGATGTTAATACATAACATAAACTTCACAAAAAATACTAATGCTTGGTAAATACACAAACACACAGTTTACACTAGTAAATGCTAAAACTCAACAAACACTAAAACAACAACAGCAACTCAGCAAATTAAATCTTAAGATATTATCAGTGATTAGCCATATTTATCTTAGTTTCATACACATAAAATAAATAGCATGAACACAAGTGACACCAAGGTTTTACGTGGAAACCTAATTTGTGAAAAACCACCAATTGCAACTAGTTATTAATTTTCACTCTTTTGAAGTGAGCCCTATTAGGAGCCAACCCTATTAAAGGTTACAAAATACACTGTTAGGTGTGACCCTATTAGGGTATTTAATTACCCTACTAGGAGTGGCCTTGTTAGATATTTTTAGACATTTCAATCTAGAAATGCCACCTTGTTAGATGAGTTTACAAATAATTGTTAAGCTGACTCTATTAAGAGATATAGATCACTGCTACAATGGTTAGAGAGTAACAATGAGATGACCTCATTTATGATGCAATTGTATTTCTGATTATAGATCTAAATTCTGGATTGTATACTTTATCTTTTCTTATTGAATGTATCTTTGTAGCTCAACAAAGATATTTTTCTTATCCTTTTAATTCACTTCATCTAAGCATATACAAATCTTCTATTACTTTCTTGCATTAAATCATCAACTTGAACTTATATTTATATCAAACACATTTTCAACTTGGCTTGAATACAACTTAGAATACTTAATGTGAAAACTATTAAATTCAATATGCCAAAACAAGATAATTGCTCATTAGCTGACCTTGCTCGATAGACATTAACTCAAAAAATATTTTCCCATGTAAACCAAGTGAACTCAGATAACACTAGTTCCATCCAACTTTTCCTTCATTAACCAAGTGAGCTCATTTTGTTGGAATTATAGATGGAGTAATTGAGAGAGGGGGTGAATCAGTTACCACAAAAACAAATCCACAGATCCCTTAGATGTCTTAAATACCTATTTACTGTTGATCCTCAGTAAACACTATAAGAATGTTGTAACTCGATAGATTAACTAGTTACTAGTCATCTAGCATTCATAACTATTAATATGCATGTAAAAGAAAATAAAATGAACACGAGAGGCACCAGATCCAGTATGGGAAAAACCACCAAGGAACTAGCTACCAATTTTTACTTTTTTGAAGTGAGCCCTATTAAGAGCCAACCTTGTTAAAAGTTTCAATACACATTGTTAGGTGTGACCTTGTTAGAGGATTTAATCATCTTGTTAGGAGTGACCTTGTTAGAGGTCTTTAGGAAAATTTAACTAAATTGTCACCTTGTTAGAGGATTTACAAAATCGATGTTAAACCAACTCTGTTAAGACATTTGAAATCACTGCTACAATGATTAGAAAGTAACAATGAATTGACCTGAATAGGATGCAACTAAAATTTCTAATTATAGATCTCTATTCTACACCGTTAGATCCTCCTTGATCAAATATAGTTATGCTGCTTCTCAATGATCTCTATTCATCCTTCAAAAATTTCCTTCACAATTATCATTCTTCCTTCTCATTCACATTACATCAAGTCCATCACTTGCACTTAGAATTTGCAACTTGACTTCTCATATATACCATTCAGACTATCAAGTCAGCTCATTCATAATTCACATTTACCAATAAATCATACATCAGTCGATTACATATATTACTTTAAAAAAATAAATGTTATTTCATAAATCAATTAAATCCTTCATTGGCCAACCCTACTCAGTAACTACTACTTCCAGAAATAATTTCCTGAGTTAACCATCTTGACTCGGTTAAGATTGCAACATCTACAAAATCCTTTAGCTGCTGAGTTAACTTGATAAGAACTAAATTCCTTCTCTATCCATGAGAGCTCAGTAAGAACTGTTTCTGCCAGATTTCCCTTTGATGACCAAGTGAGCTTGGTAACAACTAAATTTCTTTGTTTAACCTTGAAAGCTCAGTAACAACTATCTGCATAAGGTATAGCTTGAGAACACTTGGTAGACTCTTTAAACCTTCTTTGCTAACCTTTTGAGCTTGGTAGGTTATGTCTAATGACTACTATGACATTTTTGTAACATCAAAGACAACAAACAATTGAACAATTATATCCAACAATCTCCCTCTTTGGCATTGATGGCAACACAACATGTCATAGTAGAATGAAATTTGAAAATATGTCTAAACAGATCTTTACTTTACAAAAATCTCCCTCTTTCATAATAATCTCTCCCTCTTACACAAACTCTTATTATTTTTGCAAATTTTAGAAAGATATGACAGTATACTCTCCCTCTTAGAAAACACATGCCAAAGACAACACAAATTAAATGAATAGCATTGTACCTGATGTATTGATTCATATGCAATGCCTTCATTACTTTGTTGCATCAACTAATAGATCTTCAATTCTGTTTGAGTCGATGCATCACTAAAACTATATTTTAGTGAGCTTTAGATAGAGGATTGACCCCTAACTTTCCTCTTAGATACACAAATGCATCCTTAGGTAAACACTTTGTGAATATGTTAGCAATTTGTTCTTTTGTATGGACATATTCCAATCTAATTTTCTTTTCTTGTACCAATTCTCTAACAAAGTGATACTTTATAGCAATATGCTTGGTCTTTGAATGCATCACTAGATTCTTGGATATGTTAATTGCACTTGTGTTGTCACAAAACATAACAATAGGTTATTTGATTTCTTGCTTCATACCTTCCAATAATTGTTTGAACCATACAATGTTTGAGCAGTTTACTGTTGCTGCAACATATTCAGCCTCTGTTGTGGACTAGAATGTATAGTTTTTCTTTTTACTCGTCCAAGAAACCAACCTCTTTCCAAGAAAGAAAGCACCTCCACTTGTAATTTTCTTATCATCAACATTCCCTACCCAATCTACATTAGTGAACACTTTTAAATCTAGATTTCCTCCAAGTTTATACCATAATCTTCAATTCCTTTTAAGTATCTCATGATCCTTTTGATTACCATCATGTGATTTTCTTTTGGTTTTTCTGAGAATCTTGCTACAATTCCTACTGTAAGAGCAATGTTTGGTCTTTTGTACACTACATACTATAACTTTCCAATCATAGATCTATACAATGTCTCATTCACTTCTTTTGATTCATCATCCTTGGTAAATAGGAGTTCCAACTGGTTTGCAGTCTTTCATACCAAACTTTTTTAGTATCTCCTTGATGTATTTAGATTGAGTGATGTAGATACCATTCTTACTATGATGAATTTAAAGATCAAGAAAGAATTTTATTTCTCCAAACATTAACATTTCAAATTCTTTATTCATTTTTTCTAAAAATTCTTTGCAAAGATCATCATTTCCTATGAACAAGGTATCATCTACAAATATTTCTGCCAAAACAATCTTATTATCTAGTCCTTCCTTTATGTATAAATTATTGTTGTCATTAGTTATTTGAAAACCAATCTAAATAAGATAGTTATGCAGTATTTCATACCATGCTCTAGGGGCTTGTTTCAGACCATATAATGCTTTATGCAATTTGTAGACCATGTCCTTTTTGTTTGGATCAACAAAACCTTCAAGTTATTCAATGTAAACCTCTTCATCTAATATGCAATTGAGAAATGCTAACTTGACATCCATCTAATAAACTTTGAATCCTTTGTATGTAGCCTATGCAAGTAAGGTTCTAACACCTTCCAATCTTGCAACAAGAGAAAAAGTTTCTCCATGGTCTACACCTTCTTCTTGAGAGTATCCTTTTCATACCAGTTTAGCTTTTTTCCTTGACACCTTACCATCTTCATTTAACTTGTTTTTGAATACCCACTTAGTTCCAATCATATTCTTGTCTTCAGGTCTAGGTACAAGAGTCCATGTTTTGTTTTTCTCTATCTGTTCTATTTCTTCATTCATAGCTTCAATCCAACTTTCATTTTTTAATGCATCTTTGACATTTCTAGGTTCAAAATCAGCAAGTGAACAAGTGCTTTTCAACTTACTTCTCTTCATTGTTCCTTCCGATTTATCTCCAATGATCTAATCTGGTGCATGATGCTTCCTGACATACTTGGCTAACACAGGCTCCTTGTCTTTTGAATGAATTGCATTGTTATCCTTCTGTGTCTCAACTTTTGGTTCTAGTTCTGATTGCTCGAGCTCATTAGATGTTGATTCGACAGCTTCTGTTTGCAACTCAGGTTCTTGCAACTCGGTAGGCATTAGCTCAGTTTGAACTTCCTATGACTTGGTTACTAAAGACTGGAGTTGAAGATTCTTGATTAATAGGTATATTTTTCATTGTATTAGGTTTAATGTAAACAAATCTTTTTTAATCTTCAAGTTCTCTTTTGCTTTCTTCTTCAGTTCTTTCTACAAACTCATCAACTTTCACATGTGCACTTTCTATGACTTTGTGAGTAGATAAATACAAACATCTATATGCTTTTCTTTTGCAAGAGTATCCCAAAAACATTCCTTCATCACCTTTTACATCAAATTTACTTTTTCTAGATTCTTTCAAAATGTAACATTTTCTACCAAATACTTTTAGGTAACTTACATTGGGTTTGTAGCCATACCATAACTCATAGGGGGTTTTGAATGAGTCTTTTTTTCAGCTATACTTGGTTCAAGGTATGAACTATAGTGCTAATAGTTTCCTTCCAATATTTGATAGCAATGCTTTTCTCAATCATTAAGGTTCTTGCATAGTCCATGATAGATATGTTCCTTCTTTCGGCTATTCCATTTTGTTAAGGAGTTCTAGGTGCTGAAACCTATCTTTTGATTCCCCTTTCAATGTAAAATTTATTGAGCTCATGTGAAATGAATTCACCACCTCTATCAAACCTCAATCATTCAGTCTTTTACCTGTTTCCTTTTCTACTCTGGCCAAATACCATTTGAACATTTCAAATGCCTTTAATTTCTCTCTTAGGTACATGATAGTCATCATTCTTGAATAATCATCAACAAAAAGAATGAAATTTTTTTCACTAGTATAACTTTCAATGCCAATAGGTCCACATAAATTAGTATACACAATTTCTAAAATTTCTTCAAACTGATAGTTCTTGCTTTTAAAACTAGTTTTATCCATTTTGCCAATTTGGCAACTTTTGCATAAACCAACCTCAGGTTTCTTTATGTTAGGAATGCCTCTTACTTTCTTGAATTTACTTATTTTTACCAAGTTGTCAAAGTTTACATGACATAACCTCCTATGCCATACCCAACTTTCTTCAACTTGAGCAATGAAACATGAACATTCACCAAGTTCAAGATAAAACAAGTTACCTTTTGTTTGAGTGCTTAATTCAATTAGCTTATCTTTTCCATCCAGTAGTCTTGCTTTTCCATGCATTAATTCTACTTTAAATCCATTATTGATTAGTTGTGCTACACTCAACAAATTGTTCTTTTGTCCTTCTGCCCAATATGCATTGTCACATACAACTTCCCTGTCAGTGATATTCTTCCTTTTCCTTTTATAGAACAAGGTTCATTGTTGCCAAATCTTACACTGCCACCATCATAGTCTTCAAAATGTTCAAACTTATTTTAATCACTAGTCATGTGATGAGAACAACCACTATCTATAATCCATGTATCATTTCTGCTCATATGAGAAATGAGTGCTATTTCTTCATCATTATCAGACTCATCTTTTATAGAAATGTAAACAATTTCATCTTCTTCTTCATCATCAGAATTATTAGAATCTTTAGCCATGAAACATGTTTTCTTACCTTTATCTTTGAATGATTTGAATTCTTTCTTGCCATTGCACTTGTGACCTTTCTTCTCATCCTTGTTCTGCTTATTTGGGCACCTAGCAGCAATATGTCTAATTTCTTCACAAGAAAAATAGATTAGAGGAACCTTACCTTTATATTTTCCTTTGCCTCTTGAATATTTCCTTGCTAGCAGAGCTTCAACCAACTCAAGATCACTATTTGAACTCTATTTTGATTCTTCATTATTATCTGATTGAGGATCCTTTATCTTCTTGCCTTTTTATTTGAGTGAAAGCTTGGCTTCGAATGCTGATTCAATGTTCTTGGTAGATGGAACATAATTATCATAGTTATCTAGCTTTAATGCAATCAATCTTCCAAATATACCCTCTAAATTTATCTTACGATTTTCGTCACATCTTCTTTCTTGAATTTCAGAGACTTTGATTGCATAAATAGGAAGTAGAGTTCTAAGAACTTTACTTATAACTATCTCCTCCTTGATATCTCCTCTAGATGCTTTGATTGCACTAACACATGCTTTAATTCTTTCAACATATTTTGCAATGCTTTCATCCTCTCTCATCTTCATTTGATCAAATTGTCCTCTCAAATTTTTTGCTTCGGCTCTTCTCACATTGTCATCTCCTCCATTGATTTCTTTCAGCATGTTCTACATTTCAAAGGTGGTTTTGCAATCCTTGATGTCATCAAATTCTTCATAACTTAGAATAAATGCTATATCTATCATCATATTTTTGTGAGTCTTCTTTTCAGCAATATCATTGACAAATAATGTACTAGCAGGCTCTACATATTTTTCATCAAGGTACTTTAGTCTTGAATCACCAATAAAAGCTAGATGAAGTCTCATCAATCCCTACCATACTGAGAAGTTGTACCTATTAAGTCTTGGAATTTCCCTCTTATAATACATCCTAACCTTTAGCTTAGATCTTTGAAATATTTTCTAAAAGCACCAAGAGATCTGATACTAATTGTTGGAATTATAGATGGAGTAACTGAGAGGGGGGGGTGAATCAGTTACCACAAAAATAAATCCATAGATCCCTTAGATGTCTTAAATACCTATTTGCTACTGATACTCTATAAAAACTATAAGAATGATGTAACTTGATAGATTAACTAGTTACTGATCATCTAGCATTCATAACTATTAATATGCATGCCAAAGAAAATAAAATGAACACAAGAGACACCAGATTTAACATGGAAACCCAACATGAGAAAATCACCAAGTAACTGGCTACCAATTTTCACTCTTTTCAAGTGAGCCCTGTTAAGAGCCAACTTTGTTAAAGGTTACAATACACATTGTTAGGTGTGACCCTATTAGAGGATTTAATCACCCTATTAGGAGTGGCCTTGTTAGAGGTATTTAGAAAAATTTAACTAAACTATCACCTTGTTAGAGGATTTACAAAATGGTTGTTAAACCAACTCTGTTAAGATATTTGAAATCACTGCTACAATGATTAGAAAGTAATAATGAATAGACCTGAATAGGATGCAACTAAATTTTCTGATTATAGATCTCTATTATGCACCATTAGATCCTCCTTGATCAAATATAGCTTTGTTGCTTCTCAATGATCTCTAATCATCCTTCAAAATTCACTTTCACAATAATCAGTCTTCCTTCTCATTCACATTACACCAAGTCCATCACTTGCACTTAGAATTTGCAACTTGACTTCTGATATATACCATTCAGACTATCAATTCAACTCATTCATAAGTCACATTTACCAATAAATCATACATCAGTCAGCTACAGATATTAATTTTAAACAAATAAATGTCATTCATAAATCAATGAAATCCTTCATTGGCCGACCCTACTTGGTAACTACTGCTTCCAAAAATAATTTCCTGAGTTAACCATCTTGATTTAGTTAACATTGCAACATCTACAAAATCCTTTGGTTGTTGAGTTAACTCGGCAAGAACTAAATTCCTTCATTGTCCATGAGATCTCGGTAAGAACTATTTTTGCTAGATTTCCCTTTGATGACTGAGTGAGCTCCATAACAACTAAATTTCTTTGTTTAACCTTGAAAGCTTGGTAACAACTGTCTACACAAGGTACAACTTGAGAACACTCAATAGACATTGTAAACCTTCTTTGCTAACCTTCTGAGCTTGGTACACTCTATTTGATGACTAATATGACATTTGTGTAACATCAAAGACAACACACAATTGAACAATTGTATCCAACACAGTTAACACTCAATTTTTGTGATCTTCTCTTTGTCACTTGAGTGAATTCAGTAGACATTGTCTTCTAAACAAGAATAACTTTGGAATTCTCAATAGACATAGGAAACTATCTTCATCACATGAGTGAGCTTGGCATATACTATCTAGTAATGATATGACATTTTGTGTAACATCAAAGACAATACATAACTAATCATTTTTTTTAATAGTGTTTTCTATTGGGATGTTCAAATGGGAAGAGTACATCTAAGAGGGGGGTTGGGGGTGAATCAGAAGTACCACACTTTTAACCTTTTCAAATCCTTTGAAATGAATAACTAAAAGTAAACTACATATACGTAAACATATTAAATGAACATAAAGTAAACACATGCAAGTGAACACATGACACCAGAATTTGGTAACCTAGAAACTCTCCAAGAATAAGAAGCTAAAACTAAGGTGGGGATGATACTCACAAAATCACTACAACAATAATTGTTTGACCACTTCTAATGGTCTGCCCTATGAAAGGCCTATCCTGTTAAAGGCTTTACATTATGTCAATAGTGACCTAGTTAAAAGATTTAAAACACTTTACATGAAATGTCACCCTATTAAAGGATTTAATCAGCTCTTCAAAGGATCTACAAAACAGCTATTAAGCCAACCTATCAACATAGGATCTTCAATATCCAATACAATTGCTAGAGAGTATTAGAAACCTTTGACCTGGTTGCTTACAATCTTCAATTTCTAATTTTAGGAACTTGATCTATTCATTTTGATGTGATCCTTGCTTGATCTGATATCTATTAATAGCCCTTGTACTATTTTGATCAACTGGATTTGTAGTTGTTGCTCAATTCACTAAGTCTTTGATACCCCTATTGGTTGCCTTGTTCTACAATTCTGCTATCTGCTTAGCAACATCCTTAACTTCTATTCAGTGAAATAAAATTATGGGGTCTAAGCCTTCTTATAAAGACTTGATAGACATAGGGTTAGGTATGGATCTACTATCCATATTGAATCTTGAATTCCTACTCATTCCTTGCACTTTTCTCATTGGTTGCATGCCTTCTCCATTTTTTTTATTGGCTACATGTTGATTGCATAGGAAATATAAAAATATTCATTCTTATCCTTATTATCCTTCAAAATCCTTCCATGTCACCCCAAAAAATGGTTTACATCTGAGTTTGTGAAGGCACAAATTGATATTTTTATTCTATATTACTCGACACATACTGGACTACTGATGTTCAACAGATGCTTGATCCTAGTTTTCTTAGCACCTATTACATTCTATCTTGCTTGGCACTTGTATAATTCTAGCTCACTTGACACATGAATTATTCTGACTTTCTCAGCATCAACTGTGACTTGGCAGTTGTATAATGCTTGGCACCATAAGTCACTCGACACCTATTGGAGTTCTGGCTTAGAACATATTGTAGCTCAACATACATAGTTTACTTGGCTTCAATGTAGAAAGTGGTTAAGTGTTTTGACACTCTAATGTCAAAACCAATCTAAGACCAAAAATATCCCCCTTTGAAATGCATGTAAAAAACATTTAACTAAACGTTACTAGTCCAACCTTTTGAGTACCCTATCCAATTTGTTTTTCATATGTACAAAATTCCAAAAACTTTTTCAAAATTGTGTAAGGAATAATATACCTTAAAATTATTATAACTCCACTTGAGTTGATTGTGCCATTTCATTCTTGTAACCAAAATTCTATGCTGACTATGCCTAATACTCTTTTTCTTTACCCTGATTCTATTATTTGTGCCTATGTGTTGAGCTGTTCTATCTAATTTGACTATACTTCCATATTTTATTCATATCTCCTCCAAAAAAATATTTCTCCCCCATACTATTTACACATTAAGTCTTATCTCCCTTTTTTGGCTATCTACAATCTTTCCTATTTTATTCTCCAAAAGAATGAATGAAAGAATATAATCAAGACTTAGTACTCTGCCCCTTAGTCATATTTTCCTTATTGTTATTTCTCCCCCTAAAAATTATATCTATCTCCTTTATTATTTCTCTCCCTTTTTGACACTTATGTCAAAGGTTTCTAAGGCATAATACCATATTTAGCCAAAAACATACTATTTACCTCCATTATCATCTTGAGAGCTGCATCCCAATTCTCAAAAGCAATGTCTATTGACTTATGCTAGATGGCACTCTCTGCAACAAGATGTATAAGTCCATCTAATGTAGAAATATTAGGATCTTTATTTAAGATAGTTTCAGCATAGACTTTTTCTTTGTGGAGGACCTCCAAATGTGGGGTTATGGAGGGTTGAATCTGCATTAATTTGGCCTTTATATTGGCCTCTTTACTTGTAAGTGTAGCTAATTCTCTTTGATAGTGAAGTGATTGGACAAAATGCTTCTCACTTTGAGCTAGATCCCTTGGCAATTGCACGCTAGCAATCTTCAAATTTCTCTCCAAGCTCATTATTCTCTAGCCTATCTCTTGTGTGAAATTGAAAAAATCACACAACTTTTTGTACAATGAGAAGATATTCTCAAGTACAGTTTTGACCTTTTCAATTTCCTTGGCTAATTCTACCTATTCAAGTGTTATACCTCTAGATATTTTGACATTTTTATCTTGGTCCTCACTTGTCACCTAGTTAACTATATCTGATAGTTGTTCTATTATGGGCTTTGGCTCATCTAGTGATTGCAAGCTAAAGGCATCCATAAAGATTTCTTTTATCTCATGTAGTTCTTGCTTATGTTTATATTATTTTCTCAGTATTTCCTACCTTTTCCTCCTATTTAATGCATCTTGCATTTCTATAATCTGCTCCATGGTGATAGTCTTTGAGTCATAAGTAGGTATGACTATGTATTCATCTAGCTCAGGGTCTCCATAGTGAAGTCTCCTAGTCACCTTGGTTGAGCTTGAGCCTAGTGTGGAGATTTGCAAAGGTATGGCTTTAGTGTTCGGCTTTTGAAGAGTTTTTGTAGGAGTGCCTATCTTTGGTAGTTCTACCAATGTCTAACTAGTAGCCTACTCATTTTCCTTTGATATATCCTCCTTCTCATTAGACTTCCCTTGTTCTACACTTGGATTTTGAATGGTGTCACCAATTTCTATTGCAATTGTTGGAGATGGTGGTGGAAGCATTAAGATTTGAGTGCTAGTAGTTGTATAGATGAAAGGTGGTGATTTCACCTTATCTTTTTTTGGTTTTGTTACTACCTTTTGTAGCTCATCTACACTCACCAATATAGGGATTGTGCATAATTGTGCCTATAGAGTAGATTGGTGAAGGATCTTGGAGAGATCCTCTGTAATTAGGGCATTGATGTTCTGAGTAGAAGTATCATGAACATCCTTGATACTTATTGTGTCTATAGGTGTGATGGTTACATGAGGAGGGCTAGGGGATGGCATTTGTGTGTCTTACACACTCTATTCCTCTTGATGTTGCTGCTCAGCTATTCATGTGTCTTCTCCCTTTTGTGTTTCCTCCTCCTCACCTTTTTCTTTATCTTCTTCCTCTTTCTTCTCTTCTTCTCCTTTCGTTTCCTCATCTCCTTTTGTTGTTGCTTCCTCCTTCTTCTCTTCCTCTCCTTTCTTTTCTTCTATTTTCTTTTCCTCTATCTTCTCCTTGGCACTAGCCTCTGCCTTATTTTCTTCTTTATCCTTGTCATCAATTATCTTGTAGATTGTCTTCCACAATTGTGTGGACTTATTCACTACATCCTTAATCTTATTTTGTAGGATGTTGAAGGCTCTATATTTTGGTGTCAATTTTCCATCATGTTTCTTATTAGCCTTTATTATTTGACCTCTTGTTAGGTCAGGCATCACTTGTGCTAAGGTAGATTCTTTGATCTCCTTTTGTATTTTTAGACAATAATGCCATTTTTTTTCAACTATCTCATATAATTCCCTAGGCATGGTACTGTCCAGCTCTAGAGGTGTGTTTTTGAATTCAGCCACCATGGCACACAAATTCCTCTATTTTTTTCTATTCTTCTCTACTTAGCTTATTGAAATCAAGATTTTTGAAATCATTCAAATATGCATTCTTAATATTTTCACAAATTTTATTTATAGAAAATTTAGGGGGATGGCTTACCACTCGAAATTGGCTAATATCCTCTGATTCTATTCTCTCCTCATCAATATTTGGATGTGCTACATATTTTCTTGTTTTCTTTGGCACTTCACCAATTTTTTCAATGGACTTCTTCTTCTCTTTTGTTTGTTCCTTGGCATTTTGAGTAGAGGCCCTTGTAGTAGCCCTTGTTTCTAGTGCTAGCTTGGCTTGTGCAGGTTTAGTTACCTTCTTGGATTTGGGCTGAGCTAGAGGTTGAGTTTTAGCCTTTCTCTTATTTTGCTAGGCTTGTGTAGGTGCTTCCTTAGCTTCTTCTTCCTCAGCACCTTCCTCCTTATCTTCTCCTATGCCTTGAGTCAAATCCATTAGGCCTTGTCCTTGTTCTTCTTCTTCGTCACTCTCACCTTCTTCTTCTTCTTCTTCAACAACTGCTTCTCCTTCAATATCTACACCAATTTTCTTCTTTATCTTCTTTACTAATTTATTTTTCCTCTTAATTATAGAGGCTATCTTTAATTCTATTTCAACTTTGGATTTCACAACATCATATGTGCCAAAATGAGGAGCCTACTTATCAATCTCTTCTACAAGCAATGTTGTGATTGCTGCTAAGGCTTCATCGACATCAAGTTCATATTCTAATGGCCTTAGCCATATCACCCTTGGAATTACTACCTAAATGTAGGTATAGTCAATGTCAACCAAAAAACATATGTCATTGATGTGTTTTTCCACTAGAGAAACTGGTATTCTAACCCTTTGCTTCATGGATTTCTTAAAATCCTCAAAAATAGCTTATTATTTGGGCTTCAAAGTTGTCACCCATCTAATCAATGTACTCATTGATTTGTGTGATTGCAAATTTGTTTGAACTCCATTTCACCTTTCCAATAGAAGGAAACTCTTCCATGACATAAAAGAATATGTAGAAAAGAACTGAACCAAACTTACATTGAGAACCTTTGGCCTCCTTATTGCTCCTAGGTTCTCATTTATCTACTAAAGCATCAGTTCTGCTAGATCATATGTATGATCTTTCTTTACAAGCTTGTAAGCTACATCAACAACTATGCATGGTTGTTTCTTCTTGCAAGCTAATTAGGTGTCCAAATAGGCTTTGATCTACACTCAAATGCTCTATGTCCATTTTTTTGCAGTTGTAGTAGTGACCCTCAAATATTGGTGTCCTCATGGTCCTAGTTCTACATTCATGTGTTTGATGTCCTTTCTTTTTGCACTTGTGACAAAAGCTTGCATTTTTAGGTTTATCATGTTGATGACCATCCTTGCTCCTACATACATTAAAGGTATATCCCTTTTTACCACAGAAATGACAAGTAGGTTTAGTGTTCTTACCTTTGTTACTTCTTTCTTCATTAGTCTTGGATGATTCTCCTTGTTCAATGGTTGTGTAACCAAGTCCTAAAGTATCATTACTAGCCCTTGGTGATTTCAGTAGCTACTCAAAGTACTTGATAGCTTCATTGGGTTTGTTGATGCTTTTTTCTATCTCCTTCTCTCTCCTCAATTCATTCTGCAATTGTTCATTTTGCATTCTCAAGCTGCAGATCTCAATGTCCTTCATGTTTAGCTCATGATGAGCATTCATCATCTGGCTTAAGGTGTCCAGTTGTATGTTTGAGATTCTTTCAAACTCAATTGTCTTCTCCTCCAATCTATTGGTAAGATTTCTCTTTCCATCTTCAATCATAGCCTTGTCTTCAATGAATTTCTTCTTTTGTTCAGTCACTTCACAAAGAATTATGGCTTGTAATTCTTGTTCAAGCTTGAGTATTCTAATTTCTTCTACTTTGAGCTCTATTCTTCTCCATTAATTCTACTATTGCTACATCAAATTCTTTGGAATCTCCATTGGAAAATACTTGTGTGGTGTCAATCTCCTTGTAGTGTATGTCATTTTCAACTATGGCTATATCCTTCCTTCTTTTCAAGGATTTTCTCAATTCTTCTCTGGCTTCCTCCATTTTTTGTAGAGTGAGATGCACATCAATCACCTAATTGTCTATGAGCTTCCCAAGTTTGAAGACTTCCATCTTTAGCTCTTTTCTCTAAGCTTTTAGACTTCTCCTTGTTACAACCTTGCTCTGGTACCAATTGTTGGGATGTTCAAATGGGAAGAGTACTTCTGAGAGGGGGGGGGGGAGGGGGGGTGGGCGGCGCTATGAATCAGAAGTACCACACTTTTAACCTTTTTGAATCATTTAAAACAAATAACTAAAAGTAAACTGCATGCATGTAAATCATAAAGTAAACACATACAAGTGAACATAAGACACCAAAATTTGGTAACCCAAAAACCCTCCAAGAATAAGAAGGTAAAACTGGGGTGGGGATGATACCCACAAAATCATTGCAACAATTATTGTTGACCACTTCTAATGGTCTAACCTGTGAAAGGCCATTCTATTAAAGGCTTTACACTATGTCAATAGTGACCTAGATAAAGGATTTAAAACACTTTACATGAAGTGTCACCCTGTTATAGGGTTTAATCACCTCTTCAAAGGATCTAAAAAATAGCTATTAAGCCAACCTATCAACATAGGATTTTCACTATCCAATACAATTGCTAGAGAGTATTAGAAAACTTTGACTTGACTGCTTACAATATTGAATTGCTGATTTTAGGCACTTGATCTATTCATTCTAATGTGATCCTTGCTTGATTTGATATCTATTTGTAGCAATTGTACTATTTTGATCAACTAGATGTGTAGTTGCTATTGAATTCACTAAGTCTTTGATACCCCTGCTGCTTGCCCTATTTTGCAATTTTGTTATCTGCTTAGCAACTTCCCTAACTTCTATTCAGCCACATCAAATTGTGGGGTCTAAGCCTTCTTATAAAGACTTCATAGACTTAGGGTTAGATATGGATCTACAATCCATATTGAATCTTGAATTCCTACTCATTCCTTGCACTTTTCTCATTGGTTGCATGCTTCTACTTTTTTCTTATTGGTTGCATGCTGATTGCATAGGAAATATTAAATATTCATTCTTATCCTTATTATCCTTCCATGTCAGCTCAAAAAATAGTTTATATCTGAGTTTGTGAAGGCACAAACTCATATGTTGATTAAGTGTTACTTGGCACATACTAGACTACTAATGCTCAATACATGTTTGATCCTAGTTTGCTTGGTGCCTGTATAATTTTGGCTCACTCGGCACATGAAACATTTTGACTTTCTTGGCATCAACTGTGACTCAACACCTATATATCACTTGGCACCTATATAATGCTCGACACCTAAAGTGACTCGACACCTATTGGAGTTCTAGCTCAACACATATTGTAGCTCGGCATACATAGTGTACTTGGCTTCAATGTAGAAAGTGGTTAAGTGTGTTGATACTCTATTGTCAAAACCAATCTTAGACCAACATTATCATAGTAGAGTTAAGATTAATTTTTAGGAAAATCAACACTAGGTTAGAAGCTAAAGCTTGTGCCTATGATCTATGAATATCCAAGAATATTAATCTCTATTTTTGTCCTCTAAAATAGGTTTTATTTATCTAGATTTGTCAAAACTTTAAATTGGAAAAAATAAAGAAAATTTGAAAGTTGTGAGAAAAATAGGACCAATGTAATAGTTGTGTACAAAATCAATGGCACCAGAACTAAGGGCCCATTTTGTTGTAGGCATAGGAATGGAGAATAGGAATGCATAGTGGGAATAGGAATACTTATTCCAATAAAAACTATTTTTTGGAATGGCTATAAGCTCATTTTAGAGGCAAAATGGGAATATGTATTCCTATTACCTATTCCAATTGATGAACCATACAAAAAATAAAAAATCTATTCCAAATTTTATATTCCTATTTAAAAAACCAAACGGGCCCTAATAATGGTGTACAAGGTCTGGGACATAGTACTTGAAGTATTTCATTGTTCCACTATTTTTCTTAGTTTGGATTGGTAGTGATGGTATAAATGCAACTATTGTGTTAAGGATATGGAATTTTGCAAAACAATAGCTTTCAAAATGTACCCTAGAGTTTTTTGGCTTACCTACACTTACCAACCAATGGAAATGATAAGGAAAATATAGTAAAACACAAGAAAATTTTGGCCCATTACATTAAACTAATGGATAAGGTCAGTTGTGGTAGTCTTATAGATCATTGCATGTCACAAACTAGCCCTACTTTTCCAAGGATAATCAACCATTACATATGATTCTATCCTTGGTCAATATGATCTAAGATATAAGATTAAAAAACCTTAGTTTCCTATACATGTCAAAAAAATAATAAAAGCAATAAAGTTGAAGAATCAAACCATATAAAAGCTATCCATGCAATGATTTAAAGAATGATTAGAAATATCTAGAAAAAAACTTAGCTATTCACAAAATCTAATAGCTTTTCATGCAATAAATTTGAGAACCACTTCTAAAATATGAGATAGAAAACTTTCCAAGCATTTAAATGTGAGGAGTGAAGATGAAAAAATATACCAATCACATCCTCTAAAATAAAATAAAAAATACGACCCATACCCTCTAAGACCATCATTCTATAGTTCTTTGAAGGTGATCAGTGTTCTATAGCCAATCTTCCACAAGAAAATGTTGTTAAATTAATTTTGCATTGTAAAACTAAAACATTAAACACTTCAATTCATAAAAACTATTCCAATATATTTTCCAATCTCTGTGTATCACTATAATAATTAGGAAAGTTGTATTTTCTAATGTCTATGTATCACTATATTAATTAGGAATTTTTTTAAGATTACTCTCTTTACATCTAATATATCATTAAACAAATAAACATCCCTATTGCAGAAGGCCACAACGGACCACTTTGAGATGATCACACTGAAGTAGCAATTGCAAAAATTAACAAAACAACAATCCCATAAATTTATTATTTAATAAAAATCATAGCTTACTGGAAATAATAGGCTTATTTGATTGCATGGGTGTGGTCCTCTAGTTTAGCCAATAGAGCATTAAAAGCAACATCTCTAGTAGCATTTTCAGCTATCTTTAAAGTCATAAAGTGTCTAAGATTATGGAAGGTGAGCTGGCTGACACTAGCAGAGGTAGGGAGTTAAGGTACAACAAAAATGGAAACTTTAAATAATAAACAAGTAGAGAAATGAAACAAAACAATACACAAAGAAGACAGACACAATATACAAGTATTTATCATGGTTAAGAAAAACTTTCCTACATCCACACTTGAGTAGGGATTTCTTATTAGTCAATAAAAGATACAACTAGTACATAGACAATAGGCTTATTTATAAGGCCATATACAACAATCAAGGAAGAGGTGACTGAATACAAATAGACACATGACCACTGGGCTTCACATTCTCAATAACCTTCCCCTGAAGGTCAACTAGCACAATCATGCAGTGACATTCCCTACATTTTAGTTTCAGATTTTAGATGACAATTAAATCTTGAGAAGATCTCAAGATAGCTAGATTATGCTCTAGTGCACTCTAATAAGTCTTCTCCACGATAGATCAAAAATACAAAAATCTTTTGCAAATATAAATTTGTTGTTTTATTCCATTTATTAGCTTGTTGAAAATTTACAATTGGTATCACAGACAAGTTGAGGCTAGAGTAGAGATGGAAGATGGTGAAGTTGATTTTATCATAAAAGAATTTCATGAAAATTTAGACTTCGTAGAGGATGAGGGATGGCTAGGAAGATAAGCCGAAAACTAAAACATAAGAATATTTTAAGGCTCTTAAATTTGAGCTTAATGCAATTCTTGTGGGTAATGGTGATGCACAAAATAAGAAAGTTGTCCTAGAAAAATTGCAGAAGCAAACACAAGAAGATAAGATTGGTGAGTCTATAAAATGCATGGTGTTGGCATATTATAAAATAATTTCTCTTATCTCTGGTTCAAGCCTCAAAGACACAAATAATTTTGCATCCAAAGTTTATAGGATCCTACAACTAGAATATTTTGAAGAGCATGGGAAGTTTCCAATAGAAGAAGATGAAAGTGGAAACAAGGAGTTCCCTTTAGAAGAAGGTGAAAGTACAGAAGAAGGGGAAGAGAAATCCTTGAATGCACATACAAATGGTATGTAGGATGTTTGACATTATGTGGTAGATGATGGGCCATGGATATCCCTACTGAATATGGAATCTCTCAACAAATCACTACAGCTGCACAAGTACAAACTCTAGAGGATGAATCTTTCCAATTTGGTGATGACTTGGCATCTATGCGTGTAATTAGGAATAAAAAAGATTCTCTTATGCTTTTAGACCTTTGGTCAAATGATGGACTGAGAAATGAGAATCCTGCCAAGAATTGGCAAATTTATGGACCACGTGGGTACCGTAGTGGAGTTCCATCATATTACAACTGTAAATGGTGGTGGTATGAAGTCGGTCGAGATGAGGGACAAAAAATGACCCCCAGTCAGGCTCCTACGTCGAGTCCACCTCACTTGGGCTTCGAAGGTCTCTCATTCGGCCCATAGTCGGACAGATATTGTGAGTTGATGGTGATGATTATCATCTAAACACCCTACCAGTGTTGTTTGGAATGCTGGGGAGATGTAGAGACCCAGTCACTAGTTTGGCAAAGGGCAGAAACACCTATGTAGAACTCATCATTTCATGGTCAGTTTCTACAAAGGGCCCTCAAGCTTGGTTTTGAGCAAGTATATTTTTAAAATGCTCTACTATTTTTATGGGTGGACATGTTTGCTCTTGGAAAAAGGTCGATAGAATTTACATAGAAAAGAATTTCTTTGGTTCAAAATTGGGCTGTTGGTCAATGTCCAGACAGTCATACACAAACCAATATGGTGGAGAATGTCCACATTATCATACACAACTTATAGGCCTACAGAGCTTAGCACATGGCTCAATTGAAGTGAAAACATGCAAGAAATAGATGCCGTAATGAGAACCGAGCCGACCACTGGGAAAAGTATGTATAAAACCAAATGTTTTCTCACCAGTCAAATGTGTATTGCCAATGCAGCCATTTTGACATTCGCACCTTTTTCTGCATTAAAATCTAGGTAGACGTACAAAGCTCGTTATGGAAATCTCCCACCGATGGGACTAGTCCGGGAGCCCATAAAAGTCAAGCAAGATTTATTTTTAACATAGTTGAGAGAGAAATATACAAATATTATTAGCTCTTAGGAGAAGTTTAATAATTGTTTATGCCATAGCCCTTGGCAATAGTTCTGTCATGTCATGGCAGGAACTAATAACCAAATGGACAGATAAAGCTGTTTGATCCCCGTGGCATTATAGAACTATATAATGCTCCAGGGATCATATCATTTTATTTGTCCATTTCAATATCTAAATTTTATTCTCTTTTATTTATTAACTTACAAATAATTTTCTTTCCACTAAAATAAATTATTAATGGTGCCATATACATCATGTCACTTTTTGCATCCGACTGCACATAGGTAATACCCCTTAAATATTTTCTATTGTGTTGTGCTAGAAATGCATGCGGTAGTTGTCCATAAGAAAGATAAGCTCCCCAACGAAGTTTACAATCCACACATGGTTGATGAGGGAAACCAACAAAGTGTGCATAGCACGCATCAACGAGGGTCTAATAAATTTTGTGACTAACACAATTACTCTCAATATATAATTTAAAGTGAAAAGGGTTTTTTGCTCTGCTAGGGTTTCTTGCCTCATGCAATTTTTTAGTTCTCTTGAGTACATCTCTTCGTTTGAACTTGCCTTCTCCAGGCAACACCTATCAAACCGCATTTCCTATGGGAGTCTTTAGGCTTTTTTATTTGGGCTCCAACCAGTGGTGACCCAGTTGTTTATGGCATTCATGTTGTTGCTTCGGACTGCCATGGCGCCACCTCCGAACAAATGCCTGCGCAAGTTTGTCCCGAAGGTCTTTCATGAGGTAATCCTAATATTATCCTTCCTTTGCAAGAATTTGATGTTGCATCTGACTAGTTAGAGCACCACACCTTGATAGGTTATTTTGTGGGTCAGACTCCTCCTAAAGTTGTGCTCAGAGAATGGGTTAACAAGAGCTGGACCCTCATGGGGTTCGCTTTGATACCATACAAAACCTTACCAAAGGTGTCTTTTTATTTTGTTTTGCCAACTCGTCACAAGCAGAGGCAGTTTTCACCAACGACCCTTCATCTGTTCGTTCTTCTCTGCTTGTTTTCCAAAAATGGTCCCGAGACTTTACTGTCACGGATAATAAAAAGCTTAAGGTCCCTGTGTGGGTTGAGTTCCCAAGTTTACCCTTGCCATGTTGGCATTTCATTGAGTCCATTGCCCGAACCCTTGGCAAGGTTGTCACCAAGGAGCTTGAGAAATTCTTTAATGCTTGCCCTCAATGTCACGTTTGCATTAGAGTTGATCTTTCCAAGGATCTTTATGATTCCATGGAAATTTAGATTGGGGTGCAGACCTCCTCTCATAAGGTGCTTTACCTGAACCTACCTAACACCTGCTATAGGTGCCAGTCGGTGGAACACAAGATTTGGGATTGCCCCTTAGTTGCCCCCAGGGAAAAACCTGCGCCTAAAGATGTGCCTGCCAAACAAGCCAAAGGAAAAAAAGAAGATTGGGTTTCTGTTGGATGCAAGGGCAAGGCTACCTCGACCCCTTTGCAACCCAAACAATCTTACGCGATGGTTGTCATTGTTCCTCCTATTCCCATAGGCAGGTCTACACCAGCTAGCATGGGGACACAGGCGGCTTTAGCAGGTCCTCCTCTAGGGGGTTCATAGGTTTCAAACCCTACTAATGCATAGGGGATCAAGGCCACCGTATTGGTCGGGGCTCGCACTCCATTTGTGGTCTCTTCCATTGTGCCACTAGCAACATGACGTTCTTGTAGTCCTCTTGGACGTGCAGATGTACTAGAGATAAACTGACAAGCTATAAGTTTAGAGGATTTCCCATCTAATTTTCACCTGGCTCCTACCTTCTTGCAAAATAACTACTCCTCTCTCAAGGATGAGGATGACATGGAAGAGTTCTCATGAAATGCCTTTCATGGAATGTTAGAGGTCTTACAAAACTCACCAGAAAGTACTATGTCTGAGATACCTGTCATAGACTTGGTAATTTGGATTTTTTGTGTTTGCAAGAAGTAAAGATCTCTGGTTTCATGCTTGATGCTACATGCCACATCATTTGGCCAGATGGTGTTATGTTTTCTTTGCAACATGATACTAGCCGAGGTGGTGTAGTTACTCTCCTGTCACCTTGCCTTCATTCTACTATTATTTCACACGGTTCTGACCCTACGCATAGAATTGTTTGGCTTTTAATCTCCATCAACAATCACTCTTTTGGAGTCATTAATGCTTATGCTTCCAATGAGGTTGTTGAAAGAGCCCAGTTGTGAGCCTGGCTGGCTGACAATTTTCCTCCAGCTACTTGGGTCATGTGTGGGGACTTCAATATGGTTGAAGTGGCATCTAACCAAGAAGGCATTCTTCCTTTTTGTTGGATAGCTAGGGAAAGAGCAGCCTGGTACCACATGCATAATAAATTGGGCCTATTGATCCCAACACTAGCCACCGCCAAAGTTGTGGGGTCTGGCACACTTGGTCCAACTTTTGAGCAAGCCTAGATCATATATTAAAATGTCTTGATCGTGTCATGATCTCTGCACAATCTTTTTTATCCTTTTCTGAGGATTGAGATCTGCCTGTCATTCCCCTATCAGATGTCACTTTATCTGACCACTATCCTATTTATTTTGGCATTACTTGGAAAACAACTATCCCCAAGGTAGCTAAGTCTCAGTTTTACCTCAACACATCTGTGCTGATGCATGCTTCCACCATCTCACATATCCTATGTGTCTTGAATTTAGAGCCACGTCCACACTCTCACAGGGGATGGATTCAATGGTGGAATGATGCCATTGATAGAACTACATGATTCCTGCGCATCTATGGGCATCAAGTTGCCATTTTCAAAAAAAGGGCTTATGCAGCTAACAACCTTGCCCTCAAGAAAGCTTTTGAGGCTCTCACTCTTAACCCCTTTGATACGGATCTGCAAGTTCATCTTGCCAAGATTTGACATAACAAGCAAGTTGCTAACAACTATGATGCCCGTGGAGCTCAACTCAAGGCTTGTCTCTACTAGTTGAAGGTTGGTGGCAAAGCCTCAAAGGAATTTTTTCATGCTCTCCGAGCCCGTCATACCAAAGTTGGGATTCAAAAAATTGAACAGGGTATGACTATTCTGTCCAGTCTCCCTAACATCCTGCAAGCGTTCATTCATCATTATGAGGATGTCTTTTCTTCGTAGAGAAATTCAGTTGCCCAGGGAGATGCTCTCTGAAAATGCATCTCTGTTACTCCCAACTGCCTTGCGGGGGAAAAACATGATTTCTGTGAGCAAGTTCTTTCCCTCAGTGATCTTAAAGAGGCTGCCTTTTCTATGGCAGATGGAAAATTCCCTGGGTCTGATGGATTTCCCTATGAGTTTTACAAGCACCTCTAGGAGCAAATTGGCCCTGATCTACACAGAGTCTATCTTGAAGCATATCATCCTAAAAGCTTAGGAGCCTTTATAAATAAAATAAATATTAAATTCATACCTAAGGCTGGTGATCCAGAGGACATATGCAATTGGAGGCCCATCACCCTTCTGAATGTGGCTTATAAGATAATTGCCAAGGCTCTCTCTCTCAAAATCAGGCACATGCTGCCTCTAATTTTGCGGCCTGAGAAAACTGGCTTCATCAAGTCCAGATACATTCTTGATAACATTATTGCTGTCTGGAAAGGGATGGAATGGGCTCGCAAGTCCAAACAAAAGGCTATCTGTCTGAAGATAGATTTTTCCAAAGCATATGACTGCATTGAATGGCCCTTCATTCTAGCTATGCTCCAAGCCCTGGGATTTGGTCCTAGCTTTATTCAATCCATGGAGATGATTTTTGGTGATGCTAATGCTTGCATTACCATTAATAATTTATAGTCTAAGGCCTTTGGGCTCTTTCGCTCCATCAGGCAAGGTTGCCCTTTAGCTCTAGTGCTTTACATTCTTGCGGCTAAAGGATTTGGGTACCTGCTTACTCATTTTGTTTCCTCAGGATTGGTTCATGGAATTACCTTGCTTGATTCTACTTCCCAGCTTGTCAATGGGCATTTTGTTAATGATTCCTTCCTTACTCTTCTTGAGGAGGAGGAAAGCATCAACAATGCGCTATCTTGTCTAAAGACTTTTTGTCAAGCCTCTGGCTCTACCATTCAATGGCATAAAATGCTCTGCTACCGCCAGTCTTTTTCACCAGCTCCACATTGGCTCAGCCAATTTGAGTGGAAATGAGTCACTCAAGATGAAGTTTTTCATTTTCTTGGCATCCCTTTTGCCTTTCAAGCTTCCCCTTTGGAGCTTTGGACTGTTGTCCTTGCTAATATTGCAAAAAAGCTTGATTACTGGATTACGAAGCTGCTCTCTCTTGCTAGTAAATTCTTGATTTGTTCCAAGATTTTGGTTGCCACCCATGTTTATTATTCCTCCTATTGGGCTCCTTCCAAAGCTTCCTATCTTAAGCTAGAATGCCTACTCAAAGATTTCCTCTAGGCTTCTGGTTTCAATCATCATGGATTTCACAAAGTCACTTGGGAATTTTGTTTCCTCCCTAAAGAATCTGGTGGCCTCAATCTACTTTCCACTCACAAACAAGGCCTTGTGCTTTGTGCCAAGTGGATCATTCGCACTACTACTAGAGATGAAGCTTGGAAGATTCTAGTTTGCCATTGCATTTCTTCTGGCTTCCCTGTCAACAGACCTACATGGAAGGGGATTGGTTTTCAAACCCTTCTCATCATGCGTGATCATGTTGTCATGTAGGGATCATTTTTTATCAAGAGCATCTAGAAAGCCTAGGAGGCTATCAAGACCTAGCTTCATTGGGTTGGGGATGACTTTTGGAATGGTCTCTCCTTGAATCAATAGAATATTTGGTGGTCTCCCCTATTTTCCTTTCAGGGTAACCCTCTTGCTAAGACCCAAGGTGCCAGTTCTCTTCATTTTTTCAAACGTGTCATCAAAACTATCAAAGATCTCTTTTCTAGAGTCACTATGGGTTTCAGGACCTGGGAAGACATGCAGGTTTAGTACCACCTTGTCCACGCAGATTGGCAGACTTTTGACCTATTGCTATCCTCCATCCCTGTACATCTGGTGCACAAGGTTGGAATTCAATCTGGTCATCCTTGGTGGCATGACTGGAAGTGATATCTTGACACTCCTTTTTCTAACTACTGGCCCAAAAAGGGATACCGATGGCTTTTGCCCCATCTTTCGATGGTAGACATGCTAAACAAGAGATGACATTTGCAATCTTTGCTTTCTCAATGGCAAAAATGCTTCGATAGCATCTGGTGCACTATTACTGAGCCCAAGATCACCCACTTTTCTTTGTGCCTTGCCTTCCAAGGTCTTCACTTGGGGCCGTGGCTCAAGCACATAGGGATTCCTGATCTTAGATGCCCCTTCTGTGGTTAGCCTAAGTCCTTTCTACATATTTTTTGGTTTTGTAAACATGCACAGAATTATTGGCACTGGATTCATGATTTTTTCAAGCCCTTTAGACCTGAACCATTTTCATTGCACACGATCTTGCTGGGTGATTCTTCCAAAATTTCTAGAAAGTACTCCTAGATCTGTTATACATTCGGGATGAAAATTTTGTTTACTCTATGGAAAGATAGAAATGTTGTTTTATTCACACACAGCTTTTTGGATGTTAACATTGCAATGTACACTAAAGCTTGTATTTGTAACAATGTTATTATGCAGATACAGGTGCAAGATAACAAAGTTGCCCTAGAAGTTGCTCACCTACAAGAGCTACTCAACCACTAGGGCAGTGCCCCTTGCACTATTGCTCGAGTTCCTCTAGATGCCTCGATAGACACCTCGACACCTCGTGGTTGTCAGAAGTGGTGCCACTCCTCAGGATACCACTCACACACTCCGCGCTCACAAGCCTCTTGCCACTACTCTCCTAGTGGTGGGGTTGGTAGCTAGAGGCACCGCTCTACCTCCCCACCCCATGGTGGCTCTGGCTAGTCCCCACCTCCTCATCCTAGTGCTCATTGAGATAATGCTAGCAAATAGCCCCTCCTGGTGCTGACAATTTCTCCTCCATGGCCTGAGGTCAAAGATGCAAAGGCTGCCACTGATCCGTCTACTGCTGTTACTCCTGATGACGTTGGGCTAGTGGGGCTCAAAAGATTTTTGCATAAGATCTCAGGGGTAGCAAAAAGGTGTTATGATTCTATGACAGGTAGTGTATTGAGAGATCATGAAGGTGAAAGTTGATGCCAACGATGTTATGATCAAGAAAGGTAGCAATTTTTTGTAATATCATAGGGGTGAGAAGGGTCTAAATTTATGAAATGGTTAGCTAAACCATGATCATAGGATTGTAAGGCCAAGGAAAATGAGATAAGATACTATGTTGGTAAGTGTTAGTTGCCTCTCATAAGATCATAAAGGATATAAAGGTAAGCTCTGATGTTACATTAAGTAGGGTGTTGTAAGATCATAAAATTTTATCTCATGGCCTAAGATGTTATGAAGGGTTTGATTTCTCAGTTGATCATAAGATTGTAAACCCTAGTTTTGACCTAAAAATGTGTTTTTCACTTTCCTGAGCTAGAAATGACAATCCACTCTTGACCAATAAGATTTGAGCAAAATAGAGAAAGTGTAACACTAGATAGTAATGATAACACTCCCTTGAGGTGATAGAAGAAACTAAGTTTATGGCTTGAGCATACTGAAATCAATGCAAAGGGACATTGATAATGAACATTGAACTATAAGGATTTTATGTTGATCAATTATAGTTTACCGTTCACAAAGAGAAGAAAATCCAAGTAGTTTTAGAGTTTTCAATGCCTATGTATAGTTTTTCCTTAGAGTTTTCCATCATACAATCAGAATGTTTGATAAGGAAGTCGAAGAGATTCAGGTGGCAAACATGGAAATTGTAGAAACCTCTACTTCTAAGGAAGGAAAAACAAGACAAAAGAAACCTAATAGATTTGTTGAGGAATGGATTAAGCTTTTTCTAGGATCCTCAAATGATAATGTTGCTGATGATAATGCCTTTATAGACCCATATGCTCTATGTAGAGATGCTACATGTCCAGGAGTTACAGGTTATGAGTTTTTCAAATATTTTTGCAACAACTCGAAAAGAAGAACCCTTGTCTACAATCCATGGAAAAAGAACCTGGAAAAGTTAATTTTTCCAAAAAATTTTGTTGATGTTTATTTGGTAAAGGCCCTAATCAAGTTATACAATCCTTCCATAAATTCATTCCATAGGAGAGATGGAACTATTCTATGTACATTGGATAGGGCTTCTTTCGTTGAAGCATTTAGATTGGATGGAGCCATGAGTGAACTAATGCACCTAATTGACCTATGAGGAAAATTTGAGAGGAGCACTAAGGCATACACTAGAAAGTTAATGCTACAACATATTCTCATGTACCTAAAGTAGGTGGGAGACTATCCAAAGAGAGTGGACAAGAAAATGCCACTGAACAAATTTAAAAATTATTTTATGAAAATAGTATATGGTGTCCATAAGGTGGTGGGAAAGGATCAAACTAACATGGTGTATGGATCATAATTTATAATTTCTAGAGATGTATAAGACTCCTACCATGGAGGAGAATATTATTATGTTTAATTCATTCTAGCAAAGATGAAGCAAAACATTGGATGCACCTAGAATGGAGAAATGGAGAAATTCAGTTTCCTTCATTTCTCACTATTGATGCATCTTACCCTATACAAGAATGTAGGATATATAAGCTTAGATTTCTTTGATCATACAACTAATGTTAATGGAGAGCTATAGTCTAATAGTGGACACAAGTATGGGACACTTCTTACCATTACTCTAACTATGTCTCATTTTTCAATAATTTTAGTACAATCATTATGAAAATGCTAAACCTAAGTTACTTTAGGGCACCTAATATCTTGAAGGGTCTTTTGAGACCAGACCTCCTCATAGAAATAAAATGAATAGACCACAATTGGGGAGATATTTTCCTATTTCCAACCTTTTCTCTGATGAGGGTTTATGGTTGTCCCTAACCCCCTCATAATTTGCCAAAATGCATTCCTCCTAAACTAGCCATCATTGAATTCATGTGGTAGTTATTTATGGTTAACTGGGAGTATCTAGGGTCTCGGATACATAGAGGTAAATTCCTATATAGATGTTTCAGGGTGGGAGACTTTTCAATTGGAAAAAAAGCCTTAGATCAGATTCATTTTTTCCTTCACCACTACAATCTGTCAATAGGTCCTTATAGAATGTATGACCCTGATAAATGGATGAGGATCACTCTCAAAGAAATTACTGTGTGTTGCCTGACCAAATAATTACCCCATGATGATGTTATCCCTAATATTATTGTAAAGGGGAAAGTAGCTGACAAGTTGGCCATGCTTGATGATGCTCTTAGGGTAGAGCGGGAGATGAAGAGAATGGATCCCAATTTCAAGGGATTTTACATGGATATCTCCTATCCTCATAGGATTAGGAAGATGATCACTAACCATGCTAAAATTATTACAAAAATTCTAGAGGGATCCATAGGAGAAACCTAATGTGACTCTAGAAGAAGAAAATGAAGAAGAAGAAGAAAATGAAGAAGAAGAAGAAGAAGAAGAAGAAGAAGAAGAAGATCCTATTAGGGCATCATGGGTCACCAAGGGGAATAAGAGACAAAAGGTTGTCCATATCCCTAAAGAGGATAAACAAAGGACATTGTAGATACTACCTAGTAAGAGCCAATACTTTTCTAATTTAAGGTAAAGTTATATACAAGATAGCTTCAATGCCACTAAGAGCACACTCATTGACCTAGAACTAGTTGCAGCAAGGCCAGATGATAGGATCACCCAAGCCCAACAATTTATAGAGGATGATGAATTCATCAAATCTATAGAGTTCTAAAGTTTCTTGTATAATGTAAAACAAAGTGAGTCGGGGCTCAAAATGAAACCAAGAGAATCAAATGAATAGAAGGTAGAACTAGTTGAGAAGTTGCAAGCCTATGGTCCTAAGAGTGAAGTCATGAATCTAAAGTAGGCAAGAGATCTTTAGATCTTTTGCCGAGGAGTGGAATATTGTTGGTATCTGGGTGA
The DNA here is from genome assembly GCA_028749045.1 of Cupressus sempervirens. Taxonomy (NCBI): domain Eukaryota; kingdom Viridiplantae; phylum Streptophyta; class Pinopsida; order Cupressales; family Cupressaceae; genus Cupressus; species Cupressus sempervirens. Next base: position 206,832,588 of record CM053787.1, read on the forward strand.
GATTTGGAGTAAGCATTTATGCTTGATCAGATTAGAAGACAGGAAAGTGCCATCTCCTATGAGGCATATGGTGCTAGTGAACTTGTCATGCCAAAAATATAGGGCAAAAAACAAACCAATTTTTTTTTAATTTTTTTTTTCATAATAGGATTAAATGTAATACATAACTATTCGAATAGAACTACTTAACTACCTCATACTCAAGTAAAATTACGAAATTTAAGTACTAACCAAATATGATATTTTGAGATGTAATTTTCATTCATGTAACTTCAAATTTAATTGACATAATTTGAATTTAAACTTCTTAATTATATACCATTATTTTGTCCAATTAACATAAATCAAGTGAATGAAATTTTGAAGTGCATAATGTCACAATAAGGTAAAACATCATCACATCAAGTTTGAAATAAACATATGCAAAGAAAAAATTGAAATACTAGATAACTCATATGCAAGAATATGACTCTCTCTTTTTTAACAAAGAGATTTAGTCATTTTTCATTTATTTTATTGAACCACCTAATTCAAAGGCTCTATCGGGAAAGTACTAGGAAGAAAATCCAACATTGTTTCCATTTCCACAATAAGTAAAAATAACATTTTTACACATGATTTCAATCCCAAGGAGGAAACTCCCAACATAACTAAAATCCATTAACCTTTTTGAATTTTCTTCTTGGCCCTTAACAAGGGATCCATTACAAATTCTGCAATACATCACAGTGATCATGGAGAGAACAAAAATTGACCATGTAAAAAACAAACAAATCATGAAGACAAAAACAAACACTCACTCCCATACCAATTTTTTCACAACAGGTTCAACATTGAATCCAAACTAGGGAGAAAGTGGATTTTTCCAATAGGAGACATCAGACACAACACCAAAATAGATGCCCTATTGGGGCTATAACTCAAGAACTTCTGTTCTTCCATTCTTACATGGCAAAACTCATACGTGGTTTTTGCTGACAAGTAGGGGCCCATAACACCCTACCCTCTCTCCCTCTTCTTATCTTGAGAAGAAACTCTACAATGTTGGAGTCCAAATGAAGACCTTCCCTTGAAAATGGCCACTTTTTCCCTATCTAAGGGTGAGTAATGCCAAAAGACCCATAAAAAGAAAACTTCAAAATTGAAAAAAAAACACAAAGGAAAGACATTTAAGAAAACCTATTTTCAACCCCTTCCAACATACTCAACACACACACACATACATACATAAACAATGAAACTAAAACATGAAGCACAACATGAAAACCAAAATGAGGTAAAGTATTCCTACCTTCAAAAAAATAGGTTATGGAAAATGAACAAGTTTGAGATGAGCTTGCTTTCCTCTCCTTCCCTTCAATTCTTTAAATCTCTCTAAAATTAGAGGTTGGGCGAACACTCAAACCCTCTCAAAATTGCCTCTAAATAAGATCCTAAACTCAACCAATCCAAAAAGAAATAACTTCCCCACTTACTGAAAGTTCTATAGGCTTTTAACTCAACTAGATTGAAGGCTAACCTCAAGGTGGAATTAAAGTTATCCATCTCATGATAGAAACATTCAATTTTTGCAATAAAGCAAAAAATGGGGTTTTTGAGTGACCATAAAAGTCAACAAAAGGGGCTAGGGAGGGTGGAAAATGCCCCCAACCCATACCCATACCCCTTGGGTACTTGGATTTCATGATATTATGCCTTTAAGATTTATTAGGGGCCTAAAAAATACTAGAAAATTTTAGGACTTCCTAACAACCCTCAAAATGCAAATTAAACACTAATTTGGATTAGGGGTAATTAATCTCGATAATAAATTGATTAGAAAAAAGGTAACTAACCTAATCCAACTTAGATCTTAAGGTTACTTGGTTAACCCTAACTATCATGCTGGAATGCATATACAATTCATGAGTGTCAAGCGACACTGAAAAAAATCATTGTTACAGAACATTAACACTTATTCATTACATAATGATACATTCATACATCTCATGATACAAATAAAATACAAACAATAGGTTTTTCATCTTTTTTTAGATTCAACCCTAGTTTCCACAATAGTACATAGGGTTCAGTCTTGTTTCTCCATTAGATCTCCCACCTAAAACATCCTTGACACTCATTGCACACATCAGTAGCTCAAGAAAATCACATGCATATATATATCTCATCAAGATAATGACATAACTCAAAACATAAATCTTTCATTTAAATAACCCTTTCTAACTTCAACACACACATTTAGTCATTGGTAATTACATAATCAATATAACATAACTTTATTCATTAATTTAGAATAAGTACTATTATAATCATCATTAGGCATGCATATACCTAAACACCATAACATCACCAATTAAATAATATTGAGCTATATGAAACATAAAACTTGATCATCGAGTATCAAATTCAACACCCTTATCATTAGGTGAAAATGCCTTGTATCATTATTAGTGAAATTTTAATGTTTAGTTAGTCGAGATAATGTAGTAGTTCTCGAATCACTGAGTATTAAAACATGGATGTATCAACTTCTCTTAATTTCATTAGGGCATTCACAACATAAAAATTAATTTCATGTCCATTCAAATCTCCTACAACATATTTAACAAAGAAATTCATATTTAATAAGCACATGCAAGGACATACCTTACAGAACTACAAAGAGGATTAGGATTCAACATTGACACCAAATCCCTGGTAGTATAGAGCATGGCTCCTTCATCAAACAAACCTAGGATGATGGATATGCAGAGCATAGAATAGGGTAACATGATTGTATGGACTTTGCAAGGTATTTCATGTACAAAAATCTCAAAGGCTTTGAAACATTTTTCATTTATGAATAGGCTAAGGTAGAGGAGATAGAAACAAGACTTACCAAGTCTATGCATGATTACATTGATGTAAGAAATCTCTATGAGGATGAGCTCAAGAAGAGCCATATCTACAAAAAGAAGATTGAAGAACTTGAGGCTAAGGTTCAAGTGTTAGTGGTTGAGGTTGCATCTCTCACAGAAAAATTATCCAATGTAGAGCAAGTGGCTACTATAAAATAGAGCAAAGAGTAGGACAATCAAGAATACCCACCTAAGGTCATAACTAAGGCCCCAACATAGATAGAGGAGATGGAGGCAGAGGATACAATAGAGCCTAGGAGAATGAGCATTGATGCTCCACCAACTCAAAAAGGAGATGAGTTAAGGACATCTATCATTACGTGTATGATTGGCTATAGGGTTGAAACTCTAAAGAGTATATCACAATAGGCTCGTACATTCTATGTTTCTTTACAAGATGCTAAGCAATTTTGCAATGAAGCACTTTCATGACTATCACACAAATTTAATCTGTAGGGGTCATATACTCAATTCTTAGAGAGTCTTATTATGTTGATGGATAAGGAGCCTAATTTTCTTGATAAGATAACCACAGTAAAGGAGAGCCTGGAGATAGTTAAGGAATTAATTGGCTTCTTCACTGGAAAATGACAAATTATACAAGGAAAGATGAAAGTACTATCCTAGTGAATTGATCCCTACATACCACCAACTTTGGATAATAGTAGCATTTTGAAGGAATGACAAGAATGAACTAATGCATTTAGTAAAATATTGACTCAAGAGGTCATAGTGACAATTTTTGAAGACAATAGTGATGCCCCTTTCCATAATTTAATTGAATCCTTCTTTAGAGTAGAAATAGACTTGAATAAATTCATAGTAGAGTCTAAAGCCATAATGGATGCCAGGTGGACAGAAGCCATGAAGGACCTAGAAGAGGTTAAAACCACACAGTGGTCCACCAAGTAAGAAATCTATGTTTTCAAGGTGGTGGGAGAAATAAAGGTTTTACTAGTAGGAAGCAACTAAGAAATAATTGAGATTAAAGGCAACGAGAGATTAAGGATAAGATTAGATACACTAAGAAATTTATTAGAAGGATAAATATCTCATAGAAACTCATTTCAAATTTTGAAACTTTTGAGGAAGTGGATGTCAAAAGAAGACAAAGTGGATTAAAGTTAAAGTTACTGCAGTAAAGTACCACATGTTGACTTTTCAACTACCTTGCTGATTTTGGATCTAGCACAGGAGAATGTTTTGTATATCTTTTTGATTATTTCTTGCCTTTTTCTCTTTCCATTAAGGTAATGGCATGTGTCATCCTCCCATATGTATCCTATTGCAATCCTATATAAGGATTTCCAAGATGAGGAGTTGAGGTCAAAAGTGTGTATAATTTTTAGTCTTATGGTATTTTACAATCTATCCAGTTTTTGTGATTGTATGAATGTGTTTAGTCTTGTATACTTGAGAATACAATGAATACAAATGATCAAACTACCATGTTTTGAGTTATATTGTGAATCTATATCAGTATGTGTTCATTTTTAAAGAAAATAATACAAAAGGTAAATTTTTATATCTTGTTGTAATTCTTTAGAAAAACTAAGATGTGGGGAGTGAATTAGTTATCCAAGGTCTAGATGTACAAATAAAACTTTTCACATTTTTAGTGAACCCATATCCATAAATCATTTTCATCATGCATGAATCCATTAGATTATGAAATCACTCAAACTTGTAGGTTACTATCAAATCAATTTCTAGAAATGTAAAAATGAAACATAATAGATTCAATAACACATTTGACATAATGATTTAATGTGAAAAAACAATTTTGGAAAAACCACCAGTAACATGCTACTCATTCTCACTCTTCTTAAGTGATGCCCTATGAGAGGCCAACCCTATTAAAGGTTACAATATGCACTGTTAAATGTGACTTGAGTGAGCCTTGTTAGAGGACTTTAGATCATTCACTTGGAATATTAGCTAGCTAAAGGATTTACAAATGACTGCTAGGTCAACTCTAATTGAAAGGATTTACCCTAGACTAATGCAATGCTTAGAGAGTAATAGTAAGGCTTGATCTAATAACAACTTACAACACACTTGCTAATTACACATCTCTGTTTCAATCCTCCATTCTTCTTGGCTTTCATACACTTAAACTCTAATAGCTTGTTTACCCTTTAAGCATTCATACCATTAAGCCTGCTTTCTTTTCTTGCCAATGCAATCTCTTCTCTTAGGTCATTGAATGAAGCAATACCCTAGACTTCTTTTCTTCCTTAGGTTCTTACACATGACAACCCTTGCTTCTAACCAACCAACTTTATAGATAGAGAATTAAGATATCTTTTCATTCATCCTCCATCCTCCATTTTAGGGTTAGGTTAGATTAGACAGGATTTAATGAATCTACGCCTCTTTTTATTTCATTCCCTTCTACAAACTCTGTCAATTCTCTTTGAATTCACCCAAAAAATGGTTCACCATGAATTCTGTGTCACTATCTCATCAACCTTATCACCCACATGGTTCACACAATCCAATAAATCAAACTTGTCACCTCAAATTCATCAAATTCTTGATAGTTCTCATAATTCTAACACTTAACATTAATTGACTTTTAATGCTCGATGCATACTACATTGCTCACCATCCACTATCAAAATACTCGACATGAACTAAATTTTACTAGTGCTTGACATCAACTAAACTTTACTCAACTTACATTATTTCACTTAGTTTACATTAACAATTAACTTTTCTCAGCTCCAACTAATTTTTTGCTCAGGTTGCACCAACTTTTCTCGGCATCTATAGTCCACTTGGTCAAGCTTGGTAGAAAAACTTCATTTAACTTGTTCTTCTAGACATACTCAGTGTAATCCAACTTTTACAACATTAAGTAGATTACAATGCACTATAATGTCACTGTCTTAACTGATTCTTGTATTCCTTTTCATATTATAACTCAACCTTTCCTCTAGGTGCTATTGTTACCTCATTTGATCAAATCATCTTCATCAATCAAATAAATGATAGTACTTAAATCATATAAATAATTTTCTTACCAGGAAGTATCAAGTTCGACATCAGTGGAAAAAAATGATTGAAACACATTTATCATACTTATATCAATCTATTTTCAACATATTTGTGATCTTGATATTGAAATGAGAAATGTTCTTTTAGTTTAATACAATTTAGATAAGTTTTATCTCTCTTATTGATTACTTTTAGTTCAAAGAATTAAGTAATTGCTTTCAATAAGTGGTAGAGTTTTGGGTATATAAGGAGGATATGATAAGAATGAGATTCAAAGTCCACTATTGAAAAATTTAATTGCAAGTCAATTGAATAGGTTTAAGATTGCTAGTTTTGACTCTGTATAACAATGGATAAGGAACTGATCAATTAATTTTAGTTGCAAGTGGATGGTTTATATAGTTGCAAAATATACATGACAATCAAAAATCAATTTGATATTTTATGTAATGAAGAACTAAACTTGTTGGTCATTACTTATTTGCATCTACCTTTTCCGTTATAGTTAGCTATTGTGATTAGGAAGTTTATAAGAAAATTATAGAAGAATATTGACCATTTTCTGCTATAGGGGATAGTTTTGAAGAGAGGAATATCAATTAGTCAGATCAATCCATAAGGTTTTCCCACCTTGGCCTTGTCGAGCCTAAACTAAAGGGAGTTCTAATGACTCTGTTGATGTTGGCCCAAAACTAAAATTTAACCCTGGTGAATATAGGATATAGCTAATCCTTAGGCTTGTCCCTATCTTATGCTTCTTGGTATTAGGCCTAGATTGGCCTAATATGTTCCTTGTCAAAAAAAACACCAACACTTTATATGGTAGTCTTTAGATGTTTCTCTATATATGTTTAAACATAATGGCACCATGGGAGATTGTTGGTTTATGTTAATTATCAATCCTATTTCTAAAGATTAATAAAGAGAAAGATAATAGTTTGTATATATTTATTCCTTGGCCTTTGGTGTGTATATATATTTTATTTATTTTAACTAAGCATGATTGACCTCTCATTAATCATTTCATTTGGAAGAAATATCTAGAAAATGATTAAAGAAATGTCAATCTTCTTAGTATCATATTTTACTAAATCCTTCCACTACCATGGACAACATGGAGTGAGAATTTCAAATATTCCATGAGATATAAAAGAGCTAAATCAATGTTACTTTAACTTAAAATTGTGGGGTCTCTTCCTTTTCTCAAAATGTGGACCAATGAATAAGATAATAAATTTTAATTAAGTGCCTTATTGAATGATGATAAAAATGAGGATTATATTTAAGAAGAATTTGAGGTTTAGATGAATGAATTGAAATGATAATGGAGAAAATGACATAAGATAAAAATTGTTTCTTCATATTCCTAATAGTGCAACATGAAGGTGATCAAAACTGGCACTTAAATTATCATGGTACTATGATGGACTACATTATGGATCATTTTCAACACTTTGAGACTTTCTTTTATGAATGAGATTAAATTATTTCTGAAGAATACTAAGGAAAATAAAAAAAAGATGGAACATGGGGAAACCATTGTGCACTTCATGCAACCTCAATGGCAACTTGCTAAAAAAATTATGTGCACCACTTTAGGGTTTAAGTATCACATGTCTATAACTTGGATAATGGAGATAATACCATGCTTTATCTCGCATATCATGATGAAAAACACTACAATAGTTTGTGTTTCATTAATGAAAATGATGATATTATTGATGCACCCATTCTTCTTGAGGATAATAAAATAACAAGGAAATCTAACCAAGACCCTATGAACCTCATTTTGGATCAAATATAGTGCAAATATAATGGTAAAATTTGTGGACAAGATTTTTTTTGAAAATTAATGATGAGCCTCAAGAAATGATAGATCTAGCAAGGCATAATTAACACGCATGAAGGAAGGAAAATATGTAGGAAGAAATGATAGTGATTTAAACTTGGTAGATACAAAATGATTCTTAGCTTGGATCCCTAGAATAGTAGTATGAGCTAGAGCTTGGTTGTGTAGGTTCTTTGTACACTATCTAGTTCACACAATTTTTACATGGTTTTAAAAATTAGCATTTTAAATAAGGGAATTCTTGTATATGGTCAAGATAAATATAACTTGGTGCAATGGTTGGAATGACCTATGTTCACAAGGAATCACCATGTTCATTAATGGGGATGACCAAGTTACAATATTGTACTCTTTAAAAGATTGTCACCTTATTTATATTATAGGGAATTTTCAAAACATATTACATATTTAATGTTATGTTTTTTAAATGCCTTCATAACTCATCCACTAGACCAATATGTAAGGCCAATCCATCCCTAGAATAAGGTTTCATTAATTTTTTAAATCTATAGCCATTATTCAAATACATTTCTTCCTTTCTTACTTGTACACATGACAAGCCCTTCTCCCTCCCTATGTCTATCATATATTATATGGTCTCTTCAATCACCTCCATCTATCTAATCCTACTTTCTCTATTTCTCCTTGATCTATCTATGTATATATTATCAAGTATCCATCCATTCCCATGTTGCCCTCACTATTTTCACATGCATCAAACTTTTTACCTAATTGGCTCTCTTTTCTATTTTTATTATTAATCTTCCTAAATCTCTGCCCTCACCTCTTATTATATCCCCCTATATTTCTCTATTTTCCTAATTGTTGTAACATATATGAAAAGGACAACCTATATTTTTTAAATCAATAATTCAATTTTTTCTCTATCTCATAATCTTTTTTTTGTCCTCTCCATTTTATTTCATACTTATTTATCTCTTCCTCTCCATCTCTCCTTTTCAATCTCCATACCTCTCTAATTTTACATATCCATCTTTCTCTCTTCATCTACTTTCCCCTCTCTCTTCATTTTTACTAGGTGAACAAAATTACCAAATTCAATAATTTACTATCCAATTTTTAAAATTACATATTAGATTAAATTATGATCTTTTATTCATTTGAATTTTTAGTAAGATTCATTTTTGAAAATTAAGAAATTTTCTCTAAAATGCTAAAATTCATTTTTTAGAAAATTGCAAAATATCATTACAAATTAATGTGATGGAATATCACATATGGAAAGATGAAATTATGATATTTTCTTTTTAAAAATACAAATTTTCTATAATGTCCTACCAGGGAACCCAAGAGAAATTAAACTATAATGTTGCCAAGTTTGCTAAACCTTGTTTTTTTAAAGATTAAAACAACACAAGGATAATAAAGAAGAAAAAATAAGTCAAATGTACATCACATACATATGCAAGCTAAGAAATAATAGTTACACCTCTCAAGGGTTCCATAACATTGGTTCACACTCATAAGATTTATTAAGTTTTAGTTTAATAAATAAATAAAGTCCATATCGAAGGAACAGCCACATGTGCAAAATCACATAAAAGAATATATACAAGTACATGAGGTGCATAGTCATCCAATGCACATGCCAAAGGGTATGAAATGCTAAAAGAATATGCATCATGATAATATAAAACATCCTATAGGATCTCAAATAATGAAGGTACAAAATACTAGAACATGACTAAAGAACATAAATTTTTGGATACAATTGTTAATTGAATGTTGTCTTTGATGTTATAGAAATGTCATATCAGTCATCAGATAGAGTCCACCGAGTTCACAAGGTCAGCAAAGGAAAGTTAGCTTCTACTGAGCTCACAAGGTCAGCATCTACCAAGCTCACAAGGTCAGCAAAGGAAAGTTAGTAACTACCAAGCTCACTCTGTCATCAAAGGAAATGTGACATAAACTTAGTATCTACTGAGCTCACTTTGTCATCAAAGAAAATGTGACAAAAACTTAAAGGAAGGTCAGTGCTAACTAAGTTCACTCGGTCTCCAAAGGACTTTTTGCAGGTTTTGTAGTGTTCACCAAGCTTCACTTCGTTAACACTAGAAAATCATTCCAGAATAGTGGTTACCAAGCTGAGTCGGCCAGCGAAGGATTTTATTATTTTATTTCATGGAATTAATGTAGTCGACTGAAGTTTTTTAGTTGTTTTAACTTATATATGAACTGACTTGATAAATCTGAAAGGTATATATATAGATGTTCAAGTTGTGGAATAGAGAATGTATGTATGTCAGTGTGAAAAAGAAAATGGAAGAGCGAGTATATGGATGAGAAAGGAATAAGGGAATAATGAGCAAATTTTGATGAAGGATTAGATATCCTAGAGGTGCTGCAAAGTTGTATTCGATCAGTAAGGATTTAGAAAAGCATAACATAGATCTATAATCAGCAAAAGATAAGTTGCATATCATTCAGGTCATTTCATTGTTGCTTTCTTATCATTGTAATAGTGAATTTAGAATCTCTTTACAAAGTTGGTCTAACAACTATTTTGTAAATCCTCTAACAAGGTGACAATTCAGTTGAATTGTTCTAAAGACCTCTAACCAAGCCACTCCTAACAGGGTGATTAAATCCTCTAACAAGGTCACACCTAACAGTGTGTATTGTAAACTTTAACAGGGTTGGCTCCTAACAGGGCTCACTTCAGAAGAGTGAAAATTAGTAACTAGCTACTTGGTGGTTTTTCCCATATTGGGTTTCCATGTTAAATTCAGTGTCTCTTGTGTTCATTTAGTTAATCTCTGCATGCATATTAATAACTTTGAATGCTAGATGAATAGTAACTAGTTAAATTACCAAGTTAAAGTATTTCTGCACTATTTACCAAGTATCAGCAGTAAATAAGCATTTTAGACATCTAAGGGATTTTTGGACTTGTTTTTGTGGTAACTGATTCACCCCTCCCCTCTCAGTTACTTCATCTATATTTCCAACAATTGGTATCATAGCTTTTTGGTGCTTTCAGGAAAAGATTTCAAGGATCTAAGCTAAAGATCAGGATGTCTTACAAAAGGGAAATTCCAAGATTTAACAGGAACAACTTCTCTGCATGGCAAGGATTGATGAGACTTCACCTAGCATCCATTGGTGATACAAGACTAAAGTGCCTTGATGAAAAATATGAAGAACCTTCTAGTACACTATTTGTCAATGATATTGTTAAAAAGAAGACTCACAACATTATGATGATAGATATAGCATCTGCTCTAAGTTATGAAGAATTTGATGACATCAAGGATTGAAAAACTACCTTTGAAATGTGGGACAAGCTGAAAGAAATCTATGCAGAAGAGCCAAAGCAAAAATTCTGAGAGGACAGTTTGACCAAATGAAAATGAGAGACGATGAAAACATTTCCAAATATGTTAAAAGAGTTAAAGCATGTGTCAGTGTAATCAAAGCATCTAGAGGAGATATCAGTGAAGAGACAGTTATAAGTAAAGTTCTCAGAACATTACTACCAATCTATGCAATTAGAGTCTCTACAATTCAAGAAAGAAGATGTGAAGCAAATCATAAGATATATCTAGAGGCCATAGTTGGAAGATTAACTGCATTTGAACTAGACAACTGTGACAACTATGTTCTAGCTTCCAAAAACATTGAATTAGCATTTGAAGCTAAGCTTTCACTCAAGGAGAAAAGAAAAAAGAAAAAGGAATCCCAGTCAGAAAGTGAAGATGAATTAGACCAAAGTTCAAATAGTGATCTTGAAGTGATTGAAGCTCTACTAGCAAGGAAATATTCTAGAGGCAGAGGAAAATATAAAGTTAAAGTTCCTCTTATCTATTTTTCATGTGAATAAATTGGTCATATTGTTGCTAGGTGCCCAATTAAACAGAATAAAGATGAGAAGAAAGATTACAAGTAAAATGGCAAGAAAGACTTCAAATCCTTCAGGGACAAAGGTAAGAAAACATGTTTTATGGCTAAAAATTTTAATGATTCTACTGATGAAGAAGATGATGAAATTGTCTACATTGCTATGAAAGATGAGTTTGATAATGATGAGGAAATGACACTCATTTCTCACATGAGAAAAAATGACACATGGATCATAGATAGTGGTTGTTCTCATCACATGACTGGTGATAAAACTAAGTTTGAATATTTTGAAGACTATGATGGTAGCAGTGTAAGATTTGGTAAGAATGAACCCTATTGTATAAAAGGAAGAGAAAGCATCTCTCTAACCAAAGAACTTATATGTGATAATGCCTATTGGGTAAAAGGACTAAAGCATAATTTTTTGAGTGTGGTACAACTACTCAGTAATGCACTCAAAGTAGAATTCATGCATGGAAAAGCAAGACTGTTGGATGACAAAGAAAAATTGATTGGATCAGGCACTCAAATAAAAGGTAACTTATTCTATCTTGAACTTGGTGAAGGTTCATGTTTTATTGCTCAAGTTGAAGAAAGTTGGTTATGTCATAAAAGGTTGTGTCATGTCATTTTTGATAATTTGGTGAAGATAAGAAAATTCAAGAAAGTAAGAGGCATTCCTAACATAAAGAAACTTGAGGTCGGTCTATGCAAGAATTGTCAGATTGGTAAAATGGGAAAGACTATCTTTAAAAGTAAAAACTATCAATCTGAAGATATATGGAAATTGTGCATACTAATTTATGTGGACCCATTGGAATTGAAAGCTATACTGGAGAAAAGTTCTTCATTCTTTTTGTTGATGACTACTCAAGAATGATGAATGTCATGTATCTAAGGAACAAATCATAAACATTTGATAAATTCGAATGGTATTTGGCCAGAGTGGAAAAGTAAATAGGGAAAAGATTGAAATGCTTGAGGTCAGACAGAGGTGGAGAATTCATTTCACATGAGTTCAATAACTTTTGCATTGAAAGAGGAATCAAAAGATAGGTCTCAGTTCCTAGAACTCCTAAGCAAAATGGAATAGCTGAAAGGAGGAACAGATCTATCATGGATTGTGCAATAACCTTAATGATTGAAAAAGGCATTGCCATCAAATATTGGAAGGAAGTTATCAGCACTACAGTTCATACCCTAAACCGAGTACAGCTAAGAAGGGACTCATTCAAAACTTCCTATGAGCTATGGTATGGCTATAAACTTAATGTAAGTTATCTAAAAGTGTTTGGAAGTAAATGTTACATTTTGAAAGGATCTAGAAAAGGAAAATTTGATGTGAAAAGTGATGAAGGAATATTTTTGGGATACTCTTGCAAAAGTAAAGCATATAGATATTTGAACTTGTCTACTAACAAAGTCATAGAAAGTACACATGTGAAAGTTGATGAGTTTTCAGAAAGGACTGAAGAAGAAAGAAAAAGGGAACCAGAAGATTATAGAAGGTTTGTTTTCATTGAACCTTGTACGATACCAATCAATCAAGAATCTTCTACTCTGAGTCATCAGTAACCAAGTTACAGGAAGTTCAAACCAAGCTATAGCAACACGAGTTACACTCAGATGTTACAGAGCAAATGTCTACTGAGCCTGAAGAACCCAAGCCAATATCTACAGAGCCAGAACAACCAAAACCTGAAGTTGAAATACAAAAGAATAACAATGATTCAAAAGGAAAAGAACCTATATTAGAAAAATATGTCAGAAGACATCATTCAATAGATCAGATCATTGGAGACAAATCTGAAGGAAACATGACAAGAAATAAGTTGAAAGGTACTTGTCTACTTGCTGATTTTGAACTTAGAAATATTAAAGATGCTTTAGGAAATGATAGTTGGATTGAGGCTATGAATGAAGAGATAGAGCAGATAGAGAAAAACAAGACATGGACTCTTGTACCAAGGCCTAAAGATAAAAATGTGATTGGAACCAAGTGGATATTTAGAAACAAGTTGACTGAAGATGGTAAGGTATCAAGAAACAAAGCTAGATTAGTATGCAAAGGATATGCTTAAGAAGAAGGGATAGACTATGGAAAAAATTTTGCTCCTGTTGCAAGACTAGAAAGAGTCAGCACCTTACTTGCATATGTTGCTCACAAAGGATTCAAATTTTATTAGATGGATGTCAAGTCAGCATTCCTCAATGGTATACTAGATGAAGAGGTTTATATTGAACAACCTGAAGGTATTGTTGATCCAAATAAAAGAAACATGGTCTAAAAATTACATAAGGAACTATATGGTTTGAAACAAGCCCCTAGAGCATGGTATGAAAGATTGCATAACTATCTTATTTAGATTGGTTTTCAAAGAACTAATGATAACAGTAGCTTGTATATAAAGGAAGGACCAGATGATAAGATTGTCTTGGTAGAAATATTTGTAGATGATACTATTTTTATAGGGAATGATGATCTTTGCAAAGAATTTTCAGAACAAATGAACAAGGAATTTGAAATGTCTATGTTTTGTGAGATAAAATTCTTTGTTGGTCTTCAAATTCAACAGAATAAAAATGGTATCTACATCACTCAATCAAAATACATCAAGGAGACATTGAAAAAGTTTGGTATGAAAGATTGTAAACTAGTTGGGACTCCTATGTGTACTGGATTAAAACTTACCAAGGAAGATGAATCAAAAGAAGTAGATCAAACCTTGTATAGATCTATGATTGGAAAGTTGCAGTATGTAGTTCATACTAGACTAGATATTGCCCTTGGAGTTGGTATTCTAGCAAGATTTTCAGAAAAACCAAGAGAAAATCACATGATGGCAATCAAAAGAATAATGAGATATTTGAAAGGAATTGAAGATTATGGTTTATGGTACAAATTTGGAGGTAATCTAGATTTAAAAGTGTTTACTGATGCTGATTGGGTAGGAAACCTTGATGCAAAAAAGGTACAAGTGGAGGAGCATTCTTTCTAGAAAAGAGGTTAGTTTCTTGGACAAGCAAAAAGAAAAATTGTACATCCCAATCTACAGCAGAGGCAGAGTAAGTTGTTGCAGCAGTAAACTCTTCTAATATTGTTTGGTTTAAACAGTTGTTGGAAGGCATGAAGGTGGAAATCAAAGAACCAGTTGTTATGTTCTGTGATAACACAAGTGCAGTCAACATATCTAATAATCCCGTGATGCATTCCAAAACCAAGCACATTGCAATAAAATATCATTTTGTTAGAGAATTAGTGCAAGATAAGGAGATCATATTGGAATATGTCCATACAAAGTATCAAATTGCCAACATATTCACAAAGCCATTACCTAAGGATGCATTCTTGTATCTAAGAAGTAAGTTAGGGGTCACTCCCCTATCCGAAGTTCTCTAAAATGATATTTTAATGATGCATCAACACACCAAGTTAAAGATCTATCAGTTGATGTAGTATAGATAGAAAACATTACATATGAATAAGTACTAAAGGTCCATTAAAATTCATTTGAGGTATGTTGTCTTTGGCATGTGTTGTCAAAGAGGGAGAGCTTTACCATCATATCTTTTTGAAATTTGTTTGAAAGAAGGGTTTGCTATGTAATTCCTTCATAGAGGGAGATTACTAAAAGAGGGAGAGTTTGCTAAAGAATGTTGTTCTAACAAGAAAAGACTTGTTAGACTTGTTTTCAAATTTCATTCTGCTATGACATATTGTGTTGCCATCAATGCCAAAGAGGGAGATTGTTGGATACAATTGTTAATTGAATGTTGTCTTTGATGTTACACAAATGTCATATCAGTCATCAGACAGAGTCTACTGAGTTCACAAGGTCAGCAAAGGAAAGTTAGCTTCTATCGAGCTCACAAAGTTAGCAAAAGAAAGTTAGCTTCTACCTAGCTCACAAGGTTAGCAAAGGAAAGTTAGTATCTACCGAGCTCACTTGGTCATTAAAGAAAATGTGACATAAAGTTAGTATCTACCGAGCTCACTCAGTCATCAAAGGAAATGTGGCAAAAAGTTAAAGGAAGGTCAGTGATAACCGAGTTCACTCGATCTCCAAAGGACTTTTTGCAGGTTTTGCAGTGTTCACCGAGATTCACTTGGTTAACACTAGAAAATCATTTTGGAATAGTGGTTACCGAGCTGAGTCAGCCAGCAAAGGATTTTATTATTTTATTTCATGGAATTAATGTAGCCAATTGATATTTTTCAGTTGTTGTAACTTATATATGAGCCAAAGTTATATATATAGATGTTCAAGTTGTGGAATAGAGAATGTATGTATGTGAGTGTGAAAAAGCAAATGGAAGAGCGAGTATATGGATGAGAAAGGAATAAGTGAATAATGAGTGAATTTTGATGAAGGATTAGATATCCTGGAGGTGCTACAAAGTTGTATTCGATCAGTAGGGATTCAAAAAAGTAGAACATAGATCTATAATCAGAAAAAGATAAGTTGCATATCATTTAGGTCATTTCATTGTTGCTTTCTTATCATTGTAACAGTCAATTCAGAATCTCTTTACAGAGTTGGTCTAACAGCCATTTTGTAAATCCTCTAACAAGGTGACAATTTAGTTGAATTGTTCTAAAGACCTCTAACCAAGCCACTCCTAACAGGGTGATTAATCCTCTAACAAGGTCACACCTAACAGTGTGTATTGTAACCTTTAATAGGGTTGGCTCCTAACAGGGTTCACTTCAGAAGAGTGAAAATTGGTGACTAGTTACTTGGTGGTTTTTCCCATATTGGGCTTCCATGTTAAATCTGGTGTCTCTTGTGTTCATTTAGTTAATCTCTGCATGTATATTAATAACTTTGAATGTTAGATGAACAGTAACTAGTTAAATTACCAAGTTAAAGTATTTCTGCACTATTTACCAAGTATCAGCAGTAAATAAGCATTTTAGACATCTAAGAGATTTTTGGACTTATTTTTGTGGTAACTGATTCACCCCTCCCCTCTTTGTTACTTCATCTATATTTCCAACATAGAACATGACCAAAGAACATAACCAAAGATAAGAAGAATAGAAAAACTACACAAGGTACATTCAACATTGGCATCTAGTTGTTGGATCTTAATGTTATAAGAATCACTACCACCTAGCCTCACAAAACCTAAGTGGTCCACTCCCATCATGTTGAGGAGATAATCTGAAGTCCTAAATGGTTAAAAGTCCAGAAGTCACAACAAGAATCTAAGTCAAAGGATCTTGATATCATTCTATCTCAGTGTACTAATTAGTTCACAATTAAACATCTAATCCTAGAGGCTTGAACAAAGAAACATAAAAAAACTAATATATATATATATGCATAAGTGTCATCAAATGAGTTAGCTCTAAGGTTACCCTAATTTTCTCATAGGACCCTAACCCCATAGTGACTTTATGCAGCATCAATATCCTTTCTTATAGACAAGGAATACTAACAAGGCAAGGTCACAACCAAGCATCCTCTCTACTCCCATACTAGAATGTACTACTACTCAAGGTATGGGTGAGGTGATACATTAATTCTTCTCAATTCATTTTTACCTCATTAATAAAATTTTATCACTTACTAATAAAATGTACAATGGGTGAGTGTAGGAGCCTCTTTAGGGATCCTACCTCCTTCGCAAGCCACTTCTTGACATACACATAGATAACCTACCCTAAGCTCATTAAAGTATATCTCATAAAAACACAATAACAACATCAATCCTAAATGAGCAATTAGAAATCACAAATAGACCATAGATCAAAACCTCAAAGGTTACACCAAGACAATCATAACATGTGAGCTTCATACAAGAATTGGATCTCATCTCACAAACACATGTAAAAACAATCTTGACATTATTCACTAGAAAACAAAACTCAAAACTTTGCACCTTTGGTAAACATTCCTACTTTGTCCATTTACAAGGTTTCCCAAACTCATCACCAAATATAATATAACATCAGCAAAGACATTAAAATAGTTGTTGTTTTTTATGTATTAAAATAGATGTAGTTTTCAGCCATATAGTTTTCGATATAATTTCAAAAATTTAAATATGGATCAAGTTGGAGTTTACATTTGCAAAAGTTTCCTAGTTGATAGTTTTTCCAAGTTTAGTTTGATCATAATATCATTCCAAGTTTCATAGTTTAAAAGAATTTCATAATAAAATCATTTTTATTTACTCATAACAATAATAATAATTTAAACAAATGGAAAACAAACAAACAATAATATAGGAAGATACCCCCGCTCTAATATATGTGTGTGTGTGGGTGTGTACACACACACACACATACATACACGTGTGTGTGCGCAAATTTAACAATCTTAAATATTTAAATTTAAATATCTACTTTATATGTATGTATGTATGTATATCTATCTATATATCTATGTATATATCTATATACATATATATGTGTGTATATATACGTGTGTGTGTATCTATATATACATATATGTATGTATGTATATATATGTGTATGTGTGTGTGTGTGTGTGTGTGTGTGTGTGTGTGTGTGTGTGTGTAAAACAAACAAACAATAATATAGGAAGATACCCCCTCTCTAATATATGTATGTGCGCACATTTAATAATCTTAAATATTTAAATGTAATCATGTTAAACAATAATTTAATTTAATTAAACTAAAATTAAATATTTTAATTTAACTATCTACTTTATGTGTGTGTGTGTGTGTGTGTGTGTGTGTGTGTTTATATATAGACACACACACACACACACACACACACACACACACACACACACATAAACTAATTACATCAAAACAAACACCCCCTTTAGAAAATGAAAACAATATTAATTTATTACTATAATATTTTATTGCTATGGTAACTTATATAGGTTTTTTTTTGTTAAATTAAATTAAATCTCACAGAGAGATCATTTGCAACCAATCAAATTTATTCAATAATAATCTTTTCTAGTTTTACAAGCCCTACCCATCAATTCATTTTCTAAGTTCACTCTTTCCATATAAGCATTTTGATCTCAAATTCTCCCAGATGTTTAATAAAGAAGAACAATAATTTCTCAAACAAGGGTTTCATTTTTCTAAAAGATTCTTTTAATCAACATTGATATAATAGGCACAAAGAATACAAAAGTTTCAAAAGTTTTCCTACAATGATTTCTATAAACACTTCCTCAATTTGATGCTAATAATCTAGTAATTGCTCCATGCTTGCAAAATTCATGTCTCCCAAAGCCTTGAAAATTTTCCATTTTTGATTTCCAAAGTTTCTTCTCCAAACCTTTGTGTGGAGAAATGAGCTAAAAATCCTCTAATAAAGGCCTCTAAACCTAGTTAGGGTTTTTCGGTTTCTAAAAGATCTCTCACTTAATTGATTTTCTAATTATTTTATTTATTTAATTCTTTTCTACACACTTAATGCATTTTTTTTTTATCGGTAAATAGTTGAACCCTAGATTAATTATTGTTATTTATTGTAATTAATTGTGTTAAGTAAATTTGAACCCAAGACCTCCCACATGAGAGGCTTACAAGTTGCCATTGTGTTGTAGGCACTTGCCTTGCACTTAGTGCATTTTTATTAAAATAATAAATTTGATTTTGCTATTCCTACTTTTAATTTAGCAAGATGATTTTAGAGAGCAATATTATAATTTTAACTAATACTAATGTTTAGATCTCATTACATAAAAAGTAACTCCTAAATTAATAAATATTAAATTAAATATTTATAATTATTCCAAACTCATTTGTAACCACTTTAATTGGCATTATTTCAAAGATTAGACTTTTAATTAAGTCTTTTAAATTTAATTCTTTTATTTAATTAATTTTTCAATTAATCAAATATAATATTATAATATTTATCTCCTAAAATTTCTATTTAATTGATTTCTAAACCAATTTCCTTGACTATCTAATCATAGTTGAGGGTACAAAAGACAACACATACTCAATAAGAAAATCATATAAAAGACCATGTATAAAAATAAAACTTAATGATCAAGTTCTTGAATTCATGTCACCTTGACGAATTTGGAAAGGTAGAGAAACCATATACTTGTCCTTTATTATAGGAAAAAATAGGCTTAGGTTTAGCATTTGGACTTGAGAACCATCTCCCCTTTTTAACCATTGAGATACTGATATAGGACACACTCGTCCTAGAAATTCAAGGAAGTTGATGCCAAGTATTTAAAACCTACATAAAAGATGAGCCTATAAATATAAATATATATCTAAACTAAAAATGGAGGGTGTGTGCACCAAGATGGTGTACAATTTAGTGGACATCACAAAAGAAAAACCAAAAATGTCAATAAAGCCAATCAAGTTATATGAAATTTCAAAAAGAAGCTAGGCTTGGGTACCAAGCCTAGAAAAAATAACATAAATAAAGAAAACCTGATTAGGTTTTAAAACTCGATCGGGTTTCTAGGATGAAAAGCCTCTTCAAAACCCGATTAGGTATTGAAGAAATTAAAATAGGCTCTACTCCGAAAGCCATAATTTTCACATCCAAACTCTGATTGACTCCATTCTAAATGCATTGTAAAGATATTGAAGAGATCTAAAACATAATTCAACTAAAATAATAGTAGCTAATCAATATTTTATTCTCCATCTATTAGGATCTATCATGGTCTAAAATTGGTAGTCATTATTTTCCAAACATGGAGTGAATAGGTAGGTAAGAGTATAATCATAATGTTTATCTTTCTCTAACATCTATCCCTATCTCACTCCCTATATCCCTTTCTCACACAAAAACTCACTCACTCATTCACTCACTAACTCCTACTCTCTCTCTTACTAACTCTTAACCTCTCTCATTCTTGCACCAACTCCTAACCACTCTTTATCTAACTCATAATCTCTCTCTCTCTCTCTCTCTCTCTCTCTCTCTCTCTCTCTCTCTCTCTCTCTCTCTCTCTATCACACACACACACACACACACACACACACACACACATATTCACTTTTTAACTACATATATTTGTCTCTCTTACAAAATCCTAACCTCTATCTAACTCATAATCCTTAAACATCTGTCTCTCTCTCACTACCTCATAGTCTCTCTCTTAATAACTCTTAACCTCTCTTAGTATCTCACTAAATCCTAACCCCTCTCTCTATATAATGTTCAATCCATAACCT
The DNA here is from genome assembly GCA_028749045.1 of Cupressus sempervirens. Lineage (NCBI taxonomy): Eukaryota > Viridiplantae > Streptophyta > Pinopsida > Cupressales > Cupressaceae > Cupressus > Cupressus sempervirens. Next base: position 206,853,348 of record CM053787.1, read on the forward strand.
TTGGCTCTCTAACTAACACCTATCCCCTCTATGAATATGTCATACCTTGTCCCTGAGTAACCCCTTAACTCTCTCTCTCTCTCTCTCTCTCTCTCTCTCTCTCTCTCTCTCTCTCTCTCTCTCTATATATATATATATATATATATATATATATATCTCAATCAGACACACATACACAAAGAAAAAAAAATCCTAAGATCTCTCTTACTAACTCTTAAAACCGCTCTCTTCCATACACCAACATACTTATTAGATTCCAATATTTGTACCTTACTAATTATTAACCTCTCTAATTGTCTTACTAACTCCTAAACCTCTCTCTCTCTCTCTCTCTCTCTCTCTCTCTCTCTCTCTCTCTCTTATTTAGAGAGATAAATAAGTTCAATGGTACAAGTTAGAGAGAGAGAGGTTATTAGTTCATGACATAATGTGAGAGGTTAGGTTTTAGTTAGAGATAGAGCCTAGGAATTTATGATTGTATTTCTATGTGTGTGTCTGAGAGAGAGAGAGAGAGAGAGAGAGAGAGAGAGAGAGAGAGAGAGAGAGAGAGAGAGAGAGAGAGAGAGAGAGAGAGAGAGAGAGAGAGAGAGAGAGACAGACAGACAGACAGAGAGGGAGAGAGAGAGAGAGAGAGAGAGAGAGAGAGAGAGAGAGAGAGAGAGATAGAGAGAGAGAGAGAGAGAGAGAGAGATTAGTCTAGGGCACTTGCCTAATTTTTATTTTTGGTTTGATTAGAGCTTAGTTAGATGTGTAAGTGTAATAAATAATCTCCAAGAGTCCTTGAAGTGCAACTTATCCAAATGTAAGAGCCAAATTTCTCATTAAGTCTTAGTTGCTCAAAAGTTGCTCAATAGGTCAAATACGATTGAGGATTTGAAACTAAGGGCTTTGATGGTATAAATAGTTATTAGGTGTGATACCTAGGGTCCTAGAAAGGTTTTAGGTGAACCCATTTTACTAGAAGGGCCTTAGAGCAAAATTTGCGAAAAAATTGCAAAGTTTCTTGAGAAACTTTTGCATAAAATTTCATTTAGTAGTTTTGGAGATTGTAACTACCCATGCTTAGGTATATGAGTACGGTAGATCATATTTTGAGGGATCAAAAGAATTACCATCAATTTTTGCATGTGTGGGAGTACTATACGAACATTTCTATAGAGTTTTCCATTATTTTATGTTGTAGTACAAAAGAGTATGGATTGGTATAGGAGATCAAGTTTATGTTTTTGATAGATTAGCTTTTCTTGGTTATTTTTCATATTCACATTTGTGTCGGAGTTCTAGGATTTTCAAGTTATAGATTTTTCTTGTTGACAGGCCTAAGGAACATCTTCATATGGCTATTTGTGGGAAAATGGTTCTAACCTAATCACCCATGATAGAAAATGCATGAAACTAGGTGGGGTGATAGGTTAGAATGTGGACATAGTGTTTTTTTTTTGTTCTACATTTTAACAGTTAGCTTTCAAGCCAAGAAGTGATGCCCTAGGGTGACTTCAAAGAGTATGTGAGCCTGGACAGTTTTGTAAAAGATGTTGTAGAGCACACCCATGATCATGCTGGGTCCAACAAATGGAGTTCCTAGAAGCCTTGGGTTGTTAGTTTGACTATGCAAGTGGAATGGAGGTTTGATGTGAGGTTTGAAGAGCCTCAAATATTTTTGATTGCTGACCGGACTAGAGGCCTAAAATAAAGGCTAGAAACTAGGGTTTAGTACTAAATAGGGTTATGGGTGTCTTAAAGATCTAAAAGTTTGGAACCTTGGTGTGCTAGGAAATAGCTATTAGATTCCTAAAAAAATTTAGAGGTTTTTTGGAATAAATTGGAGAATGGGAGTAAAACGAGGTTACTAGACCTAAAAGCTATTAGGCCTAATTAGCTCTATGTGAAGCATTTGAGTTTCTTCTTGGGTTTTATTATGACTAGAAGTGTTGAATGAGCTCAAGAAGGTTATCATCGCAAAGAGGAGGATTCAAAGGAAGGGGACAACCTAGAGGAAAAATTTAGTCACAAGGAAGAGGTAGTATTATTTTTATAGGAATATGTTATAACTGTAACCAAGTGGGTGATATTATTGCTAGATGTCCGAAGAAGACTTCCTCTTCATCTATGGCAGAAAGGAGAAACAAGTTAGTGCAAGAAGATGGCACTCAAAGTTTCATATCACCCATTCTAAATTAACACCAATACTTGAAGGTGAGAACTTGACATTAAGTATGACTTTATTGAAGATGCCAAATGTGGTAGAACCACCTCAGAGGAAACACCTATTTAGGACTACTGTCAAGTCACATGGGAAGATTTGCAATGTTATAGTGGATTATGGTTCCACTAAAAAAATAGTGTCAACTAAAATAGTGGACAAGTTGAATATTAGGATAATACCCCACACCACATCATACAAGGTGTCATGGTTGAGCAAGCGTCAACAGTTCTTGGTGGAGGAATAAACATTAGTGGATTTTGAGATTGGCGACTACAAGGACAAAGTCATATGTGACATAATGCCTATCGATGCATGCCATCTCTTATTGGGAAATACATGGAAATATGATATAAAGACCATACATGATGGTGACTAGAATAGCTATGTGATAACTAAACAAGGTAAGAAGTATCAAATGGACCATTTTGTAGGAGCTAGTGGAGAGAAGCAAGTAGGAAACAATGTTATGCTATTGAGTGGAAAAGAATTATTAAAGCTCATGAAGAAGGAGAAAGGGGTATGTTTTGCAATAGTTTTGAAGCCAAGAGAATAGAGAAAAGAAAAGGAAATGCAATAGTTATTGGAGAGATACCGTGATAGAGTGGATAATGGGATGCCTAGTGCACTACCACCTATGAGGGTGGTTAGTCATCAAATAGACCTAATACCAAGTCCAAACATACCTAATAAGGTAGCCTACAAGATGACACTAAGCCAAAAGGCTCATAAGGAAAATTTTGACTCCTTGTGCAGTCCCTATAGTACTTGCACCTAAGAAAGATGGCAAATGGAGGATGTGTGCAAACTCTAGGGAAATCAATAA